>OX451739.1:223122592-224322592 GCA_948472305.1 Vicia faba | reverse complement strand
AATTATAGGGAAAATTTGAAGATTAATATGTGAAAGTTAGCTATGGTCAAAGAGTTGCAGGCAATCGAAAGAAACACCACATGGGAGTTAGTCGAATTGCCAGCACATACAAAAGCCATCCAAGTAAAATGGATGTTCAAGTTGAAACACAATGCATATAGGTCAATAGCAAGACATAAAGCAAGATTAGTAGCTCAAGGTTTTCTTCAAAGAGCATGACTCGAATACTCTGAAGTATTTGCTCCAGTAACAAGATTTGAGACTGTTCGACTAGTGGTAGCATTGGTATGCAACCAAGGCTAGTCGATATTCCATCTAGATGTGAAATTAACATTTCTAAATGGTCCTTTATACGAAGAAGTTTATGTCACACAACCTCTTGGAATTATGATTTAGAAGGAAGCGAGTAAAGTATATATATTGCACAAAGTGCTCTATGGCCTCAAGCAGGCACCTAGGGCATGGTATGATACGGTGGGAGAGAACTGACTGTTTTTTAGAATGTTGGTTTGTGTTTTGCGTTTGTTTTCACAAAATGTCGCGGTAAGCAAGAGTCGCCACCGTCTTTTATTTTATCCAACAAGGAAAGGAAAAAAGCACAGAAAAATTCCTTTTTCGAGATGTTTCTCGGGTCCGGGGGGTAGATTATAGAAAGGGAAGGTGTTAGCACCCTTTCTATCTGTGGTTATCCACGGGCTCTTAGGTACTTGCTCATAATGTTTTCAAAATTTTCTTTTCTTTGTGTTTGTGGGTTTGAAAGAAGTTTTTGTTTGAAAGGTGTGTAAGTGCGAAAAGTTTTGTTTGTTTTGAAGAGAGCAAGTACTTAAGAACCATCTACCTACTCAAAAAAGGAATCAATCTGTGCTAATGTCCTTTAGACAATGCTATCCCACTATTGATGAGTAGGTAGCGTCGTCGTTGGAGTTTTAAGGGTCAATTCAATTAAGGGACGTGTGGTCACTAAAGCAATGTTAGGATGCCTTAGCGGTAACCCTAATGTCTTAGATCATTTTTATGAGGAAACCGTTTCGAGGCAACTATGATCTTTGGACAAGAGGGCGACCTCTAAAACTTCCTATACTCAATGACCACGTTCGAAGGCAACCAAGCGAGGTGTACCCTAAGAGTGCGCATGTGCGAGTGTGTCATTTTCCAGTTATTTTGTCTTTGTACATGTTAATGGTGATCTAAGTTGATTTTAAGTTCATACATTCGATCTTGTCATGCATTCCCTATTACCAAACATCTAACAGTTTATAGATTGCGGAAATTAAATTGCGGAAATTTAATCTAACTATTACAAGGCGTCGGGTATTTACATCGCCAAAAACAACCCTTGAAATTAAAATGCGGAAAATAAAATAAAGCGATAAAATAAAGTCCTATTTAAGCTATTACATTCTGAGAAACAATTACAATATTGAAATCAAATGGATCGCGTGTGGGAAATTGAATCGGATGCGAATTTTTTAGGGTTTTGACCCTTTTTTGAAAGAAAGCTTTTTTTTTGTTTATTTTTGAATTAAATGGAATTAAACTAAGTTAATAAAATAAATAAATAAATAAATTAATTAATAAAAATATTTTTTGGATTTTTGGATATTTAAAGAAATAAAAACAAATTTGATTAATGTTAATAAAAACCTAATTATCTAAATTAATTTTAATTATTGCAAAAAATATTAAAAGTTATACCTAATTAAACTAAATTAATTAAATTGATGTTTATTTAACAAAAATAAAATGCTGAATTTAATTTTAATAAATAATATATATATATATATATATATATATATATATATATATATATATATATATATATATATATATATATATATATATATATATATATATATATATATATATATATATATATATATATATATATATATATATATATATATATATATATATATATATATATATATATATATATATATATATATATATATATATATATATATATATATATATATATATATATATATATATATATATATATATATATATATATATATATATATATATATATATATATATTTTATGAGAAAAAGATTAATTGGTTAGTTTAAATAATAATAATAATTAAACAAAACAAATAAATAAAATGAAATAAAAAAAGAAGTAGAAATAACCCAAAGGGGGGTTTTGGGCCCAAATTAAAGGTGTGATTAGTGATTTGCAAGGCCCAATAGTGCAAGCCTGATTGACTTTTGCAATTCTCCATGTGCACGTTGACTTGAGTGTAGGATGGACCTCTCATCTGGACCACCAGATCTGGCCTAGGGCCATCTGGCAGGCATCTGGGTGATGGTGTATGATGGACCATAATTGCTGAAATGCGCCTGAATACCTGAAACAAAATAATACAAAGCTTTTGGAGGACCTGGGATTCGAACCCAGGTCCCATTAGATTTTGCACGCTTGCCACTACCACTGCACCAACGCATCTTAGTTGTTATCATAATGGATAGTAATAATAATATTGAAAACAAGTTAACATGCCATAAAATATAAAATAAAGCACGAATTATTGAATGGGCGAATTGGAAAGGGACGCGTCATCGTCTTCCCCACTCAACCCTGGTTTTTTTACCTGCGGATTTATATCCGCAGCTAAATCCCTAGGTCAACCCTAGAAACCGTTCTAGGCCATGAAAACTCAAGCCACGACCACAGTCATGCTCGTCCCTTCTTCCTAAATACATCTATGTCCATTATTAGCCTTGATTTTACCTGCAAACGAAATGCCCAAAAATATGATCCAAGAACCCTAGAATCGGCTAGGGGGTTATAGGCTATGAAAATGCAATTCAATAATGCAAACAGCTTTTAAATGGAACGATAAGCATGAATATGTAAAGCTTTTGCCAAGAAAGTGCACGAATATGATGATACAATTTCAAGTGCAGAGCGATTTTCAGAGAAACTTACAGCGCGATTGAGGAGGTGAATGGCCTTGCTTTTGATTGCTACAGACTCAGTGGATGTCCAACAAGAGAATAATGTTGAGATTTCGTGTTGAAAGCACCTCTAAGACAGATTTCAGTTTCAAGCTTTTTTCAAGTTTTTTTTAAGTTTGGTTTTGATGTTTATGCAGCTTCTCGGTCTCCAATTCGTGCCTCCTGCCTTGTATATGTATAATGCATTGTATTAGGTCAAGTTTTGGACTTTGAATCTTTGTAAATCAATGCTTGAAGATATGGCTTGATCCTCCATTAAAATCTTTCTAATTTTGTCCAAAAATCCAATATTTGTTCATGATATGGTGAGATACGAGTTTGATCATGTCCATTATGACAACTAAGGCATGTATCAATCAAAAAGATCCTAAGTTATCAATATTTAGATTTTATTTGAATTTAAATTGATTAAAAATGAATTAATTCAATAAAAATCAAATAAAATAGAAAAATCAATAAATGGACACAAGACTGAAGATAGGACACGTGTGTAGTGTTACAAGATCAAATCAAGTGGAAAAAAGTGGGCCCATTTGATAAAATTTGAAGTTTTGGGGATAGTTGACTTTTGGTAATTTTAGAAAAATGCCCAACTTCAACAATGCACAACTTCTTCAATTTTGAACTTTTGGAGGTGTTCTTGGACTTTTTAGAAACCTTGAGATGTCCTCTAACCAAAACTTTTGGTCTCATCTCATTTTGATATTACATGCTCAATTTATAAGCTTTGGAAAAAAGGTGTTTTTGTTGACATTAAAAAATGACCTATAATGTCCAAATTTGTAACTTTTTGTGAGTGCATTTCTTGATCTTGGGGTATGAAGATGAATTGTAGGAAATTGTATCCTCTTAAAAATGAGCTTTGGATGGGTCATTTCTCATAAAGTATGAGAAAGTTATGCTTGGTCAAAGTTGAGTTGACTTTTCCTACAAAACCCTAATTTAGCCACTTTTGAGTCTTGATGAATTTTGAGCAATCCTTGATGAATCATGATCAACCCTTGATCAAATGATGAAATATCCTTCAAAATTAGAATGTTTACAAAAAATCTTGAAGTTTGACTATATGTAGGTCACAGTTGACTTTTGCCCTAGCACAGTCGATTTTTGGACCCTTTGAGCAATTGACTGAGCAAACTTCTTCTGCAAGGCTTGAAATTTGACACGGATGAACTTGAGAACATATTAGGACATTGGGGAGCACTTGAGGTAATTTGGATGCAAGGACCTTGATGCAACACAAAACCCTAATTTGAGGTTGACTGCCTTAGGAGATGACTTGACAATCAAACTCTTGAGCAACCTTGAGCTATTTGGAGATTATTCTTGCAATATCTTGGGAAATATGAGAGGGAAAATTTTGAGGTACAACACATGGAATAAGAAGATCGACTCATGCTTAGTCAAATTGAGATTTGTTAAATGTAAATCAGAGTATGGTGTTTATGTTCAGGTTGTAGAACAAGATATAACAATCATCTGCTTATATGTCGATGACTTGATAGTAACTGGAAATAGTTTGGAGAACTTGTCAAAGTTCAAGGAGCTGATGACGAAGGAATTTGAAATATCAGATTTGGGAAAATTGTCTTATTTCCTAGGTATGGAATTTCAAATGTCCAAGCAAGAAATTGTGTTACATCAAAAGAAGTATGTCAAAGAGATACTTAAGAGATTCAGAATGGATGATTCAAATCCTGCATTCTCACCTGTCAAACCAAATGTGAAGTTGGAGAAGAATGAAGAGGAAGACAAAGTCGATATAACTTTGTTTAAGTAAATTGTGAGATCTTTGAGGTATGTGTGCATCAGCCGACCTGATATAGGTTTTGCAATCAAATTAGTAAGCAGATATATGAGTGAACCAAGAGTGTCACATATGAAGGCTGCAAGAAGAATCCTAAGATATTTGAAGGGTTCAATAAATTGTGGAATACCATTTCGACGAGATTCTGAAGGCAAAGAAGCAATAATTAATTGTTTTTCAGATGCTGATTGGTGTGGAGATAAGAAAGATCGAAGAAGCAAAACTGAATATTTCTTTCAATTATTTGGTGTCCCAATATCATGGTGTTCGAAGAAGCAACTTGTGATGGCATTGTCATATTGTGAAGCTGGATATATAGCAAGATCCTATGCTGCTTGTCTAGCAATTTAGATCAGATCAGTACTTGAAGAAATGGTTGTCGAAGTGAAGAAACCTCTAGTGTTGCAAATCGACAACAAGCCAATCATAAATCTAGCGAAGAATCCAATTCTGCATGGAAGGAGTAAGCATATCAAAGTTAGATTTCACTTCCTAAAGGAAAAGGTAAATTGAAGTGAATTTGAAGTTAACATTGCTCAAGTGAAGCACATTTTGCCGACATCTTCACCAAATGATTGAAGATTGACAGATTCCTGAATTTGAGAAAAAAATTAAGAATAGTTCAGATTGACTATTTTTGAGGATGTTCGATAACTTGGATTATGAAGGTGTGTTGAAATCTTAAATTAGATTTGTTAAAATATTAGATTAGATTTGATTAAATTTAATATTTAAATATAATTCAAATTGTGTAGAGCAAAATCTAATTAGAGTTGTATATAAATAATCTTAGTTTGTATTATTATTTATACAATTCAATAATATAAATCTTTATTTTCTTTATTATTCTTTCTTTCTCTCTTCACTAAAAATGTCTCACCCACTAACAGATAATAGTAAGAAATCATTTCTATCTAGTTCAATAAGAAATCACCAATGCATAGTGATCTAACCTGATCAGACTTGGACCGTCACGGCTGGCTCCGAGCTGAAAGTTTTGAACGAGGTGGGGGGGGTACCTGCAAGACACTCTAATGCTGAAGTAAGTAGAAGCACGAGCAGGCAATAATAAGTGTATGGGTAGAATGATGAATACCTGACCCTCTAGAAACAGAGGGTATTTATAGCCCCCAGCGCTGGGCCAAGGTTCCTCCGTTGGGCCGGGCAGGTTTGGCCCAATGGAGGAACTGCCAGGTTCTACGTGCGTAGTGGGGACCCGCACGTGGTCCCCTTCCTGGATGTTCTGTGTGAAGTGCGGGCGGACGAAGACGCGGTCTTTTCGGGGTCTCGTTGGGAGTGCAGTGGACTGAGTCTGCCCTAGTTGGGGGTGCTCGAGGTGATGTCGAGCTGGACAGTAGGATGTCGAGCTGGAGATGTAGAGGTCGAGCACGTGACCTCAGGGAGCACGTCAGGCACGACTGTGACCCTTTGGTCGGTGTGGTCCTCAGCAAGTCCATTTGGATTGGGCCTTAGCGATGCTGTTGGGCCTGTCGGGCCCAGTCCAAAACAGGAGCCCCCCAAGTCGTGGTTCCTTTGTTAGGAGCCATGGCTTGATCTCAGGTCGTTTCCACTTCGGGGTATCGCGCCCGGGTCAGAGATGCAAGCCCTCGAGGGCCTCTCCGTGTCGTGCTCAGAGACAAATCTTTCGCGGTGGATGCTGGGAGGATCCTTGCCGGCGCGTGTCTGTCGAGTACACGAGGTATCTTTCAGGAACTGTGCCGCCACCCTATGAAGATAGGGCCATCATTGTGTTGGGAGCAGTGCGTCGAGGATAGAAACTCTGTGGTTGCCCGAGGTGACGTTTGGTATTCCACGTCATCACTATAAATAGGAACCTTGGGCCCCATAACACGTTTCTACTCTTTGCGCTCCTACTGCTGCTGTTCTTCCAGATTTTTCATAGCTGCGATCTCCTGTTACAGATTCTTTTCCACCGTAGCCGAATCCACTTCTTGATTCCAAGTAAGTGACTTATCTTCTTTATTTTCCTGTTGTAATGCATGATTTTCAGCGTTGTAGACGTTTTAGGGACTGTGCGCGTGGGACTAGCCCGGTAAACTCATGTTTAGCTCGACACATTCATGCTTAGGACCGGCAAACACATGCTCGTGGCCGGTAGATTCATAGTTTTAGGTAATAATCTGCAGCGCTGCCCGGGGTCTTCGTGATCCAGGGCGCCCGATTCATGATTGTGCCCGGTATGTTCATGGTTCTGGCCGTAGGTTTCATGATGTTGCTCGCCATGTTCATACCCTGGGTCGACATGTTGGAGAGTGGCCGCGCTGTCGGTTTGCTCAGGCGGTTTGGAGAAGGGCACATCGAGTTATCTGGACGTCGGGGAGGCGACTGCTTGTTGCAAACTAACTTTTGTGGTCGTGCATGGAACGACGTGGTTTGTCGTACACTACATCTGGTCCGTTACGTCGAGCGTATGGTTTCGTGCCCAATTGACTGGTTTCCCGTGCTCTGCAGGTAACCATGGCGGACGAGCCGTGCTCCTCTGGACGCCACGAACATGAGTAACAAAGTGCCGATGAGGCGGTGAGCTTGATTGATACTGTCGACGACCCTTTGTTGGATTGGGTGGGCGCCGAGCCCCGAGGAATCGCATCGATATATAGCCGGCGTGACCGAAAGCCATATGCTGTCCTCGAAGCGGGCCAGGGTCAACCTGATTTCTAAAAGAATTTCGTTGTCACGCGGCCGACCTCCCGTGCCCGGATCTGCTCGGTGTACCCAGAGTATAGCTTCCCGATGTACGAGATTGCGTTCAAAGATCTTGGGCTGCAGCTGCCCTTCAGTGACTTTCAGACCGGGGTCTTCGCCCATCTGGAGCTGGCCCCGTCGCAGCTGCACCCGAACTCGCTCGCCTTTATCCGGGCGTTTGAGCTGACATGTCGTTTTCTGAGGATTGGGGCGACCATACCGCTCTTCTTCAGAATTTTCCATCTGTAGCGCCAGTCCCGAGGAGGGAAGCACAACTGGGTCTCCTTAAAACAGTCGAGGAGACTATTCAAGATGTATATGGACTCCGTAAGGGGTTTTAAAGACAAGTGGTATGTCGTCAGGCCAGTTACCACGTCTGCTTTAGGATCCCTGTACAAGGAGGAGGCGCCCATAAGCGACGATGATGGGGAGGCGGTCTTAGACAATGATGGGTATCCCGTGATGGCCCGCACAGCCAAGTTCCCTGTGCATTGGATGTTCAGGCATTACGAGCACGAGACTGGATACTATCATACCGCTGCGGGCGACATGTGTTCGAAGGACGAGGAGGCGTACGCCACTCTTTGTCGGTTCGCCGACAGCTTCCACCCCGCCCGGTGGGCCACGAGGGAAGGGGAAGATGTCTTGGATGCAGAGGGTTATCCGACATTTGAGTCCCGACCGATTGATACTAAGGCACTCGTGGAGTGTCAGACGTTCAGGCAGGCTGCTCGTCTGCTAGGTCGTTTATTGCTTGAATTTCTTTGCTCGTCATTTATTTATGAACTTGCTCGACACTAAACCGTCTTTTATTTTGTGCAGGTTCGATGGCCGGTCGAAGGGAAAGACTCTTGAAGCTGTCTTGCGACCAGAAGCGGGGTAGGAGGGTCGTGAAGGCTCCCCAGGCGACGAGGATGGGCCCGCCACATAGTCCGGGCGCTCCTCAGGTGGTGAGGGTGGATTCGTCGCCCAGCTCGGGGGCCGCGTCGGACGAGATCCCAGAGGTTCAAGAGGTCGATCCTAATGCCGACCTGATATAAAGAAAGAGGACCCGGGTGGAAAGCGGTCCGGCTGTCAGCAAGGACACCAGCGCCGTCAAGTCTTTCGGGTTCCCCCCTTGTTTCAAAGAGGAGGGTTTCTTCGAGAGATTCCCTCTGTCTGTGGTTGCCGACGAGGCTGAGACTATCAAGAGGATGAGTAAGGAGGATCGGAAGAGGCACCTGGCCGCCAGCATGGCCGAGCTGGTGAAAATGGCCGAAATGGCTCTAGTGCTGTCCGAGGAAGGGGGGATCCTGTCCGTATTGAAGAACTTGAGCAGGAGAAAGTGGCTCTCACCTCGAGCTCGCGGAAGTTAAGGACTGCCCTGGAACGCTCCGGGGAGATGTTCCGCGAGCAGGCATCGCTGCTGGATGCTGAGAGGGAGATGTTGGTCCTGGAGAAAGAAAAGTCGGGGAAGCTGGCCGAGGAGGGAGAGCTTCTCCGTGCGGACAGGGATCGTCTGGAGACCGACATCGGGCGCTTGACCCAACAGATCGAGGACATGAAAGTCTCCATGCTTCCTGCCGAGGACGAGCCGGAGGACATAGCGGCTTTGAAGAGTCGATCAGAGCTGGTCGCCCATATCCGGCTACTCGAGGCAGATTACGTCGGTGTTCTGGAGGAGGAGTTCGACTCCGCAGTCGGCCAGCTTTCCTTGTTAAACCCTGGTTTGGTCACTGAGGGGACGGGCTACACACATCAGATAGTGGATGGCGCAATCGTGCCCCCGCCTGACTCTCCAGTTATCGGCACTGATGGTTCTGGGGAAGCCTGATCGTAGGATAGCGGGCCTGCGTGCCTTTGATATTTGTATTTTTTGGGCCTGCGTGCCCGTTGGTTGTACTTTACGAACATCGCCAGCCTTCTTGGTCGGTATAATTTTTTGCTTTGTTGCCTTCGGGCATTTATTTTTGAATGAATGTTGTTTTACATTTGATTATTTGCCCGTGCTTGAAATCTTATATTTTTGCATAAAATTTAGCCTAAGTTACGGGCCCGAGGAGTGCCCGTAAGTGGCCGTGACTTGGCTGGCGAGTTTGCCCGCTTTTCGTTTGCATATGTGCCCGGCCGTCTCTTGATGGCCAGAATCGCCTAAGTGTTGCGCTCGAGGGGAGAGGCTTCCTTTTGACCCTTTTAGATGGCCCGTCATTCTTGACGACTTGTCGGGCATATGGAGCGAAGTGGCTCAGTCGGGCGCGAAGCCCTGTAGGGACTATTTGCCCTAGGCATGAACTGCCCATCGCGAGCTGGGTGTTCTGCCTTACAGGTACTACGACGGTGAAGCTCGGTGTAGTTGTCCACGTCGGACACTATCGATTATCCTCGTTTACCGAGCGATGTTGTGCGATTTAGCCGTATGTCGGGCTTGTACCTCAGCCTCTATACGGAATCAGACGTTTTTCCTCGTCGACTGGGCGCGGATGCCGATGGTCGAGGGTCCTAGGTGTTGGTAGTTTTTAACTATAGTACTGCTTTAGCTTAGCAGCGTTCCAGGGTCGTGGTAATGGCTCTCCGTCTAATTGCTCGAGATAGTACGCCCCGGTACCAGTGGCGCCGTGGACACGATAAGGTCCTTCCCAGTTCGCGGCCAGCTTCCCTTCGCGGGAATCCTTCTGGTTCCTACGTAATACCAGGCTGCCGATTTCGAACTCGCGCTTGATGACCTTGTCGTTGTGGCGTAGAGCCACTCGTTTTTTTAGGGTGGCTTCGCGCAGGGCTGCACCCGATCGGATTTCCTCGACTAGGTCGAGTTCGTCCCTTAGCGCCTCGTCGTTCATTTCTTCGTCGAGAGGGTTCTCTGTTCGTCTGGAAGGTTCCATGATTTCAACTGGGATAACGGCCTCGGTGCCATACGTCAACCGAAATGGGGTCTCGCCCGTCGTTGAGTGGGGCGTGGTTCGGTATGCCCATAGGACGCTGTGAAGTTCCTCGACCCATCCCCTCTTCGCTTCGCCGAGTCGACGTTTGAGTCCTCGGAGGATGACTCTGTTTGCGGCTTCGACTTGCCCGTTGGTCTGAGGGTGCTCGACCGACGTGAAATGTTGTTTTGTACCTAGTTTGGTGAAGAAGTCTTGGAACCCGTGGTCGGTGAACTGGGTACCGTTGTCGGTCACCAGGGCCCGCGGAATTCCGAATCTGGCGAGGATGTTTCTTTTGTAGAAACGGAGGATATTGTGCGAGGTGATTTTTGCGAGGGCCTCGGCCTCGATCTATTTCGTGAAGTAATCCACGGAGACGATGAGTAATTTGTTCTGATAGGTTCCTTGCACGAAGGGCCCGAGGATGTCCATACCCCACCAGGCGAACGACCACGGGGATGACAGTATGCTCAGCTCGTGCGGGGGGGCGAGGTGCATGTCCCCGTGTTTCTGGCACTTATCACATTTCTTGACATGCTCCTTGGCATCCTGCTGCATCGTCGGCCAGTAGTATCCCGCTCGAAGGGCTTTCCTTGCTAAGGATTTACCGCCCATGTGCTGGGCGTTGATCCCTTCGTGTATCTCCCGCAGTACTTCGGGGACTGCGGACTCGTCGATGCATTTCAGGAGGGGGATGGAGAATCCTCTTCGGTACAGTTTCTGCTCGAGAACTACGTAGGAACATGCTCATCGCTTTGTGACGGTAGCCTCGGCCTGGTTCGATGGGAGTTCGCCTTTTGTCAGGAAATTATAAACCGGGGTCATCCAGGACGTCGCATCCTCGATGGCATGGATCTCGACTATAGTCGAGGGTCGTTCGATACTTGGACGCGCTAGAGATTCCTGGATGACGGATTTGTTCCCGCCCTTCTTTCGTGTGCTCGCGAGTTTGGACAATATGTCCGCCCTCGTGTTTTGCTCGCGGGGAACATGTGAAATTTCTGCTCGTACGAACTTCGTCATGTATTTTTTGACTAAGTTCAAATACTCGATGAGGTTGTCATTTTTGGCCTGGTAGCTCCCCTGTACTTGAGAGGCGACGAGCTGGGAGTCGGTGTAGATCTGTACCTCGCGGGCTCCCAGGTCCTCGGCCAGTCTCAGTCCTGCGAGCAGGGCTTCGTATTCTGCCTGGTTGTTTGACATCGGGAAGGAGAGAGCTAAGGAGTGCTCGGTTACTACGCCTTCTTCGTTTTCCAGGAGGATTCCTGCGCCGCTTCCGGACGAGCTGGATGCTCCGTCGACGAAGATGGTCCACTTGTGTTCTTTCCCCGGGGGAGGGTCGTGAGTGGTTATTTCTGCGACAAAATCGGCCAAGGCCTGTGCTTTCAGGGCTTTCCTGCTTTCGTACTGAATGTCGAATTCAGAGAGTTCCAAGGACCACTTCAGCATTCTGCCTGCCATATCTGGCCGACCCAAGAGTTGCCTCACCGGTTGGTCGGTTCGCACGATGATGGTGTGGGCCAGAAAGTAGTGTCTGAGCCTCCTCGCAGCGTTGACGAGGGCCAGAGCAACCTTTTCTATCTGTTGGTATCTGCTTTCGGGCCCCTGTAAGGCCTTGCTCGTGAAGTAGACGGGTTTCTGCCCGTCGGGGGTCTCGCGGACAAGGGCTGCGCTGATGGCTTCGTTCGAAACGGCCAAGTACAAGTACAACGGTTCCCCGTCGTCGGGTCGAGATAACACGGGTGGCTGAGACAGACTTTGCTTTAGGTGGCGTAGTGCCTGCTCGCATTCCTCATTCCATTCGAAGGCTGCTTCCTTTCGAAGGAGTTTGAAGAAGGGGAGGGCGTGCTGAGCGGATTTCGCGACGAAGCGGGACAGCGACGTGAGCATGCCGTTCATGATTTGTATCGACTTCTTCGACGTTGGTGTTGGGAGGTCGGAGAATGCCCGGCATTTGTCGGGGTTGGCTTCGATTCCCTGTTCTGTTAGATAGAATCCAAGGAATTTTCCTGCCTTAACCCCGAACGTACATTTCTCGGGGTTGAACCTCATTTTACATTGCCTTGCTTGGGCAAAGACTGTCTTGAGATGAGCTGTGTGGTCGGTGTCTGCTCGGGATTTGACGATCATGTCGTCCATATATACCTCGAGCATGTCGCCGATCTGTTTGTTGAAAACTCTGTTCATCATGCGTTGGTAAGTTGCTCCGGCATTTTTCAGTCCGAAGGGCATTACGTTGTAGTAATAGTTGCCCGAGCTGGTCATGAATATCGTGCAGTGTTTGTCGCCCAGGGCCATTGGGATTTGGTTATAGCCCGAATAGGCGTCCATGAACGACAAAGTTTTGTAGCCGGCCGAGTTGTCGACCAGCATATCTATGTTAGGCAAGGGAAAAGCATCTTTCGGGCAAGCCCGGTTGAGATCAGTATAATCAACGCACATTCTCCATTTTCCATTATTCTTTTTCACGAGTACAACATTTGACAGCCAGGTGGAATGCCGGGCTTCAGAAATAAAATTTGCCTCTAGGAGGTCTTTTACAGCTTTTTCAGCAGCCTCCGTTTTTTCTGGAGACTGCCTACGCCTACGTTGTACTACGGCCTTAGCGGCTGGATCAATGGCGAGGTGGTGACAGGCGACCTCAGGGTCGAGTCCGGGCATCTCCGCAGCGCTCCAGGCGAAGAGATCAGCATTCTCGCGCAGACAGGCCTTGATTTGCTTCCTGGCCAAGTCGGGGAGGTCTTTGCCAATCTTCACTCCTTTGGTCGGGTCTGTGCCGAGGGGAACGAGTTCAAAATCCCCGTCCGGTATTGGTCGGAGTGAGATTTGCTCGCTGCTGGATGGCTCGTCCTGATCGAAGCGGGTGTCCAGGGCTATGGAGTCGACCTTTGGTGGAGCTTTCTGGACTTCTTCCTCGGGGGAAGCTTTCCTGTCGGGCTCCTGTTTTGTCCTTTTAGCGGGTCTGGTCCCTATGTCGACGGTATCTCGTCCCTTAGAAGCAGCGTTGAAGCACCTACGGGCAGCGGCTAGGTCTCCTTGGATGGTGGCTACCCGTGCCCTCCTAGTGTAGAACTTCATCTTCAGATGGACGGTCGAGGGCACCGCTGTTAGCTCTGCCAGTGTCGGTCTCCCCAAGATGCAATTGTACAGAGACGGGCAGTCAATGACGAGGAAACGAACTTTAACTTGTCTCGTAGCCGTTCCTTCGCCGAACGTAACCAGGAGCTCGACATAACCCCAAGGTTTGGAAGTCGAGTCGTTGAAGCCTTGTAGATCCGACCCCACATACGGAGAGAGATGTGAGTCGTCCAGTTGTAGGGTTTGGAACAACTGGCTGTACATCACGTCGACGGAACTCCCTTCGTCGACCAGGATGCGGTGCACGTCAAAATTGGACATTCTTGCCCTTATCAGTAAGGGGATGACCACATTCGGGGCTCCGCCGGGGAGTTCTTCTAGGTAGAAGGTGATGGGCTCTGACCTGCCCTTCACCCTTTCGAACGTTACTGTTTGCGGGGGAGCCGCGTCGACCAGCTCGTCCAACTTCCTCTTAGCTGAATTGATGGTGAGGTCGTTGAACCCGCCCCCATTAATGACCATGGCGGAGGGAAAGTATTTCCACCTGCTGTGCGTTGTCAGCGGCTCCTGCAGGTGCTCGGGAATGTCGAAATCCTCGGGCCTGGTCACCGAGAAGGCGGTCTGGATAGGCACCGACTCGTCTGATGGTCGGGCGTCTTCTTCTGGCTCCTTGGCTTCATGGGCGTCACTACGAGGAGCGTCGTTTCGCCTGTACTGCGCGAGCCTCCCTCCCTTGATGAGGGTTTCAATGGCGTCCTTGAGGTGGACGCAGTCCTCTGTCAGATGACCATGACTCCTATGGTATTGACAATATTTATTTTTGTCCGCCCCTGGCTTGGCGGGAGCAGGTTAGGGACGCTTGACGC
Organism: Vicia faba; assembly: GCA_948472305.1. NCBI lineage: Eukaryota > Viridiplantae > Streptophyta > Magnoliopsida > Fabales > Fabaceae > Vicia > Vicia faba. The sequence goes on along the minus strand of OX451739.1, from coordinate 224,308,275 downwards.
CGCCGTCCTTGAAGTCTGTACTGGCACACTCCGCCAGAATACGCTCGCGGGAGGCTGTGAGCGGAGTGTACTCGATGAAACGGCCCGAGGGGCCCCTTTGTTCTCGGACTTCCCGGGGTCGGTCTTCTTTCCTTTTCTCCCCGGTACGTCGGGGAGGAGCCTCTTGGCGTGAGCTGCTGCTGTTGTTGGGACCCCGAGTCCTGGAGTCTCGGGCCCTGTTGGCAGCTTCCCTCTCCTCGTAGTCCATGTATGCTCGAGCTTTATCGAGGAGGGCGTCGAAAGACCTGGGCGGCTCGATTCCCACAACTTTTCTGAATTCTGTGCCGGGGAGGAGCCCCCTCTCCAGCAGATATCTCTTCATGTGGTCTGTGCAGGGGACCTGTATCGCTTCTCGGTTGAAGCGGTTGATGAACTCCCTCAAGGTCTCATCCTGTCTTTGGATGATGGCCTCGAGCGCCGCCTCAGTCTTTGGATGGCGTCGAGAAGCGGTGAAGGAACTGATGAACTGGTTCTTCAGGTTCCGCCACGAGGTGATTGAGCCCGGGGCGAGCCCTTTGTACCAGTCCATGGTCGCCTTCCTGAGAGTCGTGGGGAAAAGACGGCACTTGATGGGCCCCCGACATTATGATAATGGAGCATGGCCTCGAACCCGTCAACGTGGTCGACCGGGTCCGCAACTCCGTCATACTCCTTCAGATGTGGGGGCTTCTCCATGCCCGGGGGAATGGGTGCATCCATGATGGCCTCCGACAGGGGACCGCGGGGGTCGTCCTCGTCGCTCCTCTCCAAAGACAGAGATGGGGACCTGTAATATTGTCTGGCACGGTGGTCGTGCTGAGCCTCCCTCGAGCGTGATGCTCGTTGGTTGAATGTTACACGGTCGTCTCCGGCGTGTCTCTTGTCGTGCCTCGCCGGGTCGCGACTGGGTTCTCCGGCGGGGATGACGGGATCTCTCTCCAAATAGGGTCGCCTCTGCTTTGGCCGGGGAGAAGGGCTTCTGGAGTTTTCCCTGTAGTATCTCCGCGGGGGAGAAGGGTGTCGGGCTTCAGTCACCCGAGGAGGGGGAGTATGTGGTCTCCGATGCCTCCTCGAGGGTCTTCGCTCGTCTTCAAGCGCCTTTAATCTCTCTCCTTGGGCGAAGATGAGATAGTTCGTTTGGTTAATTGCTGCGAACAGCGCTTGTGTGGTGGCATCCGCCCCGGAGGGAACGGGGACTTCCTGAAACCGGACGGCTCTGTAGTGGGCGAGGGCCGCCGGGTCGTCCTCAAGTGGTGGTGGGAGTGAGAAGGATGACGCTGTGGCTCCGTCCCTGTACGAGGAAGTTCCGAGGACGGTTATTGCAGGAGCGGTGTTATGGCCGGGATTGCCGACGTTGTCGAGATGTCCGTTTTTGTCCGCCGTGCCGTTATTGGTGTCGGCGACACGGACGTTCTGCTCATTGCGAGCCGGATCAGCCATGACAGGTAGTTGAATTTTGAGCTTTGGTCTTTTGAGTTGTTTGCAAGACGGGGAAGCTAGTTTCCCACAGACGGCGCCACTGATCTAACCTGATCAGACTTGGACCGTCACGGCTGGCTCCGAGCTGAAAGTTTTGAACGAGGTGGGGGGTACCTGCAAGACACTCCGATGCTGAAGTAAGTAGAAGCACGAGCAGGCAATAGTAAGTGTATGGGTAAAATGATGAATACCTGACCCTCTGGAAATAGAGGGTATTTATAGCCCCCAGCGCTGAGCCAAGGTTCCTCCGTTGGGCCGGGCAGGTTTGGCCCAATGGAGGAACTGCCAGGTTCTACGTGCGTAGTGGGGACCCGCACGTGATCCCCTTCCTGGATGTTCTGCGTGAAGTGCGGGCGGACGAAGACGCAGTCTTTTCGGGGTCTCGTTGGAAGTGCAGTGGACTGAGTCTGCCCTAGTTGGGGGTGCTCGAGGTGATGTCGAGCTGGACAGCAGGATGTCGAGCTGGAGATGTAGAGGTCGAGCACGTGACCTCAGGGAGCACGTCGGACACGACTGTGACCCTTTGGTCGGCGTGATCCTCAGCAAGTCCATTTGGATTGGGCCTTAGCAATGCTGTTGGGCCTGTCGGGCCCAGTCCAGAACACATAGTTTTAAATCACTTTCCAAAAAATATTTTGTTTCCCAGATTTATGAGTAACTTTGCCCCAAAAAAAATAGCAATTTAAAATATTAGTAGATCAAAAAGAAAAGTTAAATTCCACTATTACAATATCTATTCTAGAAGTTTGATGAATCTCGTTACGAAGAATTCAAAAACTGAAAGAAAAAAAATGGTAAAACAACAAAAAGGAAGAAGAGGAGGCAGAAAAAGAAAAGCAAATAGAGAAGAGTCATATAAGTTTATGATAATTATATATGAAAGGGAGAGTTCGAATTTATTTAATCATTATTTTATATTTAGCTCGTCAATTATTCAATAAATTTAAAAAAAATTATTATTTATAAATGTATAAATTGTATCTTCCTTAAAAATAGGGGGACCAACGCTAATGAAGTATTTTGGAGGTAATTTGTTGGAATTAAACTAATATTTTTACTATGAATTAGATCGTAATGTAATACACTAATATACTCCTACACCATAACTGAATCATCTTAGCGAAATACTCCATAATTAAGTTAAAAGATCTCGCCGCCGTGTCCCCGCCGCCGTCGGAGAAACAAACTCATTACAACTCTCTCACTCTACACGCGCCGTCTCTCCGATCCATCACAAGCAACGGTTCTCTCTCTCTCTCTCTCTCTCTCTCTCTCTAACTATTTCTTTGACTTTGCATCCTTATCGTTTGTCTTTTCCTTCACACAATTTCTTCATATTACTCAATTTCGCGTTGACCTAGTTTATTCGCAGCCTCCATTGTTAGTTCTTACTGTAATTTGATCTACTCCTCTTAAATCCATTGTACATTCATGGTTTACTCTTGCGTTCTTGTTTCAATTTTTGTTTTATACTGCATGGGAATCACGATTTGTATCAAAATAGAGAATTTGTTCTCATGCGTTTTTGTTTTGTTAATTTCTATGTATGATGCTTGTGTTGATAAAATGTTTTCCTTTTTGCAGTGTTTACCATGTTTTTTCTATTTTCTTCATTTTCAAGGTTTCATTAAGATTCTAATCTTAAACTTTGGTTTTTTCCTATCTACTTATCTAGTGTGTGTGTGTTATGTTTCATTTTTATCCTCTCTATTTCCTTTAAATTTTTTTATTTTTTTTATTTTGTGTATGTTTGGTTCACGTTTGTAACGTCCAAAATTGATTCTGGTCGTGTAGAATTGATTCTGCTTGAAGTTATGATTTGTAGTTTGAATGTGATTTTTACGCTGGAATTTACTGATCAACTCACTTTTGGAGCAATTTATCAAACATAAATCTCTTTACTTTCGATTCACTTTTAGCCATAATGAATTCACTCAAAATCAAAATTTATAAATTGATTTTATTGTGTATATTTGCCGTCAAGAATGGTTGACTTTTTATACGTATTTGTTGGAATTTCCGCCTTAATTGCGGTCCACCCCTAGTCGCCTTAATTGCGGCATTTGGCTTGCCTTAATTGCAGCCCCCAACACCTTCATTGCGTTGGGTTTGAAGGGGTGGATTTAGTCCCACATTGCTTAAGGATATGATATGTGTTGTGTTTATTAGTGGGGGGAATCCTCACCCTACAAGTCAGTTTTGTAGGGATGAGTTACGCCCAAGTCAATTTCTGAGAGAATTTAATTTGATGAGATAGTTGATTAGGATCATAATGCAGAATAATTGTTAATGTTATTGCATCTTGGCACAATTCAATTGATGGATTCATTTCAAAATCTCTTGCTGAGTTATAGTCTAGCCATTGGAAATTGATTCTATTTTTCTTGCTGAGTTTTTGTTTTGGTTATTGGATGCACAGAAGAATATTCATCAGTTCTTTCACAGATCTGAGTGTTTGTTTGTTCGATTGAGAACTGGGGAAGGTTCAAGCACATGATATTTTGATATCTCTCTTGTGATAGGAAGACCATGGGACGAGCTTCGCCATTACTTGTAATATGTTTGGTTCTTGGTTCTTCCTTTGCTACATATAATTTGGTCACAATGATAATCCACTACGGATCGTTAGAAAGTGTTTCTACCGAGGATGGTGGATTGTTTTTCGACCCTATTATCGAGATGCCTGAACATGTGAAGAATCGGAAAACAACTAAAGTACCGTTTCATATTGCGCTAACGGCTACCGATGCTGTGTACAGCAAATGGCAATGCCGCATCATGTATTACTGGTACAAGAAACAAAGGAGTTTACCCGGGTCAGAGATGGGAGGATTCACTAGAATTTTGCATTCTGGAAAGCCTGACAACTTGATGGATGAAATTCCTACTGTTGTTGTTGATCCGCTTCCGAAAGGTCTAGACCGGGTGAGGCCGGTTACTATGACTTTCAGTTATACTCTTATATGTTTTATCGTTATTTATGTATTGTTTTCCAGCATATTGAATAAATAGTATTGTAGTTGCTGTTAAAACTATGACCTGTTTGAATTAGCTTGCTACTTATATGTTTGCGAAACTATTTGGGAGAGTTTATCAATATAGCTTATGACCTGTTTGGATTTTTTGTTTTTTCAGCAGCGAATACAATTTATATAATTTCGGACACGTTGCTTATTTTTTGCAGGGATACATCGTTCTGAATAGACCATGGGCTTTTGTTCAGTGGCTGCAAAACACTAAAATAGAGGAAGAGTTAGATCTCTTATCCTAAGTGATATACTTTTTATTTGTTTGACAATAATATAAGTTGACTTATTTTCTGTGCTTTTGATGCAGATATATTTTAATGGCAGAACCTGATCACATATTTGTACGCCCTCTTCCCAATCTGGCATATGGAGAACATCCAGCTGCTTTTCCATTTTTTTATATTAAGCCGCAGCAGAATGAAAAAATCGTAAGGAAGTATTACCCTGTGGAAAAAGGACCGGTTACAAATATTGATCCGATTGGCAATTCTCCTGTAATTATCAGAAAGGTAGAGTCTCACAGAAACTTCTATTTAATTGAATTGAATCAATACCTGTTCTCGATGGTTGAATAGACATCTCGTTCTTAATATTGTGCTGGCCCTGCCCTTGCAGGCACATGTGATTACATTCAATTAATTCCATTTTCTCAAACTATTAGGTGTCAATGCGTCCGTATAGTTGATGTGTCTGGTGTTTATATTTGTATATGTGCCAATGACCCATAGCTCGTTAAGTTGAAAGATCTTAATGCCAATACATTCGATACAGATTTCTATTTCACTGTACCTTGAATTTTGTGAATACGCTTGTTCCATAGGACTGGGCAAGTAAATACTTTTTGCTCACCTAGTGAGGGGTGCACTTTTTTTTCTTTCAGGATTTGATTTCAAAAATTGCTCCCACATGGATGAATGTTTCATTGAAGATGAAAGAGGACCCAGAGACCGATAAAGAGTTTGGATGGGTGCTAGAAATGTATGGATTTTCAATTAACAGACAAATGCTGCTGATTCTTTATTTTCTTGAAATATTATTGATACTTTGATGCTGATGTGGTGTTCTGTATTCTGGAACCAAGGTATGCTTATGCTATTGCATCTGCCCTGCATGGTGTGAAACATATTCTACGGAAAGACTTCATGCTACAGGTTTGATATAACATTGTATAGATGCTCAAATGTTTACCAAATAATATGCATATCCAACTCTGATTTTACTTTTCTTGTATGTTACTTTTCAGCCACCGTGGGATCTTGAAACTTACAATAGGTTCATTATTCATTATACTTATGGGTGTGACTACAATCTAAAGGTACATGATTTCTCCTAATCTTTGAACTGCAAAATTATGGTCTTTATAAACTTGCGTTCTCAATGAACACAACAATGAACTCCTGAAAGCTTCTTGATTTTGTTACTGTGCCATGAACTTTGCTTTAGCGGATACAAACTTTTATAGAAACACACTAGCTACTTAGCATGGTGTAGATTTCGTGTCTCTTATGGTACTACTCTTAATATTGTTTTCATAATACTCAGGGTGAATTGACTTATGGTAAAATTGGTGAGTGGAGATTTGACAAAAGGTCACATCTAGAAAGACCTCCGCCAAGAGACTTGCCCTTACCCCCTCCAGGAGTTCCTGAAAGTGTGGTATGTCTACAGCTTGCTAGTTTATTTACGAAATTCATCTTATTTGGTTGATATTAATCATAATCATAATAATCATTAATAATAAGTAAGATAAAATTAATCCCAAGAGATATTATAAACTGACACCTTTGAACAAAGACGTTTACAGTGTCTGAAACCGACAGATGTGATTGCGTTCGACTTATTTATCTTTTCAAATTATTACCGGTGTCAACGTGTGTCGTGTCTGGGCTTCTTAGGTATTAAGCTTCAGACAACGCACATGATAAATAGTTGTGTTGTCACTCAACTACTCAAGGGTTTGTCTGATGCTTTTCTGCATATGCTGTGTCTCAGTGTTTATCAAACTGACCCTAAGACCTTGCCTTTTGCAAATGTGGTTTGTTCTACAAAAATCATCTGTTTGTTTTAACAATATGCTGATTAAGCACCCAACTTTCCGTTAAGTGTAATTAGTAAATCGGAGTACAATAACTAAGGTTAATTTAATAAAGATAAGAATATGAATGTATGATGGATTTGTGGTCACACAAGACATGATAGGAACAGGTACGAAAGCATTAGAAAGGAAGTTGGAATGACACCTATTGTGAAAGAGATGGTGAAGTTTCGTCATAAGTGGCTTGAACATGTTCAGCCCTTTCTTCGTAGTGTTGCTCCGTTTCATCTATCTATTATTTTTAACTAAGCATGATATCTTGTGTCATTAGGATATAATATTGATGTTATGGTCTTACTTTTATAATTAGTAGCAAAAGCATGATATAATGCCATTATTAACTAACCTTTTATTTGCTTGTTATAATATTTTCAGGTGACTCTCGTAAAGATGGTGAATGAAGCTTCTGCTAACATCCCCAATTGGGATACATTGTAAATATTTTTGTTTATTCATTCATGATATTCAAAATGCATGTTTTTTTAGTTATAAAAAAATGTAGACATCGAAACAAAAGTTTATATTTTTCTTCCTTGTTTAGTCATAGAACCATAGAAAAATTTGCACCACAATACCTCACTATACACCTTTAACTAGATGATGATTTAAACGGGGGATTATACTTTGTTTTCGAGGTGATATTCTTGAATGAGACTACAATGCTGAATAATTTCTTCAGTAATTTTGGATTGAAGTAGTATTGAAAAATGAGTATGTAGTTGGTGGCTCTTTGATGATTTAGATTATGGTTTGATTGTTAGAGGTAGTTGATGGCTCTGGTTGTTTGTATGAAGATATTTTGATCCATTATTATTCTGTCATGTGTTGGTACAAATTGTAAAATGTACCATCATACCTCATGTTATGATGTCCAAAATATCACAAAACAACAACATATGAAGTCAACATTATAAGTTAATGTTGATTCACTGAATCTGACTGATCTGTTTTAGTGCTTCCTCAGTCATGTTATCAGTAAAATTCAAGAAAATTTTACACGAATATGTAGCAGCTTCAGTAGATGATCAACACTCTAGTTGTCTTCATTAGAAGTATGAATCATCTTTAACATGTCTTCCACCAAGGCACGAAGATATGCATGCATTTGGCGGTTATCAAATTCACCACATTCAGCATAACTTCAAAATCCATCTCAATACATGGTAGGAAGATGCTACAACACATACTAGATGCAAATGGAATGCCCAGCAAAATTATTTTTCATTAATCTAGAGTTTATTTTGTTCTTGTCTGTATGTGAATTTGACATTAGGTGGTAGAAAAACATTTCTCCCTCCCTTTTTGATACTTGGTTGCGAGCCACTATTTTATTTGAATTTTTTGTTTTGATAAAGTTATAAATTCATGCTTTAATATATGGAAATTGCTCTTCACACATTTAGTCGCGGACAACCACATTTAAGAAACTCCAAATTACCCTTCGTTTAACTGGACTTTAATTTCTGGATGCACCTATTACATACCACACCACCATCATCAGTGAGCAACCCTTATTTATCCAAAAATAGTTTGGAGTTCAATTTTAGAATACAGTCTGGACAACATCTAAAAACACCAAGCAGAAAATTGAATATAACATCATATTGCTTGTACTTTTTCATTTCATCATCATACCATCATATTTGCAAAAATCATACAAAAATCTTCTTTAATTCTCAATCAAGTTTTGTACTTCACAACCACATCCTTATGTTTTTTCACATTAAAAAGAGAAAACGAAGTTTGAATTTAAGGTATCGTACATGTGTTTTCTTCCTCATTGCTTGTATGAGTCTGATATTTTTACTGAAAAACGAACGTTGTGTTTGGATTTTAAAATTTGGATTATGTTGTAAACTATTTCAAAAATTAAAATCCCGGTCTGTTTCCATGTTTAATTTTTATTTAATTCTATTATGACTTTTGCAGCGATGGTGCACCTTGATGTTGTCTCCAAAATTGATGTTTATGGATGTTAAAACAAGGGATGCCATCGGGAGTTGTCCATGTAGATGATGAAAAACAATTTACAACTAAACATGAGTCTGTTCTTCGTGACCATATGCTCCAATGGATTCACACAAAGGATGTCAAATTAGGGTTTAACATTGTTATCAGGAGGTCAAATTTTGGTTCTAATATATTTTAGAGTAGTTGTTTGAGATATATTTTGACTCATCCTGATTCCATTAAGTTGTTCAACATATTTTTCACTGTGTTGATGATTGATTCAACAAATAAGACCAACAAGTACAAGTTTCCACTTTTGAAAATTGTTAGTGTTACTTCTATAGAGATGACCTATTCAGTTGAGTTTGTATTTTTGGAAAGTGAAAAAGAAGACAATGTTACTTGAATTTTGAAAGTGTATCAGACTATGTTGAAAGAATAAGAAAAAATGCTACAGGTCATTGCCATTGATCGCGATATCAAACTTATGAATTTGGCTGCGAAGGTATTTCCTACATCATATGCATTACTTTTTTGGTATCACATAACAAAACATGTGAAAAATAGACTTAAATTTGCAGTAGGGACCAAACAAATCTAGGTTGAAGATGGGAAATGATCAAAGTTGGTGAGATATTGAAAAGTATAACGGATGCATAGAATGTTATAATAAATTCCTCTACGGAAGAGTTATATGTTGAATTTGTCATACATTTTAGAAATATGTTGAAAGTACAATTTTAAACTAGGTGAAGGAGAATATTGTATGTGCTCGAAACCGACTATGTTAGACATTTTGAAAATAAAATAACTAATATAATTGAATTTGCTCATGCTACATTGAAGAATTAGTTGAGAAATAGTAAAGGTGATTTATGTAGAAGTTGGAATTCTGAATCAAATGATCCAAAATCATCATAATGAGATGCAAATATTATATGGTCATAACATTACAATATTAGATAACAAATTCAGAGAAAACAATATTTATTCACAATTTATGGACAATATATCTCGAGCGGGATTATATTTTATTTATCACGAAACTAGGCGAGTAGAGAAAACAAGTTCATATAGCTCAAAGTGTGGTTGTACACTTAGGAAGACATACAGTCTTCCATATGCTTGTGTGATTTCAAAGAAGATGAAACTTGATAGACCCATACATATTGATGAGATTTACACGCACTGGAAAAAACTCTACTTTGATGAAGATGGTGTGATGAAGGATGGTTAATTATATATATATATATATATATATATATATATATATATATATATATATATATATATATATATATATATATATATATATATATATATATATATATATATATATATATATATATATATATATATATATATATATATATCATGCCTGAATGGGAGGTGATTCAAGAGAGACTTTTAAAATTTGATGATATCATGAAACTACACATCAAAGAGCAGCCGAGAAAGATTTCATATCCACAAAACACATATTCGAAACCACCCGTGGAAACAAATAAAACAAATGGTATTCCTAAGAAGGTCAAACCAACACTGGGTGACAATTCAACAAAGCGATATCCTTTCTATTTTCGAGCATGTTGACACACATTTTTCAGATTCTCCAATTTCAAAGGTGCTCGCATTAGAAAACTATCTCCTTTACCAAAAATCATACACATTGAAGAGATGATGGTTTTTATGGCCATATACATCGAATATATTGTGGATGTTAAGGGTAACGATAATTGTGGTTATCACGTTGTTTCAACTTTGCTTAGTAAAGGAGAGGAAAACCATACATTTATCCGCGAACATCTTATTAAAGAGTTGAAGGCGCATAAGGAATCATACATGAAGTTATACAGAACAAAGAACATTTTGATGAAATTCATGAATCTCTTATTTTTTGTATTAGTGGTCCGAAATCGGAGGCAAAATGGACGTGATTCCCTAAAATGAGTCATCTTATTGCAAGTATGTATATCAAGGTGTGTATTGACCTGACAAGATATAGTTTATTGGAAACATTATTCTACTTCGAAATGATCCACCTCAAAATCCAATCGGGCGTATTATGTGTATTAGGTGGATTTCAGAAGCACAACATTTTGTTCAAGTTTATTTGAAACCAGAATGTTCTATACCATAAACATCGTTGGAGTGGACAACTCATTCAACAAAAAAAGCTAAAACTTAGTCAGATAACTTTTGAATCAGACGGAAGAGTTCCCCAAATTAAACGAGATTAAAAGAGAATCAAATTAGCAAAAGTAAAAGGTGGAACCATCATAGATATATATATTTAGGTGGTGACACATCTTTTGAAGTATTTTAGTCACCATATTATAATATATTTAGGTTGTGACTCATTTTTTGTCTACTTTAACATTGAGAGACCCCCTATTGAATTTAGGTTCAAAAAGATCACTCATCTTGTCGATATGAAATTCACACAAGAGAATCTCTTATTATAACTGATCGTACCTTACCAGAATGGACCGTCACAGCTTGCTTTAAGCAGAATTTGAGAGTGAGGTGGGGGGGGGGGGGGGAGGGGGGTACCTGAAATACACTCCGATTTCAAAGTAAGTTTCGGAATGAGCAAGCAAGTATGAGAGTAAGAAATGTTCAATACCTGACCCTCTCAGAAGAGAGGGTATTTATAGCCCCCAGCGCTGGGTCAAGGTCCCTATTATTGGGCCACATTGAGGCCCAATAATGGAAACTATCAGGACTTACGTGTGTATGGAGTCCAGCAAGTGGACCCCCCTGGTCAACTGCTCTGTGAGAATAGAGGTTGGACCCGTGATTTTTGGAGGGCAATTAAGATGACTTTGACGTGAGGACGTGGGCCACGTTTCCCAACATATACGTGGGGAGTTGTCCAACGGTTCCTAACTTGGGTTATCTGCTTTTGGGCCTTGTACAAAGGTGTCGGTTTGGGCCTCCCATCTGGGGGACATGTGTACGCCCAGTCCAGATCAGGAGCCCCCCAAGTTATTATCCTTAGGTGAAAGGGTGATGACTTAAGTTCAGCTTTTATGGTCAAAGATTTGATCAGGATGGACGGTCGAAGTCCTCTGAAGGGAGCGAGTTGTTCCCGCGTGGGTAAGGGTGTGCATGGTTACCATATATTGTGATCCAATCCACTTTTATGGTTATGGTTTACAAACCAAACCATTAATCACAAAAACTGATTTAAAAAACATAATTGGTTTTAAACCGGATTAAAATCGGTTTGAAACCAGTTTTAATTTTAATCCAAATTATTTAAATATAATTTAATCTATATTCAATTCATTTTAATTAATAAAAATTTAAAATTAATTCAGTACTAATTTTTTTAAACATTAATAAAGCATATCCTTAATTTAATTTTAAGCAGGTTTTAAAAAATTGTCGCGGTCGTATTACAATTTTTACAATTTTAGTTGATAGAGGTGTTACGACATTGATTGTGTTCGTCGCAGTGTAAATTATTAATTATAATTTGTTTTTTAATATAAAACAGATATAACAGTATCGATATCGACATATGTCCAAAACATTTTGTCGCAGTCGTTTTCACGGTCACAGTATTTTTTAAAACCTTTTTATGTTTAAATGATCCTTTTTGTTTTATCAATCCTAAAAGAAAAATCAATTAATACTGAGATAATATTAATTAATTCACTGTGCACATTCGTTTTCTTATATAAAGTATATGTATATTGAACGAAAAGAAATCAAGTTCAAACAAATTTCTTCCAAATTTAAATTTGTCTTCTACAGTAATAATAATATATCTTGCTTTTTAAATGTTTAATATACTATATCTTTCAATTTATTTGAGAGTGTTTGCATATTTTTTAACTATAATTAAACATTTTTATATTTATTTAATAATTAGTCATTCGAAATAAAGTGTTAAACATCATTCAATTTTTATGAAAATGTGTAGGGCTTATTTTCTTGAGAAAGTGTGGAAATTGGTAAACAGAAAAATTTGACGAGAAAGAAATTTGGATACCCAATAACCATTTTATGAGTACCGATTTACCACTTTAACCATAGATGGACCACCAAATCCAATATTTAATATTTGGATTAGGTTTTAATAAATAGAACAATCTGGATATGAATTTGGTTATCAGTAACCAGTTTTTTTGCACACCCCTACGCGTGGGGGACAACCTGTTTAGGTGTGTCAGGGACAACCTGTTTAGTTGTTGCCCTCGTGGGGGACAACCTGTTTAGGTGAGACCGACGGGGTCAGTTGCTTGCTTGAGAGGACCGTATTAGTTATGAGGAGCTTCTACGAGATCTCTTTCAACGTGTCCTGTCTTCAAGGGGTTGTTGCGATGTCGAGCATTATTTCGTCCTTAAGGTAGAGTGCGATGAATGTGCTCGTATGCGCACCATAGCATCGAGAATTCCCTCGTATGAGTATCTGTCTCGTGCTGGCGTAGGGATTACACGCTGAAGTCAGGGATATGTTCGTTTATCAAGAAGGGACAAGTGGTTGACTGTTGAGCCACGTGGATGCTGCTTTGGGGTGCCATCCCTCCAAGGGAAACCCAAAAGGCCCAATCCAATGATGATTTTTTGTGATGGACCTCGTGGGGCATGAGTCGCCCATAAAAAGGGGGCCCTTGGATCTCATTTATCATTTTATCAAGTTTTTCTCCTTCAACTTCTCTTGCTCGTGCCTGAAGCTTTCCTCCCATCTTTTCCAGATTTTTTTCAAGAGTTCTTAATCTAAGTAAGTTATATCTCCTCAACAATATATTTCTTCAGCGTTTCTGGATTAAACATCTAAAATTTGCCTTGACTGAATGAATATTTATGAGTTCTATGATGAACACTCATGAATGTTCATTGACGTTCATGAGTTCTGCAACGAACACTCATGAATGTTCATTGAAATTCATTAGTTTATGACGTCGGGGAAGATCTCTCCAAATAGTGGCCATGATAGGATGTTCTCCTCGGATAATGGGGGTTGAATCGGGCTTCTTGCTTGTTTGAGTGAATATCCCCCACGACAATGTAGTCTCCCAATGAAAACATTGTGTGCTTTAGAGTATAGTCGAGGGCTTGGGTAGAGTTCTTTGCCCTTTCACTTGATCTGCGGTGGAAGGGTGAATTTGATAATATTGAATTCACTATTTTCATCTGCTTTTCAGGTATAATGGCACACTCAGTCGGGGATGATGTTCTGCCCGACAACTATGAAGATGAGCCACATGTTGATGAGGACCCTCTGGCATGGGTCTCTCCTGAGCCTCGAAATAAGAGGTTGTGCTTTTCTCAGGATGCAACTGACGCATTCAATTATTATGAGGTACGAGCAGAAGGGACCCCTGCCAACTGAATCCTTCAAATTCCCCACCGCAACCGGATAATATCCTTGACGTATCCGGGCAAACGTTTACCTATGTATGAATTTGCGTTTAAAGAGGCGGGGCTGTGTTTTCCCTTCAACGATTTCCAAGTGGGAGTTTTTCAATGGCTTCAACTGGCGCCCTTTCAACTTCACCCAAACGCGCTGGCGTTTATGCGGGCGTTCGAGCCTGTATGCCAGTATCTGGAGATAGGGGCCATGCTGCCCCTCTTTTTCCGTATCTTTCATCTCCAAAGACAATCCATCGGAGGGGGAAAGCGTGGGTGTCGTTCAAGAAGTTCGAGAAGCTCTTTAGGCCTTATCTGGAGTCTTTCCAAAACATCAAAGAGAGTTACTTCGTTGTAAAACCTCTGACAAACACCGCCATAGACTCCCTGTACACTCGCGTGGAAGAAGTGGAGGATGGGCGGCCAGTTACCCAGCTCGTGGCCAGATTTCCGCTCGAATGGAAATGGAAACACTTCGAGCGAAGACCTGAATATTATGCTGTGAAGCCTTAGGACTATGACGCTCAGGACCAGCTCTCCTACGAGAAGCTGACGGCCTATGTTAGGAGCTTCTCCCCTGCGAGGTGTGTGTACGTGAATAACAACATCCTCTTTGACAATAACGAGGAGTAACTTTTAGTAAATAGGTTGATCAACACAAAGGCCCTGCTCGAATGTTCCTCGGATGGGGAAGCCATGAGGCTTTTAGGTAGGGGGACGCTGTCGCGATGATTAATTTTTCTTGCCTTTCATATGGGGACGTGCCCGTGTTATTTTCCTTATTCTAACTTGACTGATGGTTCTTTTTTATTGCAGGTCGAGTGGCGTCCCTTTCTGAGCGCTTTTTGAAGTTGAGGCCCAAGAATGCGTCCACCTCGGGACCAAAGAGCAGGGTCACCCAGCTCCAGGAGCAGGACAAATCTGTGGGTCGTGCCAGCGGTTCCCCCTCTTCATCAAAAAACCTGATTCCCTCTGGCGAGCCCACCCAGATTCCCGTCAATGAGCCTGCGACAAAGAGGAAACACGTGGAGAACGTCGAAGGTGTAGTGCCCAAGGGTGACAAAGTTCCCGCGGAGGTCTTTGTGCCACCTCCTTGCTATCTAAACCGTGATTTCTTCAGTGGGGAGAGCTCATTGGGCGTGCACGAGGAGGAGAGGGAGACGATCTTGTCCGATGATAAGGAAGCCCGTCGAAAGAATATAGCAGAGGATGTGACCGCTGTCATGAGGATGCTCGAGAAATTCCTGTCGTTGAATGACGAGGCCGTGAGCTCTTAGGCCTCTCTCGATGCAACATATGCCAAGATCCAGAAGCTGAAGGCCAAGAAAGAGAAGTTAAAGTGCGTTATCCTTAATCACGGGTCAAAGTTCGAGGCCCAAGTTCTACTTCTCAAGGATTTAAATGAGTTGCGGCCTCAATTGGAGGCTGCTACTAAAGAGAACGAGCATCTGGTTTCCTGCACGAAGGAGTTGGAAAGGATCACGACCTCGGCTGAAGAAGAAACTGATGTAGAGAAGGGCATGGCATCTGGGGCAGAGTTAATCGCTCGCATCTGAGTGCTTGAACAAGACGTCATGGACACCCTCAACTATGGTTTCAACATGGCCGTTGAGAAGCTGAGGATCTTGAACCCGGGGGTTGAGATGGTGGTTGAAGGGGCGAGTCCGTTCAACCAAGTTATTGATGGGAAGATCTTTTATCCCCCCGATAATAACGACGGGGAAGATGAAATTTGATTATTTTTTTGGGGTCTCCGTGCCTGTTCTCATTTATTTTTGATTTGTGGCTGTCATGCCTACCGCATAATTATATTGAACAGTTTCAGCCTTCGTGGTCGGCATTTATGGATGCCTTTGTTTTGTTTTCATGTATTTATTCATAAATAATTCCTCGTCATTTTTTCTGACTTGCTTATTGTATGAATATTCGTATGTATGTTCGACCTTTGTTGTGGCCGACGTAAGTTTTCCATGAAAGTTAGTTTCCATGTGTGGAGATATGTGCTCAACCCTCATATTGTTCGACACACGTTGGGATGTGTCGAGGAGGCGGAGTAGGGATCCGCGAAATGAGTGTAAAATCGCGGTCAAGATCCTAAACCCGTGGCGTGAACTGGCCATCATGAGCTGGGTGTTATGCCATGTTGGGTACTTTGACAGCAAAGCTCGATTGAGGTGCCCCTGTCAGGCTAAGGTCTCGCTTGTGAAATGAACAAAATCTTGCCTTTCTCTAATGTTTGGAGGCTATGTTCGTACCTAGACATGCCTACATGGTCGAGCTAATCCACTCGTTGGTCGGAGAGGATAGGTCGACTGCTAACGCCCGTAGCAGGTGAAGGACTTTAGTTATAGTATTGTTTTAGCTTCGCGACATTCCAAGGCCGAGGTAGTAGTTTTCCATTTAATTGTTCGAGGTAATAAGCTCTGGTGCCCGTAGCTCTTTGCACGCGGTACGACCCCTCCCAGTTTGCGGCCAATTTCCCCTCATGGGAATCTTTCTAGTTTCTTTGCAAGACTAGGTTGCCGACCTGAAATTTGCGCTTTATGACTTTGTTGTCATGGTGTAGGGCTACCTGCTGTTTTAGCGTGGCCTTGCAAAGAGCCGCTCCTGATCGGATCTCTTCGACTAGGTCGAGCTCATCTCTGAGGGCCTCGTCGTTTATCTCCTTGTCGAGGGGTATTTCAGTTCACCTGGATGGCTCCATGATTTCTACCGGGATGACGGCCTCGGTGCCGTTGGTCATTCAGAATGGTGTCTCGCCAATCATCGAATGAGGCATCGTTTGATAGGCCCATAGGACGTTGTGTAGTTATTTGACCCAACCCCTCTTGGCTTCGCCCAAACTGCGTTTGAGTCCTCGCAGGATGACTCTATTCGCGGCCTCGGCCTATCCGTTAGTCAGGGGGTGTTCAACTAAGGTGAAATGTTGCTTGGTTCCAAGCCTGGCGACAAAGTTTTGGAAACTTTGATCGGTGAATTGTGTCCCATTGTCGGTGACGAGTGCTTGCAGTATTCCAAACCGGGCAAGTACGCTTCGCTTGTAGAAACAAAGGATGTTGTGTGAAGTGATTTTGGCTAGAGCTTCGGCTTCTATCCATTTCATGAAGTAGTCTACGACTATGATGAGAAACTTGTTTTGATATGTTCCTTGCACGAAAGGTCTGAGGATATCCATTCCCCACCATGCGAATGGCCAATGGGAGGATAATGTTGTGAGCTCGTGTGGAGGTGCGAGATGCATGTATGCGTGCCTTTGACACTTGTCGCATTTCTTTACATGCTCCTTGGTGTCTTGTTGCATGTTCGGCCCGTAGTACCCCGCTTGCAGTGCCTTTCATGCTAGGGATCTTTTGCCCATGTGTTGGGAGTTGATTCCCTTATGGATTTCCCGTAGTATCTCGGGGATTGCGGATTCTCCGACACACTTCAAGAGCGGGATAGAGAAACCACGGTGATACATCTTGTGCTCGAGCACCACATAGGAGCATGCTCGCTGTTTGATCGCAGCTGCCTCTCTTTGTTCTAGAGGGAGTTAACCTTTTGTCAGAAAATTGAACATCGGGGCCATCCAACATGAGTTGTTCCCGATGGCGTTCACTTAGAGTAGCGTCGTGCACCTTTCAATGCTCGGGCGAGATAGGGACTCTTGTATGACTGATTTGTTTCCGCCCTTCTTCGTGCTCGCGAGCTTTGAAAGTATGTCGGTCTGTATGTTCTGTTCGTGCGGTACGTGTGTAATTTCTGCTCGGTCAAACTTTTTCATGTGTTCACTAACCAAGTTCAAATACTCAATGAGGTTGTTGTTCCTGTTATCCCCCTTGAAATTGAGATGTGACAAGTTGGGAATCAGTGAAAATTTGTATCTCTCGGACACCTAAATCCTCGGCCAGTCTTAATCCCACGAGAAGGGCCTCATACTCATCCTGATTGTTCGAGGTCGGGAAGGAGAGAGTGAGAGAGTGTTCGATCACGACACCTTCCTCATTTTCGAGGAGGATTCCTGCTCCACTCCCCGTCGAGTTGGACGCTTCGTCCACAAAGATGGTCCATTTGTGCTCCTTCCCTACAGGGGGGTTGTGAGCGGTCATCTCCGCGTCAAAGTCGGCCAGAGCTTGGTCCTTAAGGGCCTTTCTGCTTTCGTATTGGATGTTGAACTCCGAAAGCTCCAAGGACCACTTTAGCATTTGACCTGCCATGTCTGGTCGGCCTAGGAGTTGTCTCATGGGTTGGTTTGTCCGTTTGATGATCATGTATACAAGGAAATAGTGCCTAAGACTTCTCGCTGCATTGACGAGGGCCAATGCCACTTTCTCGATTTGTTGGTACTTGACCTCGGGTCCCTGAAGTGCTTTGCTCGTAAAATACACAGGTTTTTGACCGTTAGGAGTCTCGCGGATGAGGGCCACACTGACGGTCTCGACAGAGACGGCCAGGTACAGGAACAAGGTCTCCCTGTCTGATGGTCGTGATAGTACAGGTGGTTGCGAAAGGCTCTACTTGATATGGAGGAGAGCTTGCTCACATTCCTCGGTCCACTCAAAAGTTGCTTCCTTACGCAGGAGTTTGAAAAACAGAAGGGCGTGTTGAGCGGATTTCACCACGAAACGGGAGAGTGAGGCGAGCATGCCGTTTAGGACTTGTATGGATTTTTTGAATCAGGTGTAAGGAGTTTGGAGAACGCCCGACACTTGTCGGGGTTGGCCTTAATTCCTTGTTCTGTTAGATAAAAACTGAGGAACTTGCCCGCCTTAACCCTGAAAGTGCATTTCTCGGGGTTGAATCTCATTCTACACTGCCTTGCTTGGGCGAAGACTTTTCTGAGGTGGGAATCATGGTCGGTGTCTGTTTGAGATTTGACGATCATTTCGTCCATGTATACCTCGAGCATGTCTCTAATCTCGTTGCGGAAGACTTTATTCATCATCTGCTTGTACGTCTCCCCTGCGTTTTTTAAATCGAAAGGTATTACGTTGTAGTAGTAATTGCCCGAGCTAGTCATGAAAGCGGTGTAGTGTTTGTCGCTCATTTCCATTGGGATTTGTTTGTAGCCCGAGTAGGCGTCTATTGTACCCCAAAATTTTCCCTCTCATTTCTCAAGTAATCTCTCACAAGACTTCCATTGGTTCAAGACTGCACAAGGTTTGATCAGCTCAAGACACCTCCTCAAGCACTGATAACTGAAAATTAGGGTTTGAGTCTGCACAAGGACAAATGGACTTTTAATGCCCCATATGACTTTCATGGATCATTTTGGACCCTCAAGATTTCTCATGTCAAGTTTCAAGTCTTAGATCACATTTTTGCTCAGTCAATTGATCAGTTGACCTAAAATTAGCTGTATTGGGGAAAAAGTCAACTGTGGTCAATTTACAGTCAAACTTCATAATTTTTTATCCATATCAAAACCATTAACTCATACATATCATTTTATCAAGTTTGGATCACAATTCCTCAAGAAATTTGATCAGATCACCAAAAGGGCAAAATGGTCAAAATTAGGGTTTTGACTGAGAATGTGCAATTTTTTATTTTTGACCTAGCAAATGACTTGGTGGTTTGAGACATGATATCAAGGATTCAAATGCATCATTTTTACCTAATGGCATGGCTCAAAATATCTCTCAAGATTAATTGATTGACAGTTGAATTTTAGTCAACTGATGAAAAGTCAACTGTACACTGAAAAGTCAAACTTTGACTTTTTGGTCAAAATCAAGTATCAAAGATCACAATTCATCAAGACATGTCAAAATATGAAAATTGTACATCAAGAAATTAAAAAGTCAAGATTTCATTTTGAAAAGTCAAAATTTCTAAACTTGGAAATTTTTCTAAGTGTTGGAAATTCACATTTTTTCATAACTTTGAGCCAAATGTCCACCATAATGCAAGATGATTCAAAGGAAACTTCCAACATGAAAATTGTAGATCTCAATGAGATCTAAAACATTGTAGAACATAACTTCTTCTAGAAATTCTTGGATTTCAAGTTGCGATTTTGTGAAGACATGTTCATGAAACTTGGAAAATTAGTGAAATTTTGCCCTAGTTTAGGCAGGATTTTGACCTAACTTCATGGAAATGTTTCACATAGTTCCAAGATGAATCTTCAAAAATATCCAACATATAGGTTGTAGAGGATTTTACAAGCTTTCCAAAATGTCCAAGAACTCATTGAGATCATACTTGAGCAAGGAGAATCGAAGGCAAGATGTTAGGGTTTCATTCTTGAATTACAAGTCATTTCTTGATGAACACATAATTCAATTTCAATGTTAGGCTGCATAATCTTGATTTTCAGGCCTTCTAAATTATTTATCTACCCATCATTAATGGATTGCACAAACTTTTGAGCTATAATCCAAGTGGTTTAAGCATTATCCAATTCAAATTGCCATTTTGGGAAGAAAGTTAACAATCCCATTCTTGAAAAGCAAGCTTTATGCACAAAGTCATTTCTTGAGCCTTTATCTTGTTCCCTCTGACCAAACTCCATCTATAACTTCTCAAACACATAGGGATGGCAATGCATTGGATCTGAAAGAAATTTGTTAGAAAATACAAAATGTAGGATTCTGGGATCGAACCCATATCCTTCCTCTCACACACCCTATGCCTTTACCACCTGCACTGCCAATTCATTCATAATTATGATGACTTAACAATATTATATGTAAAACAATGATCAAATCCAAGTCATCAAAAAATGCACGTCAGCAATTCCAATGGAACAATCAAAATGGAGAGAGAGAAATCATATTTTAAATCAGCCAATGGGGGAGATGGGAAATGCCACGCCAGTGTTTGACTTTAGTCCGACCGGTCCAACCACCGGAGCCGGTGGTTTCCACCGTCTTCTCCGGTGGGATCACCTGTAAATGTGAGCAAACAAAAAAACCAAATATGCAGATTGACTTAAAAAAGTCCACTGATCATGAATATGGCCTCAAAATGGTTAAATCCTCACGTATTGTCAGATTCGAACCTAAAAACCTAACGATATTCATCCATGGTGTAATGCGATTTCATCCCCTAAAGTCTCATGTAACACGTCCAAAAGCCAACAAACATCATTAGTAGTACAAATGTAAACTTAAACAAGATTTATATGACCTAATATGAAAGTTTGACATCCAAGAATTTACCATAAAAGTTGAGATCCGATTGGGCAATCTCAGGGTCTTTCGGGCGCGTATGAGAAATGACTGGCCTCCCTTGGAACCTCAGGAGGAAGGTTTGCTCTTGTATTTTAATTAACAAAGGCTGGAACTGATGTTTTTAATCTTCACGATTTTCTTGAAATTTTTCACTTTGCTAGGGTTCTTTTGTGGCTGCTGCGCATGTGTGTTAGGTTTGGAATTGTTGTGCATATGTAGTGGACAATATTAGGTTAAAAATCCATCCATGAGATCAAATATAATCATGCTTTTAAAGTCATGAAGATTTGATCCCAAAATTTCTAAAACAAGAAGATATTTCCCTCCTCTTGCCTTGTGCGTTTTTGACAGCTATTTGTGAGCTTTTTGGGCCTCCAACATGACCAAATCTCCAGCCTTGCACGCCTTATACATCAATCTTGTATTTATTTACTTTATTTTGATTTTATTTGAATAAAAATCAAAAATAAATAAAATAAAAATCAAACTTATGCATGGCTGAGTTTATAGGTTCTTGGACATGTTAGGAGTAAGTTTCAAACGTAAAAAGATGGGCCCATTTGGAAAAAATCCAAGTTAGCTCAATATTTATTTCATGCCCTTTTCCAAAAATTGGTCAACTTTAGCAATGCACACATCTCTCAATTTTAATCCTATGAGGGTGTTCTTAGACTTTTAGAGATCTTAGGATGTCCTATAAATAACCCTTTTGGTTTCATTTCAATTGGATCTTCCATGTTCATGTAAGGAGCTTTGACCCAAAAGGTGTTTTTTGTTGACTTTTTGAAAGGACCTATAATGTCTGAGCTTGTATCTTTTAACCGGGGAATTTCTTAATCTTGAGGGATGAAGAGAAGTTGTAGAGAATTGGATTCTCTTCAAAATTATCTTTGTTGGAAATTTTTTTGATAAAGTATGAGAAAGTTATGCCTGGTTAAAGTTTGGTTGACTTTTCCTATAGAAACCCTAATTTGCTACTTTTGATTTTTGATGAGTTAGGAGCATTTCTTGAGGAATCATGATCAACCCTTGATCAAATGATGGATATTACTTCAAAGTGTTGACGTTGACAAAAAATCTTGAGGTTTGAATGTATATAGGCCACAATTGACTTTTGACCTAGTATAATTGATTTTCAGGCCATTGAGCAGTTGACTGAGCAAACTTGTTGTGCAAGGAATGAATTTTGGCATGGATGATTTTGAGGACATATTAGGACCATGGAAAACATTTGAGACTCTTGGAGCTCACACATCTTGATGAAAACTGAAACCCTAGTTTGAGGTTCATTGCCTTTAGGAGGATAATTTGTCTGGTCAATTCTTGGTCATCTATGGGCAAGGTGGGGACCTCAATGGGCATGTGTTGAGTAAAATGAGAGGGAAAATTTTGGGGTACAACAACTGCCCCTGTCCAATCTTCTTAAACCTAAGGATGTAGATTGGCTGGTCTGCCTTTCGTGATCTGAAGGTGGAAGATGATTAAACACTAGAGTGCCCAGAAATTTGCACTCGTCTGAAGTGATACTGTTGGTGGGTAATATCGGGAATGGGCTTATAGATTCCATTTGGAAAAGATGACGGAAGATCATCAGAGATGGGCTTAAAGATGCCATCCAGAAAATATGACGGAGAGTCATCGGAGATGGGCTTAAAGATGCCATCTAGAGAACAATGTTGATTTCATGAGACATTCTTTTGTGGGGATTCCTATTCCTGTTGTTGAGGAGGACTCCGCTGAGGAATGTTGGTCGATATTTTGGGAAATAGAGTCTAGGAGCTTCAGTTGTCCATTATTCTACCGGGGAGTCATCTCTTGATTGGAGAGACGGAAGTGAACTGCTATCTGGTCAGGATCCAGGCTTCACAGTGACTTGCTGAGGATAATAAGGCTGACTGCTATCTGGTTGTATTCCAGGCTTCACAACGACTTACTGGGGGAACGTGAAATTAACTGCTATCTGGTCAGACTCCAGGCTTTGCAGTTTCTTTACCTGGATAAGAATCAGAAAAATCTTAGTATCGATTTAATTGAACCAGAGGAATGTCTTGAGTTGTCTTCAACTGGAATAGAAATCAGGAAAATCTTAGTATCGATTTAACTGAACCCGAGAAGGGGCTTGGATTAACTTTGATTGGAATGGAAATCAGAAAAATCTTAGTGTCAATTTAACTGAACCAGAAAAAGGTCTTGGGTTATCTTCAACTGGAATAGAAATAAGAAAAATCTTAGTGTCGATTTAACTGAACCAGAGGAAAGTCTTGAATTATCTTCAACTGGAATAGAAATCAGAAAAATCTTAGTATCGATTTAACTGAACCAAAGGAATGTCTTGAATTAACTTTAACTGGAATAGAAATCAGGAAAATCTTAGTATCGATTTAACTGAACCAGAGAAAGGTCTTGAATTAACTAGTGCCTAAACGCGTGAACACTAAACATATGACTAAAATATTAATTAATAACAACAAGAATCCCCAACAACGGCGCCAATTTGATCTGTTGTCGCGCACGAATCAAAAATGAGTGTTTTTTTAAAATTGTAGATAGCGACAATGGCTCGAGTCGTATCGCAAGGATTCTTGAATTTTTATTAACTAATATAAATCTAATTAGGTGTGGTTTGGTTTAAAGTTCGATTGAAGAAAACAATGCAAAATTAAGTGATTATAAAATAAATGATTATAACAGGTTAATCTACCGGTTCTACTTCCAACTTATCATTGGTCATTACAATTTCAATCCCCTAAGCGGTATCAATTCCTATTCGAATGTAATATTGATGAAACAAGCATTGACAATACTACATGAGCTATGTTCCTAATCACCGAATTAAGCAAACGGTTCACCGAATTAAGTAAACGGTTAAAGATAACGCGAATTAACGAAAAAGCTAAGTTAAACACGATTAAAGTAAGGGACATATATCTCAATCAAATTAAATCCAATCTATTCTATAAGAACAAATTAAGCAAACGAACATCATAGAATGAATTAGAAAGGAACTGAATTAAAATTGATAAGAACCTCAAAGTCTTGTGGAATTCGAATTCAGTAGATTGCCCTTGGGACTACTTATCCATGAATGATTTGTACAATCAAAATTCTATCGTGAAAAATAATGTTTTATTACTGTAGCACGACTGAAAGCCTTATAAACAAAATAGGGTTTTCTTCCTACAAAACGAATCGGGTTAAAAACATAACCCAGACCCACTACAAAGACCCAAAAACAAATTATTCTAATGATGCAACTTCAACGAATTATTCAAGCCTACTATAGTCTGAATCAGCTTCTGACTTCAACATGAAAGTTGTAGTTCTTTCTCTAAGCTTTCCAACGCATATTATAACGCCTCGATCCGATTCCTATAGCTCCAGTTATAAATTTTTCAATGAAAACAGCTAATGCTGAAAAATAAATACGAAAATCAAATTAAATAAAAAATAAACTAAATTAGAAAAACATTATAAAACATAAAAATAAACAAAGTAAAATATAGAAATGCTTAAATATAAACATGGAATAATGTGTATCAAAATGCACCGATCAATAATCCTAAAATCAATCCTAATTAGAAATTAACCCTAAGAATTAAATCCTAATTTAATCCAATGCTGCCGGGGGTGTATGGCAAAAAGGGTGTGTGAAGTCTGAATAAGCTAACTCGGGCAATTTTGAATGAGAATGGAGGGAAATATGAGAGAGGGGTATTTTGGTAATTGTATATGGACACGTGGCAGGTCTGTTAGAGGGTTGTTACTAGGTTGTTAGATGATTATTTGGTTTGTTAAGTGGTTAGCTTATTAGTCAAGTTAGTAAAAAATTTATTTATGAATTAAAAGTTTGTTAGAGTTAGGTTAGATGAAATGAGATAAGGTTGGTTAAAGTTATGTGATGGTTTGGGAATTGAACGTATTTCTCTTGCATTTCATGTATGCTTAGCTCTGTATTTCATCTGTTTCTTATGTGGATCTGAATGGTTGTAGCCTGCTTTTGTTTTCTTTGCCTAGAACGTTTGAGCTTGAAAGTATTGCTTTGGAATTGAATTTCCGTTTTGGATGTGGTTCATATGCTGAAGCTGACTGTGTTACTTGTGGATTAGCGAGCTTATTTACTCGGTTTTAAAATGATGGCTTGAGATATGTATGTATGTCAAATTGGATGGTTGGTTGACTTTGTTTTGATTTCCCTCATAACTCATCAAAAATGCATTTTGGGAATTGCTTATGTATGTTGAATAGATTATAGGTGAATTGCAGTGTGGATAGGTGACTATATGTGAAGCAGGTTCTATGAATTTGGCTACAAGTCTTATTTAGCAGTAGGTTTTGTAGTAGCATTTCATATTTCCTGCTTGAATTGTTTGTGACAGCTACTGCATGATGATGATGCTTGTTATATTTTTCTTTGAATTGAATACACATGGCATGGTAAGTTGTAGTGCATTGGATGCATTGTTTTTGAATGGATTTGTGAACTTGGTGTGATGGTGGTGAACTAATCCCGCAACATGATGTTTTACTTTCTGTTTTACACATATTGAACCATGACTTGAAACCTTTATGTATATGAATATCTTGATGCATAGCATGATGTTTGTGACTTGAATTAGCTTGAACTTGACTTTGCTTGGCTGAAATTGAGTGAATCGTCATGAGCTATAGTGACCACGCCTTTGAGCTTGTGTTTTGCATGAATGTTGTGACATAGGAATTGTAATGAAAAATGGGATACATATGGATTTTGGCACTGTTCTAAATTGTTGTTTGTGTGGAGGTCTGGTGCAAGTTACAACAGGTCCATCTGGTGGTTGATTCAATGGTTGGACATGGCTTTTGACATGCCAAAGCACATGAAAGCATATGTGGCATATAAAGACAAACCATGAAGATGAATGAGGAGGCTTTGGAGTTAAGCATAGGAAGGAGGCCTATGGTCAATTGTCAATGGTCAACAGTTGACCAAAAAGTAAACGGTTAACCAAAAGTAAACTATAGCTAAAAATTGTATTTTCTCTTTCTTCTTTTGTAATGCTTGTAATTTCACTTGCAATTGACTTTAGCATGTGAATCTTGACCTTGCATGCAACTTGTACTTTAAGTAATGGATTTTGTGTTTTCCATCAACTTTGCAATTTGAATGAATCCAAATGAGAAAGACTTAGTCAAATAAGTAATAGTTTATCCCATGGTCAAAGAATAATTCTTAAGACTTGGTCAAGGTTTGGACATGAAGATTAAGTCTTGGTCCATTTATGGAATATGTATATGAAGGTTTAGGATAGTGGTCAAAGATTTGGTCAACAATGTGTTTACTCTAGAAATTGGTAAATAATCGTTAGTCTCTTGTTAAAGGTTACATTGCGAGATAGACTATTGAATATCAGGACAATGCTTCAAAGTCAAGGTGTTTTTGAGATAAGATATGATGAGTGATCCGGATGTGAGTGACTTCAACACGATGTGAAATCAATTTGTTTTACAAATGATAAAAGCGAAAAGACTTTAAAAGATAAAAATAAACTTGCAAGACTTAAATAAAGTTGAAAGTAAATTTGTTTGCCATTAATATGAAAGAGAAATTGGCGATTCAAACATACATTGTTCTTGGTTGACTCATTTCGCTCTTCGCTCGGGTACTCTGAGTGTTTGCTTAAGCTGTGAGTAAGTTTGAATGCCCTTAAGACTATTTACAACGTCTTATTTATAATATAAAAAGTAACTGCTCCTTTGGCGGGCTTCCCTTCTCTAAGCGTCATATGTTCGTTAACTCCCCCATTTGTCTTTCACACATTCCCATGTTTCAAACCCTACTAAGGGGCATTCTTTTCCCGCGTCTGTCTTTTCATAATTGCCCATCACAAACAGGGTCTTCATGTTGTCACCATGTTTATGGCATTTCCTTCCTTTTGGTATTTTCCTTGTCGCTTCCAGCCACATTTGTACCTCTTAGCCAAATTTGACTTTTGTCGAAATCTTGGCCAACAAATTTCTCCCCAAAATGTCTCTGTCGACTGATAAGGAGAGAGGGGCATTTTCGACTTCTCCTGTTTGGCATCGTGGGATGACGTTATTGTCATCATGACTCTCCTCTCAAAAGGTCATGTCTGCAGTACTGTAGCCATTATCCTAGTGTAGCTCCAACTTCCAAGGGTACAACGTGGCCCACACTCAACATCTTCCTTGTTCCTCCTACCAACATTTACCATCTACACACCGCGTGGCCCTTCAATGATCCCAATTCCCTTTGATACTTAAAGGGTATAAATATCTCAGGCACTTTATTTCCACTTCTTTCTTTACGCTTACTTCTAGAAGTCACATTTGAGCTCTCTTTCTTTCCTTCTTCACTTTTGAACTTCCTTGAAAACAAAACTCTTTATTTTCCATCAATGGCTTCTTCTACTCACCCTTTAGACCAAACACAGGAGGCAGATTTCGTGCCTTTGGTCACAAAATTGCACAAACCGCTTGTTGTTAACCAACAACAGTATGTCCTGGAACCAATGTCCTGGAACCACCGCTGATGGAAGAGAAGCTGTGTATTTTTCTCTCTCGGGTAATTCTTCCATTTCTTCTTGGTGATACTCTACATGCCCTTTTAGGACCAATCCCGGATTCTCCTAGGGATGTTCAAAAAATAGAAGAATATTTTCCTTCTTATCACCGTACCAAACCTAATGTCAACTCCGATATCCCTCTCAACTTCAATCATCCCTATCGATTACCTATGATTTTTCGTTTTGTCCCCACTGTCAATCCAGACTACCTATCTTGGTTGGACAAAGTTGAAAAAGTGAAAGGTCAGTTCTGGAAAGACCAAGGGATCTTCGACTTGCTTTAACTGTCCAGGGTAGGCCCCACATAGTGCCCTTATCTTTTGGTTTCTTCCCTTTATTTTTGGGATGATTCGACTAATACCTTCCATTTCAACTATGGGATGTTGACTCCCACTCTTTTCGATGTGGTGACCATCAATTGCCTTCGTTCAATCAGTAAATCGTTCAACCCGACCGACAGTGATGAAAATGCATCGATTTCAACAAGGAATTTCTAGCTTCACTAAGTACAAGAAGCATTATCATGATTAAACTGTCGAATTCGTCTCCGACACCAAACACATTGCTTTTCTAGCATTATGGTTGTCAAAATTCATTTTTTTTGCTGTAGGTCTCTGAAGGTAGAAGAAAGGTTTATCGCTTTGGCTAACCAATTGCATATAGGTCATGAAATCTACTTGAACTAACTCATCTTAGGGTCTCTTTATGAATCCCTGGGCGAAGGAGTTCACCTCTCGACTATCTTGAAACCTACTGCTACCTTTTTGTTGGATGGACCTTTCTGGTTTCTTTAGCTCTAGTTGAATGCTACCTTTGCGTACGTCCTCAAAGTCGATAAACCTGAAGAAATAGACTCCACTTTGAATGATAGGACCATTGAGGGCATTCGTCTTGATCGCAAGATGCCCAATGATTTTGGCCTTTTCATAGAAGAAACTCTGAAAAATATATAATGATGTTCGCTAGACAACACGCCTTCACCACTAAGATGACACCTTTTACTTACATGCGCCATTGACCTAAATGGTTTACCGGGGAATTTCCTCCTTCCAACCCTGATCTACTAGTCAAACCAAGGCGATCTGGGAAGTTTTCCTCATCCCTAATCTAATCATCACCAGACTTGGCCCAAAGGAGGGTGTGAAGCTTCTTTTCCACCTACCAAACTTGGTGGCGCGCCAATTTGGTTTATATCGAACCCACAAGAACTGATGGTCAAACTACTGTTATCTTAGAATCACTGTGTAAAGCTAAGTCTAATTATAAAATTTGGGTCTTTAGGCTTAATCGGGAATTAACTAAAATCTAACAATTAATAACGGGACACCAGTATATATTTCGTTAACTTAAGGGATTCAGTAAATCATTGGCATTTATTTTTAATATTTAAAACACGGTTTCGGTGAAACTATTTGTCTAAAAACCCTCGTCTCAAACTTCCGTTCTATTGAATCAGATCATATCAGTTAAGCTCGAAATGAGCACTTCCGCTGTTTCATTTAAAACTCAAAAGTATTTTTTGAAAACAAATAAGGTCCAATTAACTTTAAAGCGCTTCCGCTGTTTTTAAAAATCAATGTTTTAATAACCACTATCCGGTTAAAACCTTAAACTTCTGCTCTGTTGATTTTAACCTTAGATTGTCTTTTACTCTCGTACAAAAACAGTTAAATATTCGATTAGAAATTAGAACCAGAAAAGTGTTTTTGTAAAAATAATAATGCCAATTAATTACCGAATCCTTTCGGTTAAGTTTTACATACCAGTATCAGGGAATCTAGCAAGACATAATACAATTGCAGAATATCATAAAATTGAAATGTAAATTCAACATCACATGCATAGTAAAAAATAAATAAATAATGTTTATTAAAATAAGAACCTGAAAGTGAATAACAAAGCAATTAGTTCCAAATAATGCGTGTCCTCCACAAGCCGGTAGGATTGACTTGTAGTAAAAATAACTTGAATTAAATTTAAGTAATCCTAAGCAAATTCTAGAAGTCTAGAAATAAACTAGTGTTGCAGTATTTCTCCGATATGGAATAATACTGCTTTGATGGTGGGATTTTTATTGCTTACGGAATACTACGAAAAGTGGAAAAGTAATGCTGGAAATCTAACTGGAAAATGTCAAACGAAATACAATAAAATAATGTTGAACGGGGAAAGTAAAATTGAAAATAACAATGCTGCGTAATTGTTCAAAGTGCCAGAGAGAAATCGAGCGTGATGGAGAGAGGACACATTTATTTTTGGTAATTGCTTCCATATATAGAGTCTATTTGGTTGGGGAAAAATAGGTAACTTCCCATGATTCTCGTTCCTGAAGCGTGGAGAAAATCCAGGTGAACATGCATTTTGTACGCTTCAGTGGCGAAAGGTTTGTAACTGCTTCCATTATGGCGAGCGCGGTGTGTATTGTGACGTGGCGCATATAATGAACATTTGTCCCAGTTGTAACGTGAGATGTGCCGAGGGGCACAGGAATCAAACTTGTCCCGATCGTAACATCCTGTGGCGGGCTAGACGCTTCTATTTACAGAAATGCTGCATTTTGCTATTTTATAGCCATTTGTTCTTAATTTTTCCATTCTTTTTATTCCCTTTCTTATTTATGCCTTGCAAATGCTAAGTACCTGAAATATGTTTCAAAAATAACAAAAGGGATAAAATGTGACATAATAATTGAAGAATCAGAAATTTAATCTATGTAATTCGGGCGAAAAATGCTATATCTTTTTATGTTATCAAACTCCCCTAAGGTTGAACCTTTGCTTGTCCTCAAGCAATAAAGTCAATATAAAAACTAATAAGGCTCAAGTTAAATGCAATTTCATGATGCAATTTGAATCATAAGAGGCTGCCAAAGTTTTGCGGAAACGTAAGCTCAACATAACATAAAAGATACGGTAGTAACACTAAACATCCCCTATTGTGCAGACCAATTCCAGTCATGCCATTATAGCTCAACCTAATTCTTTTTGCTAAATTGTACCCGTTTTCATTCTAGTGTAATCACATTAAACCCTTTATCTTCACACGCACATAGTAGAGTAACATGTTAGTGACTATGATCCTTTTAAGCATGAGGTTCTGGAACATGAATGCGGTAACCTCCTTTAATTCACCCAATTGAAAGTTGCGGGGGATCGGACCGTAGTCCGCCCTACCAAGTTCAGCATCAGACACCTCTGAACCAACTGACAACAGGTTTTTATGTTATATCACGTAGGTACTACATGCATTGGATAAGCGACCGTGTGAGGGTCGCCCAACTTAATTGGTGCATTCCCTATTTTCTTACAGTAAAGCATATATCTTTCAAATACACTGGATCATTCACTTATATTCATCGACTCCCTATGTAGTTTGTGTTTAAGACAGTGCTGACTGCTAGATAAACTACTCGGGGTTATTTTAAAGCTAAAGTTTAAGGTTTTGGTATAAAGGGTACTGAAATCGATCTAGCGCAATCTGGGGATTTAGAGTGTTACGATGGTATCCATCGTACTTCTGTTTCACTCAAAGTTTCTCATATATCTTTTAAAAGGTGAGCAACCTATATATTCTTCAAATGCATCAGATTATGCAGGTAACTAACAATTTTTTTTATTATGGCTCAAGAAAATGGGAAATTAGATAACAATGGAAAAATTGCATAAATAAACTCGAAAATTCAATGATGTTTTTTATTACAAATGGAAATGAAAGAAAAACCTACTTAGAAAGAAACAAAGAGTTTCTAAACTAACTAACTCCCCTAAGCTTGAAACAAGCAATGTCCCAATGCTTTAAAAACAAAAAAAGGAAACAGGAAGAGAAACAAAATCAATCTATTCTTATTCGTTATCGCGTCCTCTTCCTTGTCCTCGTGCTCGTTCACGTGTACCCGGAGGATGGGGCATAGCTACATGGTATATATAATCCTGAAAACCATCCATGCGTATAGTCAAGGCCGCCATTTCCTCAGTTAATCTTGCAGTACAACACTCGTTTCTTTCGTCATATTCTTATTGTTGAGTTTGCATGGACAACATAAGTTGTTTCATTGCATTTTGGTTGTTTTGCATAGCCTGCATTCTCTCATCTTGTTTCATTATGGCAGCCATAATGTCATCATTTGAGGCCGATACTCTTTCTCTTCTTCTCCTGGGCCTAGTGGAAGTGCTTTCCATGTTTTCAAGAGGAGCTTGTTGTTCAGTGTCTCCTTGTTCCATTTATTTCTCCATTTCACCTGCTTGGACATTCCCCTGGTTGCTTTGTGCATTATCTCCAGGTGCAGGAGCATCAAGGTTATAAATCCACTTAGACAAGTCTGTAACATTAGTAAGCGCAAAGTTTGGAAAAATGATACTTGGAACTACCTTGTTATGCACCATGAGGTTGTACCTGCCATCTCTTCTGACCTTAATCAAGTGGTCAGCCCGACAGTTGTCAATGTCTATGAATGTGGGCGGTAGTGATGGAAAATTTGCAAGCTTGTCTTCGAGGTGAAGGCCAAGTGCTATAGAGGTTACTATCCCTCAAATGCAGAAAATTGTAGATCCTCTAGCACACAAGGCTTGGATATGTGATAGGAGGAAGGTGCTTGCATTGATACTTTGGTTGGGTTTAAAGGTACAATGGATGAGGAACAACTCTTTAGAATTAACTTTGTTGTTGTTCATTATTCAAAAAATGGTATTGGAGATGACACGGTGGAAGTACCTTATTACGGGATTATGGATGGATGAGGCATAAAGACCTTCCCAGCTGTTCGATTCCTCATTGGTAAGAACTTCCCAAAGCGCGAAACCTGTAGATGCCCAATCAAGGTCTTCTGGAATGCAGTGGTGTACCATCCCTTCGGTAGGAAAGTGGAAGAAGGCACTTAGAGTGGATTGACTTACATAATATTCATTATTGAACATTCTAAAAGTGGTAGAGCCGGATAGGTGCTCGTTCTCGTCACATGATAGGTTGTATGAGAACAAGATCAGAAATTCCAAAGTTAGCAACTCGTATGTTGGGAGGTTTTGCATGCAGATGTACGCTAAGTCGGAGTGATGGAGTAACCATTGGACGCTATCGAGCAAGCCTAATTTTTGGAGGCACTCAGTATTCATATACCGTGTCAGTACGGTAGAACATTGATAGAACTTAAGGTACTTAGCCCTTTGGTGCTCTCCGGCTTTTGCGTTGCAAAATTTAATGCCGGAAAGATCTGGTTCAGGTCTGGAATTTCTTCGTGCCATTGTTGAAGCAAGGAAGGAAGATGGGGGAAAGTTTGTGTGAGAAATTGGGGATTTGAATTGGTAATGTGTTTGGAGATGGTTTATAGAGAGATATAATGATGGAATTAAGTGGGGTTTAATGGATTTTTATGGAAATGATAATGGGGAAGAGAAATAGGCAATAGGTTCAATGTATTGTGAGCAGCGGTTGAAGAAAAAGGAAGAAAGAAGGGTTCTACAAGGTTTTCAGTAAGAATATATGAATGCTTATGTTCTTCAGTGCGGGCCGAGCGTCACGCATATGTGCCGAGCGGGACTAGGTTATCTGAAGCGTGACGGGCGTCACGCTTGTGTGGCGAACATCATGCGTCTGGATATTTTTATACATTATGTCATTTCAATACTTTATATAAAATATATATGAATAAATAATATGGAAGTATTTAAGCATAACATAACACACACACACACAACACACACACACACACACACGCGCGCGCACACACACACACACACACACACACACACACACACACACACACACACACACATATATATATATATATATATATATATATATATATATATATATATATATATATATATATATATATATATATATATATATATATATATATATATATATATATATATATATATATATATATATATATATATATATATATATATATATATATATATATATATATATATATATATATATATATATATATATATATATATATATATATACACAAGTAAATATGATACTAATGCAGTAAATAAATGAAATAAATAAAACTCATGATAAAACTGAATTGAAAGATAAAATTCCAAAAATACTGAAAAGTAGAATTCAAAAAATTGTAAGAACAAAGTGTCAAATAAATAAATGAAAATCTAATAAAACTTCTCTCCACACTTAAACAAAACATTGACCTCAATGTTTAAATGTGAAAAGGGAAAAATAAAATAATGCAGTACGTCTGGTAAATCAGCCACGTCGGTCAAGCGATATGGAGAAAAGATGCTGATAGTTATAATCCAGTTGTTCGACTACCGTATCCATAACAGGCTCGTCCTTCAACAAATCAATCTCTAATTGGATACCAGTCAAAGCGGGAGCAAGATGAAATACGGGAGGTTGAAATCTACCCCAGGGGACAAGGTTCAGCAGTTGTTGTCTTAACCCGATAGCATTAGCTATCATGGTCACTAAGCCACCTATGAGAATGGGTTCATGTACCACTCTTGCAAGACGGTGAAAACTTTCTAGCATAAATGTAGCTCCATTTATGGGGAGGTTTTGTGAAGCGCAGAACATGATAAAAAGCTCAACTCTAGAAATAATGGTAATGTTTTCTGCTTTACCAAAAAGGGTGTGGGCTAGGATTTTATGGAAATATCTTAAAGCTGGGTTGTGGATGCTTTCAAAATGTATGTCTTCAGGCTCAAGGTTACTAATGCCTGTAATGTCCCCCCAGAAATAATCTAACTCACCTACATTAAAAAGCTCTTCCTGGTTTACGGTAAATGCATCTAGGCTATACGGGAATCTTAGTAACTCTGCTAGCTCTCTGTGGGTGAAGGTGTACTCTATACCAAATAGTCTAAATATAACCAGTCCTCTATTGAATCCTAGACCGTGGTCAGGTTTTTAGACAAGGGAGCTTAAAAACTCTAAAGTTAGTCTACGGTAAGAGCTAAATTTTCTCCTCAAAGCAGATGCATCCCATCCTATTTGGCTCAATAAAAATATAACACTATCCCGAATCCCTAAGGTGATCATGGCTGGTCCGTCGAGGTAGGTATTTAATCCTATCTCCCTACCAGAAAGAGACTCAAACCTCCTCCATTGAATCCTCCCTCTAAACACAATGCCCGTCGTATCAACCAAGTTCATC
Source organism: Vicia faba (assembly GCA_948472305.1). Taxonomy (NCBI): domain Eukaryota; kingdom Viridiplantae; phylum Streptophyta; class Magnoliopsida; order Fabales; family Fabaceae; genus Vicia; species Vicia faba. The sequence continues at coordinate 224,273,503 of OX451739.1, read as the reverse complement.
ATGTTAGTGTAACTAGCTAATCAGAAAGTTAGCCTGAAGTAGGTTGACAGTTAGCATTAAGTTAGTAGCGGGAAAAATTAAAGAAACAATACTGCATATTTTAACATCAATACAAATAAAACAAGAAAAGAAAAGAAAAGCGAAAATAATAAAAGCAAAAAGAAAAGACTCAAAGTTGGGTTGTCTCCAAAGAAGCGGTTTGTTTAAAGTCGTAAGCTCGACATAACATGGGTATTAGTATAACGAATGGGATGACAATGCATCTAGCCTAAATGTTTCGTAATATTCTTTATTATCGATGCTATGATAGTGTTTTAGACATTGTCCGTTTATGATAAAAGATTCTCTATTCGTTCCTTTGATTTCTATCGTTCCATTTTGAAAGACCTTAGTGATTTCGAAGGTACCAGACCATCTTGAGCGAAGTTTTCCAGGAAATAGTTTAAGCCTAGAATTAAATAGGAGAGCTATATTGCCTTCATTGAATTCTTTTCTAGATATTCATTTATCGTGCCATTTTTTAGTTCTATCTTTATATATCCAAGCATTTTCGTAAGCGTCTAGTCTAAGTTCTTCTAGTTCATGGATATCCAAAATTCTTTTCTCACCCGCAACGGTGTAATTTAAATTAAGGGTCTTAATGACCCAATAAGCTTTATGTTCTATTTCTATCGGCATATGACATGATTTCCCATAAACTAGTTTGAATGGCGTGGTTCCAATCGGAGTTTTATATGTTATCCTATATGCCCATAGAGCTTCATGTAACTTAATTGACCAGTCTTTCCTAGAGGTTGCTACAATTTTTTCTAAGATTTGCTTAATTTCTCTGTTGGAGACCTCTACTTGCCCACTTGTTTGTGGATGATAAGGTGTTGCGACACGATGTCAGACTCCGTACTTCTCTAATAATTTTTCTAGGATTTTGGAAATGAAATGGGAGCCACCGTCACTGATGACGAGTCTCGGAACACCGAATCTCGGAAAGATTATGTTCTTGAAAAGCCTGACTACTACTCACGCATCATTTGTTGGAGAGGCTACTACCTCGATCCATTTTGAAACATAGTCGACATCAACTAGTATGTAGTGATTTCCAAAGGAAGACGGAAAGGGTCCCATGAAATCGATTCCCCATACGTCAAAGACTTCAACTTCTAGAATTCCCTTTTGAGGCATCTCATCGCGTCTAGAGATGTTTCCATTGCATCAACATTGGTCGCAATTTTTAACCGTGATATGGATGTATTTTCAAAGATTAGGCCAATAGAGGCCAAATTGTAATATCTTAGTGCAGGTCTTTGATGTACTTGCATGTCCTCCATAGGGAGCGGCATGACAGTCGAAAATTATGTTTTCGATTTCATTTTCGGGAACACATCGACGAAAAATACCATCGGCGCCTCTTTTGAAAAGCAAAGGCTTGTCCCAATAATAATATTTAAAGTCATGAAAAAATTTCTTTTTTTGTTGATAAGACATATCGGGTGGAAGCACTCTAGCAGCCAAGTAGTTGACTAAATTGGCGTACCATGGTAGTATGGTTGTGGTGCATATTACTTCCATAATTTTGTTTGTGTTCTTGTCTTCATAAGTTATAGGGTACTCAGTTATAATACTGTCTAATTCTAATTGGGCTACAAGGCGTTCATAAGGAAAATCATCATTGATGGGAATATGATCTGGTTTAATGTCTTCTATTCTGGATAGGTGGTCAGCAACTACATTCTTGGTGCCTCTCTTGTCTTTTATTTCTAAATCGAATTCTTGTAGAAGTAAGATTCACCTTAATAATCTTGGTTTGGCGTATTTCTTACTTAAGAGGTACCAGATTGTAGCGTGGTCAATATAGATAATTATTCGTGCTCCTACTAAATAGGAACGAAATTTATCTAAAGCAAACACAACAACTAACAATTCTTTTTCAGTGGTGGCGTAATTCGTCTGCGCAGGATCTAGGGTTCTATTTGCATAGTAAATCGCATGAAGCTTTTTATCCTTTCTTTGTCCTAGGACTGCGCCTACGACATAGCCACCGACATCACACATTATCTCGAATGGTTCGTTCCAATCAGGAGGTTGCATAATAGGTGCTGAAATTAATGCCTTTTTTAGAGTTGTAAACATGTCTAAACATTTGTCGGTGAAAATAAATTCAGCATCCTTCATCAGCAGTTCGGTTAGAGGTTTGGTTATTTTAGAGAAGTCTTTAATGAAACGTCGATAAAAACCAGCATGCCCTAGAAAACTTCTTATTTCTCTAACAGTTTCAGGTGGTTGAATATTTTCTATAACTTCGATCTTTGCTTTATCTAATTCAATTCCCTTATCGGATACTATATGCCCTAAGACAATTTCTTGTCAGACCATGAAGTGGCATTTTTCCCAGTTTAACATGAGATTGACACTTACGCATCTTTCTAGTACCATCTCAAGGTTTGATAAACATCCATAAAAACTTTCTCCATAGACAGAGAAGTCATCCATAAAAACTTCCATCATGCCATCTAGAAAATCAGAGAAGATGGACATCATACATCTCTGGAATGTTGCAGGGGCATTGCATAATCCGAATGGCATTCGTCTATAGGCGAACGTACCATAAGGAGAGGTGAAATTCGTTTTTTTTTTGGTCGTCAGGATGGATAGGAATTTGGAAAAATCCAGAATAACCGTCTAAATAGCAGAAATGAGAGTGTTTAGCTAGTCGTTCAAGCATTTGATCAATGAAGGGTAATTGAAAGTGATCTTTACGAGTGACTTTATTTAATTTTCTATAGTCGATGCACATTCTCCACCCGATGTGAGTTCGTTGCACTACAGATTCTCCTTTAGTGTTGTTGACAATCGTAACACCACCTTTCTTAGGTACGACATGTACTGGGCTAACCCATTTATGTCGGATATTGGGTATATGATTCCTGCTTCTAGTAGCTTTTCTACTTCCTTTTTGACTACATAGCTCAGAATGGGATTTATTCTCCTTTGATGTTCCTTAGAGGTTTTACAATCTTCCTCCATCATAATACGATGCATGAAGATAGAAGGGCTTATTCCTTTTAGATATGATATGTTATAGCCTAAAAAGGTTGGGTATTTTCTTAAGACATGCAATAATTTTTCATTTTTTATTTGTCCTAGGTTTGCATTGACTATAAATGGTCATTCAAGTTTTGTGTCTAGGAATTCATATCTTAGGTCTTTTGGTAGCGTTTTGAGTTCTATGGCAGGCTTCTTTTGATAGGGTATGGGGTCAGAAGTTAGGGCTAGGAATTCACTCAGATTTTCATCTTGATATTCAGGGTGCCAATTATCATCTTCGAGAATCGGGGGCATGGGAATCTTTAATATTTCCGAATAAGTGGTTTGTTGTTTCTCCAATTCTTTCACGCATTTATCGATTTCATCCAGGAAACAACATGAATCATCGATGGCTGGTGCCATAAGGAATTTAGACAAGATGAATTCAACTTTTTCTTCTCCGACTTCGAAAGTCAGTTTTCCATTTTTAACATCTATTATGGCTCATGCAGTGGCTAGGAATGGTCTACCTAATATGATAGGAACATTGGAGTCTTTTTTAATGTCCATGATTATAAAATCAGTGGGGATATAAAATTGTCCTATAAGTACAAGGACATTTTCTAACATACCTAATGGAAATTTCACTGATCGATCTGCTAATTTTAAGGACATTCTTGTTGGTCTTAGTTCTCCCATGTTGATTTTCTTGCAAATTGATAATGGCATTAGACTAATACTGGCTCCTAAATCACATAGTGCTTTGTCTATGACAAATTTTCCGATTACGCAAGGTATGGAAAAACTACCTGGGTCTTTAAGTTTAGGAGGCATGTTATTTTGTATTATATCACTTCACTCAACAATGAGCAATACAATTTCGTTATCCTCAAGCTTTTTCTTATTGGATAAGATTTCTTTAAGAAATTTAGCGTAAGAGGGCATTTGTGTGATAACTTCTGTAAAAGGTATGGTAATGTTAAGTTGTTTCAGAAGTTCAACGAATTTCTTGAATTTCCCCATATTTTTAGACTTAGCAAGTCTTTAAGGATATGGAATAGGTGGTTTATAGGGTGGCGGAGGCACATAAAGTTCTTCTTTTTCTACGGCCTCTTCGTCACCTTCTTTTTCTACTTCCTTTAGTTCAAATTCTTTCTCAATCTATTTTCCACGTTTTTGGTACATGGCTGGGTTCTCGATTCTAGGTTCAGTTGGTCCGCCTAGTTCTGTCCCACTCCGAAGTGTTATGGCATTAGCGTGTCCCTTAAGATTTGGTTGGGGTTGTCCAGAAAAAGTTCCAGCTGGAGCAGCTGTAGCTGCTTGCTGTTGAGCCACTTGGGAAATTTGTGTTTCTAACATTTTGTTGTGTGTGCCAAGAGCATCAATCTTATTAGTCAATTGCTTAATCTGTTCACTGGTGTGAATGTTTTTATTCATGAAATCTTTGTTAGTTTGAGCTTGGTTGGCTACAAAGTTTTCTATCATGATTTCGATGTTGGACTTCCTAGGGATATTTGGAATATTTGGAACATTTTTGGTGGATTCCTGAAATCCTGGAGGTGTAGTAGGAGCTTTCCCTGGTGCGTACAAAGCATTATTGATTTTGTATGAAAAGTTTGGATGGTTCTTCCAAGCAGGGTTATAGTTATTACCATAGGGGTTTCCTTGAGCATAGTTTACTTGATCAACCAGTACTCCTGTTAAAAGTGGACATTCGGGCACGTTATGCGCGTGAAGTCCACATAGATCACAGGTTGGAGTTACTGCATCCACGACGGCTGTAGGAGTTATGGTCAAGCTTTCTATCTTTTGGGTAAGGGCTTCTACCTTATCATTAACTTGGTCTAAGCTACTAACTTCATGCATACCGCTTTTCGTTTAAGATTTTTCCATCATGGTTCTATCGCTTTCCCAATGATAATTATTTTGAGCCATACTTTCGATAAGTTGATAGGCATCATGGTATGGTTTATCCATCAGTGCACCGCCAGCAGCTACATCAATTGTTAGTCTTGTGTTGTACAAGAGACCATTTTAAAAGGTGTGGATGATCAACCATTCTTCTAGACCGTGATGCGGACAGAGTCGCAACATGTCTTTGTATCTTTCCCATGCTTCGAAAAGAGATTCACTTTCCTTTTGTTTAAAGCCATTAATATTGGCTCTTAGCATAACTGTTTTACTTGGCGGAAAATATAGCGCTAGGAAAACTATCTTCAATTCGTTCCATGTTGTAACAGAGTTGGATGGTAGAGACTGGAGCCATGCTCTATCTCTATCTCTTAATGAGAAAGGAGAAAGACGGAGTCTTATTGCTTCAGGGCTGACTCCGTTTACTTTCACTGTGTCTGCATACTGCATAAATACTGATAGATAAAGATTTGGATCATCTGTAGGATATCCTGAAAATTGGTTTTGTTGAACAGATTGCAAAAGTGAAGGCTTTAACTCTAAATCGTTCTGTGCGATAGCGGGAGCAACAATGCTGTTGTGGGGTAGCATAATCCTTCAAAGGACGATTTTGGGGTCCTTCAGCCATTTTGGGGTCAGGAAGAGAAAAGTTAGGAAGATTTGTTTCGTTAAGATTGTACTTGGCTTGGTACTCTCTGATTCGGCGTCTTATACTAACAAAATGCTCGACTTCGTCGATTGGTTGTTCTAATTCCTCGTCTTTAGAGTGAGTACTTGGCACACAATTGACGGTTAAAATTAAAATAAAATTGGTTGCCTTAGTCTATACTGCGTAACAAGGGATTTACAGTATTTGACTAATTCAGTCCCCGACAATGGTGCCAAAAACTTGATGGCGTACTTTATGAGTCTTTCGGATGTAGTGACTACAAGTGCACAGTTTATCGTGTAGTTTTAAAAGATATTGAACCCACAATGACTGATGGTCAAACTACTGTTACCTTAGGGTCACTGTGTAAAGCTAAGGCTAATTATAAAATTTGGGTGTTTGGGTTTAATCGGGAATTAACTAAAATCTAATAATTAATAACGGGACACCGATATGTATTTCGTTAACTTAAGGGATTGAGTAAATCATTGGCATTTGTTTTTAATATTTAAAACACGGTTTCAGTGAAACTATTCGTTTAAAAACCCTCGTCTCAAACTTTTGTTCTATTGAATCAAATCATATCAGTTAAGCTCGAAATGAGCGCTTCCGCTATTTCATTTAAAACTCAAAAGTATTTTTTTAAAACAAATAAGGTCCAATTAACTGTAAAGCGCTTCCACTATTTTTAAAATCAATGTTTTAATAACCACTATCCGATTAAAAACTCAAACTCCCGCTCTGTTGATTTTAACCTTAGATTGTCTTTTACTCTCGTACAAAAAAAAATTAAATATTCGATTGGAAATTAGAACCAGAAAAGTGTTTTTGTAAAAATAATAATGCCAATTAATTACCGAATCCTTTCGGTTAAGTATTACATACCAGTATCAAGGAATATAGCCATACATAATATAATTAAAGAATATCATAAAATTGAAATGTAAATTCAACATCGCATGCATAGTAAGAAATAAATAAATTATGCTTATTAAAATAAGAACCTGAAAGTGAATAACAAAGCGATTAGTTCCAAACGTTGCGTGTCCTCCAAAAGCCGGCAGTATTGACTTGTAGTATAAATAACTTGAATTAAATTTAAGTAATCCTAAGCAAATTCTGGAAGTCTGGAAACAAACTAGTGTTGCAGTATTTCTCCGATGTGGAAAAATACTACTTTGATGGTGGGATTTTTATTGCTTACGGAATACTACAAAAAATGGAAAGTAATGCTAGAAATCTAACTAGAAAATATCAAACAGAATACAATAAAATAATGTTGAATGGGGAAAGTAAAATTGAAAATAACAATACTGTGTAATTGTTCAAAGTGCCAGAGAGAAATCGAGCGTGAGGGAGAGAGGACACTTTTATTTTTGGTAACTGCTTCCATATATAGAGTCCATTTGGTTGAGGAAAAATAGGTAACTTTCCATGATTCTCGTTCCTGAAGCGTGGAGAAAATCCAGGTGAACATGCGTTTTGTACGCTTCAGTGGTGAAAGGTTCGTAACTTCTTCCATTGTGGCGAGTGTGGTGTGTATTGTGACGCGGGGCATGTAATGAACATCTGTCCCGATCATAACGTGAGACATACTAAGGGGAACAAAAATCAAACTTGTCTCGATTGTAACATCCTGTGTCGGGTGACACGCTTTTGTTTACAGAAATGCTGCATTTTGCTGTTTTATAGCCATTGAAATTCTGGTACAGCAGACTCAGATGTCCTACAAGGATGTTGAGACATCTGATCTGACATAAACACAAAGGCAAGATAAAATAGTGCTGAAAAAAATAAAGAACACACCAGAATTGTTTACCCAGTTCAATGTACAACAACACCTACTCTGGGGTTACCAAGCTGGGAATGAAGTCCACTATCAGCAGTATCAATTTGCAGACCCTACATCCAACACACCCGTTGACGATCTACACACTTAATCACTACCCAATGACCCTTCTACCTAGGTCCTCCCTAGATATGGAATATCCCTATCCCACTTCCAATCATCGCAATGATGTCTAGCAGTTAACACCTCAGTCACTGCATCGACGACCCTTCACCAAGATTCTGATCATACAAATAGATAGTTTGGAAGACACACTTCCATGACAACCTAGCTAAGTCTCCAAGCCAAACTCCAATGTTTGTTAGCTCTGCTCCTAACTAAGAACACATCATGGAGTTGCTTCAAAGCTTCCTCCAAGAACAATACACCTCTTACCTACAGGCTTCGAGGTGAACATGCTAACCTTCCCACAACCCGAGAGGTTTACCTTGACAAAACCCTAGACTTCTACATCTTGAGTCATCACTTTTCTAGGTTAAAAACCCTTCTATTTATAACCTATTACCCAACCGGTTTTGGGCCTTCAATCACAGCAAATCAGTTGTAAAAAACTGCAGAAAATTATGTTCCAAGAAAGGTCTTCAATCTTTTCTTTCCTAAATAATCTCCTTATTTAGAAAGTCTTCATTCTCCTTGATTTCTGATTGAATTTTATAGACCTTTAAGTATGTGCCACATATGATGCATAATATTCTCCTGAATAATCTGCTTATGTTAAGAATAAATTGAATCTCATTAATCCAGTTCAGCAGGCGCAATGTCAAGACATCTTCTTTGACATGTTGTTCCAGTTGTTGAAAAAGTTCAACACAACATGTTATGACATTGTAATAGGACTTCTTGTTGTACCTGTTATTCTTAGCAAGTTTATACATCGTATTCTACAATACATCATTGCTGCTATTATTTGTTTTACAAAAAATTAAGCCAGTTCTAAACAAGAGAACTAACAACCCCCCTTTGGCAAATTTTGGCTAAAACAAATAATAAAAGAAATTGCAGCAATTCAAAAGCTACTGCGCACAACAATAGATCTTCAATTGAAAATAATGTCTCAATATCTTGTTAGACATCTTCTTTGCAACACTCAATTGCATCACCACCAACGAACATAAGTTTCAGGATAAAAAGGAAGGAAAGTCTTGAGGTTTGGTTGATGCACACGAGGAAGAAGATAATAGAAGACAACTTGTACTCCCCCTTAATACAAGAACTTATTCTAAACATAGAAGACCAATGGTGGAATAAGAGAACTCTCAATAACTCCTTAAGGCCAAATCAACCACCTCCCCTAATAATTTAGAACACAAGTTACAACTGTGTTCATAACTTAGATCATAGGTCACAAACATATGTCACATAATTAATAACCACTTGACATCTTATTTTGACATCTGTAAACATTAATAATAACCACTTGTGGAAGCAGCAACAACATCTGAGCTAATTCACCTTTCATCTATGAACATTAATAATAACCACTTGTGGAAGCAGCAGTGACATCTGAGCTAATTCACCTTTCTCCCCCTTTATAGCCAAAACTTGGAAAATGGGACCTTCATAATACCATACCCAAGCGCAGATTACACAAACTTGAATAAAATCCATAAGAATTATAGACTCAAGAAGCTCACGGGGTTACAGAGAAACGGAGAACTCTCTATAAATAACTGGGATTTTTACTTGGAAAATAACGATCCTAGATTGTAGCACCAATCTTAGTCAAAAGGAATGATATTTGAGGAGAAAACTTCAAGTATCAACGTGTACCATCCATAACGACTTTGAATGCTATAGCTACTTCCTGTACATACACATGCATAGTCAGACAAATTTTTCTCCTCCTGTTTACAGCCACGTGTTTGAACACATAGGCCACTCCACCCTATGTTAACCATGCAAGAACATGTCCTGTATAATGTCCTGACACTTAGTCAGACACTGTCTTCTCATTTCAGTGATCAATACATCTTCTTCCACCAATCAGGGATGCTTCACCAAATTATCTACCTGTTCATACTGGATTCTAAGTGTTCTTCTTTCACTTAGACTTAGTGACATATACTAAGATATCAAAATATCACATTTGTGACACCTATTCATAATATAGACGTTCAAGGAGTGTTTTTGAAATCTATAGAGAAAAATAAATTCTCCCAGACTTCCCATTAAATTTCTAAGAGATTGAAATTTTGATCTTCACCAAGCTTCTCATAGTTAGAAACAACCATGTCTTGTTAAGTTTATCCATAACTTCATAATGTCATAACATGTTGTTTCAACATCATTTCCTCATAGAACCTTTACAAAAGTGAATAGTATTCTGGCTTGATAATACTTGTATCATTGCAGCAACAATTTACAGATATCCACATGTATCCCTTTGTTATGAGTAACTAATGCTCCATCTGAAGATGAAGACTTGTGCACTAGATAAGAAACTTCAGCACTTCTTGCATATGCTGAACCTTGACTCCCTCAGTAGAGTCAAACCAGAGTCAGATATTCTCACTCCTTGAGAATACTTCCAGGAACCCTGACTTTTTCATAACACAAGGACACATTCGATCATTGTCTTTTCATAACCACACTTTGTATCATGACCTTTTGAATAAGCAAGATGTCATGCATACTAGATGTGAAGTCACTCACAAACTCCAAAAACTCTTAGTTTGATTAAAAGCTTTACTAATATCCAGATCACCAAACCTTTTCTGGAGTGACTTGCAGCAAAAAATACCACTTCAAGATGCTCTGCTCAGACCTCAGTATTTGTCAGTAGCCTTCTGCCTTTATATCCACTAGTAGTTGCTGATACTAGTGGAGTCTTCAACAAGGTAGTAATGCATTCATCAAGCATGCTACTGTAGACAGGATTAGACTCTCCATATTCTAATCCACATAGTCAGAAATGCCACTTCTCACAATAATTCTTAAGCTCTCAACTTCACATGAACAATCCCAAGCATTAAACAGAACAACCATCAACAATCATGATGTTAAGACATCATGTGGTACATCAACTCCATAATAGAGAACCTAATAAAACTGGTTCTTGATCAATCATTTAAAGGACTCATTGTGTATAAAAATCCTTTAAGAAGCTCCCATTAGAAGACACAGCTGTTGCACAGGTTCCTGCATGCTTTACAGTCTGGTTTACAGTAATGGCTTTGTGCACCTGATTATCAGTCACTTCCAACTCACAGTAATCATCTTCATACCTGCCCAGATAATTCAACACAAACACCTTATTATATTCCTTACTTCTGTGATTAGCACAAGTCAGCAAAATAAATCAGCTCCATAATCTCTTTGCACTCTAGTGCACCTGCCTCAATCCTCTTTCAAGGGAAATTCTTCTTTGAAACACATATTTCCACTTTTCAGCATTCCCAATAGAATGGAAGGAAATGTTGTCAAGTGGAGCATTAGGCACCCTGGCAGAAAGCTTCTTGCTTGTAGACTTCTTCAAAGGAGAGATGTCCTGGACATCATCCTCATCATCATCTGAGGAGCTATCAGGTCTAACTTTTCTTTTGTTGGAGGGAGGAACTTATTTACTCCAGGGCTTTGGGGGACTATACATAGTCTTCTTCTTGATACTCTTGGAAGAGGATGTGACATATCCTAACAATCAGAAGGATAGTCTTCTTTATCTCATTCACTGCTGCAGAGAAAAATAAATTTTCGCAGAACCAACACGTCCTCTTAGAGAAGGATGGTATACTCTAACAACATTTGGCTAGAGTCTTCAGAGACTCATAAGGACATAAATAGCTACATCTTGTAGCAACATGTCTCATCATGTTATCCAACATCATCTTCATTGTAGGGCAATAACTCTATATGCTTGAACATCACAAGCTCCAAACAAACCAATTAGCCCACTGACTCCTCCTCTGATTCATACCCTTGCACCTTCACACATATTATCATGACTCTTTGGATGGATAAGATGTCATGCAACCATAGTCTGAAACCAACTTCCAACCATTTCTTAGTGTGCTTAAAAGCTTTACTAAGATTCAGACTCTCCAACAAAAGGAGTACCCCTTAACCAATGTGTTGATTAAATCCTCCTTCTGCATATTACTAGTATTTGCTAACACTAGTAAAGTCTTCAAACTAAGGTAGTAGTTATACATTACTTGAGTATACTTCTCCTTCAATTAGAATCTCCTTATTTGACACCATAGACAGAACTGCCACTGTGGAGTTTGAATATTGAGATTCATAGTTCCAAGTATCTTTAATAGACTATCATAAAAAATGATATTCCAACATCATTTGAGACATCAACAACATTACCATAGAGCTTATCTGATTTGGTTCTAGAAACATCATCCAAGGGACTTATTTCCATCCATAACCTTTAACAAACTCCCCATTCTCACAAGAGGATCTCACAAGGGCTCATCTTCAGATTAACCACACAACAAAAATATTCTCTCACTATATTCTGTAGTAAGCTTCTCACACTAGGTAAAACTGACAGCTTTCTTCTTCACACCTGTGATACTTGTTGAATCTTCGACAAGACATCCAATCATGGCAGCCAAAACATTCCAGGTTAGGTTAGTGACTTAACCTTAAGCTCAACCCTTGGAGAAAACAGATTATACTAGTTTCTCCTGACTAGAACCACATAGATTCAACAGAAGCATAGACAGCTACACCTAGTAGCCACAAGTCACAACATGTTGCCTGTAATCTTCACAAGCTTGAATTACATGCAAGCTTCATAACTAATACAACAATAACCATAGATAAGTTTTAAGCTCCCCATATTATGGACAAACAAGGCTTCTGACGAGGATGAACACTTGGACATCAGAAGACAAACAAGAGACTTCACACACTCACTGAAACACTTTTGTGAAAATAACTCATCCTGAATCTGATATACCGACTCCAGGTGTTCAGACTTTTATAAGGTCATGTCTGTTGTACCCCAATTTTTACCCCTAAGATCCCTTCATCATACCATATTGTTTCAATCACAACAAGATCACATTAAGGTTTTTGGGTTTTTCTCCCTATCTTTAGCTTTGCTCTTTTGAGCAGTTACCAAGCACCTTGACTTGTTTTCTTTTGTGATCTTGGATATTTTGCTTTGATTGTCTCTCTAATTAATAAAATGCAATATTGGTTTATCTTACTTGTTAATAATGTAGGTAAAGGCAATGAGGTTTAGAAAGTTGCTTCATGGGTTCATGAGTTTATTTCCATGCCTTAGTCAATAGCTTGAGAAATTCAAAACCTCATCGTTAAAGTTGTTTTGGAAGAAATGGCATGACAAGGCCTATTTTTGGTTCAACATATTTCAAAGTTATCAAAATTGACTCAAAAGTACAAAGGGTTAAGGGAAGAAGTTGTCATGATTGGACAAGGTCTTGTTCCTATTGGTCACAAGAGCATATTTCTCTCTAATTTCAAGATATGGAAGTGGTTTTGGTGGCTATGGGTCCTCATCATCATCCCCAACAACTTCTATTCACAAAGGAAGAATATTGGCACAAAAAGCTTGTTCAAACTTGGCAAATTTCCTCAAAGCTTTCTCTTGATCTAGAGGCTAGGGTTTTGGACTTCAAAGGAACATATCTTGATCATCTTTTGGTATTTTTGCGTGATTCCAAAAACATCCTTCTCTTTAAAGAGTTATCAACAAATCAATTCAAAATTTCCAAGGAGTTTTCATGTGGAAGGAACTTGGTGAAGAAGAAAGATTACAAGTCACTTAGATGAATCCCCAATTTTCCATATGTGACTTCAAATTGTCATAACTTGGTTAATTTTTATCACCTTGAGCCCATTATTTTTTCATGATGATCTTAAGGATGTGTACTTCATGCCGTCTTTTATGTGCAAAGTGAGAAAATGGATGGAATTTTCCTTAAGAATGCAAAAGATTATAGGTCATTTCATGATTTTTGGCCAACTTCAACAAGTCATAACTTGCTCAACTTTTGGAGATTTTGAGTGGTTCAAATTGCAAAATGTCATTCAAGAGATCTACTTCATTCCATCTTTTTTGGTCAAGAGAAAATTCTAAGTTTAAGGCCATGTTTGGATGCAATGGATTATAGGTCATTTTTAAAGAAGAATTTGAAATATTTCTAAGTATGGAAAGTCAACTCTTTTTCTTCAACTTTGACTCCATGTAACTTTCAGCTCAAGCATCCATTTGATTCCATTATTTTTCTATTGTAAAGCTTGTAACCTCATCTTTCCAAAGCATTAAGAATTATGCCCTAAGACCCCTTGAGGTGGAAATGCCATGGATTTGAATTTGGTAGTTTGAAACTGAATTTTGCACAAAGTCAGAATTTTGAAATCTTTGTTTTGGCTTCTAATCACAAGATTTCCACGCGTTTTTGGTTCTATCATGTTTAACAAATTTCCATAAGTGATTAGCATCATGAAACGCGCGATTTGGCTGAGTTTTGATCAAGTTTGAGTCACACTTTCTTCATGATGCAAACCCACACGAATTCCCTCCAAAACACATCATTTGCTATTCCTTTTGATCCCATTTGATTCCCTATAAATAGAGGGTCATTCCCCATTCAATTTCCCAAGCTTAGATAGCCAGAATCACCCTGCCAAACTTGCTTCACAACCCAGAATTCAGCAACTTCGAAATCTATTCTCAAGCCTTTTTCAATTCATTTTCCCCTCAATTCACCTTTCTTGATCTTCCCTGAAGCTAACCATATAATTACATTTAAGAATCGTGCCCTATACTGCTCCATAGAAGTCCAGTTTCAGAGCTCTGCAACTCAACTTTAATAGGTAGATTCCTCCATCAATTCTTCAAAACTCTGATATCAATGTGTTGCTCTTATTGCCCTGGTTCTAGTTGCAACACTTACACTTTACTGGAAACACGTTTTGAGCATGAATTTTTAAATCCATTTTCAAAACTTCCTTTCTAAATTACTTGAGCTACAATTTATATAAATTTGGCGCGAGGGTGTGGTTGTTTTCGTCTTGAAGAGACGAAGCGATTGGCATAGGTCTGAGCTTCTGATTTTACAGTTTTAGAGACCTGCAAATTACGTTGGCTGGAGGTTGAAGATGACCTATGTGTCATCTTCCAACCAATGATGGCGTGCCATTTGTGTTTTTCAAAAATCTGATTTATTATTGATTCTGTATATTATTCATTAATGACCATGATATGCACAGCGTGCCAGATCCCTTGGATTTGATTACTAACGCGTTTTGACTCTCATTCAATGGTCCACATCTTTTACTTTTATTTTCTTTTTCTGATTTTTATATTTTAATTGTTTTAAATTTCAAAGAATCATAGAAAATTCATTTTTAGTCCAAAAAATCTGAAAAAATTATGAAAAATATTTTTGATTATTCTCTTTCTGATTTTTATTTTTTCACAATTTAATTTTGTGTTTTGGTATTTTTTTATAAATTTTATACTTATTTGATTTGTTTAAAATGTTTAAAAATACTTTTATACATTTTTAAATTCTGAAAAAATTATGGAATGATCCAACGATATGTGACAAATATTGGTGACCTTATTTCATTTTTGTTTCTGATTTTACTATTTTTTACTATTTTTGTTTATTTTACCCATTTATTTTAATTTTTAAAAATAGTTTCTGACTTTTAAAAATTACCAAACTTTTAGTAAAATTACTTGGCCTCTTTTATGACTTTTCTATGGTCTTCTTTTTCATTTCTTGATTAATTTAAATATAATTGATATTTTCCTCATTATTTTTCATCTTTTTAAAAACATTTTTAAACCTTTTAACGTATATATTAAATATGATATTATTTTGTGATTATTTTCTGGCTGTCTTGGGTTAATTTTTTGATCATGGCTTTATTAACATCATTGGATCCATGGTGTTGAGTTTAACTCCACAAAAATGGATGAATAATTTTAATAATAGTTTGATTAAATATTAATTCAAATGTGGTTTCTCTTTTGCCCTAATCCTCTTCATCTCATCCCCTTCTCATTGCACTAAATGTTATTGGAGCAGGATCTCTATATCATGTCTCAAAACAAATGGTGCATAGATTGCTATTGACCGACCTCAAAATATGTGCGACTTCTATATAAGTCCACTTACGATTTCTTAACATAGCACTAAATTTTGTCCCGATTCGAATAAATGATCATTTGTGGCCCAAACTTATGATTGCAAGCCCAAGTATGTTAATTTGATCTCTTTGATCCAATAACCTTGAGATTCATTGTGTGGAGGCTTTGGTTCTACCAATCCTCTAATGGATCTACAACACCTTTGGTCAACGCGGATCACTTAAACATTGTTGATCATTAAATGGTACTTATGAGAATTCCAAATGGATGATATACTTGACAAAAAGCAAATGCAACTTGTTGTGTGGAGGCTTTGGTTATACCAATTCTCTAATGAGTTCCAAATGCAAGTTTCAAGATGGTCATCCAACTAACCACTAATTATTGACTTGTTTTATCTTATGTTTTTATTCTTTTTTATGCTTTATGTAATATTTATTTTTAGCATTTATATTTCATGCCATTTTCATCTTTGCTCATTTGAGCATTTATTTATCTTGTCATTTTTACTTTGCTCACTTTAGTTTTTCTTTTTCTTTTCCTAAGATACCTAATAATCAACATAAACCCTAAAAAACTCTTAATGGTACTTGGACTATTTGGTTACTATGCTTGGCATTATGGAGCATGGAACTTTTTTTTGGACTTAGAATTAGAGACCTTGGCCTATCTTGGAAACTTTGTGACTTTATCTGATTATTTTGTCTGGAGTTCTTGAGGTTTACCTTAAGACATTGGGTTGTTTGTTTGTTTTGTATGCAGGTCTTTGTGATTACATCCTTTGTTTGTAATCTGGAATTCACCCGTATACAGCCGTTACTCTGCCCAATTTTTATGAAGACTTAATACATTTGAAGAGGTCTAGTATCTTTGCTTGCTTGGTTTCAATCCAAAGAATGGGAATTCTATCTTGGCTCATAATGCCAAGCTTTGGCTTCTTGTTGGTTAGATGGTCCTTATCCTTAGCTTTTACCTTATGCTTTAGGATAGCCTCTTCTTCTCCTCCTCCCATTTTCGTTAATTTCAAAAATCTTCTCCCTCTTTTTTAAAACCCTTCTTGTTTTGAAACTTGAAACACTTTAATAATAAACTTGGACTTAGGTCCATGCATTTTCAAAACATTTTCATCATTAAACTTCAATAAACTTAAAAATACCTTCACATTTTTGTGAGAAGACTAAAAGTCAATCAATCTCATTTCAAACCATTTTGCCACTTTGGCTTTTATCTTTAAACTTTCTTTTCTCAAAAGGTTAGACTCTTTTCAATCCTTATAGTGATGCAAACAACTATACTTCTACAATATGTAGTGAAGTGAGATATTTTCCACTTGGGTGTTGAGTGAGGCATTGTTGATTTTAAAATCCAAGCCATTATCCTCCACTTTGAGATGATGCAAGTTCTCCTTTCTCATGATTGTGGGTAGTAAGTGTGTTTTCCACACGGACAATGACGACGATGTCTTATCTCTTAAATTAACCAACACACTTGTGTTTTAAATTTTTAAAAGAGGAACTACGTGTACCCTGATCCCCTATTGCACGAAAGGTGGTACGTAGGCACTAAAGGTTCGCAACCACGACGGGTGCAAAAATCATAAAAAATATATTTCTTTTCTCACCTCCACCATCCATTTCATATACAACATATTTTATAGCGAAAATATGCAGATTTTACAAAGAGGTTCCTGCGGAGTACCGTAGATGTTTAGGGTGCTAATACCTTCCCTTTGCATAACCAACCCCCTTACCTTGAATCTTTCCCCCTTTTTTGGGTTAATCGCTCTTTTCCCATTCCTTTGGAAACAATAAAGCGCGGTGGAGATTTTTATTCTGATTTATATAATGTCTAGTCAGTCTAATGGCTTAGTCTTGAACATTTCTACCGCTACAGAAAAATAGCGACTTCACTAGGGAAATATTGACCTATTGCTGGTCCATCCCTAAGTGGGTTGAGCCTATCTTTGTTTATATCTGTATATGTGCTATTGTTGTTTACGTGTTATATTTTGTATATATGTTTGTTTGGATTTTCCTGGTTTTCAGGGTGCTTGGTGATTACTCATAAGTCCTATACCCGGACTTGGGAAAACTTTAAGATAGGACAGGCGATATAGTCATGTTAACTTTGAGGGAGTAATCCCAAAAAAGGAGGCATGAGATCCCCCACTCAGTGGAGGCCCCTTTGACTGTAGTGTCGTTTACCGAGTAATCGGGAAGATGTACTGCTTTCGACCTGGGAGCCTGTTGAAACAGAGAACTGTAGAATACCAAACCCATCTTGGCCTTTTAGGTGTAGTGCGAAAGCTATGACAGAGTAATCCAGAAATAGTTGTCACGCAATACTACGCTCGGACGAGTCTCTCTTGAGAATATTACTAATTGCCGAGTTAATCGGGAAACTGGTAATATCCGAAGGAAGGATTTAGACTCTGGGAACCTCTAGAACCTTGTTCGGCAGGTGATAACTCTTAGAACAACACCTTATGGGTAGTACCTTCGACCTCATGCTCGTGACGTTGAACCTATGAACCCTATATGTGTGATCTTGTGTGTGATTGCTGCATCATGCATCCATGCACTCATAAGCATCTTTTGAAGAAAACAATATTTCAAGGGATTTAAAGGTTGACTATTTGTGAATATCTCAGGTACTGTTAACCATGGATTCTGGAAAGAGAAAGACCGGAAAATACAGTTTCAAGGATCCCAAGATAGATGAATTGGTCAGTCTGATTCCAGAGATCGAGTGTTCTGCAGACTTTCAGAAGAAGTATGGATCCATTATTCCTCTCATGAAGCTGAAGATGAAGGAGGGTATTCTCTCAACCTTGGTCCAGTTCTATGATCCGATGTATTATTGCTTTACTTTTCCCTATTATCAGTTGATGCCTACACTGGAAGAGTATTCCTATCTATTGGATTTACCTATTACCGATCGTGTTCCTTTTACTGGTTTGGAGGGTGAGCCAAAACCACATGAGATAACTGCTTTGATTCATCCGGGGAAGTCTGAGGTGGAAGCCCATATGACTACCAAAGGAGGGATTAGAGGATTACCAGCTCAGTTCTTATTGGAGAAAGCTCGTTACTTTTCCAGGATGAAGAGTACGGTTGCTTTTGAGGCCATCTTTGCTTTACTTGATTATGGGTTATTCTTATTTCCTAATGTGGACAAGTTTGTCGACATTAACACTATCAGGATTTTCATGATTGGAAACCCGGTTCCTACACTATTGGGTTATGCTTATTACTCTGTTCATCTTCGAAGTTCCTATCATGGGGGAATGATTATATGTTGCACGCCTCTGTTGTATTGGTGGTTCATCTCTCATATGCCTCAGTCTGATGCTTTTTGGGATGTCAAGAAGGAACCCCGTTGGGCTCCTAAGATCATGGCTCTTACTCACTCGGATATTGATTGGTATCATCGAGCTTATCAGGATATAGAGATTATTGACAGCTGTGGTAGTTTCCCTAATGTACCGCTTCTTGGTACAAAGGGAGGTGTTGTACCCCAAAATTTACCCTTCCATATTTCTCAAAACATTTCAAGAAAGATCCTCAAGTTGCTCAAAAAAGTCCAAGGGTTGACCAGACAAGCTCTCTCCTAAGGCAGTCTACCTCAAATTAGGGTTTTCATGTTGCATCAAGATACTTCAGTCCAATGGATCCCAAATTCATACCATTGTCCTAATATGTTCTCAAGATCATCCATGTCAAGTTTCAAGCCTTGCATAGAAAGTTTGCTCAGTCAATTGCTCAAAAGCCTGAAAATCGACTTTGCTAGGGCAAAAGTCAACTGTGGCCTACATACAATCAAAATTCAATATTTTTGGTCAACATCCTTATTTTGAAGTGACTTTCATCATTTGATCAAGGGTTGATCATGATTCATCAAGGATTGCTCATAATTCATCAAGAACCAAAAGTTGCTAAATTAGGGTTTTGTAGGAAAAGTCAACTCAACTTTGACCAAGCATAACTTTCTCATACTTTATGAGAAATGACCCATCAAAAGCTAATTTTGAAGAGGATGCAATTCTATACAATCCATCTTCATATCCCAATTTAAAAATATGCACTCACAAGAAGTTATGAATTTTGACATTATAGGTCATTTTGAAAAGTCAACAAAAACACCTTTTTTGTCAAAGCTTCATACATGAACATGGAATACCAAATTGATATTAGACCAAAAGGGTTGCTTAGAGGACATCTCAAGATTTCTAAAAAGTCCAAGAACACCTTCAAAGAGTCAAAATTGAGGAAGTTATGCATTGGTGAGGTTGACCCTTTTTGCAAAATTGTCAAAAGTCAACTATGCATAAAATTGCAATTTTTGCTAAATGGGCCTAACTTTTTGCACTTGTTTTGAGTTGGTAGCATGGTCCACGAGCCCTAGTTCTTCCCACTTGTCTTTATCTTATTTTTATTATTTATTTTGATTTTTATTGAAATTAAATCAATTTAAATCAAAACAAATCATTGAAACCTCAAGATATTGTGCATGTTTCAGGTCCTATATCCAGCTGGCAAGTGATTGAATTCGTGCAAGGCCTTTGTGTGCATAAACAGATTGGTTTTAGCCTATTTTTGGAAGGATTTTTAAGTGAATCAAATCAAGATCAAAATCAATAATTGGCAAAGATTGAGATCATGTTTGCAACCCTAATCCAATCCTCAGTATATAGGGAACATTTGCAGACAAAAATCAGGAGGTTGGAGAGGCGCACAAGGCAGAACCAAACTTGGAAAAAACAAAGAAAAGTGGAGAACTGATTTTTCACTTCCAGGCATTTACAAGGCTTCCTAACCCTCTCATTCGTTTTCTGGGATCAAAAGCAAGCTATACCAATCAAGAATAAGGATTTTCCAGTGCAAAAACTCAATGTAAGTGATACACGGTTTGCCATATTTTTCAGAATCGAATCTTGCTATTCCTGCATATTTATCGTGTTCTCGATTTGGGATCTTTTCACACAGGTAAAATTGGCCCTCAAGAAGGGCACCATCGTGCTCAGCAGGCCAAGACGAGTTGATCCATGGCCTTAGATTTTATTTATCTTGCTTGTGTTTGATTTTGAGAATTACAGTGTTTATAGTGACGGACGTTGTTCGTAGGTAAAGGTCTTCAAACCTTTTAGCAACAGAGCGAGGTCAGGGATGAAGACGTGGCAAGCAACCATTCGCCCGTTTAAAATTTCCCGCGTTTGGACTTAGTGTTTTGTTGTTTTCTTATATTATGATTATTGTTTATTCTATGTACAACAAAAGCATGCAGCGCAGTTGGTAGTGGAGCGTTTGGAAAAGGTTACAGGAACTGGGTTCGAATCCCAGGTCCCCCATGTATTTCACATTATTTTTCTGTAAATGTTCAGGCGCGCACACAAGGCCAAAGGATCACCATATGCCCTCAGGATCTAACTCTTGGATCTCCAGATGGCCAGATCTAAAGGCCATCATCTGAAGGACCACCAACAACCACAATCAACGCATGGCAGGGGATCCAGCAAGTCAAAATGGATCAATTCTTTTTGGGCCCAAGATTTGCTTTTAACACCCTCCAAAATTGCTTTTTCAGGCCCATTTTCTACCCTCTTTTCTTTTTATATTTTCTTATTAATTTTTTTTTTACTAACATAAATTAATTTTCTTTTATTCAAAAAAATCACAAAAAATAATATTTTCATCCAATTAGACTTAGGTTTATTTTTTATCAAAAATTAATTAATTGAATTAGGTTATTTTATTTTAGGTAACTTAAATTATTTTGTAAATAAATTAAAAACAATTAGAACAATTAGGGTTTTTGTTTCTCACTTAATTCTATTTTCTTTTTCTTCTTAAAAATAACCAAAAATATAAAAATAGATCATGTAATTTATTTTCTTTAATTAATTTAATTACTAATTAATTTTGTATTTAGTTTGAAAACCTTGTTCTTTTTTTCTTAAAAAATAATTAAAAAACAACAAAAATAATTTTTCTTTCGATTAGGTTAGACGGGGTCAAAACTCTAGTTCTATCTCGTTCTCGATTCATCGAACTTTCTTTATTTTTACCATATTGATGTAATTGCTCACAAGTTGTAATAGATTAATTAGGGATCTTTTACTTTCGTTTATCGTTTTTTTACAGGTTCGTTTTTGGCTATGTAAATACCCGAAGCCTTGTAATAGCGTAGTTTTACTTTCTGCACTTTAAATTCCGTAAAATATCAACTGTTAGATGTATGAATAATTAGGGTTGCATGACAAGAATGTATGATTAACTTTAAAACGGTTAGCAAACCCTAAATGTGCAAAGATAATAAACTTGAAATTGAATCACTCGCACATGCACACTCCTAGGGTATACTCTCACTTAGGTTGCCTTTGGTAAACGATCATTAAGTATAGGGTATTTTAGTGGTCGCTCTCTTGTCTAAACAAAGATCAAAGTCCCGTTCGGAAAGTTGCCTCGAAATGGTTGCCTCGGATATTGTTGCCTCGGAATGGTTGCCTCGGATATTGTTACCTCGAATAATTGATCTAAGACATTAGGGTTACTACTAAGACGTCCTAACATTGCTTTAGTGATCGTACGTCCCTTTCGAATTGACCCTTAAAACTCCAACGACGATGCTACCTACTTATTAATAGTGGGATAGCACTTTCTAAAGGAAACAAACATGGAACAATTCTCTTTTTCGAGTAGGTAGAATCTTAAGTACTTGCTCAATCCAAACCAACTTTTCCATACTTACACTCTTTTCAAACAAATCTTTCAAAAACACTTTGTAACACTCTTGAAGACAGAAGCAAGGGTTAAATCGAAGTCAAAAACTTTTTCAAATCAAACACACACAAGAAATTTTGAAAATGATGAGCAAGTACCTAAGAGCCTGTGGAAAACCACAGATAGAAAGGGTGCTAATACCTTCCCTTTCTATAATCTACCCCCCGTACTCAAAATCTCGAAAAAGGAATTTTTCTGTGCTTTTTCCCTTTCCAGTTGGATAAAATAAAATTCGGTGGCGACTCTTGCTTACCGCGACATTTTGCAAACACAAACGCAAAACAGAAACCATCATTTCAAAACAGTCCGGTTCTGGCCACCGTATCACAGAACTGGCGACTCTGCTGGGGAATTTATAAGTGGGGTATACCTTAGGATTAGTTCATCATATTGCTTCTATTGTTTGATTTGATTGCTTTACCTTTGTGGGCTTTGTATTGGAGTTACTATAGATCCTAACCCGGATCTGGGGGACACCTTTTAGGTAAGTAGCAATAAATTGTGAGGGAACTATATGGCGTAGACCGATACGGTTGAAGTAGTAGCTATGTTGATGTGGCACATTAGTTGGTACCGGTATCCCTTGTGGAGGAACAAGGAGAGTACGGGGCTGCTATATGGGTCGTTAAGCATCAACTAACCTTAGAACCTATAATTGACCAACTTGGCCATAGGAAGTAGTGAGATAGCCGGCCTCGGCATAGAGCTGGGAACTGGTTGTTACTCGATACTACACTCATTGAGACCATACTCTCGAGATAGTTCTGGCCGCAAGAAAAGATTGTGTGAGCTGAAACCATGACCGATGGAGGATGGTTAGTGATATTGAGAACCTCTAAAACCCGGTTACTATTATTAGGACAGGTTGAACCAACTGAACTTCAAGAGGGTAGTACCTAGACTCCATGCAAGCCTGATACTTAAGGGCTCTTGTGTGACTTGTGTGCCTTTACCATATTTGTTACCTACTATACCTGTTATGTGTTTTATCATGACATCATGCATCATGACATAGCATGCATATTTCATTGTACTAACCATTTCAAAGACCGAGGGGATTTATCTTTGTTCTGTTTTGTAGATTATGGCTTCAGTACGCAGAAATACCATTCGAGTTAACTTCGTGCAGATACCTTCTCAGCTCAGAGAGTTGGTCTCAAAAGTTCCTGATACTTCTTCATTTGTTAGAAGACATGGTCATCTCCTGAGCCTGGTCACTTCAAAGTTGGATGAACAAATGATGAGTGTGATGTTCCAGTTCTTTGATCCGTTGCATCATTGTTTTACCTTCCCGGATTATCAGCTAGTTCCTACTTTGGAAGAGTTTTCTGACTTGCTGGGCATATCCATTCTAGAGCATACACCCTTCACAGGTTTGGAAGAGACTCCTAGACCTGAAGACATTACTTCAGCCTTACATCTAAAAAGGGCTGATGTAGTATCCAACTGGGAGACACGGAGCGGGGTTAAAGGTTTCTTGGCTAAGTTTCTAATGGATCAAGCTCAACAGTTCTGGGATAGTTTGGACTTTCAAGCATTTGAAGACATCTTGGCTCTCCCCATATACGACTTGGTTCTTTTCCCGAATCCAGATTCCTTCATAGATGTGAATACAGTCAAGATCTTCTTGTCTCGTAATCTAGTGCCTACTCTTCTGGGTGATATTCTACATGCTCTTTATACCCGTACTGTGCGAAGAAGGGGGACTCTCATGTGTTGCACGCCGCTGCTGGCGAGGTGGTTTATTTTTCACCTCCCCAAGTCTATATTGAAAAATGAGGAAGGTGTAGGTTGGGCTTACAAAATCATGTCCCTTGCTCATACGGACATTCTTTGGAGTTCTAAGGACATGGAAAGAGTTTCTATCATTGATCGATATGGGGAAAACCCTAATGTTCCGTTGCTTGGAATTAGAGGGGGAATAACCTATAGTCCTTGTTTGGCTTTGAGACAGTTTGGTCGCGCTCGGAGAGACGATCCTCATGAGCTACTTCTTACAGACATTGTCTTTGACTACAAGGAGGACATTAAAGAGCATCGCTGAAGGTTTATACGAGCCTGGGGCATGGTGAACAGGTCTGGCCCTCAAGAGCTAGGATTAAAGACTTCTCTCCCTATGCAACCTTATCTCCAATGGGTTTGAGCCCGTGCTTAAAAGCCGGGGATGCCTTATGAAGCTGTGCTACCAGTGATTGTGGAGCATACTAATGAAGAAGGGGTTCCTTATACAGTGCTTTATCCTTATATGCCTACCGATCTTGGGGAATTGAAGAGATCTTAGATCCAGTTGAAGGAAGAAAGGGATACCTACCGGGAGAAGTATCATGAACAAGAGAGGAAGATCTTGAAGCTTACAAGGCAGCTTGAGAATGAAAGGACGATCAACGACTATGTCAGCACGAAGGGAAAGCGACCATGGGATTTCTGATGTCTTTTATTGTTTCTAGATAGATTTGCTTTTTAGTTTATTTCTTTTGTAACACCTTAAAGGCATTGTTAAACATTTTTACAAGTTTGAATCTAATAAAGTTTGTTTATTTCTTGGTTCTCAAATTTAAATCTCCCAAAGTCTTTGAAATCATTTCATACGCATTCCATTATCATGCACCACATTACAGGTATCATTACAGGTTTCTCATCTGCTTCGCTGTGTATTTCAGCACAACATGTCTTATGAAATACCTACCGATCAAGCCATCAAGGCTCTTCAAGCACAAAATGCTCAGTTCCAAGAGATGTTCCTAAACTTGGCTAAAGGACAACAGGATTTAAAGACTCTCATCTTAAAAGAGAAGAAGAAGAAGAAGAAAAAGGTGGTTCTTCTGAATATGGGTCATAGATTTGGGAATAGGTTGCGACAGGAAGCTGATATGTCTCATTCATCTGGAGGAGGAGAGAATCAAGAGGAAAGAAAGGGTCCTAGTCCTGTGGTATCTGATAATGACACTGATTTTGATGAAGAACAGTATCCTCATGCTGAGGATAGGTATAAGCAACTTGAAGACCGGTTGAGTGCAATGGAGATTTAGAAGATCTCTGGGTTGGACTTTGGAGATCTGGGATTAGCATCTGGGGTGGTGATCCCTCACAAATTCAAAGCTCCCGTTTTTGCTAAGTACGATGGAGTATCTTGTCCAAAGCTACACCTCCGCTCATACGTCAGAAAAATTCAACCCTACACTGCTGATAGGAACCTGTGGGTTCATTTCTTTCAAGATAGTCTGTCGGGGACTCAACTTGAATGGTTTTATCAATTGGAGGGAGCTAATGTCCGCAACTGAGAGGACCTTGCTGCTGCTTTTTACAAGCAATATCAGTATAACGCCGACCTTGCTCCCACGCGTACTCAGCTTCAGGGTATGTCAATGAGTGCAAGCGAAGGCTTTAAGGACTATGCTCAGAAGTGGAGAGATCTGGCCGGAAGAGTCCAACCCCCTCTGTCTGATAGGGAGTTGGTGGATATGTTTCTTGGGACTTTGTCTGGTCCATTTTTCAACCATTTGATCGGCAGTTCATCATCTGGATTTACTGAATTGATTTTGACTGGGGAGAGAGTGGAAGCTGGTATCAAAAGTGGCAAGATACAGAAAGGTGCTTCGTCAAGTACAGAAAAGAAGCCTTTCAAGAAAGAAGCCAGTGTAGTTTACAGCTCGAGGAGCCAAAACCGACCTGAACGCCACCAAGTGGTGAATGCGATAGTAATATCAAGACCCACTGTTGCCCCACAATGCAACAATCAACAAAGAGTAGAGAGACGCAAAGATAGTATACTCGACTCAGTATGACTTTGTCTCAAATTTTACCGCAGTTATTAAAGACCAACCTAGTAACTCTAAGGGAAGCCCCTAAGAATCCCAGTACCACCTCTCTGTTGTATAATCCAAATGCCCGCTGTGCCTATCACTCCGATAGCCCAGGGCATGATACCAACAATTGCTGGGCCTTGAGGAATAAGGTGCAAGATTTGATTGAAGCAAAAGAAATTGAGTTTGACGCACCGGAGAAACCCAACGTCATAACTGCACCCATGCCCAAGCATGATCAGGGAGTGAATGCAATTGAGGATGATGAAGAAGAGTCAGATATCGACAACTGGATTTACCCGACTACCAACGGTGGCTTGAACAATTGGACAGTAAAGGACTTCATGCCCGTTTCTTTTATTACACAGTAATAGACTTTTGTTTTGAAATTTGTAACAGACAGTTTAAAACTTTATGGCCCGGTGCCTTGCCCGGGGCAGCTCAGCTTTGTTTGTGAGGGCTTACTATTTGTCATTTTCATATATCATCGATAAAGCATTGGATGTTTTCTTGCATTACAAATTTTGCGCTCCTTGTTTTTCTTTTCTATCTTGCACTTTATCAAAACAACTATTTGTCTTACACACACTCACATATCATAATACATGTCCACATCCACTCTGGATCCCACTGATAACGACTCTGCTACTGCCAGTTATGACTTCGAAAGTCCGATCAACCAAGCCGAGGACGAAGGTAAGGATGATTGTGAAGTGCCTGGGGAACTTGCTAGACTATTGCTTCAGGAAGAGAGGGCCATACAGCCCCATGAAGAGCCAGTGAAATCAGTAAATTTAGGTACAAAAGAAGACAAGAAAGAGGTCAAGATAGGTGCAAATATGGAGCCTAGTGTCAAGCAACGGTTGATACAGATGCTACGTGACTATGTTGAGATCTTCGCTTGGTCTTATGAAGATATGCCTGGGTTGGATACCGATATTATGGTTCACTGCTTTCCAACTAAAGAAGACTGTCCTCCAGTGAAGCAGAAAGTTCGCCGAATGCGCCCAGAGATGTCTGAGAAAATCAAAACTGAAGTCATGAAACAGTTTGATGCCAGTTTTCTAGCAGTTACTTCTTACCCGCAGTGGGTTGCCAACGTGGTTTCGGTACCGAAGAAAGATGGTAAGGTGCAGATGTGTGTGGACTATAGAGATCTGAACAGGGAAAGTCCCAAGGATGATTTCCCACTCCCTCATATCGATGTTCTGGTCGACAACACCGTGCAACATAAGATCTTCTCCTTAATGGATGGTTTTTCTGGTTACAATCAGATTAAGATGGCTCCCTAAGACATGGAGAAGACAACCTTCGTTATGCAGTGGGGTACTTTTTGCTACAAAGTCATGCCGTTTGGATTGAAGAATGCCGGGGCAACGTATCAGCGCGCCATGGTCGCTTTGTTCCATGACATGATTCATCATGAGATTAAGGTATACGTTGACGACATGATCTCAAGGTCCCAGACTGAAGAAGAACATCTTGACCATCTCCAGAAGCTATTTGACAGGCTGAAGATGTACAAGATGAGGTTAAACCCGAACAAGTGCACCTTCGGGGTAAGGTCTGGTAAGCTGTTGGGCTTCGTCGTTAGTGATAAAGGTATTCAAGTGGATCCCGCAAAGGTGAAGGCTATACAGAAGATTCCAACTCCCCGAACGGAAAAAGAATTCAGAGGCTTTTTGGGACGTCTGAACTATATTGCCCGATTCATTTCGCACCTGACTGCTACTTGTGAGCCAATCTTCAAGTTGCTGAAGAAAGATCAAGTGGTAAGATGGAATGATGAATGTCAGGCCGCTTTCAAAAGGATCAAGGAATACCTACAAGAGCCACCTATTCTGATGCCTCCAGTTGAAGGGATACCTTTGATCTTATACTTGACAGTACTCGATAATTCAATGGGGTGCGTGCTGGGGCAGCATGACGAGTCTGGCCGAAAAGAGCATGCTATTTACTACCTTAGCAAAAAGTTTACCGACTGTGAGACCCGATACTCATTGCTTGAGGAAACTAGCTGCGCTTTGGCATAGGCTGCTTGCCGGCTGAGACAGTATATGTTGACTCACACTACCCTATTGATATCAAAGATGGACCCAATCAAGTATATCTTCGAAAAGCCTGCCTTGTCCAGAAGAATAGCAAGATGGAAGATGATCTTGACTGAGTACGACATCCAATACACGACCCAAAAGGCAATCAAGGGGAGTGTGCTGACAAATCATTTGGCGCATCAGGCAGTGGATGATTACCAGTCTATGAATTTCGAGTTTCCGGATGAGAGCATCATGCTGGTGACTGACTCTGAAACACCTGGACCAGATGAAGGACCTGAGGAGGGATCCCGATGGTCTATGTATTTTGATGGAGCTTCAAACGTGTTGGGTAATGGCATTGGCGCCATGATTATATCTCCTGAAGGCTGTCATACTCCGTTCACCGCCCGATTATGTTTTAACTACACCAACAACTTGGCGGAGTATGAAGCATGAATCATGGGCCTTCGAGCAGCTATTGACCTAAGGATTAAGTTCTTGAGTGTATTCGGAGATTCCGCTCTAGTGATCAGTCAGATCAAAGGCGAGTGGGATACGGAGCACCCAAATCTTATTCCTTACAAAGAGTATGTATTGACTTTGCTTCCACACTTCGAGGAGATAACCTTTGAACACTTCCCCAGGGAGGAGAATCAGTTGGCGGACGCGCTAGCTACCATGTCTTCTATGTTCAAGGTCAGGTGGGACAATGAAGCTCCCCAGATTACCATTAAGAGGTTGGATGAACCCGCACATTGCTGTGACATCGAGACTGAAGAGGTGGCAGATAAACCCTGGTTTCATGAGGTAAGGAGGTATCTTGAGGCTCAGGAGTACCCCGAGGGTGCATCTGTTAATGATAAGAAGTTTCTGAGAAGATTCGCTGCAAAGTTCTTCATCAATAATGGTATCCTTTACAAGAGTAACCATGATTCAACCTTACTGCGATGTATGGATAAGAACGAGGCATAAAGGGTCATGGCAGAATTACATGAAGGTACTTTCGGGACTCATTCCAGTGGACACACCATGGCAAAGAAAATCCTTCGGGAAGGATATTATTGGTCCAATATGGAAGCCGACTGTTATCAGCATTCTCGGACCTGTCATAAGTGCCAAGTCTATGCTGATAAGGTGCATATACCTTCAGTTCCTCTGAATGTCTTGACAGCACCTTGGCCTTTCGCAATGTGGGGCATCGATATGATTGGTGAGATCAGACCTACTGCGTCCAACGGGCATCGTTTCATTCTGGTGGCTATTGATTACTTTACAAAATGGGTTGAAGCAACTTCCTTTGCTATAGTAACCAAGAACGTCGTGGCGCGGTTCATCCGACACAATTTGGTCTGTCGATACAGTGTACCAGAGAGGATTATTACAGACAATGGTACAAATCTCAACAATACAATGATCACCGAGCTCTACAAACAGTTTAAGATACAATATCACAACTCTTCTCTCTACCGGTCAAAGATGAATGGGGCTGTTGAAGTGGCTAATAAGAACATCAAGAAGATTGTGCAGAAGATAACGGTGACATACAAAGACTGGCACGAGATGTTACCATTCGCTCTTCATGGGTACCGCACCTCAACGCGGACGTCAACAGGGGCAACACCCTATTCCTTGGTGTATCGCATGGAGGCAGTCTTACCCATTGAGGTCCAGATACCCTCTCTTCAGATTATGAAGGATGCAGGTTTGAGCGAGGACGACTGGATCCAGACCCGACTTGATCAGCTGAACTTAATCGACGAAAAGAGACTTACTGCTATTTTTCATGGTCAGACGTATCAAAAGAGAATGATCAAGGCATTTAACAAGAAAGTTAGACGACAAGAGTATCAAGTCGGGGATCTGGTGATCAAGCGCATCATATTACCTCAAGGTGATCCCAGGGGCAAATGGACCCCTACGTACGAAGGGCCATTTATGGTTAAGAACATTTTCTCAGGAGGAGCTATGATTCTAACCACCATGGATGGTGACAACCTTCCTCACCCCGTCAATGCAGACATAGTGAAAAAATACTACACATAATCAAAGACCTGCTAGGTCGACTGGCCTAGGCAAAAATAAGGGCTTCCCGGTGAACCAAAAGGGTTCGGGCAAAAATAAGGGATGAAAATAAAAAAAAATCTGTACACCCGGCAAGTCGAAAACCTGAAAAGGCGAATTGGGCAAAAAGGGGTATCCCGGTGGACTGAAAACCCGAAAGGGCGGTCCAGGCAAAAATTAGGGATCAAAGCGTAACACTATGTCTCGTTGAATCTTCTTGCAACCAGACTTTGGTATCGACTATCAAGCTCAGACGACACCGATCAATCTGATCTACCTTCAACCAAGTAGCAAAACGATGAGACACTCAAAGACATAGGGGCAATAGCAGAGTTGGAACCCAGTGAGATTGTTCACATAACTGTTTTTCTTTATTTTTCAAAAATTGCATAAATTCTGTTTGTTCGGCGGCGTTCTCTTACTAGGACGTCAGCCTCTTATAAAAAAACGCCTATTTACAGGCCCACTTCAAAATCAATACAATTCATTTTCACAAAGAAATTTCAAATTGTTTTTCTCTTTTCTGTTTTTTTTTGTTGCATGAACGTCCAATGGTTCATTTTTGATATATGCATTTGACAATGATTGTTGCTCAAAAATATTTACATGCGAAACAAAAGACGATTACTATTAATATCAGAAACAGGGGCAAACAAGAAATTTCCAGACCTTACAGTTGCTCTATCCACCAGGTACAGGGATAGACCCAGCTGAAGAAAATGACTAAAAATATGTATACTCCCTGCAGAGTAAGAAAAAGACAGTGATGTTAGCTGTCCCGAACAGGACACAACTCTCCCCAGCTGAGGTTCGCAATCGCGAATGAGTCGGTAAGATTCTACCCAAGCAGAGTTCATCTTTCACCAGCAATGGAAGACCATCCCTAGTGGAGTTTATTTCTTCCAAAAACATAAATTTTATCCCCGACAGAGTTTATCATCGCCAGCATCGGTAATTCATCCACAACCGAGGGTATTCCTCCAAGTCAGCAGAGCTCATGACAAAGTATCTCTTCCCCACAAAATCATTTCTCTCAGAGTTATTCTCCCTCCAAGTTATTCTCAGATCATCTTCGGTTGTTACCCCCAGCGAGCGAAACTCTTTCATTCTCTAGCAGCAATCCATGATTTATTTTCCCCAGCTAAGAGATCATCATAAAAACATTGCATGTCCATACATCTTGACATGTGCATGCGCATCATACAACACAATCTCATTTATTTTGAGAACATCGTTTTCTTGATACATGTCATGCATTACATACGACTAACCTTTACCTTTCAGGAAAGATACAACCAAATCTTCACAAATCTAAGCTATGAAGCCCAGATTCGACCAGATAGTACCTTGATTTCTACAACATATTGTGAAACCCGGGTTCGACCAGATAGAAGTATCAAGCACCACGAAGCCTGGATTTGACCAGATAGTGGTTTATCTCTAAGCTATGAAGCCAGGATTCGACCGGATAATAGTTTAATCCCCAGCAAGCCGTGAAGTCCGGATTACGACCAGATAATAGCTTAGCCAGTTACTATGAAGCCTGAATTACGACCAGATAGCAGTGCAAGATACCATGAAGCCTGGATTCGACCAGATAGTGGTATATCATAAACACAACCCGTGAAGCCAGGATTACGACCGGATAACAGCTCAGTAAGTTATTGTAAAGCCTAGTTACAACCAGATAGCAATACAAATTTCTGTGAAGCCTGGATTATGACCAGATAGCAGCCAAAGACACTGCAAAGCCTGGATCACGACCAGATAGTGGTATATCTTTAATACAAGTTATGAAGCCCGGATTCGACCAGACAATATCTTGATTTCTCCGAACACCATGAAGCCTGGATTTAACCAGATAATGGTATGAGACGTCGTGAAGCCTGGATTACGACCAGATAGCGGTAAAAAGCATTGAAGCATGGATTACGACCAGATAACAATGAGGGACACTATGAAGCTTGGATTACGACCAAATAGCAGTTCACCCGACCAATTACTATAAAGCTCGGATTCGATCGAATATTAGTAGGCTCAAAATCAAAGGGAAGCCTGGAGGCAACCGGATAACCACTTGATTTCTTCTGAAGCCTGGATTTTGACTAGATAAGAAGTAAGGTATTATGAAGCCTGGATTACGACCAGATAGCAGTACAGGACACCATGAAGCCTGGATCCGACCAGATAATGGTATAAAGCATCGTGAATCCTGGATCACGACCAGATAATGATAAAAGGACTGAAGCCTGGATTACGACCAGATAACAGTACAAGACACTGCGAAGCTTAGATTTCGACCAAATAGCAGTTTACCTAAACAATTACTAAGAAGCCCGGAGTCGACCGGATATTAGTGTGCCCTAAGTTCAAGTTGAAGCCCGGATGTGACCGAATAACAACTTAATTCCTTCTGAAGCCTGGATTACGACCATATACGAATCGAGAAATTGCAAAGCCCGGATCACGACCGGATAGCAAGTTTAATCTCATCTCCCCAGTAAGTCACTGTAAAGCCTGGATTACGACCGGATATCAGTTAGTCCTATCACTATGAAACCTGGATCACGACCAAATAGTAGTTCATTTTCACCTCTTCGACTAAGAGACGATTTCCCAGTAGAATAACGGACAATCAAAGCTCCTAAAATTCTATTTCTCTCAAGACAGAGATCAGCATCCCCCAGTGGAATCTTCATCAATAACAGGTATACAGACTCTCGCTAAGGAATCTCTTATGCGATCGACACTCCTTCGGATGGCATCTTTAAGCCCATCTTCCGTCATCAATTTCCAAACGGCATCTGTAAGCCCATTCCTGACATCACAAGACAATTAGCACTTCATGCGAGTGCAAATTTCTGGGCACTCTAGTGTTCAATCATCTTCCACCTTTGGATCACGAAAGGCACGCAAGCCAATCTGCATCCTCAGATTTAAGAAGATTGAACAGGGGCAGCTGTTGTACCCCAAAATTTGCCCTCCCATATTTCTCAAAACATTTCAAGAAAGATCCTCAAGTTGCTCAAAGAAGTCCAAGGGTTGACCAGACAAGCTCTCTCCTAAGGCAGTCTACCTCAAATTAGGGTTTTCATGTTGCATTAAGATACTTGAGTCCAAGGGATCCCAAATGCACACCATTGTCCTAATATCTTCTCAAGATCATCCATGTCAAGTTTCAAGCCTTGCAGAGAAAGTTTGGTCAGTCAATTGCTCAAAAGCCTGAAAATCGACTGTGCTAGGGCAAAAGTCAACTGTGGCCTACATACAGTCAAACTCCAAGATTTTTGGTCAACATCCTCATTTTGAAGTGACTTTCATCATTTGATCAAGGGTTTATCATGATTCATCAAGGATTGCTCATAATTCATCAAGAACCAAAAGTTGCTAAATTAGGGTTTTGTAGGAAAAGTCAACTCAACTTTGACCAAACATAACTTTCTCATACTTTATGATAAATGACCTATCCAAAGCTCATTTATAAGAGGATGCAATTCTCTACAATCCATCTTCAGCTCCCAAGTTAAAAATATGCACTCACAAGAAGTTATGAATTTTGACATTATAGGTCATTTTGAAAAGTCAACAAAAACACCTTTTTTGTCAAAGCTTCATACATGAACATGGAATACCAAATTGAGATAATTACAAAAGGGTTTCTTAGAGGACATCTCAAGATTTCTAAAAAGTCTAAGAACACCTTAAAAGAGTCAAAATTGAGGAAGTTATGCATTGGTGAAGTTGACCCTTTTTGCAGAATTGTCAAAAGTCAACTATGCCTAAAATTGCAATTTTTGCTAAATAGGCCTAACTTTTTGCACTTGTTTTGAGTTGGTAGCATGGTCCACGAGCCCTAGTTACTCCCACTTGTCTTTATCTTATTTTTATTATTTATTTTGATTTTTATTGCAATTAAATCAATTTAAATCAAAACAAATCATGAAAAAATCCAAATCATTGAAACCTCAAGATATTGTGCATGTTTCAGGTCCTATATCCAGCTGGCAAGTGATTGAATTCGTGCAAGGCCTTTGTGTGCATAAAAAGATTGGTTTTAGCCTATTTTTGGAAGGATTTTTAAGTGAATGAAATCAAGATCAAAATTAATAATTGGAAAAGATTGAGATCATGTTTGCAACCCTAATCCAATCCTCAGTATATAGGGAACATTTGCAGACAAAAATCATGAGGTTGGAGAGGCGCACAAGGCAAAACCAAACTTGGAAAAAACAAAGAAAAGTGGAGAACTGGTTTTGCACTTCCAGGCATTTACAAGGCTTCCTAACCCTCTCATTCGTTTCCTGGGATCATAAGCAAGCTATACCAATCAAGAATAAGGATTTTCCAGTGCAAAAACTCAATGTAAGTGATACACAATTTGCCATATTTTTCAGAATCGAATCTTGCTATTCCTGCATATTTATCATGTTTCAATTGTATATTCTGAATCCCTAACACATTTGCAAGCTGTCTATATCATTTAATTGCATTTTTGGAAGCTGTATCAAAATCCACCATTGCTAGGGTTCGTGTTCTCGATTTGGGATCTTTTCACACAGGTAAAATTGGCCCTCAAGAAGGGCACCATTGTGCTCAGCAGGCCAAGACGAGTTGATCCATGGCCTTAGATTTTATTTATCTTGCTTGTGTTTGATTTTGAGAATTACAGGGTTTATAGTGACGGACGTTGTCTATAGGTAAAGGTCTTCAAACCTTTTAGCAACTGAGCGAGGTCAGGGATGAAGCGTGGCAAGCAACCATTCGCCCGTTTAAAATTTCGCGCGTTTAGACTTAGTGTTTTATTGTTTTCTCATATTATGATCATTGTTTATTCTATGTACAACAAAAGCATGCAATGCATTTGGTAGTGGAGCGTTTGGAAAAGGTTACAGGACCTGGGTTCGAATCCTAGGTCCCCCATGTATTTCACATTATTTTTTTGTAAATGTTCAGGCGTGCACACAAGGCCAAAGGATCACCATATGCCCTCAAGATCTAACCCTTGGATCTCTAGATGGCCAGATCTAAAGGCCATCATCTGAAGGACCACCAACAACCACAGTCAACGCATGGCAGGGGATCCAGCAAGTCAACATGGATAAATTCTTTTTGGGCCCAAGATTTGCTTTTAACACCCTCCAAAATTGCTTTTTCAGGCCCATTTTCTATCCTCTTTTCTTTTTATATTTTCTTATTAATTAATTAATTATTTTTTTTTACTAACACAAATTAATTTTCTTTTATTCAAAAAAATCACAAAAAATAATATTTTCATCCAATTAGACTTAGGTTTATTTTTTATCAAAAATTAATTAATTGAATTAGGTTATTTAATTTTAGGTAACTTAAATTATTTTGTAAATAAATTAAAAACAATTAGAACAATTAGGGTTTTTGTTTCTAACTTAATTCTATTTTCTTTTTCTTCTTAAAAATAACCAAAAATATAAAAATAAGTCATGTAATTTATTTTCTTTAATTAATTTAATTACTAATTAATTTTGTATTTAGTTTGAAAACCTTGTTCTTTTTTTCTTAAAAAATAATTAAAAAACAACAAAAATAATTTTTCTTTCGATTAGGTTAGACGGGGTCAAAACCCTAGTTCTCTCTCCTTCTCGATTCATCGCGCTTTATTTATTTTTACCATATTGATGTAATTGCTCACAAGTTATAATAGATTAATTAGGGCTTTTTTACTTTCGTTTATCTTTTTTTACGGGTTCGTTTTTGGCTATGTAAATACCCGAAGCCTTGTAATAGCGTAGTTTTACTTTCTTCACTTTAAATTCCGCCAAATATCAACTGTTAGATGTATGAATAATTAGGGTTGCATGACAAGAATGTATGATTAACTTTAAAACGGTTAGCAAACCCTAAATATGCAAAGATAATAAACTTGAAATTGAATCACTCACACATGCGCACTCCTAGGGTATACTCCCACTTAGGTTGCCTTCGGTAAATGATCATTAAGTATAGGGTATTTAAGTGGTCTCTCTCTTGTCTAAACAAAGATCAAAGTCCCGTTCGGAAAGTTGCCTCGGAATGGTTGCCTCGGATATTGTTGTCTCGAATAATTGATCTAAGACATTAGGGTTACTACTAAGACGTCCTAACATTGCTTTAGTGATCGTACGTCCCTTTAGAATTGACCCTTAAAACTCCAACGACGATGCTACCTACTCATTAATAGTGGGATAGCACTGTCTAAAGGAAACAAACATAGAACAATTCTCTTTTTCGAGTAGGTAGAATCTTAAGTACTTGCTCAATCCAAACCAACTTTTCCACACTTAAACTCTTTTCAAACAAAGCTTTCAAAAACACTTTGTAACACTCTTGAAGACATAAGCAAGGGTTAAATCGAAGTCAAAAACTTTTTCAAATCAAACACACACAAGCAATTTTTAAAATGATGAGCAAGTACCTAAGAGCCCGTGGAAAACCACGGATAGAAAGGGTGCTAATACCTTCCCTTTCTATAATATACCCCCCGTACTCAAAATCTCGAAAAAGGAATTTTTCTGTGCTTTTTTCCTTTCCAGTTGGATAAAATAAAAGTCGGTGGCGACTCTTGCTTACCGCGACAAATGCAAAACGCAAACCAGCATTTCAAAACAGTCTGGTTCTGGTCGCCGTATCACAGGAGGAATTAACTATAACCTTATTCTTGCACGAAGACAACTTGGTTATCCGATGAGGGATAATCCAAACAATATTCATTTGACTAGTTTCTTTCTGAAGGAAGGAGAAGACCACAGGGAAGCTAGGGAGAAGATTGCGAAGGCCTGTCGTCACATTCATAAGAAAAGTAGGAAGGATTTGGGACCTAGGGGTGTTGTTTCTTTGGAGCCATACCTTCAGTGGGTCCGATCGAGAGCCGTTCAATTGAAGATGTCGTATATTCAGGAGACACCCATGCCTGACCTATTTGAGTAGACAACTCCTCCTTTGTTAGATGATCTAGAAGAGCTGCAACTCACTTTGGTTAGGATGCAACAGGAAAGGGATGCTTGGAAGAACAAGTTCCAGACTTTAGCGAGTTCCTACAGAGCAGACCTGAAGGAGAAAGACGATTTGATCGAGATCCTTGAGAGTCGAGAGTTGGAGTCTATGGATAGGCAAGGGGATTTATTTTCCCCTAAGCCTCAAACAGGTGTTGATTACTCACTTTCTGATCCAGATGATTGGAAGGAGGTTGCCATCAGACATTTGGAAGAAAACCAGAGGTTGAGGGCTCAGATTGCCAGGCTCACAGGGTAGCACCAACGTACAAATTGATCTCTATCAGTTCTTTTT
Source organism: Vicia faba (assembly GCA_948472305.1). Lineage (NCBI taxonomy): Eukaryota > Viridiplantae > Streptophyta > Magnoliopsida > Fabales > Fabaceae > Vicia > Vicia faba. The sequence goes on along the minus strand of OX451739.1, from coordinate 224,236,012 downwards.
CTCAGGGTTTTAGATTGAATTTTCATCTTGTACTTGGGATCATTGAAACTTGTAATCCATTTTGAAGTTATTATAATAAAAAAATTTAGTATTTCAAATGTGTTATTATTTTGATGTTTGCAATATGTCTATAAACGTTAAATCCCTTGAAATATTAAATGATAAAGTAAAAATAATCATATGCTTTACATATCATGCATCATATTGCACATATTTCTTGCATTTATTATGCATATCCAGGTGCCTTACCCAGCTTCTTTACTTCAACAACAAGCTGACTCATAACTACAACACTCGGGCTAACTTCAAAAAGAAGATGGACAACTTGGAACAGGAGAATCGCGAGCTACGCGAAGAAGTTTCTGCTTTGAAGGCTGGTTTGGACAACTTGACTACTCTGATGGAAGCTCTAGTGGTTGCTCAGAATCAGCCACCGAGTGTTCAACCTCAACCAACAAGGGCAAATGCTGAAGTTCCAACTGTTCCTGTATCCGCTACTCCGGTTGTTGTTCAAAACCGTATGCCTCAGGGTTATCCGTGGGGAACGCAAGAGAATTTTGCACCTGAAGGTTTCAATTTGGGCCCCCAAGATACTCCAGTGGTTCAAAATGTTGTTACTCTAGCACCTTCTGTGGTGTATATTGTTCCTGCTGCACCTCCTTCAGTGAATTTGGTTCTATTTGTTAATGAAGATATGTGTCGTCCTTTCCCTCCGCCGAGTGAAGACTTGGGTCTTTATGACAGAATGGATGATTTCCAAGAGCAGTTTGATAGAATGCAAAGAGAGATGAAGGCTCTTAGGGGAAAAGAGCTATTTGGGCAGAATGTGAATGAGCTGTGTTTGGTCCAGAATGTTAAAGTACCTGCTAAGTTCAAGGTCCCGGAGTTTGAGAAGTACAAGGGCAACACTTGCCCTCGTGCTCACTTGGTGATGCACGTGAGGAGAATGTCTACCCACACCGATGATCAGCATCTGCTGAGTCACTTTTTCCAGGATAGTCTGACCGACGCAGCATTGAAATGGTACATGAGTTTAGACAGCACCAACATCCATACTTTTAATTATTTGGGAGAAGCATTCATTAAACAATACAAGTACAATATGGACATGGCGCCCGACCGTGACCAGCTTAGGGCCATGGTTCAGAAAGACAAAGAATCATTTAAAGAGTATGCACAGAGATGACGCGAAGTGGCTGCATAAGTGATTCCTCCCATGGAGGAGAAGGAAATGACTAAAAATTTTCTGAAGACGCTAGGCGCTTTCTACTACGAAAGAATGGTAGCAAGTGCCCCAAGTGATTTTACAGAGATGGTAGGAATGGGTGTCCGCCTAGAAGAGGCAGTAAGAGAAGGCCGTTTGACAAAGGGTGAAGGATCCGAAGGTGTGAAAAATCCAGCTTATGGGTTTACAAAGAAGAAAGAAGGGGATACAAATACCGTTATACAAGAGAGGAGAGTGAACGCTCCTAGAAGGAATTATCAGCGTCACTAGCAAGTTGCCTCAGTTACTCCTGTTATGAATGCCACTCCGACTACCGTTGCTTATCAAAGACAGCCCCAACAGGGGAACCAAGGGAATAATCAGAGAAGGGAGAACTATGACCCTATTCCCATGAGCTATGCAGAGCTACTACCAGCATTGATTCATAAGAAGTTGGTCCAGACACGACCACCTCTCGCCGTACCATCACCACTGCCTTGGTATTATAAAGCAGACCAGACGCGTGCCTTTCATCAGGGAGCACCGGGGCATAGTGTTGAAAATTGTTATCCTTTGAGGAATGAAGTGCAAAGGTTGGTGAAGTCTGGAATTCTATCTTTCAAAGACATGGGACCTAATGTGAAAGACAATCCTTTACCCAAGCACGGTGGGGTGAATGCTGTAAATATGGTGGCCGGTTGTCCAAGCGACTTCTGGATTTTTGACATTAATCTGGTTAGAGGGGATTTGGTGAAGATGCATGCAGACCTCTGTGAATTCAGTTATTATACGCATGACCATGCCGGTTCTATTGTTTGCAGTACATACATACATGGTTGTGAGAAGATAAAGGTTCATTTACAGGAGATGATGAATGAAGGTTTAATCCATATAATCAGGCCTGGGGCAGAATATGAAGAGGAAGTGAATATGGTTTCTGGATGTCCGGGTGAATTCAAATTTTTTGATGTGGAGCATTTGAATGAGGATCTCGTGCAGTTGCATGCTACCTTTTGCCATACTGTTGGTCAGGTGGAACACCAATATGGATCTTGCATAGTTTGCTGTCAAGACCCCCGAGGATGTTCTATTGTGAGAGAGGGTGTTCAATTGTTGTTAGAAAATGGAACTATCAAGATCACAGGTCAGAGAGATGATTATCACGAGATTTATATGGTTGAAGTTTATTTGATGGAAGAAGAGTCAGAGGAAGAGTATGCCTCCGCAGATGAGTATTTCTCTTCAGACGAAGATTTGTTTGTCGAAAATGACCTTTTGATGGCTGATTGTGTTGAGGAAGGGGTAAATGTCATTGTACCTTGTTTTGGTGCACCCTCTCATCTTGAGGTGGAGTACCATAGCAAACCAGCTGTTAACCCATTGGTAATTAGTCTGCCAGGTCATATTCCCTATAAATCAGATAAGGTTGTGCCTTACAAATACAACGCTACAATCTTAGAAGATGAGGTGGAAGTTCCCATCCAACCAATTCCAGATGTTGGAAATATAGATGATAATAGCAGGGTGACCCGTAGTGGTCGTGTGTTTGCGCCGGTTGTACGAAGAGATGTTGTTGCTGGAAAGAAAATTGCTGAGAACGATGAACTGAAGAAGGCCGCAGGAGAGACTAGCGGAGCCACATTAGAGAAAGAAGTGGATAATATCTTGAAGATGATTAAGATGAGCGACTATAGAATTGTAGATCATCTATTGCAGTCTCCTTCAATGATATCCATCCTAGCTTTATTTATGAATTCCTCCGCTCATAGAGAATCACTGATGAGAGTACTAGACCAAGCTTTTATGGAGAATGACATGCTGTTAGATCAATTCAGCAGCATAATTGGAAACATTACGTCATGTAACAACTTGAGTTTCTGCGATGATGAGTTACCAGATGAAGGGAGGAATCACAACCTGGCCCTCCACATATCTATGAACTGCAAGAATGACTCAATATCCAATGTGCTAATTGATAACGGATATGCGTTGAATGTTATACCGAGGAGTACCCTCATGAAGTTAAAGTATCAGGGAACACCTATGCACCCGAGTGGCATCATTGTGAAGGCTTTTGATGGGTCGAGGAAATCTGTCATTGGTGAAGTGGACTTGCCCATCCATATAGGACCACATTTGTTCCTGATAACCTTCCATGTCATGGACATTATTCCCGCATATAGTTGTTTGCTAGGACGGCCATGGATACACGAAGCAGAGGCTGTCACTTCAACTCTGCATTAAAAGATAAAGTTTGTGCGTGAAGGGAAGGTAGTGATCATAAATGGGGAGCAAGCGTTGTTGATATCCCATCTATCCTCTTTCAGTATTGTAGAAGCGGATGAGGCTGCTGTTGGAACCTAGTTCCAAGCCCTATCCATTGACAACATAAGAAGGAATGAGAATTATGTGGTTTCCCTGAAGGACGCACAACAGGTTGTGCGCAATGGTCATAATGCAGTTTGGGGACGACTTGTGGATCCACCTGTGAACAAAAACAGAGCTGGTTTGGGTTTCCCTTCGAGGAATGGTAAAGGCGAAAGTTTGAAGTCAAAGTATTCTGTGAACAGTTATCATGATGTTTTCCGTAGTGGAGGCTACCTCCATCCAATTAGTTCTGGAATTAATGCTGTTGAAGAGGATGAAGAAGAGCAGGAAGTACCGAATTATGTGACGCATGGAGTCCAAGTTCAGAACTGGGTCACCATTGATGTTCCTTCTTGCATACATGTTTCAAAGTAATTTGTTTTGTTAATCTGTTTCTTTCTTTTAAAAAACTTTCACTCTGCCCAAGGTGGAAGTATTAATGTTGTAGGGCTTACCTATTTGCTATAACTTTTAAGATCATTAATAAAAGGTGTCTTTGCTTCCAAAATTATGTCTTTTATTTTCTTCTTTTTTTCTTGGGAAATGGTAATAAATAAATAAAAACCTTTCAAAATAAATAATAACTGAAAATTAATTTGCATGATCACTTGTTATATGTGTTAGTTTCTAAAAGCAATCATAAATCACATGTGCAGATTAATTAAAAAACCCGTTGAATACAATGACCCCGCACCCTCTCCCAACTTTGATTGTCCTGTGTTTGGGGCTGAAGAAGAAGATTATGATGAGATTCTAGAAGAGGTCTCACGGTTGCTTGAGCACGAGGAAAATACCATTCAACCATATAAGGAGCCTCTGGAAGTGATTAATTTGGGTTCAGAAGAAGATCCGAAGGAAGTTAAGATTGGAGCATCGTTGCATCTTGATGTAAAGAGCGGGTTGATTGAGCTGTTGAAAGAGTAAGTGGATATTTTTGCTTGGTCTTATCAAGATATGCCTGGTCTAAATACAGACATTGTCGAGCATCATTTTTCGTTGAAGCCAAAGTGTATGCCAGTTAAACAAAATTTGAGAAGAACCCACCCGGATATGGAAGTAAAGATCAAAGAGGAGGTTCTAAAGCAGATTAATGTTGGTTTTCTTGTGACATCAGTGTATCCTCAATGGATTGCCAGTATTGTCCCAGTACCAAAAAAAGACGGAAAAGTCCGCATGTGCGTAGATTATAGAGATCTAAATAAAGCTAGTCCAAAAGATGATTTTCCATTGCCTCACATTGACATGTTAGTGGACAACACATCAAAATTCAAAGTATTCTCGTTCATGGACGGATTTTTCGGGTATAATTAAATAAGAATGGCTCTAGAGGACATGGAAAAAACAACGTTTATCACACCCTGGGGAACATTCTGTTACAGAGTGATGCCCTTTGGGTTGAAGAACGCTGGTGCAACGTACCAGAGGGCTATGACAACCCTATTCCATTATCTGATGCACAAAGAAATTGAAGTATATGTTGATGATATGATTTCCAAATCCCAAACTGAAGAAGGGCATATAGAAGATTTGTTGAAGTTTTTTCAGTGCTTGAGGAAGTATCGTCTCCGCTTGAATCCAAATAAATGCACCTTCGGAGTTAGATCGGGGAAATTATTGGGTTTTATTGTTAGCCAGAAAGGAATTGAAGTTGACCCTGATAAAGTCAAAGAAATTCAAGAAATGCCAGCACCAAGAACTGAAAAGCAAGTCAGGGGTTTCCTCGGGCGTTTAAATTATATCTCCAGATTTATTTCACACATGACTGTAACGTGCGAATCGATCTTTAAGTTGTTAAAGAAAGATCAAGGTTGTGTGTGGACGGATGACTGCCAAAGGGTATTTGAGAGGATTAAAGAATATCTGCTTGAACCTCCTATCTTGCTCCCTCCCGTAGAAGGAAGACCCTTGATTATGTATCTAATAGTGTTAGATAAGTCCATGGGTTGTATTCTGGGACAACAGGATGAAACAGGAAAGAAAGAGTTCACAATTTATTATCTCAGCAAAAAGTTCACTGATTGTGAGTCTTGGTATTCCATGCTAGAAAAAACATGTTGTGCTTTGGCCTGGGCGGCAAAGTGTTTGCGGCAGTATATGTTGAATCATACCACTTGGTTGATCTCCAAAATGGATCCAATCAAGTATATTTTTGAGAAGCCTGCTCTTAGTGGAAGAATTTCCCGCTGGCAGATGTTGTTATCTGAATATGATATCAAATACCGCACTCAAAAAGCTATTAAAATTAGTGTGTTGGCAGATTATCTTGCTCACCAGCCGGTGGAGGATCATCAGTCAGCAGAATATGAATTCCCCGATGAGGATGTGATGTTCCTAAAAGTGAAAGATTGTGATGAACCATTGCCTGAGGAAGGCCCTGACCCTGAATCTCGTTGGAGTATGATTTTTGATGGAGCGGTGAATGCTTATGGTAAAGGAATTGATGCTGTGATTGTTAATCCTCATGGATCGCACATTCCTTTTACTGCAAGGTTAACATTCGATTGCACTAATAATATGGCAGAATACGAGGCTTGCATCATGGGTCTCGAAGAAGCTATTGATCTCAGAATCAAAATTCTAGATGTGTATGGTGATTCAGCTTTGGTAATAAATCAGATTAAAGGAGAATGGTACACTCGTCACCCTGGATTAATCCCTTACAAAGACTATGCAAGAAGATTATTACTCTTCTTCAATAAAGTTGAATTCCATCACATTCCTAGAGATGAAAATCAAATGGAGGATGCTCTGGAAACTCTGGCTTCCATGTATTAAGTAAATACTTGGAATGATATACCCCGAATTACAGTTCGACGACTGGATAGGCCCGCTCATGTGTTTGCGACAGAGGAGGTAGCAGATGAAAAACCTTGGTATTATGACATCAAGCATTTTCTCCAGACTCAAGAATACCCGATTGGTGCGTCGAGGAAAGATAGAAAGACATAGAGAAGATTGGCAGGCAGTTTCTTCCTCAGTGAAAATGTGTTATATAAGAGAAATTATGACATGGTCTTGCTCAGATGCGTGGATAGACACAAAGCGGACATGTTGATGCATGAGATTCATGAAGGTTCATTTGGCACTCATACTAATGGACATTCGATGGCTAAAAAGATGCTAAGGGCAGGCTATTATTGGTTGACAATGGAATCTGACTGTTACAAATTTGCAAAGAAGTGCCATAAATGCCAGATTTATGCAGATAAGATCCATGTGCCTCCGAAACTTCTCAATGTGACTTCCTCCCCATGGCCTTTCTCTATGTGGGGTATTGACATGATCGGGATGATAGAACCCAAAGCTTCGAATGGACACCATTTCATCTTGGTAGCAATTGATTACTTTACCAAATGGGTAGAGCCTGCTTCATATGCCAATGTTACCAAACAGGTGGTTGTACGTTTCATCAAAAATAATCGTATATGCCGGTATGGTGTGCTGAGCAGAATCGTTACTGATAATGGCTCGAATTTGAACAATAAGATGATGACAGAACTATGCGAAGAATTCAAGATTGTCCATCACAATTCATCTCCATACAGGCCAAAGATGAATGGGGCTGTTGAAGCTGCTAATAAGAATATCAAGAGAATTATCCAGAAAATGGTTGTTACTTATAAGGATTGGCATGAAATGCTCCCTTTTGCTCTGCATGGATATCGAACATCTGTTCGCACTTCAACAGGAGAAACCCCGTTCTCCCTAGTATATGGAATGAAAGCTGTACTCCCTGTTGAGGTAGAGATTCCCTCGTTGCGTATGATAATGGAAACCAAGTTGACAGAGGCTGAATGGGTCCAGAACAGGTTTGACCAATTGAATTTGATTGAAGAGAAGAGGATAACAACTTTATGTCATGGGCAGTTATACCATAGAAGAATGAAGAAAGCATTTGATAAAAAGGTCAAACCTCGTGAATTCAGAGAAGGCGACCTCGTGCTCAGGAAGATCATGTCTTTCAACACTGATTCTAGAGGCAAGTGGACCCCCAATTTTGAAGGCCCGTATGTTGTCAAGAAAGCCTTCTCTGGTGGTGCACTAATTCTTGAAACTATGGATGACGAGGAGTTCCCACGTCCCATGAATGCTGACGCAGTCAAGAAATTCTTCGCCTAAAGAAATAAAAGAACAGCTCGCTAAGTTGAAAACCCGAAATGGTGGCTTAGGCAAAAAGGAGCGTCTCGGTAGGCCGAAAACCCGAAAGGGCGATCTAGGCAAAAATTAGAGACATAAACAGAATAAATTTCCCGCTAAGTTGAAAACCCGCAAGGGCAGCTTAGGCAAAAGTTAGGGATTTTTTCGTGGCAAGTAACTACGTCAGACAAGACTTGATCGTTGAAGCAACAATCTTCTCGGATCCTCACCATACTTCAACAAAAGCTTCTGCTCAGGATTTCAAAAGTTGTTAGGGGGAATACAGGTAATTGTATCTCAATGTATCTTTTCCATTGTGCATTACCATTTCCCAAACTTTGTAATCATCCATGGAGTCTCGCCATTCGCAGACTACCATTCTATTAATGAAATTTGAGCTTTTGCCCAATTCTTTGTGTTCTTATTTTTATTTAACTTGCAAAGACTCCATTTATTACTGATAATAACTGTTAAAGCAAAAATATTTAAAAAAAAGCAAAATTGACTTTTCAAAAAAGAGAGATCTTTACAATTCAATATACTTTGGGATTTGTGATGAAACAATGACAACAAGAATGGTGATCCCGAGAATGAACAAACTCCGATTGTTTTAAGAAGATTTACTTCCTTCATGAAGGTTTTTCTCATGTCACTTTACTGGTATGTGCGTAATCTTTGTGTGTTTCAGATAGTTAAATACGATACCAGTGGGTGTGAGGTACAATATTGGGTTTGTGATCCCATTGTCCTCAGCCAAGTCTTGGTTCGCTTTTGATTTTAGGTTTGCATGGTCAGAAGCCTCTATCCCAGATTCCCCAGCGAAGTCTTCCCTCATATAATGAGAGGTTTTATTCCTTTGGTGTGCTGAGATGTCGCTCTTTTTGCAATATTGGCACTAGTGTTGACTTCTTGATTTCCCGGGAAGGTTATCCCAAGGAATATCTTGTTGGAATGGGTGTTCGTGATGGAAATTTTCAATCCGTAGTTTTTTCTCCAGGAAGATAGGCTTGAATCCCCCAGTGAGGTTTGGTTGTGTCGGTGTCTGTCTGCTTTGTTTGAGGCTGGTCTTGCAATCTCCAGTAGGCATGTTGTTTTTAGAAAACTGCTTCTCCGACGAAATCGGAAGAAGGATGTTCTATCCCGGTATCTGTTTTATTTGGCTACATCCGGATTATGTTCCTTCTCAGTGAGTTTAAGGCAGGCGATAGGTTTGGTTTCCGCAGTTGCTTTTACCTTTCTTGGATTGACCTTTCTGGTTGAAGTTTAGCTTAACATTGTTAGTACCTGAGGCGGTTTGGTTTGTACTGATTATGTATCCTTTTACCAGCATATGCACGATAGCACTCATACATTCATACATACATCATGCATGGCCAAAAACCATCGTTCATTGACATTGTGTTCTGACCTTCCTGCAGCGCTCTTTGCTTAGCTAAATTTGGTTTTCCCTCTTGAGTTTATTTCTCAAAGAATATATCTTCATTGTCCGTCTTGCTCCAGTTTATTTCTGAATTGGATTTGTGGTTGCATGACAATGTTATTTACTTTGGATTTATGAAAACTTCGAGTTTTGGTTTGTGCATTTATTTTGCACGGGAAGACTTTATCTCCTCAGTAGGAACATCGTGGTATTTCCTCGAGAAGTCATATTTCTATCCCCAAAAAGTCATTTATCTTTGAAATTCCCCATGACAATGAGTAACAATCTCGTTATTTGAGACAACTTATGTTTGATCTTTTCCAGGAAGATTTCCTTGGTTAAAGAAGAAGTTGAGACCCGTTCTAGGTAAAACGCCAAAGTTTTGAGATAACTTGGTATATTTCCTCTCTCTACCTTCAGTGGACGTTGGTAGGACATCGACAGTGAACATCGGTGATTGTTTTCTCTTTCTACCTTCAGTGAAAGTTGGTAGACCATCGGCACTGAACGTCGGTGTTTGTTATCTTTTTGCTATCTTTAGTGAACGTTGATAGTTCATCGTCAGTGAATGGCGGTGGTATGATATATTTTCTCTTTCCACCTTTAATGAACGTTGGTAGTACATCAACAGTGAACATCAGTGTTTGTTATATTTTTGCTATCTTCAATGAACGTTGATAGTTCATCGTCAGTGAACGGTGGTAATATGATATATTTTCTCTTTCCACCTTCAGTGAACGTTGGTAGTACATCGGCAGTGAACATCGGTGTTTGTTATCTTTTTGTTATCTTCAGTGAACGTTGATAGTTCATCGTCAGTGAACGACGATGGTATGATATATTTTCTCTTTCTACCTTCAGTGAACGTTGGTAGTACATCGGCAGTGAACTTCGGTGTTTGTTATCTTTTTGCTATCTTCAGTGAACGTTGATAGTTCATCGTCAGTGAACGGCAATAATATGATATATTTTCTCTTTCTACCTTCAGTGGACGTTGGTAGGACATCGACAGTGAATGTCGGTGTTTGTTATCTTTTTGCTACCTTTAGTGAACATTGATAGTTCATCGTCAGTGAACGGCGGTAATATGATATAATTTCTCTTTCTACCTTCAGTGGACGTTGGTAGGACATCAACATTGAACATCAGTGTTTATTTTCTCTTTCTACCTTCAGTGGACGTTGGTAGGACATCGGCAGTGAATGTTGGTGATTGTTTTCTCTTTCTACCTTCAGTGGACGTTGGTAGGACATCGGCAATGAACATCGATGTTTGTTTTCTTTTTTCTACCTTCAGTGGACGTTGGTAGGACATCGGCAGTGAACGTTGATGATTGTTATCTTCCTCTCTGATTCAGTTCTTGTGATTCACTAGTAATTTATTTTCCTGGTAGGGTCGCTCCTTTGTTTCTTCATTTTTGTTGCATCCCCAATGATACTTTGCGTTTCTTTGGTACTGTTCATATGCATTCATATACATAAGCATTTGCATGGCATCTTAGGGCCAAAAATAGGGTTTGTTTTATATTTAAGTATCTTCGATCACGCCGACACGAAGATTTTTAACCTTCATATCTCTGGATAGAAGAAACTTAAATAAGGGCAGCTGTTGTACCCCAATTTTTACCCCTAAGATCCCTTCATCATACCATATTGTTTCAATCACAACAAGATCACATTAAGGTTTTTGGGTTTTTCTCCCTATCTTTAGCTTTGCTCTTTTGAGGAGTTACCAAGCACCTTGACTTGTTTTCTTTTGTGATCTTGGATATTTTGCTTTGATTGTCTCTCTAATTAATAAAATGCAATATTGGTTTGTCTTACTTGTTAATAATGTAGGTAAAGGCAATGAGGTTTAGCAAGTTGCTTCATGGGTTCATGAGTTTATTTCCATGCCCTAGTCAATAGCTTGAGAAATTCAAAACCTCACCATTGAAGTTGTTTTGGAAGAAATGGCATGACAAGGCCTATTTTTGGTTCAACATATTTCAAAGTTATCAAAATTGATTCAAAAGTACAAAGGGTAAAGGGAATAAGTTATCATGATTGGACAAGGTCTTGTTCCTATTGGTCACAAGAGCATATTTCTCTCTAATTTCAAGATATGGAAGTGGTTTTGGTGGCTATGGGTCCTCATCATCATCCTCAACAACTTATATTCACAAAGGAAGAATATTGGCACAAAAAGCTTGTTCAAACTTGGCAAATTTCCTCAAAGCTTTCTCTTGATCTAGAGGCTAGGGTTTTGGACTTCAAAGGAACATATCTTGCTCATCTTTTGGTATTTTTGAGTGATTCTAAAAACATCCTTCTCTTCAAATAGTTATCAACAAATCACTTCAAAAGTTCCAAGGAGTTTTCATGTGGAAGGAACTTGGTGAAGAAGAAAGATTACAAGTCACTCAGATGAATCCCCAATTTTCCATATGTGACTTCAAATGATCATAACTTGGTCAATTTTTATCACCTTTAGCCCATTCATTTTTCATGATGATCTTAAGGATGTGTACTTCATGCCTTAGTTTATGTGCAAATTGAGAAAATGGATGGAAGTTGCCTTAAGAATGCAAAAGATTATAGGTCATTTCATGATTTTTGGCCAACTTCAACAAGTCATAACTTGCTCAATTTTTGGATATTTTGAGTGGTTCAAATTGAAAAATGTCATTCAACATATCTACTTCATTCCATCTTTTTTTGTCAAGAGCAAATTCTAAGTGGAAGGCCATGTTTGGATGCAAAGGATTATAGGTCATTTTTAAATAAGAATTTGAAATATTTCTAAGTATGGAAAGTCAACTATTTTTCTTCAACTTTGACTCCATGTAACTTTCAGCTCAAGCATCCATTTGATTCCATTCTTTTTCCATTGAAAAGCTTGTAACCTCATCTTTCCAAAGCATCAAGAATTATGCCCTAAGACCCTTCGAGGTGGAAATTCCATGGATTTGAATTTGGTAGTTTGAAACTGAATTTTGCACAAAGTCAGAATTTTGAAATATTTGTTTTGGCTTCTAATCACAAGATTTCCACGTGTTTTTGGTTCTAATCATGTTTAGCAACTTGCCAGAAGTGATTAGCATCATGAAACGCGCGATTTGGCTGAGTTTTGATCAAGTTTGAGTCACACTTTCTTCATGATGCAAACCCACATGAATTCCCTCCAAAACGCATCATTTGCTATTCCTTTTGATCCCATTTGCTTCCCTATAAATAGAGGGTCATTCCCCATTCAATTTCCCAAGCTTAGATAGCCAGAATCCCCCTGCCAAACTTGCTTCACAACCCAGAATTCAGCAACTTCGAAATCTATTCTCAAGCCTTTTTCAATCCATTTTTCCCCTCAATTCACCTTCCTTGATCTTCCCTGAAGCTAACCATATAATTAGATTCAAGAATCGTGCCCTATACTGCTCCATAAAAGTCCAGTTTCAGAGCTCTGCAACTCAATTTCAATAGGTAGATTCCTCCGTCAATTCTTCAAAACTCTGATATCATTGTGTTGCTCTCATTGCCCTGGTTCTAGTCGCAACACTTACACTTTACTGGAAACACGTTTTGACCATGAATTTTCAAATCCCTTTTCAAAACTTCTTTTCCAAATTGCTTGAGCTACAGTTTATAAAATTTGGCGCGAGGGTGTGGTTGTTTTCGTCTTGAAGAGACGAAGCGATTGGCATAGGTCTGAGCTTTTGATTTTACAGTTTGGGAGACCTGTAAATCACGTTGGCTGGAGGTTGAAGATGACCTACATGTCATCTTTCAACCAATGATGGCGTGCCATTTGTGTTTTTCAAAAATCTGATTTATTATTGATTCTGTACATTAACTACGCCAAAAATAAGTTTTAGCAGCACATGAAAGAAAGCACTTTTGGAAAAAAGCGCTGCTGTAGGTTTTAAAAAAAAAATTCGATTAAAAAATCGCTTTCAAAGGGTGCCTTAAGAAAACGCTTTTCAAAAGCGCTTCTAAAGGTCACCCTTAGAAAGCGCTTTTTGGGAAGCGCTGCTAAAGCTGGCCTTTCAGAGGGTACCTTAAGAAAGCGCTTTTCAAAAGCGCTACTAAAGGTCAGCCTTAGAAAGCATTTTTCCAAAGCGCTGCTAAAGCTGGCCTTTAGAAAGCGCTTTTAAAAGCTCTGCTATAGGATATGATACGAAAGCGCTTTTTGATGTAAAAGCGCTGTTATAGATGACCTTTAGAAAGCGCTTTTAAAAGCGCTTTCGTAGGTAGTTTTATAATAAATATCAAAACACAATTCGTATCACTTTTCTATTCTCAATCAGATTTTCTTCACGAAAAAACCGTAAACCAGAGCTTCTACGGCGGTCAACGGTGCTCCACTTCTCCGACCAACTGCAATTCATAACAGGTTTCATTTTAGCTACCTTGGTCCTATTTTGTTTACCTCTGTCTATTTACTCTTGTTCTCACCGACATGATGCAGGTTAATTGCATTACATTTTCTTTCATTTATTTCGTATGATTGATTGCTAACTAGTTTTTTTTCTCATGTAAATTTCTATATTTCAATTTTAATGATAATTTGTGTGTGCTATGAATGTCAAATGATAATATTAGTTTGTGTGTCCTAGAAATTGTAGAAAAATTGAGTAGTTCTCATTGTAGAAAATATGGTAGAAATTAGTGTTATTTAATATCGTCCGCCATGGCGGGTTTTGGGCTAGTTGCATAAGAATCATCATAATCACCACTTTGATAATTTGATTCATTTTTAATCTCATTAAACCAATTTCTAGCTTCATTTATCAATGACATCACAACATGATTTATTCCTTCTTTATCTTTCTGTCATTGACAGATTTTGACATCTTCAAAATGTTTCCCCTAATTATTTCAGCTTCTGTTTCTATACCATAGTAATCCATTAAGTTAAATAGCTTGGAACCATACATGTTTTTGTACTCACAAGCAATCTTTGTGTACTTTTCAAAACCATCAGTTTTCATGTCATGATCATATAGCTTCATTGCAGATTTTTTAGTGAATGACTTCATGTGGCCTTTTTGTTGTGTGACGTTCTTTACTTCACAGTAAAGCTTTCCGAATATGCTGTAGTCCAAGTCTAAGTGTAGAGGGTTAAGGAATGAGAGGAAAAAATTCATAGAAGCACTTATAAGGAGGATAAATGAGACGTTATACGATTCAATATTTATAGTTAAAGGGATACTGGTATGTTAGAACTCCGGCGAATGTTCTTTCAACGTGTGTTGAATCCAAAGCTTCCAGAGATAACATTATTTTGTGATATTCATGCTACTGTAATGAATGAAAACCTATTATGATGCTACTTGTTTCATTATGTATGTTCCTGTTATGATACTGTTTTGTAATGAAACCAGGTTCTGTTACAAAATTCAGAAAATTCAGTGTTAAGAATTCTGGACATGTTGTGTGGTATAACATATTATGTTAAAAATTCTGAACGGGATCAAGTGCATTTGTATGTTCTGCACAATGAGCTTGAAGTTGAGTCATATGTTGAAATGCACAAGGGTGTTCTTTGAGGTTTAAATACGAATAGAAATGAGAATTGGATTGTATGAGATCACAATCGAAGTTTCATACCATGGTTTAAGGAACATATTTATTCAAAGTATCGTTCAGATCCTGCTTCAATAAAATTTAATTTGTCATTTCATTTTTATTTGCCATTTCATTTTTATTTGTCATTTCATTTTTATTTGTTATTTCATTTTTATATTTGTCATTTCATTTTTATTTTTTTTCATTATTACAGATAAAATGGCTAGTAATCAAGAAAACTCACAAGATGCAAATGCTCCTGAAAATGCTCCAGAAAATACTTCAGAAAAGACTTCAGAAAAAGATATTACACGAGGTATAACTATTATGAGGGGAATCATCCGTGATAGAGATAGAGGAGTAACATATAATGTAGATTGGAATGATAATGACCAACTAATTGGGTCTAATGCTGCAAAGTTGACAAGCTACATTGGTACGCTTGTTCGTATACACATTCCGATCACCACTCCTAGATGGAAATGAGGAAAGTTGGATGAGGGTAAAGAGAAAGTTTGGACTGAGATAAAGGTACATATATGGTTTTTGTTATTTGCTTTATCTTGACGATAATATGTGTTTAAATTGCTTTTACTAACACACTTTATGCGTATGTTTTTTTGTAGAGGTCTTTTAACATTGAAGATACCCGTAAAAAGTATATAATGGGTTTGGCTGGAAAAAGACACAGAGGGTGGAGAACATTTTTAACAAACAAGTATCTTAAAGATGATGAAGGAAATTTTCTTGAAGAGGATCCGGAACGTCCAAATAAATATGAGAACTTCATTACACCTGAAGAAGGGGTTGGTTTTGTAGGCTAAAGAAGAGACGAGAATTTCAAGAAAGTGAGTGCCATCAATCGCGAGAGAGCGTCAAAACCCGCATATCCATACAAAAAAGGGAGTTTGGGATATGCTCGCTTAGAGGAAAAACTTGTAAGTAAATATAAACTCTACGATCTTATTAATTCTATCAATGTGTTATAATTGATGATCTTAAGACTTATGTCAATGCGTAGTTAGAAGAGACGAAAAGTGACACAACATCACTACCAGCACATTTGTTGTGGAAGGAAGCTCGTGTGGGCAAGGATC
The DNA here is from genome assembly GCA_948472305.1 of Vicia faba. Taxonomy (NCBI): domain Eukaryota; kingdom Viridiplantae; phylum Streptophyta; class Magnoliopsida; order Fabales; family Fabaceae; genus Vicia; species Vicia faba. The sequence goes on along the minus strand of OX451739.1, from coordinate 224,220,244 downwards.
AAGTTGTTAATCCCGATCTTCAACATGTGTATGATGAATGTGTATGTATAAGATTGTGTCTTTAATTAAATAAAATGTTTATTAATATTTAAATAATTTTTTATCTCCACTAATAATTTTCTATATGTAAATGAATTACAGGAGACCTTGTCGCAATCGGTATCCCCAGGTGAGGATCAGGATACCAGGAGCGTACTTAGTCGAGCACTAAATATTGCTGAGTATCCGGGTAGGGTGAGGGGTAAAGGTCATGGTGTGACTCTAACCTCTTTGTATAAGCATCCAAGGAGAAGAAATCCTAGCAATGCAGAAGTGATGCAAACATTGCAGGATTTACAAGCTCAAGTCCGTGAATTGCAGAAGGACAAAGAGAGATATATGGCGGAAAAGAGCAGTTCACAGTTGAAAGAAACTAGTGACAAAGCTAGTATCAACTGTCAGCATAAATTTCTCGAGGTAATTTTCAATATATATCCGTTATTATTATAAAATATTTTTAGTCACTTCTAACGGTTATTATTGGTTTAGGGCATTTCATCTTTCCAGCTATACCTATCGTCGCCGACTTATCGACTAGTTGGCAAGGGAAAAGTCCATAACACTTTGGGAGATTTACTTCACCATAGACCGCTTCCGGATGGACACATTAAAGTATCGGTTGATATTGCTTTAGATATGGATGCGTTATTGCCGGTACCTGACATTGTTGCTGAGACCACATTGCTGCGAGATGCAATAGGATCTTTTGTTGCATGGCCATCGGACCTCATTTTCATAGATGATTAGGTATGTTGAAAACCATTATGAATCTTTAAGTCTTCAACTGTCAGTTCTGACCTCAGTTATTTCCACGATAATTATAGACTCCTACAAAACCCGCATCTAAGGGTAAAGGGATTTTGCGGCACGACGAGTCTGATGTATCACAAAAAGAGGTACATTTAAAGTGTTAATTATATGATCCAAATAAAAAACTGCATAATTTTATAATTTAACTGAGTCTATATGATTTTTAGGTACCTTTTCAAGGGTCACAACAAGTGAGCCAGAAAATCATTGGCGTACCACCCAAGAAAAGGGTTCCTACTAGATTTTTCCCTCGATACCGGTAGTGTCTTGAAACAATAGTGGGAACAACAAATTTCATGGATGGTGGTATTCGTCAAATGGATATGGATCAAGGTATCTTTGGTTTTCCTTGCACCGAAATAATTGGACATGAGGACGTGGAAGAGATTTTCCTTCATAAAGAATTAGGCGTCAGTATTATGCACGCATACATCCGGTAACCCCATCTTTATATTATGTAATTAGCTGAAATTTTTTTTAAACATTTCAATGAATATAGTCTAATATTAATTATGTTTTTATTTAAGGTTGTTATATGACAAATTGATGCGCGAGAATCAATTGTCAAACAAATTCAATTTCGTGTCTTCCTCCCGTGTCAGCAGAGCGACAATTGGTAGGGAACCAGATTCAGTAAGAGAGCACTTAGTCGAAAGATTCATGGCAACTGGCAGTACAGAAAGCTTATATCTTTGGGCGTATAATACTATTCCTACAGGGTTAGATTTTTATTCTAAGTTCATTTTAATATTTGTAATTTTTGCGTAGAAAATTTTCTTCTAAACTATTGTTTTAATTTATAGACGTCACTGGTTGTTGGTTGCTATCGATCCTATAAAAGAAGTGGTCTATTATTTGAATTCGGTTGACGGTGATTGGACAAACTATCCGGATATGAAGTTAATGATTGATACGTAAGTGAGATTATTCTAAATATTTATGTGTATTTATATATTTAATTATTTATGTGACATTGTTCTAAATATATATTTTTATTTTGTTAGAGCGATACAAGTATTCCTCCGGTGTCAAAGAGAAGCTCGGGTTTGACGGTCTAAATCAAACAACATTAATTGGATCAAAGTGTAGGTATATTAATTTCCACTATTTTGCTTATAATATTTATGCTATTTGATAAAACAATACAACTATATATTCTTATTTGTTTTTCTATGTAGTGTCCTCAACAGCAAAACTGTATAGATTGCGGATACTTTGTTATGCGATTTATCAAAGAAATCCTTCAACTGAATCAAATAGAGATTCCAGTCACGGTATGGATTTATAACTTAGGATTTGTTTTATTATTTCTCGGATGTTTCATATAATTTTTTTATTTTAACTAAATCATGCATATTATGTTTTGTTATGTAGTACTTCGATGAATACAAATGTGCATATTACATGAAACTTCAGTTGGAAGAAATCAAAGAGGAATTGTGTCAATATTTTATTGAGCAGAGAATCATATAAGGTATGAATACATTATTATGTGAAAAGTGTTATGAATACGTTACATGTGTACATGGAATACCATATTGACCGTGTTATTATGTTCAAACCTCGCAGGACCAGGACCTTAATACATAATTGACCGTGTTTCTTTCATACATTAGGACTGGTTTAGTTGTTGTTAGGGTTGATTTTGTAAGACTGATTTTGAGTTACAATGCTGATAACAATGGTTTTTATATATTTTGAGGTACAAAAATGGTGTATATATATTTTGGATTACAATGGTATACAATGCATTACCGCAGTTTATGAATTACAGGTTATGGCAACTGGTTTATATAAATAATATGCTGCAAATAATGCAGGTATATGAATTATATAAATTATACCTCTAAAAAAAACACCATATGAAAGCGCTTTTTTAAGAAAAACGCTGCCTTAGGTAACCTATGAAAGCACTTTTTCACAAAAAGCGCTGTCTAAGGTAAACATATGACAGTGCTTTTCCAGGCAAAAGCGCTGCTAAAAGACCACCTATGAAAGCGCTTTTCCAGAAAAAAGCGTTGCTAAAAGCCTACCTAAGACAACGCTTTTCCAGAAAAAAGCGCTGCTAAAAGAAAACTTATGAGAGCGCTTTTCTAGAAAAAAGCGCTGCCTTAGGTAGACCTATGAAAGCGCTTCTTCATAAAAAAGCGCTGCCAAAAGCCTACTTAAGAGAGCGCTTTTTAGAAAAGTGTTGTATTAGGTAGACCTACGAAAGCGCTTTTCATTAAACAAAAAGCGCTGCTAAACCTATAACAGCGCCACCTAAGAAAGCGCTTTTAAAGGCCAAAAAAAGCGCTTTCGTAAGTCTTTTTTAGCGTAGTGATTATTCATTAATGACCATGATATGCACAACGCGCCAGATCCCTTGGATTTGATTACTAACGCATTTTGACTCTCATCCAATGGTCCACATCTTTTACTTTTATTTTCTTTTTCTAATTTTTATATTTTCACAATTTAATTTTGTGTTTTGGTATTTTTTATAAATTTTATACTTATTTGATTTGTTTAAAATGTTTAAAAATATTTTTATACATTTTTAAATTTTGAAAAAATTATGGAATGATCCAATGATATTGTGACAAATATTGGTGACCTTATTTCATTTTTGTTTTTGATTTTACTATTTTTTACTATTTTTGTTTATTTTACCCATTTATTTTAATTTTTAAAAATAGTTTCTGACTTTTAAAAATTACCAAAAATTTTGTAAAATTACTTGGCCTCTTTTATGATTTTTCCATGGTCTTATTTTTCATTTCTTGATTAATTTGAATATAATTGATATTTTCCTCATTATTTTTCATCTTTTTAAAAACATTTTTAAACCTTTTAATGTATATATATTAAATATGATATTATTTTGTGATTATTTTTTGGCTGTCTTGGGTTGATGTTTTAATCATGGCTTTATTAACATCATTGGATCCATGGTGTTGAGTTTAACTCCACAAAAAATGGATGAATGATTTTAATAATAGTTTGATTAAATATTAATTCAAATGTGGTTTCTCTTTTGCCCTAATCCTCTTCATCTCATCCCCTTCTCATTGCACTAAATGTTGTTGGAGCATGATCTCTATATCATGTCTCAAAAAAATGGTGCATAGATTGCTATTGACCGGCCTCAAAATAGGTGCGACTTCTATATAAGTCCACTTACGATTGCTTAACATAGCGCTAAATTTTATCCCGATTCGAATAAATGATCATTCATGGCCCAAACTTATGAATGCAAGCCCAAGTATATTAATTTGATCTCTTTGATCCAATAACCTTGAGATTCATTGTGTGGAGGCTTTGGTTCTACCAATCCTCTAATGGATCAACAACACCTTTGGTCAACGCGAATCACTTAAACATCGTTGATCATTAAATGGTACTTATGAGAATTCCAAATGGATGATATACTTGACAAAAAGCAAATGCAACTTGTTGTGTGGAGGCTTTGGTTCTACCAATCCTCTAATGAGTTCCAAATGCAAGTTTCAAGATGGTTATCCAACTAACCACTAATTATTGACTTGTTTTATCTTATGCTTTTGTTCTTTTTTATGCTTTATGTAATATTTATTTTTAGCATTTACATTTCATGCCATTTTCATCTTTGCTCATTTGAGCATTTATTTTTCTTGTCATTTTTACTTTGCTCACTTGATTTTTTCTTTTTCTTTTCCTAAGATACTTAATAATCAACATAAACCCTAAAAAACTCTTAATGGTACTTGGACTATTTGGTTACTATCCTTGGCATTATGGAGCATGGGACTTTTTCTTGGACTTAGGATTAGAGACCTTGGCCTATCTTGGAAACTTTGTGACTTTATCTGATTATTTTGTCTGGAGTTCTTGAGGTTTACCTCAAGATATTGGGTTGTTTGTTTGTTTTGTGTGCAGGTCTTTGTGATTACATCATTTGTTTGTAATCTAGAATTCACCCGTATACAGTCGTTACTCTGCCCAATTTTTATGAAGACCTAATACATTTGAAGAGGTCTAGTATCTTTTATTGTTTGGTTTCAATCCAAATAATGGGAATTATATCTTGGCTTATAATGCCAAGCTTTGGCTTCTTGTTGGTTAGATGGTCCTTATCCTTAGCTTTTACCTTATGCTTTAGGATAATCTCTTCTTCTCCTCCCATTTTCTTTAATTTCAAAAATCTTCTCCCTCTTTTTTAAAACCCTTCTTTTTTTGAAACTTGAAACACTTTCATAATAAACTTGGACTTAGGTCCATGCATTTTCAAAACATTTTCATCATTAAACTTCAATCAACTTAATAATACCTTGACATTTTTGTGAGAAGACTAAAATTCAATCAATCTCATTTCAAACCATTTTGCCACTTTGGCTTTTATCTTTAAACTTTATTTTCTCAAAAGGTTAGACTCTTGTCAATCCTTGTAGTGATGCAATCAACTATACTTCTACAATATGTAGTGAAGTGAGATATTTTCCACTTGGGTGTTGAATGAGGCATTGTTGATTTTAAAATCCCAGCCATTATCCTCCACTTTGAGATGATACAAGTTCTCCTTTCTCATGATTGTGGGTAGTAAGTATGTTTTCCATACGGACAATGACGATGATGTCTTATCTCTTAAAATTAACCAACACACTTGTGTTTCAAATTTTTAAAAGAGGAACTACGTGTACCCTGATCCCCTATTGCTGGAAAGGTGGTACGTAGGCACTAAAGGTTCGCAACTGTGGCGGGTGCAAAAATCATAAAAAATATATTTCTTTTCTCACCTCCACCATCCATTTCATATACAACATATTTTATAGCCAAAATATGCAGATTTTACAAAGAGGTTCATGCGGAGTACCGTAGATGTTTAGGATGCTAATACCTTCCCTTTGCATAACCAACCCATTTACCTTGAATCTTTCCCCTTTTTTGGGTTATTCGCTCTTTTCCCATTCCTTTGGAAACAATAAAGCGCGGTGGCGATTTTTATTCTGATTTGTATAAAGTCTAGTCAATCCAATGGATTAGTCTTGAACATTTCTACCGCTACAATGTCTGATACATGGCCACACAAATATCCATACCTCTTTGGTTAGCCAAGATATCATGAGCACATACTTGGACACCATGCAAACACAAGCCCTCAAATAGATTGTTTTAACCATACTTGCAATAGAGGAAAACCACCTTCTTCATATTCCTTTTGCTCTATCAATCACTAGCAATTGCTGGTACTAGTGAAGTATTCAACATAGTAGTTATGTACTACACAAAGTCGGAACTCCTTCTTTTAACAACCATGTTGATCCTCAATCTTCCATAATCATAATCTTAAACCTTCCTTTACAAAATGATGTTACAACATCATTTAGGGCATCAAACTTTCTTCACAGATCCTAATACTTCAATTCTTGATTTATCAACCAAAGAGATTATTAATCTTGATAGTATTTTTAGGAGAACATCATAAAAGATTACATCTACATCCACCTAGACACTATAGAGAGAAATAAACTCTCAACAATATCTGAATCATTAGTTCAGATAGTATATTTGCATCCATACCTCAAATAAGTACTTAGCTCCCAACAAGGTCTTTATCATCAGTAACATGCACATCTTCACAAGATCAGAATTATACTTAGCTCCCGACAAGATATTTGTCATCAAAGGAAAAATTTTCCCACACACACAACTGCAGATGATACTCCTTTTCAACAGATGTTAGAGAACTTGAACTGACATCCTTCTTCTTCATTGTTCAACATAAGAGGATCCTTTCAACATTCTAGACTTGGTCAGAGACTGGTCTTCAGCTCCATCATGATCAAACATTCCAACTTTGAACTTCACTGGTGAACAACAATACTCACCTCATGATCTAAACAATAACTTCCTTTTTAGAGGAAGCACACACCTAGAAATGATGTCCCGACATCAGATACGACATCATCCATTCTTACTATGGTTCTAGGGGTAACTTCCATAGTAACTTATAATCAACTCTTGTGGGGGTTAGCACAAGGAAACAAACCAACAACAACTGATCAATCTTCAGGATCAGACTACCAGCATATGCAGGGTATTGCACGAGCCACATCTCAATAAGATTTTCTTTAGACCTCATGTCTGACTTTGAGATGATTGATGCCATTGTCTGTATCTATAGAGGAAATCCCCTCTTTAGGTCTCTGGAACAGACTCTGCTAGGCATGACACAAAAAAAAGACTTTTCAAAGCATCTGTTTCCCTTGATTCTTCAAAAACAATGCCCTTCAAATTTTAACATCTTCAAAGATATCACGACATTCTGTATGACATCATATCAACCCTTGACAAGGGGATCTTTTTCAATAACTTCTGAGGGTACACAAAGAGAATTACAAATTCTCTTCCTCAAGGGGAATAGCAACAATACTCAGGAGCATCAAACTCTGTGGTTGGATCACAATACTCCTCTTCAAACATAATCTGTTATATGGTCACAAACAGGATTCCATGAATCTGGTTCCTTTGATCAGAAGGATCTTCCAGATACGAGCTCATCTCATATACATAAAGGGTCTTATGGAGATTCCTTTATGAGTTCTTCTCAAGAGCATGGGGCTCAACCTCTATACTCCCATAAGCCTGACACATGGAGTAGATAAACTTTTGATCGTGTCCTAATCAACCTGCATAAACCAGATGCCTCCTCTTCCAGATCAGGAGTAGGTTCCAAACAAAAAGTATTCATAATATTTTTGTTCAGCACCCAAAGCATCTGTTCTTCAACTGGTAGTTGCATACCTGCTGAAGTAATATTCTAACATCCCATAGAACATCAGTTCCTTCTTCTTGGAACACACCATCCTTGACAGTCTTCAAGGTTAATATGCAGATGTATATGAGAATCATTGATCAATTGATTATCATTAACCTTATTGATAAATGTCTTTATGAGTGGACTTGAGGAAAATCTCAAGTATCTTTGACACTTTTAATACGGTTGAAAATGTCAGCATATATTATGTTGAGGGTAACAACCCTATTATCCTTCTCATACTTTCAGGGTTATATGCAACGGAATATAACGAACTCTTCAACAATATTCAGACACACCACTATCCAAGTACAAGCATGGAAACCTAGGAAAAAATAAACCCTACAGACAACAACTTCCCACTAAGCTGCAGGCCTGATGGAAACACCCAGGAACACTACCTGTCATATATAACCAATGATCCTTACCAAGAGATCATCCATACAATAGTATGAATTGTCCAAGTTCATACCTCTTTTCAATAAATAATTTCTTCCTTGCCCATGACCAGAAAGTATCTTCCCAGGATCTCACTCAGAGCAGAACAAGATGTCTGCTCTGATACCAATTGAAATTATGGTACAATAGACTCTGATGTCCTACAAGGATGTTGAGACATCTGATCTGACATAAACACATAGGCAAGATAAAAAAGTGCTGAAAAAATAAAGAACACACCAGAATTGTTTACCCAGTTCAGTGTACAACAACACCTACTTTGAGGGCTACCAATCCAGGAATGAAGTCCACTATCAGTAGTATCAATTTACAGACCCTACAGCCAACACACCCATTGACGATCTACGCACTTAATCACTACCCAATGGCTCTTATACCTAGGTGCTCCCTAGATATGGAATATCCCTATCCCACTTCCAATCATCGCAATGATGTCTAGCAGTTAACACCTCAGTCACTGCATCAACGGTCCTTCATCAAGATTTTGATCATACAAATAGATAGTTTGGAAGACACACTTACATGACAACCTAGCTAAGTCTCCAAGCCAAAATCCACTATTTGTTAGCTCTGATCCTAACTAAGAACACATCTTGGAGTTGCTTCAAAGCTTCCTCCAAGAACAATACATCTCTTACCTACAGGCTTCAAGGTGAACATGGTAACCTTCCCACAACCCAATAGGTTTACCTTGACAAAACCCTAGACTTCTACATCTTGAGTTGTCACTTTTATAGGTTACAAACCCTTCTATTTATAACCTGTTACCCAACTGGTTTTGGGCCTTCAATCATAGCAAATCAGCTGTAACAAATTGCAGAAACTTCTGCTCCAAGAAAGGTCTTCAATCTTTTCTTTCCTAAATAATCTACTTATTTAGAAATTCTTCATTCTCCTTGATTTCTGATTGAATTTTCTAGACCTTTAAGTATGCTCCACATAGGATGCATAATATTCTCCTGAATATTCTTCTTATGTTAAGAATAAACTAAATCTCATTAATCCAGTTCAGCAGACGTGATGTCAAGACATCTTCTTTGACATGTTGTTCCAGTTGTTGAAAAAGTTCAACACAACATGTTCTGACACTGTAATGGGACTTCTTATTGTACATGTTCTTCTTAGCAAGTTTATACATCCTATTCTACATTACATTATTGCTGCTATTATTTGTTTTACAAAAAATTAAGCCAATCCTAAAACAAGAGAACTAACAGCCATTTCTTCTTCATTTTTCCATTCTTTTTTATTCCTTTTCTTATTTATGCCTTGCAAATGCTAAGTACCTGAAATATGTTTCAAAAACTATAAAAAGGGATAAAATGTGACATAATAATTGAAGAATCGGAAATTTAATCTATGTAATTCGGGCGGAAAATGCTATATCTTTTCATGTTATCAATGACTAGTGGCTCAAATATTATGTGGTCACCTGTGGCTCTTCTAAAGCGCTTTCCAAATGACTGACTAATGCTTTTGCTGTCATGTAGAAAAAATTCTAGCAAGGTAGATCCCAGCATATCAAGGATATCCAAGCCTTTCAGAAGTACTTTGAAGTCGTTTACAATCCTGAGTGTGAGTATAAACTTCGTCGTCAAATGTTTTGAGTGATGTCAAAACTAAGAAAAGCTTTCACTTTTGAGTATTGGATAGTATCCTTATGTCTCGTGGAACTCCAATGCATTAGAGGTATTAGGAGTCATTAAAAAGCATCTTGAAATTGATCAGTCATTAAAAATAGTTTTTGCATGATTTTTCACTGCATGTATCGACACATCTGTATTTTCGGTCGACATATGTAACCCATGATTAAAGCCTGTAGCCTCTGTAAGTCTTAGGCCGACACATACTGAAGATTTTCTGAAATTGCAGAAATTCTTATTTTATGTGTCGACACATTCACTTTTTAGGTCGACATATTTACTATGGTTTTAAAGCCCGTAGCTCCTGACTTGTTTCGGTGGACACATGGCTTCTCATAGGTCGACACATACAGTTTAAAATTCATGTATGTGTCGACACATACTATACATAGGTCGACACATACTGTTATGTTTGGTCAATTTCTTTAAATCTTTTTATTTCGAATGTACCCCTTTTGCCCTAAAAGTTCCAAAACTATAAATATTATTTCATACATCATTCATAACTTGTTGAAAACCATAAAATTAGCCTATTTCTCTATTCATATTCAATCTCCAATCCATGCATACACTCTGACATTACATTTTAACGATGTTTCGTTGGGGTGTCATCTAAACAAGGATTGCTAGTGTCCAATTGTGTAATGGGTGGAGTTTTGTAGGGGTTTTCATCCAGGAAAACCTCGGGTTTATCCTCCAAGATCATTAGTTGATTTGGGGTTTTCGTGCAATACGTTCGAGAGGTAATTACGGTAAAGTGAACAACCTTAGAGTGCTTAAAATCTTTGCAAGGAACCTTGAAGTGTTTGAAATCTTTACAGGAAAGTAACTAGGAGTACCAATAGAATCGAAGTCATGTGTTGTAATAGTTTGAATTTAACGGTGCATAAAATATTTGGAGATAGAAAACGCAAAGGAGTAGTAAGATCCATATAATCATTTTTCATCTATTGTGTTTTGGTCTCTCTCAAGATCAAAAGTGGAGAAGTGGTTAAATAACCAACATGCTTAGAGTTTGTGGAGTTTCTCTTGAACACTTCTCTTGTATCAACAATTTTCCATAGTAAGAATTATCCTTATTCCATTGGAATTATATGCATACGTACCCACACGTGAGGACGACAGTGGGGAATTGTGAAGACAAATTCCTTGTGTCGCTTTTATTTTTGCTTTTTACTTGCTTTGATATTCATTGATCAATTTGTTAAATAGCATTGTGTTATCATTTAAATTGTAATAATTTTCCTAATCAATTTTGATTTTATCTCAAGTGTTGATATATCTTATAATCATTTTTATTATAAGTGGTTTTGTGTATCAACACAATCAAATGAAAAATTATGAAAATTCACTTGCACACCAAGTGTTTGATAAATTGGCTAAACTAGTTCTTTTAATATTACCATTGGAAATAGTCTTGCTAAGTTAAGTTGATTAAACGATAAATAAGTTCCAAGTGATTAAAGCTTATTAATTCTATCATCATTCATAATCCATATTGAATTTTTTTTATGGTTTGCATATCTAAGCTTCCCGGAAACGTTCGTATAGACGAAAATTTGAAAAAGCTTTTGCGTCGTACTTTGATAAACTTTTTCAAAACCAAATTTATTTGGAATTTTCAAAGGGGTATTGTGATACGGTGGGATAACTGACTTGAGGTTTTGCGTTTGTTTTCGCAAATGTTTCGGTTGAGCAAGAGTCGCCACCGACTTTTTATTTTATCCTAAGGAAAGGTTAAAAAGCACAGCAAAAACCTTTGAGATGTTTTCTTGGGTTCGGGGAGTAGATTATAGAAAGGGAAGGTATTAGCACCCTTTCTATCCATGGTTATCCATGGGCTCTTAGTTACTTGCTTAGATCACTTGCCTTGCATTTTCAATTGTTTGAAAGGGTGCTTTCAATTGTTTGAAATGGTGCTTTGTGCGTGGGTTTGAAAAATATTTAGAAAAGAGGCCATTTGTTGTGGCAATCTTTGTAATGATCCATGTTTGAATGTATACAAAGGTGTACTTATCTTTTGAAAAAGTTTCCAATGTTTTTGAAAGTTGTTTTGAAAGTGTGTTGTAATGTGTGTTTTGAAAAATGGCAAGGATTGTTTTGCAAGATTTGGTCAAGTAACCAAGAGCTATCTACCCTAAATTTCTCAAAGATCTTTCCTATGTTTTAACCCTTTTAACAGTATTGTTCCACCATTGTATTTGGTGGACAATCTTGTGTTAGGATGTTAACGGGACGGGCGCGGGTCATCGTTTAGACCATGATTGCAATAGTGCCAAGTGTCTTTGGCAATTTTTCCTTTAAGGGACTTGATCATTTTTAGGCAACTTTCGAAAGCGTCATCGAGGGACTATGATCATTTGATTTGTTTTGTTTTGCCAAAGAAACTCAACATGCAACATGGCCCATTTATTGAAGGCAACAAGTGGAGTAACCCTAGGGGTGCAAGTGTGATTGGTGTTGTCCATTTTCATGCTTTTTTGTCTTTGAATTAGGTCAAGCCATTTGTTATTTGATTTTTGCATACAAACCCTAAGTCTATCATGGCATATTTAGAAAGCTTTAAAATGCGGAATTTAAAGTCCTAAATTATTACAACATAATTATGGGATGGTGGGTACAAATGTTCAAATGGGGATATTTAGCAAGAAATTTAAATCTAAACTATTACAAATCCAAATTGAATATACAAGTTATCTAATTGTACAAATAATTGAATAAATACAATAAATATGCAAAATGCACAAAAATGGTTTTATATGTATGTAAAAAGTATTTTTCATGTGACAAATAAACAAAAATAAAAAAAGGTTAATTTTTGGGTATTTTCATGGTTTAGGGCAAAACCCTAATTTGCTAAATAAAAAGTATTTATTATTTATTATATACAATATTTATTAACTATATACAAAAAAATAAATAAAAAGGAAGTATATTGTAAAAAAGTGATTTTTGAGGTCAAATATTAATAAAAATAAAAATGTATTATTTTTATATTTATCCTAAATATTTAATAAAAGATAGATAAGTATTTATATTATATACTAAATATATTAAATATGTACAAAAATAAAAAATGTTAATTATTTACACAAAAAAGTATATTTTTTAGAAAATGTTTCCAAAATGTAAATAAAAAAAATAATAACTAAAAAATATATTTTGTATTATTATTTTTAATGTTTTAAACAAATAGTATTATATTTATTTATATATGTAACTAAATGAAACAAATAAATATCAAATAAAATGCAAAAAATGTGAGAAAAATATTTTTAGTGTTTTTTCATGCTTGAATAAAAATATAAAATCAGAATCAAAAAGAAAAAATCAAAAATGACAAATATATCACATAATGGGCCAAGGGGGTGCAAATTGAAAAAAGGGGTGCAAAAAGCAGGTTGACTCAGGCCCAGCCCAAGTCAACTCTGTCTTCAACCTCTAGCCAGATTCAAACAAAAAACGCGCGCCCTTCCTCCATCTCTGCAATCTCTTGATTCCTTGACTTTTAACAAAAACTCACAACACAAACATTATAGAGCATCATGTCACAATTTCAAACATATAAAAAAGTTGTTCTAACTCTCAGAAATGAGAGAGAATTTCTTCTCCCCCAATTTCTGACCTAACTTTTCTTCCATGTTCAGGTTCAAAATTCTCTTAGCACACACAATATAAATGAAAAGTAATTATATGGGTAGCTTCAGGGCCATGAGTAGAACACACTTTCCTCACAAACTTAAGCCTAAATATGCTTGGATAGAGAGATAGAAATTCAAACTTTTACCTGTTCAGCTTGAATCGTGTACAACAATGGAGGTGCTTTCAATGCAGTGTGAGGACTTGTACAGCTTTCTTGAGGTCCAAGGATGCTCCTCCAATGCTTGGTGTGCCTTGAATCTTACTGTATCAAGCTATAGAAGTCAACCTGCAAGAGAGAAAAGTGAAAATGGCACGCTTTGCTAGAGGTGTTACAGTATGTTTCCAAGGCTTGGGATAGTTTGTATGGATGGTAGGGAATGTATTTGAACTGGTTTGGATGAAAATGCACGTTGGAATGATGCTGTGGGATTCAAGTTGCAGCCTATGCCCTGTTTTGCCACAAAACTGTGTTTTTCTGTATATGGAGGTTTGAGAGATGGTTTGGTCGTGTTTCAAACTTGGTTTGATGTTTGGAAAGTGTTTACAAACTTTGCTTTGGCTAGCTGTTACAGGAATGAGAGATGATGTCCAAAATGCAAGCTTTCTTCTTTGATAAGTAAGAAAATGTGTCTTCACAATGCAGGCCCCTACTACCCTCAATCTATGCTGCATAAATCACTCTTGATCAGTGGAATTTGTTCATGAACTTGTGCCCAAAATATCTGCTTTGGTACTTCTTTGATTTTCTTTTGACATAAAGCACTTCTTTACAAGAATGGATAAAATGCTTTTTCCAAATATGGCTTAATCTTGTATGTAATGGTTAAATACACAAAACAAGACATGAACACAAAGGATATGCATTAAATTATTGAGTGAGAATGGGATTAGAGGCCTGTAATCTAGCTTGGAACATGATGACTTGAAAATGGCAATGTTATGAACATGTAATTGGCTTATGAACAAAGTGACTTTTGCCCATCTTTACAAATTCGATTCTCCCTAACCACAAGGGTGTTTGAGAAGTTATTAGACAATTTGGAAAGCTTGGAATGTGTACTACAATCCATCTTTGTAATGAAAATTGAAATTCCAAGTGGAAGCATGTGAAAAGTGGCCATGAAGTTAGGCAAAAATCATGCCTAAAATAGGTCAAAAAATTTCTAAGTTAAGAATGTTTTGCACCCCTATTCCAAAAATCATAACTTGAGCTACAAGCTTCTTTTGAAGAAACTTTGTGAATCAAAGTTGTAGATTTTTCAATGGACTATAACTTTCATGTTTTTAGTTTTGTTTGAATCCAAATGTATCTTGATGAAAAGATGGTACAAAGTTAGGAAAAAATTAGGAAATTTCATAACTTAGAAAATTTCTAAGTTATGAAATTTCTTCATTTCAAACCCTAATTTGAAATTTTTGATTTCTTGATGAACAAGTTTCATAATTTGACATGTTTTGATGAAAAATGAATCTTGACACTTGATTTTGACCAAAAAGTCAAAGTTTGACTTTTCAGTATACAGTCAAATTTGGATCAGTTGACTGGAAAATTCATCTGTCAATCTTGTGCATTTGGGATCTTTTGAACTTGTTGAACATGTCAAGATAATGCCCTTGAGTCCTTGAGTCCATATGTGAGCTTGAATTGCCATTGGCTAGGTCAAACAGTCAAAAATTGCCTTTGTGCAGTCAAAACCCTAAAAATGACCATTTTGCCCTTTTGGTGATCTGATCAAATTTCTTGTGGAATTGTGATCCAAACTTGATCAAATGGTCCATATGAGTTCATAATGTTGATGAGGGTCAAATTTCATGAGGTTTGACTGTCAATTGACCACAGTTGACTTTTTCCCCAATACAGCTGATTTCTAGGTCAACTGTCCAATTGATTGGGCAAAGATTGGAATCAAAGCTTGAAACTTGGTATGGATAAACTTGTGAGTCCAACATGAAGCATGAAAGTTACTTTGGGCATTTCAGGTCAAAACATATTTGTGCAAACTCAAACCCTAATTTGGGTCAACAGTGCAAGGAGGAGTCTTGAACAGAGTAAACCCTAACTGGATCTTGAGCTCCAAGGGTCTTGTGGTGAGAAAAAATTGATGAAATGGGAGGGCAAATTTTGGGGTACAACAGTTGCCCCTGTTCAATCTTCTTAGACCTGAGGATGTAGATTGGCTTGCGTGCCTTTCGTGATCCGAAGGTGGAAGATGATTGAACACTAAAGTGCCCAGAAATTTGCACTCGCATAGTGGAGTATCAGCAATGTGATGTCGGGAATGGGCTTATAGATGCCATTTGGAGAAATGGTGGATAGGAGGATGGGCTTATAGATGCCATCTGGAGACGTGACAGAACCTTGTTGGGAATGGGCTTATAGATGCCATTTGGAAGTGTTGATCGCGTAAGAGATTCCTTAGCGAGAACTTGCGTACTTTGAGAAAGGAAGATGGTTTCCTAGCCTGTTACAAGTGTTGATCTTCAAACTCTTCATGAAGATATGCCCTGGCTAGATACAGGTATCGAATCTACAATCAAACGCTCACAGATATGCCTGGCTAGATATTGGAATCGAATCCGGAACTTCAAAAGGTTGCTTACAGACGTGTCCTGGCTGGATACAGGTATCGAATCTCTAAACTATTCATGCAGATATGCCCTGGCTAGATACAGGTGTCGAATCTGGAATTTGTCGTCTACAGATATGCCCTGGCTGGATACAGGTATCGAATCTGGAATTTGTCGTCTACAGATATGCCCTGGCTGGATACAGGTATCGAATCTGGAATTTGTCGTCTACATATATGCCCTGGCTGGATACAGGTATCGAATCTGGAATTTGTCGTCTACAGATATGCCCTGGCTGGATACAGGTATCGAATCTCTAAACTCTTCATGCAGATATGCCCTGGCTAGATACAGGTATCGAATCTACAATCAATCACTCACAGATATGCCCTGGCTAGATACAGGTATCGAATCTGGAATTGTGATAGTTGATAGTAATCATCTTTGGATTGACCTTTTCCTGAAAAGGCAAAACATTAGTTGTATGCAATGTCATGATGTATGAAATGCATGATGTCATGATGTTTTTCAAGAATAAATGAGATTGTGTGATATGATGCGTATATGCATGTGTCATGGCGTATGATAATGTGATGAATGTATTTTTGTCTAGGAAAATAAGTCCTTGACGACTGCCGAGAGTTTGTGGAATCCTGGGCTGATGTTGAAGAGTGGAGTTCTTCGTTTCCGCTGGGGATGATGGTTGGAAGAATAAACCGGTAGGAGAAAATGAGTCCATTGGGGAATAAACTTGTTGGAGAGATTACTCTGCGGGGAATTACTCTGCGGGAAGAGATACTTCGCTGAGGTTTTGATGAGAGCTCCGCTGGGGATTCCACTGATAAGTTATGTTGGGGAATTTGATGAACTCCGCTGGGGAATAGGAAGAACTTCGCCGAGGACGATCTTTCCGTGGTAATTAGCTGAGGATAACCCAGTTATACCCTGGTGGGGAAATAACCTTTGAATAAAGTCGGGGAGAGACGTATGTACTCTGCAGGTGATAAGCTTCCAGAATCTACTGGGGATAAGCTTCCAGAATCTACTGGGGATATGGATTCCATTTTCCTGGGGAAACTTTGGATTGTACTGGGGAATGGTTCCACTGGGGTGTCTGTATTCCTCCGGGGAACAAATCTTATATTAAGACTGCTGGGGATGCTTGCTGAGGAATGTCTATACTCCGCTGGGGAATGTTGAGATCTTCTGGGGATACCCAACTTCCTTAAGGCTGACTGTAGGCTAACTCTGCTTGGGGAGAGTATCACTGACTTGCTGGAGATATTTTGCCTTTTCAAGGCTGACGGGAGACCCACTCTGCTTGGGAGAGAGCATGGCTGACTCTTGTCCTACTCTGTGGGGAGTGGAAGTATCTTGGTTACGTTCTTCAGCCGAACCTACCTTGGTACCTTGGTGGACAGAGCAACTAGACCACTTAGACAACTCATTATTGCCCCTGTTTCTGATGTCACCTGTAATTAGTCCTTTGTTTCGCATGCAAATATTTATGAGTCAGCAATTAGTGTCAAATGCATATATCAAAAATGAACATTGGACGTTCTTTGCAAAACAAAACAGAAAAAGGAAAAAACGATGGGTAATTTGTCTGAAAATTTGAACTTGTATTGATTTTGAAATTTGCCTGTAAATAGGCGTTTTGTGTACAGGAGGCTGACGTCCTATTAAGAGAACGCCGCCGAGCAAAATAGAGTTTATACAATTTTGTGAAAAGGAAACAAAACAGCTATGTGAAAAATAATCCCACTGGGTTCCAACTCTGTTATCGCCTTTATGTCTTCAAGCGTCTCAATACTCTGCTGCTTAGTTGAAGATGAAGCTGATTGATTGGAGTCATCTGAGCCCGATAGTTGATGCCTAATTCTGGATGCAAGGTGATCCAATGAGACATAGTATTATGCTTTATCCCTAACTTTTGCCTGGACCGCCCTTTCGGGTTTTCAGTCCACCGGGATACCCATTTTTGCCCAAGCCGCCTTTTCAGGTTTTCGACTTGCTGGGTGTACAGATTTTTTTTCATTTCGTCCCTTATTTTTGCCCGAACCCTTTTGGTTCGCCGGGAAGCCCTTATTTTTGCCTAGGTGTGTCAACCTAGCGGGTCTTTAATTCATGCGTAGTATCTTTTTACTATGTCTGCATTGGCGGGGTGAGGAAGGTCGTCACCATCCATGGTGGTTAGAATCATAGCTCCTCCTGAGAAGATATGTTTAACCACAAACGGCCCTTCGTACGTAGGGGTCCATTTTCCCCTGGGATCACTTTGAGGAAGAATGATGCGCTTGATTACCAGATCTCCGACTTGATACTCTTATCGTCTGACCTTCTTGTTAAATGCCCTGATCATCCGTTTTTGGTACGTATGACCATGACAAATAGCAGTGAGTCTCTTTTCGTCAATTAGGTTTAATTAATCAAGCCGAGTCTGGATCCAGTCATCTTTGCTCAAACCTGCATCCTTCATTATCCGGAGAGAGGGTATCTGGACTTCAATAGGCAATACTGCCTCCATGCCATAGACCAAGGAAAAGGGAGTTTCCCCTGTTGACGTCCGTGCTGAGGTACGGTACCCATGAAGAGCAAACGGTAACATTTCGTGCCAATCTTTGTAGGTCACTGTCATCTTTTGCACAATCTTATTGATGTTCTTATTCGCTGCTTCTACAACCCCATTCATCTTCGGTCGATAGGGAGAAGAGTTGTGGTGCTGTATCTTGAATCGCTCGTAGAGCTCAGCGATCATCTTGTTGTTAAGATTGGTACCATTATCCGTAATGATCCTCTCAGGTACACCGTATCGACAGATCAGGTTGTGCCGAATGAACCGTGCCACGGTGTTCTTGGTTACGTTAGCGAAGGAAGCTGCTTCGACCCACTTTGTGAAATAATCAATCGCTACTAAGATGAAGCGATGCTCGTTGGATGCCGCAGGTCTGATTTCGCCGATCATATCAATGCCCCACATTGCAAAAGGCCAAGGTGCTGTCAAGACGTTCAGAGGAACCGGAGGAATGTGCACCTTATCAACATAGATCTGGCATTTATGACAAGTTCGAGAATGCTGATAATAATCGGCTTCCATTGTGGACCAGAAATTTCCTGCCCGAAGGATTTTCTTTGCCATGGTATGTCCACTGGAATGTGTTCCGAAGGTACCTTCATGTAGCTCTGCCATGATCCTTTCTGCTTCAGTCTTATCCACACAACGCAATAAGGTTGAATCATGGTTTCGCTTGTAGAGAATGCCATTGCTGAGGAAGAACTTTGCCGCAAACCTTCTCAGGAACTTCTTGTCATTAATAGATGCGCCTTCGGGGTATTCTTGAGCTTCAAGGTACCTCTTCACTTCATGATACCAGGGTTTTTCTGTTACCTCTTCGGTCTCGAGATCGCAGCAATGTGCAGGTTCATCCAACTTCTAGATAATGATCTGGGGCGCCTCGTTGTCCCATTTGACTTTGAACATAGAAGACATCGTAGCCAACGCGTCCGCTAACTGATTCTCCTCTCTTGGGAAGTGTTCAAAAGTTATCTCCTCGAAGTGGGGAATCAACGTCAACACATACTCTTTGTAAGGAATAAGATTTGGGTGTTTCCTATCCCACTCGCCTTTGATCTGATTGATCACGAGAGCGGAATCTCCGAAGACACTCAGAAACTTGATCCTTAAGTCAATTGCAGCTTGCAGACCCATGATACATGCTTCATACTCTGCCATGTTATTGGTGCAGTTGAAACATAGTCGGGCAGTAAGTGGAGTATGAGTGCCTTTAGGGGATATGATCACAGCGCCGATACCATTACCCAAAGCGTTCGAGGCTCCGTCAAAGTGCATAGACCATCGTGATCCTTCCTCAGGTCCTTCATCCGGTCCAAGTACTTCACAATCAGTCACTACCATGATATCCTCGTCTGGAAATTCAAAGTTCATCGACTGGTAATCGTCCACTGCCTGGTGTGCCAAATGGTCCGCCAATACACTTCCCTTGATTGCTTTCTGAGTCGTGTACTGGATGTCGTATTCTGTCAAGATCATCTTCCATCTTGCTATTCTTCCGGACAAGGCAGGCTTTTCGAATATGTACTTGATTAGATCCATTTTTGAAATCAACAGAGTAGTGTGAGTCAACATATACTGTCTTAGCCGGCGAGCAGCCCATACCAAAGTGCAGAAAGTTTTCTTGAGTAGTGAGTATCGGGTCTCACAGTCGGTAAACTTTTTGCTAAGGTAATAAATAGCATGCTCTTTTCGGCCAGACTCGTCATGCTGCCCCAGCACACACCCCATTGAGTTGTCCAGTACTGTCAAGTATAAGATTAGAGGTCTCCCTTCAACCGGTGGCATAAGAATGGGTGGTTCTTGGAGATACTCTTTGATTCTTTCGAAAGCGGCCTGACATTCATCGTTCTAACATACTACCTAATCTTTATTCAGCAGCTTGAAGATTGGTTCACAGGTAGCAGTTAGGTGCAAGATGAATCGGGAAATGTAGTTCAGTCGTCCTAGAAAGCCTCTAACTTCTTTCTCTGTCTTGGGAGTTGGTATCTCTTGTATGGCTTTCACTTTGGCAGGGTCCACTTGAATGCCTTTGTCGCTTACGACGAAGCCTAGCAATTTTCTAGATCTCACCCCAAAGGTGCACTTGTTTGGGTTCAACCTCAGCTTGTACAACTTCAGACGGTCAAACAGCTTCTGTAGATGGTCAAGGTGTTCCTACTCAGTTTGGGACCTTGCAATCATATCATCGACGTATACTTCTATCTCGTGATGGATCATGTCATGAAAAAAAGTAACCATGGCACGTTGGTAGGTTTCCCCAGCATTTTTCAACCCAAAAGGCATGACCTTGTAGCAAAAGGTGCCCCACTGAGTGACAAAAGTGGTCTTCTCCATGTCTTCAGGAGCCATTTTGATCTGATTATAACCGGAGAAGCCGTCCATGAAGAAGAATACTTTATGCTGAGCAGTGTTGTCAACCAGAATGTCGATATGAGGCAGAGGGAAATCATCCTTAGGGCTCGCCCTGTTCAAATCCCTGTAATTAACACACATTCGGACCTTACCATCCTTCTTTGGCACTAGAACCACGTTGGCAATCCACTGAGGGTAAGAAGTCACTGCTAGAAACCCGACATCAAATTGTTTCATAACCTCAGCTTTGATTTTCTCGGACATTTCTGGACGCATACGACGGACCTTCTGTTTTACCGGAGGGCATTCTTCCTTGGTAGGCAGGTGATGAACCACAATGTCGGTATCTAACCCAGGCATGTCTTCGTAAGACCAGGTAAAGATTTCCACATAGTCATGCAGCATCTGAATCAACCGTTGTTTCACACTGGGATCTAAATTGGCACCAATCTTGACTTCCTTTCTGTCTGTCTCAGTACCCAGATTTACCGTTTCCACTGGCTCTTCATGTGGCTGAATGGCCCTCTCTTCCTGGAGTAACAGTCTTGCAAGCTCACCAGGCACTTCTCAATCATCTTCACCTTCGTCTTCGGCTAAGTTGATCGGATTTTCGAAGTCATAACTGGCAGTAGCAGAGTCGTTACCAGTGAGATCCAGAGTGGATTGGAACCTGTATAAGTGAGTGTGTGTAAATATAGTTGTTTTGCAATATATAATAAAGAAAGAAAAGGAACGCAAGATTTTGAAATGCAACAAACGTCCAATGTTTTTATTAATGATATATGAAAATGACACACAAAAGCCCTCACAAATGAAGCCACGGTGCCCCGGGTAAGTCACCGAGCCATAAAAGTTTCAAAATATTGTCTGTTACAAATTCAAAACAAAAGAGTTCATTACTGAGTGACAAAAGTAATAGGTGTGAAGTCTTTGGTAGTCCAGTTGCTTGGTCCACCGTCGGTTGTTGGGTAGATCCAGCTTTTGAATTCAGATTCCTCCACGTCGTCTTCAACAACATTTACTCCCGGGTTGGTGATGAACACAGGAGGTTTTCCAATTCTTGCCTTACGAACAACCCTTTGAGCTTCTGCAGTGAAGCCCAAACCAAACTTGTCAGTCTTTTGAGTGAAATCAGGAAGTCGGCCCCAGTTTGCGCACTCACCCTTCTCAATAACAGCCCGAGCATCCTTTAAGGAAGCCATCTTCAAAGGAGGGTCTTCAATCACAGTTTCAGCTGATGCCAGTGTCTGAGGCACCTCTTCAAAGTGCTAGAATGGAGTCTCAATGAATTCCCCATCCATTTCTATGTACCGGAACGAGTTGAGGTGGCTGACCATATACTCTTCCTCCCCCTGAACTGTAACAATTTTCCCTCTAACTGGGTACTTAAGCTTCTGATGTAGTGTGGAGGTCACAGCTCCAGCCTTGTGGATCCATGGACGACCCAGAAAATAAGAATAGGATGGCCGGATGTCCATCACATAGAACGTTGAATCAAAAACTTGAGAACCAACCCTGATTGGAATGTCAACTTCCCCATGTACCATCCTTTTCGAACCGTCAAAGGCCCGGACAACAATGTTACTAGGCTTGAGCTCTAAACCCTCACAATCCAACCTGTCTAGGGCTTTCTTAGGTAATACGTTCAATAAAGAACCGATGTCTACCAACACATGGGCAAGAGTAGTGCCCCTGCATTCAATGGAGACATGCAGGGCTTCGTTATGGTTCTTTCCTTTGGCAGTCAGATCGGCGTCAGAAAAGCCCAAACCATTATCGGCAGTCAAGTTGGCCACACAATCGGTAAATTAATCAGCAGACGTTACTTGTGGCACATGGGCCGTCTTCAAGAAGGAAATCAGGGCCTTGGCATGGACCTCTGAACACAACAACAGTGATAGCATAGAAATCTTTGATGGGGTGTGCCCCAACTGCTCAACTACATTGAAATCACTCTTCTTAATGATCTTGAGAATATCTTCCATCTCTTGTTGGGAAGCTTCAACATTGGTTGTCTTTGGTGTCTCCGTCAGGGCAGGCAAATCAGTAGCAATCCCTTTGCCCCGAGCGTTAGACGACTCGGCAGCAGGGGTAGAAACAGGAACTTGATCAGGAAGGGGAGCAGGCACACTTGCAGGTGTGATGATAAGAGGTCTCTGAATAGCTGATGGCGCAATATCTGGTGAGAACAGCCTACCACTGCGAGTAACTTTGGCAGGCCCGGTGATGTTACTGACACCGGTACTAGTATCAAACTCTTGCTTTACTCCAAGAACATAAACATCTTCCCCATAGTGCCATGGGACAGCTTTGTCGGATGTATAAGGGAGAGGCCCCGGAACAGTGATGATGATAGGAGCAATCTTCTGAGTGGACATGATTTTGACAGGCTTCTTTGAAGGAGCCTTAGGAGGGTTGTTGAAAATAGTAACAATAGACACTTCTTCAGCAGGGACAGCAGGAACAGCAATCTTCTCGAACAAGATCTCTTTGCTATCCATCAGGTTTTGGACGCCTGACTTCAGCAAGGGACAGCCAGCAGGTGAAACAACACATAGATGGCAACCTTTACTACAACCCGGAAATAAACCGGGTAGCAACAGGTTCCTTTTGACGGTCAACAACGGAGTAACAATATCATCCACAGAGGCTACATACAGGTCTTCTTCCACAGCATTCACTCCATGCTGGGGCATGGGAGCAATTACAACATTGGGCCTTTCAGGCGCCTCAAACTGTATTTCTTTAGCATCAATAAGGTCCTGAACCTTATTCCTCATAGTCCAACAATCATCCTTAGTATGCCCCGGACTATCAGAGTGATAAGCGCAACAGGCGTTGGGGTTGTACTTTGGAGAATCTGTGTTCACTACCTTCGGAGCTTCTTTGACAGTTACCAGATTGGTTGACAGTAGTTGCGGCAAAATCTAAGACAGGGTCATGCTGAGTCGAGTGTACTGCCTTTTGGGTCTCTCACCCCTTGGTTGGTTATACTGCTGAGGAGCAGCAGCATGCTTTGAAATTACCAACGCGTTGACAGCTTGGCGGCGTTCCGGTTTAATTTGTCTTCTGGTACCATAAACAACACTGGCTTCCTTCTTGAAGGGCTTCTTTTCAATACTTGAGGAGGCACCTTTCTGTATCTTCCCCGACTTGATACCAGCTTCTATCCTCTCACCGGTTAAGATCAGGTCTGTGAACCCAGCAGAAGAATTACCAATCAGGTGGTTAAAGAATGGACCGGACAGGGTCCCCAGGAACATGTCAACAAGCTCACGGTCAGTCAGCGGTGGCTGCACCCTGCCAGCCAAGTCCCTCCACTTTTGTGCATACTCCTTGAATCCTTTGCCCGTCCCCAGTGACATACCCTGGAGTTGGGTACGCGTGGGAGCAAGGTCGGAATTGTACTGATACTGCTTATAAAATGCAGTAGCCAAGTCCTCCCAGTTTCGAATACTGGCTCCATCCAGCTGATAGAACCATTCGAGTTGAGCCCCTGAAAGGCTATCCTGGAAGAAATGGATCCATAGGTTCTTGTATGCAGTGTAAGGCTGGATCTTCCTTACATATGATCTGAGATGCATCTTCGGGCAGGATAGCCCATCATATCTTGCAAAAATTGGCACTTTAAACTTCAGGGGGATCACAATTCCAACAACTAATCCCAAATCTTCGAAATCTAAGCCGGGAACTCTCTGCAGCTCCATAGCTGCCAACCTGTCTTCCAAGCTTTTGTACTTATCGTCGGCGGGAGGGTATTGTTGCTCTGAGTAGTCTTCGTCTTCTTCAGCCTCTTCTTCTTCAGCTTCGGATTCATATGGTACCGCAGCCCCTTTTCCTTTACTGGTTCCCTCTTCAGACGTAGGGGGAAATTCAAGAACTCTTCTGCCTTCACCCTCAAACCTTCTTCCCAGGGTAGCCACCCCGACTCTTTTCTTCTTCTTTTTCACTTGCTCTTTGTTCCCAAGCAAGGCTTTTAGATCCTCCTGACCCTTTGCCAAGGTCATCAGGAGATGTTGAAACTGTGAATTTTGAGACTGCAAATCCTTGACCGTCTGTTCGAGATCCATCTTACTGAAATAAATAGCAGAAAGATAAGGAAACCTGGTGTGGAGACCTGCTTATGCGCATGATGAATGATATGCTTATTTATGCAATGCATTCAAGGATTTAGAAATTCAAAATTGTTGCAGACAAAAAGAACGCACGTCATATTAATAAGAAGAAATTTGCCAGTACATAAATGCCCCATGGGCCAAATATTACAAAACTTCTCAAGGTAAAAAGACGTTGTGCATCCTCTTTGGTGCGATGTAGGTGTTGAAGGTCTCTTCCTCATGGAGTCGGCGGGTAAGCTCCAAAACCTTCTTCTCACTGGCGTAGAAGCTGGCTTCAAAAGTATTTCGTTCCTCCTTGAGTTGGATCCAACTCTTCTGCATCTCCTCCCATGATGTTGGCATGTCAGGATATAGGATGGTGTAGGGAACCTCTCCTTCCTTAACGGGCTCTTTAATCACAGGGAGAACATGAGGGTAAGGCATCATTATACTTTGGGCTCGGGTTCGTACCCACTTGAGATAAGGCTCAAGAGGGATGGAGTTCTTGTGCCCCAGTGTCTTGCCGTCTACCTTGTTAGGCATCCTCTAAGCTCTGATGAATCTTTGGCGAAGTCCTTGCGCATCATTGTCGAAGTCAAAAACTAGGTCAGGAATCAACATGTCATGAGGGCCATCCCTCCGTGCATATCCAAATTGTCTCGAAGCTAGACAAGGGTTGTAGGTAATGCCTCCTCTAATGCCAAGTAATGGAACATTAGGGAACTCTCCACAACGATCGATGATGATGACATTTTCTCTGGGCCGAGAACACCAATGTACATCAGAGTGTGTGAGGGTAATCAATCGTTGTGACCACCTTAAGCCTTGGTCATTCTTCAAGACAGATTGTGGAAGGTGTGAAATAAACCACCTTGCAAGGAGAGGAGTACAGCACATGAGAACACCCCTCTTTCTCATTGTTCGTGTGTAAAATGAGTGAAGAATGTCCCCAAGAAATGTTGGTATTGGATTCCTGGATAAGAAGATTTTGACGACTTTGACATCTACGAGCTGATCAGGATTTGGGAACAGGACCAACCCATAAATGAGGAGTGCCACAATTTCTTCAAAGGCTTGTAGGTCCAATGAATTCCAACACTCTTGTGCCTTCTCAAACAAGAATTTTTCCAAGAAGCCTTTGACACCACTTCTAGTTTCCCAATGCCCCTTGATGTCAGATGGTTGCAAGTGTAGTGCTTGAGCAACATCTTTAGGCTTTGGTTCTTTCTCCGTACCGTTGTAGGGTAGTTGATTAAGAATAGGAATTCTCAAGAGTTGAGAAAATTCCTCCAAAGTGGGCACCAATTGGTAGTCGGGGAATGTGAAACAATGGTGAAGGGGGTCAAAGAACTGGAACAACACCTTTACCATGTCCTCTTCAATGCTGGTGTTGACTAGGCTGAGCAGTCTACCATGTATTTCACTGAAGGGAGAGCTTTCCGGAATTCTGGATGTGAGCTCTTTGAGTTGAGGAGGGATTCTCACAAGGTTGACTTGGATAGTTTTCCTGCGAAGAATTTCCATGACCTACAAAACAAGAACAAAGATGAAGATCCAAACCCTTGAAATGGTTAGTGAATGCATATGATGCTTTATGATGTTCATGATGCATGCACAAACATATGTACAAGCAATTCACACAAAACCCTAGTTTCAGGCTTGCATGAGGTTTCATAGGTAAGTACCCTCTTGAGTGTAGTTGGCTTAAAAACCTGTCCTATAAATAGTAACCGGGTTCTAAGGAGCTCAATATCATTGGATTGTTTTCCATGTTCATTGTTTTGGTTTAGCCACTTAACTAGCGACCAAAATATTCCAAGAAAACAACCCTCAATGAGTGTAGTATCGAGTATCTACCAACTTCGGACTGCACCAAAGCCGGTCATCTCACTACCCCTAATAAAAGGCCAAGATGGTCAAGTAAGGTTCTAGGTCATTAGTGCTTAGTGACATCACTCAGCGGCCCCGTACTCTCCTTGATTGAACTCAAGGGTTACCGGTACTCACAAATATGTCGCACTAATATAGCTATTGCTTCAACCGTGTCGGTATACCCCGCACAACTTCCACAACGTATTGCTATCTATGAATGTTTCCCCAAATCCGGGTGTAGGATTTCAAGCCCAAACAAGAGAGCCAAGATATAAAGCAATCAAAGCAAACAATTAGTCATTCAAGAGGGTGATCTAAGCCCTAAGGTTACTCCACTTTTAAAATGCTCCCCAGCAGAGTCGCCAGTTCTGTGATACAGTGGGAGAACTGACTTGAGGTTTTGCGTTTGTTTTCGCAAATGTTTCGATTGAGCAAGAGTCGCCATCGACTTTTTATTTTATCCTAAGGAAAGGTTAAAAAGCACACCAAAAACCTTTGAGATGTTTTCTTGGGTTCGGGGAGTAGATTATAGAAAGGGAAGGTATTAGAACCCTTTCTATCCATGGTTATCCATGGGCTCTTAGTTACTTGCTTAGATCACTTGCCTTGCATTTTCAATTGTTTGAAAGGGTGCTTTCAATTGTTTGAAATGGTGCTTTGTGTGTGGGTTTGAAAAATATTTAGAAAAGAGGACATTTGTTGTGGAAACCTTTGTAATGATCCATGTTTGAATGTATACAAAGGTGTACTTATCTTTTGAAAAAGTTTCCAATGTTTTTGAAAGTTGTTTTGAAAGTGTGTTGTGATGTGTGTTTTGAAAAATGGCAAGGATTGTTTTGCAAGATTTGGTCAAGTAACCAAGAGCTATCTACCCTAAATTTCTCAAAGATCTTTCCTATGTTTTAACCCTTTTAACAGTATTGTTCCACCATTATATTTGGTGGACAATCTTGTGTTAGGATGTTAACGGGACGGGCGCGGGTCATCGTTTAGACCATGATTGCAATAGTGCCAAGTGTCTTTGGCAATTTTTCCTTTAAGGGACTTGATCATTTTTAGGCAACTTTCGAAAGCGTCATCGAGGGACTATGATCATTTGATTTGTTTTGTTTTGTCAAAGAAACTCAACATGCAACATGGCCCATTTATTGAAGGCAACAAGTGGAGTAACCCTAGGGGTGCAAGTGTGATTGGTGTTGTCCATTTTCATGCTTTTTTGTCTTTGAATTAGGTCAAGCCATTTGTTATTTGATTTTTGCATACAAACCCTAAGTCTATCATGGCATATTTAGAAAGCTTTAAAATGCAGAATTTAAAGTCCTAAATTATTACAACATAATTATGGGATGGTGGGTACAAATGTTCAAATGGGGATATTTAGCAAGAAATTTAAATCTAAACTATTACAAATCCAAATTGAATATACAAGTTATCTAATTGTACAAATAATTGAATAAATATAATAAATATGCAAAATGCACAAAAATGGTTTTATATGTATGTAAAAAGTATTTTTCATGTGACAAATAAACAAAAATAAAAAAAGGTTAATTTTTGGGTATTTTCATGGTTTAGGGCAAAACCCTAATTTGCTAAATAAAAAGTATTTATTATTTATTATATACAATATTTATTAACTATATACAAAAAAAATAAATAAAAAGGAAGTATATTGTAAAAAAGTGATTTTTGAGGTCAAATATTAATATTAATAAAAATAAAAATGTATTATTTTTATATTTATCCTAAATATTTAATAAAAGATAGATAAGTATTTATATTATTTACTAAATATATTAAATATGTACAAAAATAAAAAATGTTAATTATTTACAAAAAAAAAGTATATTTTTTAGAAAATGTTTCCAAAATGTAAATAAAAAAAATAATAACTAAAAAATATATTTTGTATTATTATTTTTAATGTTTTAAACAAATAGTATTATATTTATTTATATATGTAACTAAATGAAACAAATAAATATCAAATAAAATGCAAAAAATGTGAGAAAAATATTTTTAGTGTTTTTTCATGCTTGAATAAAAATATAAAATCAGAATCAAAAAGAAAAAATAAAAAATGACAAATATATCACATAATGGGCCAGGGGGGTGCAAATTGAAAAATAGGGTGCAAAAAGTAGGTTGACTCAGGCCCAGCCCAAGTCAACTCTGTTGTTGTACCCCAAAATTTGCCCTCCCATTTCTCATTGATTTCTCATCACAAAGCCCTTGAAGATCAGGGTCCAGTTAGGGTTTCATCTGTTCAAGACTTCTCCTTGCACTGCTGACCCAAATTAGGGTTTATGTTTGCACAAAGATGTTTTGACCTAAAATGCCTAAGATAACTTTCTTGCTTCATATTGGACTCATAAGTTTATCCACATCAAGTTTCAAGTCTTGATTTCAAGTTTTGCCCAGTCAATTGGACTGTTGACCTAGAAATCAGCTGTATTGGGGAAAAAGTCAACTGTGGCCAATTGACAGTCAAACCTCATGAAAATTGACCCACATCAACATTATGAACTCCTATGAACCATTTGATCAAGTTGGGATCACAATTCCACAAGAAATTTGATCAGATCACCAAAAGGGCAAAATGGTCATTTTTAGGGTTTTGACTGCACAAAGGCAATTTTTGACTGTTTGACCCAACCAATGGCAAACCAAGCTCACATATGGACTCAAGGACCCCATGGAATTATCTTGACATGCTCAACAAACTCAAAAGATCCCAAGTACACAAGATTGACAGTTGAATTTCCCAGTCAATTGATCAATTTTGACTGTATACTGAAAAGTCAAACTTTGACTTTTTGGTCAAAATCAAGAGTCAAGATTCATTTTTCATCAAAAACATGCCAAATCATGAAACTTGTTCACCAAGAAATCAAAAAATGCAAATTAGGGTTAGAAATGAGAATTTTTCATAACTTAGAATTTTTCTAAGTTATGAAAAACCCTAATTTTTTCCCAACTTTGCCCCACTTTCTCACCAAGATCTATTTGGATTCAAACAAAAGTCAAAACATGAAAGTTGTAGCTTGTTGCATAATCTACAACTTTGATTCACAAAGTTTTCCAAAATGAGGCTTGTATCTCAAGTTACAAATTTTTGAATAAGGGCACTAAACCATTCTTAACTTAGTGAAATTTTAACCTATTTTGACAAGGTTTTCTACCCAACTTCAAGGCCATTTTCCATACACTTACACTTGGAATTTCAATTTTCATTTCACAGATGGATTGTAGTACACATTCCAATCTTTCCAAAATGTCCAAGAACTTCTCAAACAACCTCATAACTTGAGAGAATCGAATTTCACAATATGGCAAAAACTCACTTTTGAATTGGCTATTTTCCATGTTCATAATTTGTGCAAACTTCTCAAACCAGCATGCCCCTTGATTACAGGTTCTTAAACCATCCAACACTCAATAATTTAATGCATGTTCATTGTGCTAAGACCTTGTTTCATGAGTTCAAGCATTGCCTAAAGGATTAATCCCAAATTGGAAAAAGCATTATATCCATTTTTGCAAAAGTTTCACTTTATGTCATGATGCAAATCCACAAGTACAGATGAGATCTAATTGGCACAAGATTATGAGCAAAACACTCTGATCAAGGAGAGATTATGCAGCACATTAGGGGGCCTCTACTGACCTAGAACACAACTTGGGCATTTGTTGCTTAAAGTGTAGGTAACATTGCATTTTGTAAGACAACTCTCATATCAGCTTACAAACACTTAAGCAAACTTGTAAAACACATCCAGGACATCCCAACTAAGCTAGTACATGACCCTAACATCCCTCATACACTCCCAATCCCAGAATCACCTTCAAACTGCAAGAACAGGGCAAGGCCTGCAGTTTGAGTGCCATCTTTCATTCCTCTCAAGCTTTCTTGCCCAAACCAGTTCACACACATTCCCTAGCATCAATGCAAGCTAACCAAGACCTGAAACACGATCTGTAATTCCTCTAACAAGTTCTACCATTTTCACTTTCTCATTTTGCAGTTGAAGTTCCACAGCTCGATTCAAAGTGTCTCAAGGCAAAGTAAACATTGGAACAGCATCACCACACCTCAAGGAAGCTATACCAACCATCACCTTGCACTGAAAGCTTCCCCATTGCCAGATAGAACTTCAACTGAACAGGTATTTTGGTGAACTTCTAACTCTTAGTATAGGCATCATTAGCTCTAGGTTTGTGAATAAGAAATGTTCTACTCATGCCACTGAACCTGTACATGCTTTTACTTTTCATTTCTTTTGCTTGAGCTGTGAGAATTTAAGGTTTGAAAATGGCAGAAAACTTAGGTCAGGATTTGGGAATGTTAAAATTCTCTCTCATTTCTGAGAGTTAGGATGAGTTTTTTATATATTTAGAATCGTGATTCAATGCTTAACATTTCTTATGTTGGAAGTTTGTTCAAAAAATCAAGGAATCAGGATGTTCGAATGAAGGTTCTTGCGCGCGTTTTTTTTGAATAATTTTGTTCAGAGGTTGAAGAAGGTGCCTCATGGGCTGAGCCAGCTTTTGTTTTGTTTTTTACACCATATTCTTTGATTCATACCCCCCTGAGCCTATTTGTTTGATTTAATGTTTTTTTTTATCTTTCTTTTTTATTTCTGACTCATTTATTTTTTTTAATAATGTTTAAAACTTGAAAAATCATTTTTACACCATTTTTGCATTTTTTAAGTATTTATTTGTTTATATAGACATTTATACATATATATATATATATATATATATATATATATATATATATATATATATATATATATATATATATATATATATATATATATATATATATATATATATATATATATATATATATATATATATATATATATATATATATATATATATATATATATATATATATATATATATATATATATATATATATATATATATATATATATATATATATATATATATATATATATATACTATTATTTAGAAATATTAGAAAAAAATAATGTAAACATATTATTTCTGATTTTTATTTCATTTTTCTCTTTTGGAAACATTTTGTATAAAAAATACTTTTTTTATGAAAAATTAAATATTACTATTTTGTGCATATTTAATATATTTTGTAAATAATATAGATAAATATATATATTAGTACACTTAGAATAAAATACCCAAAAATATACATATTTTTATTTTATTAATATTTAACATTAAAAATACATTTTTACAAATATACTATATTTTATTTTATTTTTGCATATAAATAGTGAATATTGTATATTTTGAATAAATAATGCATTTTATTTAGTAAATTAGGTTTGTGCCCTAAATTTGAAAATACTCCAAAATAATATTTTTTCATTTTTTGTTTATGTGACATAAATAATATTTTTTTTTCATACATATAAAAATTCTTTTTTGCATCTTGCATATTTATTTCATTTCCATTTAATTTATGCCTTTAATTATATTGTAAATATTCAAAGAAAATGATGTAATAGCTAGGTTTAATTTCTTGTCTAAATAACCCCCATTTGAAACATTTGTACCCCCTCCCCATATTATTGTGTTGTAATAGTGTAGGAATTTAAATCTCGCACTTTAATGCTTTCTAAACATACCATGCTAGAGTTAGGGTTTGTATGTAAATAAAAAGAACAAAAATAGTTTGACCTAATTTCAAGATAAACAAGCATGAAAATGGACAACACAT
This sequence comes from Vicia faba, assembly GCA_948472305.1. Lineage (NCBI taxonomy): Eukaryota > Viridiplantae > Streptophyta > Magnoliopsida > Fabales > Fabaceae > Vicia > Vicia faba. Next base: position 224,187,702 of record OX451739.1, on the reverse strand, counting down.
TTCACACTTGCACCCCTAGGGTATTCCACTTTGTTGCCTTCAAATAATTGGGCCATATTGCATGTTAGGTTTCTTTGGGTAAAACAAACAATCAAATGATCATAAGTCCCTCGATGACGCTTTCGAAAAGTTGCCTAAAATGATCAAGTCCCTTTCAAAGAGAAATTGCCCAAAGATACTTAGCACTATTGCAATTATGGTCTAAACGATGACCCACGCCCGTCCCTTTCACCTCCTAATACAAGATTGTCCACCAAATGCAATGGTGGAACAAAATTGTCAAAAAGTTTAAAACATAACAAAAATCTTTGAGAAAACTTTAGGGTAGATAACTCTTAGGTACTTGTCAATTTGCAAAGAAAACACTTGCCTATTTTCAAACCACACTTCACAAACACTTTCAAAACAAACTTTCAAAAAACCTTGAAACATCTTTTCAAAAGACAAAACACCTTTTGTAAAACATTCGAGTAAAGAATTGTTACAAGGGTAGCCTATACAAGGCATCTTTTCAAAACATTTTCAAAACCACACACCGAGCACCATTTCAAACAATTGAAAACCAAGGCAAGTTGATCTAAGCAAGTACCTAAGAGCCCATGGATAACCATGGATAGAAAGGGTGCTAATACCTTCCCTTTCTATAATCTACTCCCCGAACCCAAGAAAAATCTCAAAGGTTTTTGCTGTGCTTTTTAAACCTTTCCTTAGGATAAAATAAAAAGTCAGTGGCGACTCTTGCTCAACCGAAACATCTGCGAAAACAAACGCAAAACCATAGTCAGTTCTCTCACCGTATCACATCTGTCTTCAACCTCTAGCCAGATTCAAACAAAAAACACGTGCCCTTCCTCCTTCTCTGCAATCTTTTGATTCCTTGACTTTTAACAAAAACTCACAACACAAACATTATAGAGCATCATGTCACGATTTCAAACATATAAAAAAGTTGTTCTAACTCTCAGAAATGAGAGAGAATTTCTTCTCCCCCAATTTCTGACCTAACTTTTCTTCCATGTTCAGGTTCAAAATTCTCTTAGCACACACAATATAAATGAAAAGTAATTATATGGGTAGCTTCAGGGCCATGAGTAGAACACACTTTCTTCACAAACTTAAGCCTAAATATTCTTGGATAGAGAGATAGAAGTTCAAACTTTTACCTGTTCAGCTTGAATCGTGTACAACAATGGAGGTGCTTTGAATGCAGTGTGAGGACTTGTACAGCTTGCTTGAGGTCCAAGGATGCTCCTCCAATGCTTGGTGTGCCTTGAATCTTACTGTATCAAGCTATAGAAGTCAACCTGCAAGAGAGAAAAGTGAAAATGGCACGCTTTGCTAGAGGTGTTACAGTATGTTTCCAAGGCTTGGGATAGTTTGTATGGATGGTAGGGAATGTATTTGAACTGGTTTGGATGAAAATGCACGATGGAATGATGCTGTGGGATTTAAGTTGCAGCCTATGCCCTGTTTTGCCACAAAACTATGTTTTTCTGTATATGGAGGTTTGAGAGATGGTTTGGTCGTGTTTCAAACTTGGTTTGATGTTTGGAAAGTGTTTACAAACTTTGCTTTGGCTAGCTGTTACAGGAATGAGAGATGATGTCCAAAATGCAAGCTTTCTTCTTTGATAAGTAAGAAAATGTGTCTTCACAATGCAGGCCCCTACTACCCTCAATCTATGTTGCATAAATCAGTCTTGATCAGTGGAATTTGTTCATGAACTTGTGCCCAAAATATCTGCTTTGGTACTTCTTTGATTTACTTTTGACATAAAGCACTTCTTTACAAGAATGGATAATATGCTTTTTCCAAATATGGCTTAATCTTGTATGTAATGGTTAAATACACAAAACAAGACATGAACACAAAGGATATGCATTAAATTATTGAGTGAGAATGGGATTAGAGGCCTGTAATCTAGCTTGGAACATGCTGACTTGAAAATGGCAATGTTATGAACATGTAATTGGCTTATGAACAAAGTGACTTTTGCCCATCTTTACAAATTCGATTCTCCCTAACCACAAGGGTGTTTGAGAAGTTATTAGACAATTTGGAAAGCTTGGAATGTGTACTACAATCCATCTTTGTAATTCAAATTGAAATTCCAAGTGGAAGCATGTGAAAAGTGGCCATGAAGTTAGGCAAAAATCATGCCTAAAATAGGTCAAAAAATTTCTAAGTTAAGAATGTTTTGCACCCCTATTCCAAAAATTATAACTTGAGCTACAAGCTTCTTTTGAAGAAACTTTGTGAATCAAAGTTGTAGATTTTGCAATGGACTATAACTTTCATGTTTTTAGTTTTGTTTGAATCCAAATGTATCTTGATGAAAAGATGGGACAAAGTTAGGAAAAAATTAGGAAATTTCATAACTTAGAAAATTTCTAAGTTATGAAATTTCTTCATTTCAAACCCTAATTTGAAATTTTTGATTTCTTGATGAACAAGTTTCATAATTTGACATGTTTTGATGAAAAATGAATCTTGACACTTGATTTTGACCAAAAAGTCAAAGTTTGACTTTTCAGTATACAGTCAAATTTGGATCAGTTGACTGGAAAATTCATTTGTCAATCTTGTGCATTTGGGATCTTTTGAACTTGTTGAACATGTCAAGACAATGCCCTTGAGTCCTTGAGTCCATATGTGAGCTTGAATTGCCATTGGCTAGGTCAAACAGTCAAAAATTGCCTTTGTGCAGTCAAAACCCTAAAAATGACCATTTTGCCCTTTTGGTGATCTGATCAAATTTCTTGTGGAATTGTGATCCAAACTTGATCAAATTGTCCATATGAGTTCATAATGTTGACGAGGGTCAAATTTCATGAGGTTTGACTGTCAATTGACCACAGTTGACTTTTTCCCCAATACAGCTGATTTCTAGGTTAACTGTCCAATTGATTGGGCAAAGATTGGAATCAAAGCTTGAAACTTGGTATGGATAAACTTGTGAGTCCAACATGAAGCATGAAAGTTAGTTTGGGAATTTCAGGTCAAAACATCTTTGTGCAAACTCAAACCCTAATTTGGGTCAACAGTGCAAGGAGGAGTCTTGAGCAGAGTAAACCCTAACTGGATCTTGAGCTCCAAGGGTCTTTTGGTGAGAAAAAATTGATGAAATGGGAGGGAAAATTTTGGGGTACAACAGGTGTCTATTCACCCCATATAGATACGTTTCCATCATCTAACAAGTGGAATCAGAGCCCGGTTCATTCCGGCTTCGACACTTCTAAAAATGGCTTACGAACCTAAGGGGGATTATGAAATAGCCCCAATTTTCACGGAAGAAAATTATAGTTTTTGGAAAGCTTGTATCCAAATTCATGTCAAATCATATGACAGACGTGTTTGGGAAGCTATTCTAAATGGTCCAACACCAGTGACATATATTGTTGATGGTGTTTCCGTACCAAAGCCAGAAAACTTATGGGATGAGAAAGATGAGAAAAAGTGGTCTTGCGATTGGAAAGAAAAGAGCACCATTATATCCGCACTCGGTGTAGATGAGTTCTATCATATTTCCAATTGTCAAACCACTAAAGCTATGTGTGGCGCTCTACAAGTGACCTATGAGGGAACTAATGAGGTCAAACAAGCTAGAATGAGTACACTTAATCAAGAGTTCAAACTCTTTCACATGAAGCAAGGGGAAACCATTGCTCAAATGTAAAAGAGGTTATATCATCTTATTAATCGTTTAAATTACTAGGTAATCATATTTCCAATGCTATTGCTACTAATAAGGTGTTGAGATGTCTTACTAGAAATTGGCAACCAAAGGTCACCGTGATCAAGAAAGCTAATAACCTTGCTACACTCAATCTCACCACATTATTTGGTAAGTTAGAAGAGCATGAGCGAGATCTCAATTGCTTAGACAAACATGAAAAGAAGCTTGAGAAAAAGAAGAAATAAAAAGGGGTCGTCAAGGAGGAAGTATTGAAGTCTAAGGCTCTCAAGGCTTCAAGCTCAAAATCCTCAAGGGAAGAGATCTCAAATGATAGTGACTCTAGCAGTGAAGAGAATTCAGATGATGAAGAGATAATATTATTTGTAAAAAGATATAATTGATACAATCAAAAGAATGATGTCAAAAACTCCAACAATAATCTTGTCAAATTTAGAAGACAATCCTCCTCCTCTAAAGATGAAGATAACAAAAAGGATAAGTCAAAGGATATGTGCTATGAATGCAGAAAATCAGGTCATTATAGACCAGATTGTCCTTCACTTGCTAAGAAGAAAGGAAAAGGGTCGACGAAATAACTCTAGAAATCCTAGACAAGCCTATGTTGCTTGGGATAGTGATAGTGAGGTCTCAAGCAATGAAATATCAAATGAGAGTAATGAAGAGGAAAACTATTGTTTCATGGAAAATCATCGTCAAGGCAAGAAAAAGGATGTAAGTCATTTTAAATACTCAAATGTTGCAAATTTGTCTTTTAATAAGTTAAAGAATCAATTTGAAAATTTACAAAAAGAAACTTTATATGCTAACAAAATGTTGGCTTCCCAAGAATTTTTTTTTACATATTTGGAGGCCAAGGTTTAAGAAACAAATAAATTTTCTGAAGCGTTAAAGAAACTGATTGTAAATGGTTCAAATTGTGTAAATGAGGATGAACAATCTTATAAATTTGCATGTGAAACATGAAAATTTTGGCAACAAGAAATGAGTAATCTTGAAACCAAGTTCGACAAAATACATTATCCTACTAACACTATTTCTATTGGATGCTCAAAGGTTGAAAAGTCTCATAAGAGCTAAAACTTGATTAAAGAAAAGTCTAATAGCATAAGTGATTATCATCATAGATTATTTTGTCACTATTGTTGCAAAAAGGGACACACTATTGAAAGATGCAAGTTTAGGTGCTTTTTGGTACCTAATGGAAATTTCCAATGGTTGCCCAAAAGCAACATTTACTTAACTCATTCTCAAGGACCCAATGAGAATTGGGTACCTATAAATTTTGTTTTATTTTTATAGGATGAGTGTCTTGACGCTATGACGGGAAAGTGGATTCTCGATAGTGGATGTTCAAGACACATGACGGGAGACATATCCCTCTTCTCCGACTTTGTGGCGAAAAAGAAAGGGTTTGTATCCTATGGTGATCACAACAAAGATGAGATACTCGGAAAAGGTAGTGATCTTGCAGTTGATCAGAACCTAGAGAGTGGCCGGAGGATGATCTTCAGTCGGGCTGAGGAGAGAGAGGGTTATACCTGCAAGGTACTCCAACGATCAAGTAAGAGTGCGATCAAGAAGGTACTAGCAAAATATCAGGTAGTGAGTATTGAATATGTGATCCCGGCCCTCACAGGTGTGAGGGTTTATATAATGCCCCTGGTGCATGGCCATTGGTTCTTGATTTCCTGGCTAGATATACGGGTCCAGAAAATCAGGTAACTGCCTAGACTTGGTCAAATCGGGCAGATGTGCTCGTAACTTGCCGTTGATTTAGGGGAGGAGGCTGGTTATGGGTATCTCTCTGGTCGGTCCCTGGTGGTCTGCACGACGCTGATGTCGAGCAGGTTGAGAAGACGCTCAACGGGTATCTTAGATCGGTGCTGGACAAAAGGGCAAGATGGCGACAGAGCACATGTGGTCGGAGCCGAAGATGACCCACCCGATCCAGGAGCAGGAACTGGCCCCGCACTGGTCTGTGCATCCTTCTTAGCCTTTCTCGCCCGAGCATCAAGTGTCTTGGCCAGGTGTTCCTGAGCAGGATCCATGTTTTATGCAAAACAAACAAAAAAGAGAAGAGTCAGTAAAATGACAAGTCAAATAAACGACGACCACATATTGGAAAAGAAAATTTATACCCAGATATCTAACGGGGTCCTCGCTTCTGAGGAGCACCTGAACATTTATGAGACCCGACTTGAACACGGGCTCCCCGTTTTTATCTAGCACCGACCTACCTCCTCGACTGACTCTCTGGACCATAGGAATTCGAGCCACAAACAAAGTCAGAGTGGCAAAGCTCGATAGGTCTTTATCCCCAAGCTCCCCCTCTCTCGATACATAGGAGCCCAACTTCTTCTCTAAATGTCTACTGGTCCATTGAAATGGGAACTTGTCAACTAGCGCCGTGATAGGCTCCCCCGACTCATTTATACGAGGAGTCCCATCCCCATTGAGCAATGGTCGGCTCCTAAAAACGTTTAGCAACGCCTTCATCGAGGTGGGCTACACCAAGACATACTTGTCCTTGAAGTGGCGCACGAAATCCAAGTAGACCTTGAACAACTTCCCATTTCCCTGTTTGAGGGAGACCCATCCCCACCTTCCACCAGTCCTGCTCCTCTGGATGTGAAAACAATAGAAAAACAACGGGATCATGGCCCTAATATTTAGATAGTCGCACACTATCTGGAACACCCGCACGAACGCAATCTCGTTCAGATACAACTAGGAGGGAGCCACATGCAGGTGTCAGAAAATAGCCACCTCAAAGTCAGAAAAAGGAAGGCGGAAACCCATCTCCTGGAAGACTATATCATACATCGGAATCCGCCTCCTATCATATCTCGAGTAGATCCTGTTGTCTTTCCCAGGGATATACAACGACCACTCCTCCCGGTCCCCCTCCTCGTGGATGCAAAAATCGGTGAAAACATCCTCCCCGTGCTCATAAAAATATGATGGCCACTCTCAAGGGTCTTTCGCTACCCAATCTCGAGGATCCTCATCATCTCAAGGAGGAAATAGGCCGCCCCGAGCCAAAGAGGTCTCCCCCATGTCGGGCTTCCCCATCTGTTGATCCGTCTGGTTTTGCTGCTCCCCAGAGATTTCCAATATGCTCGACGAGCTACCACTAGTTCCGCTCGAAGAGCTCCTGAAGGATTTTGTAGACTCGCTCAAAATGACAACCTGTGCATCATCATCCATAACACCTGAAAAGAAGAGGAAAAGGATGAGCTCAACATCAATGCCATAACCACCCTTCCACCGCTAAACAATTGAAAGGGTGTTGGGAGACGAGGATCATATCCCCGACTAGAACCCTCATTGAGGTACGCTGATGGGCACAAAACACAGGAGAAAGTCCTAATCCCTCACTAAGGCACACTAACGGGCTGGAATCGCAGAAAACGCCCAAAAATCCCTTGAGGTATTCTAACAGGAATAAATTGCAGAAAAACTTAAACCCTAACGAATCACCTATAACACAGCGCCAGGCCCCCGAGGGAGCCCCACGGAGGCTCCAGCAGCCATGTGCCACAGGAACAACGTCCGCCACCTAGAGTCTCAAACGACCTCCTCCCTAACGGAACCCTAAATCCTAACCACATGCATGTCTAAGAGGCAAGAAACAAAAACACAAAAACATACAACAATGGAGGAACAAAAACTCACCGATAAAAGAAGAAGAGATGAAGCTGGATGACTGCGAACGAAGAAACTGAGCAAATGTCGATGGTCGACTGTCGAGCTAATACGAGCAGTTGAACGAGAAGGAAAAAAATAATAATCGCCCTGTTCCTCTCATATTTATAGCAGAAACAGCCTGTGCGTACCAAACACGCGTCTTGGGAACCCCAAGGTCATCATTATGACACCGTATCCCTAGGCCATCATTCGCGCTGCTCGACGACACATTTACCAAAACACACTACCTCTCCAAATTTAAAAGTCCCAATGACAAACATTTCTCCTCCCCGACAGAGAAGTATAACGGGTAAACGCTCATTCCTCCGTCCCTCGAGCAGACATCAAAGTCTTCACTCCTGTGCCCAGAAGTAACGACTTAGGGGGGTACTGTTCTAGAATTAGCCTGAAAGCTTGAATGGGCCCAGTCTAAGACACCTCATAGGTGCATCCCACCGACTATGACCCGGACTGCCCGCACCTGTCGAGTAATGTCACCCTCTCTCCCTTCTGGTCCAGCGCAGATCCAAGATGCCCGTTGAGCGTCTTCTCAGCCTGCCCGACACCAGCATCGTGCAGACCACCAGGGACCAACCATAGAGATGCTCGCAACCATCCTCTTCCCTATAATTAACGGCAAGTTACAAGCACATCTTCCCGGTTTGACCAAGTCTTGGCATTTACCTGATTTTCCGGACCCGTATATCTAGGGGCGGGAAATCAGGAACCAATGGCCACGCGCCAGGGGAATTATATAAACCCTCACACCTGTGAGGGCCAGGATTACATATTCACTACTCACTACCGGATATTTTTCTAGTACCTTCTTGCTCCCACTCTTACTTGATCGTTGGAGTACCTTGCATGTACAACCCCCTCTCTCCTCAGCCCGACTGAAGATCATCCTCTGGCCACTCTCCAGGTTCTGATCAACCGCAAGATCATACATGTTCTAAGAATTTCAAATTATATCAAATGGACTTAAAAAGTTCATTCCTTAACGGATACATAAGTGAAGAAGTGTATGTTGCTCAACCTCCCAGTTTTGAAAATTATGAGTTTTCTAATCATGTGTTCAAGTTAAAATGAGCATTGTATGGCCTTAAACAAGCCCCTAGGGCATGGTATGACTGAATTAGTGTTTTTTCTTGAACAAGATTACTCTAGGGGAAATGTAGACACCACCCTCTTTATTAAATGTCAAAGAAAGCATATTTTACTAGTTCAACTTTATGTTGATGATATCATTTTTGGATCAACTAAAATGAATCTTGTCAAGGAGTTCTCTAAGCTTATGCAGTGAGAGTTTGAAATGAGTCTAATGGGAGAATTAAACTACTTTCTTGGACTACAAATTAAGCAACTTAATGAAGGAACTTATGTGTGTCAAATAAAGTATTGTCTCGAATTTCTCAAAAAATTCGAGATGGACAGCGATAAGGAAATTGATACACCTATGGAAACAAAAGGCAACTTGGATAAAGATGAAAAGGGTAAGGATGTTGAGGTAAAAAGGTATAGAGGTATGATTGGATCTCTTCTTTATCTTACTGCATCTAGGCCGGATATTATGTTTAGTGTTTGTATGTGTGCAAGATATCAATCGTATCCTAAGGAATGACACTTAAAAGTCGTTAAGCACATTCTTAGATACCTAATTGGTACATCTAAGTTTCAACTTTGGTATTCCAAGGAAAAGAATTACACCTTGATTGGTTACTCCGATTCCTATTTTTTCGGTTGCAAATTGGATAGGAAAATTACTAGTGGAACATGTCACATGTTTTCAAAATCCTTGATAAGTTGGCATAGCAAAAATCAAGTTTTCGTCGCTTTGTCAACGGTCGAAGCGGAATACCTGGAAGCCGGTAGTTGTTGTGCCCAAATTTTGTGGCTTAAACAACAACTAATTGACTTTGATATTAAACTCTCAAGTATTTTTATCATGTGCGACAACACTAGTGCTATTAATCTAACCAAAAATCTTGTATTACATTCACACACTAAACATATTGAGATACACCACCACTTCCTTCGTGACCATGTTGAAAAAGGGGATGTTATATTTGATCACGTTGATAATAAAAATCAACTTGCCAATATTTTCACTAAACCACTCATAACATAACCTTTTGTCAACATACATGGGGAATTAGGGATAATCGATATCTCAAATGTTGTCTAATCCTATACTATTGCTTGCACTCTATAATTTCACTCTAATCTTGTGTTTGATTTCTTTAAATCATGTGAGTGCAACTTCGATCTCAATCAAGAGTAAAGTAATATCGTTTCAATTTCTCCTTGAAAGTAAAATTTTCCTTGATATATGTTACTAGATACTTCCAAAAGTGCTTGATATTTTCTCAAATGATGAAAACCATGAATGTTAATTTCCAATTTTTTTATTAATAACCATTGTGTGTTCTTAATCCACACGCTTATAGTGACTTAATGTATTAATTCTTTCACATTTGTATATGTTTATTCTTATCATAAGAACATGTGTTTTTATATTCTTCACACTTGTGCTTGAATTATTTATTTGCTCAGTATTTGCAATATATGTTACTTGTTGTCTCGCTTACATGACATATATCTCGTCTTCATTTTGGTTTCAGTAGTGACATATTCATGTTTGTATGCTAGGCACATGCGTGTGTACCGTCGGGAGTTCTATTATGAAGCGTTACTTGTCCATGACGCTACAAAAACAACTTCACGTTATTGTCATATCTCGCTTATTTAGTATATGCAATTCATTACATTTGTTGTAATGTTTCTTGCTTGTTATTTAAAATTTTGCATCATATATATATATATATATATATATATATATATATATATATATATATAAGGAATATGTGTTTGTTTCTCTTCTATGCAAAATAGCCTCTGATTGTTGTATTAGCATTCTTATGGAACTATGTTACTTCTCACGATTTGCTACCATTCTTTTTGATGTTTTCAAAGGGGGAGAAGCAGATGCAAGTTAAAGTAGAGAAGCACAAAGTCAGGGGGAGCCTTCAATAAATACAAAGGAATGCATCGTCACAAGTTTTGCCATCATCAAAAAGGGGGAGTATGTGAGTACAAACTTCACCGTCAAATGTTTTGAATGATGTCAAAATTGGGAAAAGCTTGTCTTATGAGTATTGGATAATATCCTTATGTCTTATGGCACTTCTATGCATTAGAGGTCTTAGGAATCATTAAAAATCATCTTGAAATTGATCTAAGTCATTAAAAATAGTTTTTGCATGATTTTTCACTGCATGTGTCGACACATCCGTATTTCCGGTCGACACATTTAACCCATTATTAAAGTCTGTAGCCTCTATAAGTCTTAGGCCGACACATGCATGATTCAGATTGATACATATTGAAGCTTTTCTGAAATTGCATAAATTCTTATTTTATGTGTTTACACATTCACTTTTCAGGTTGACACATTTACTATCATTTTAAAGCATGTAGCTTTTGATTTGTTTTGGTGGACACATGACTTCTCATAGGTCGACACATATAGTTTAAAATTCACGTATGTGTCGACACATACGGTACATAGGTCGACACATACTGTTATGTTTCGTCAATTTCTTTAAATCTTTTTATTTTGAATTTACCCCTTTTGCCCTAAAAGTTCCAAAAGTATAAATACTCTTTCATTCATCATTCATAACTTGTTGAAAACCATAAAATTAGCTTATTTGTCTCTTCATCTTTAACCTCCAATCTATGCATACACACTGACATTACATTGTAATAATGTTCCATTGGGGTGCCATCTATACGAGGATTACTAGTGTCCAATTATGTATTGGGTGGAGTTTTGTAGGGGTTTTCATTCAGGAAAAACCTCAGGTTTATCCTCCAAGATCATTGGTTGATTTGGGAGTTTTCGTGCAAGACATTTGAGAGGTAATTGCGGTAAAGTAAACAACCTTGGAGTGCTTAAAATCTTTGCAAGGAACCTTGGAGTGTTTGAAATCTTTGAAAGGAAGTAACTTGGAGTACCAGATAGAATCAAAGTCTTGTGTTGCAATAGTTTGAAATTGACAGTGCGCGAAATATTTGGAGATAAAGAATGTAAAGGAATAGCAAGATCTAGATATTTATTTTTCATCTATTGTGTTTTGGTCTCTCTCAAGATCAAAAGTGGAGAAGGGGTGGAATCAACAACGAGCTTAGGGTTTGTGGAGTTGCTCTTGAACACTTATCTTGTATCAACCATTTTGCATAGTAATAATTATCCTAATTCCATTGGAATTAGGCGCAGACGTACCCACACACAAGGACGACAGTGGGGAACTGTGAAGACAAATTCCCTGTGTCGTTTTTTTATATTTTAATTGCTTTGATATTTATCGATCAATTTGTCAAATAGTATTGGGTTATCATTTGAATTGTAAGAAATTTCCTAATCAATTTTGATTGTACCTCAAGTGTTGATATAACTTATAATCACTTTTGATTATAAGTGGTTTTGTGTATCAACACAATCAAAGGAAAAATTCTAAAAATTCACTTGCACACCAAGTGTTTGATAAATTGACTAAACTAGTTCTTTTAATATTACCACTGGAAATAGCCTTGCTAAGTTAAGTTGATTAAACGATAAATAAGTTCCAAGTGATTCCAGCTTATTAATTATATTATCATTCATATTCCATTTTGAATTTTGTTTTACGATTTGCATATCCGAGCTTCCCGATAACGTTCGTATAGACGACAATTTGAAAAAGCTTCAGCTTCGTACTTTGATAAAAAAATTGAAAACCAAATTTATTTAGAATTTTTCAAAGGGGTATCTATTCACTCCCCCTCTAGATACATTGTCTTCTTCTAACACTGAGTACTTACAACAGACTATTTGCGACGCTGCTGTGACTTTGAAAGAAAAGTTTCTAAAAAGACTACCAAGTTTGAAACTCCCTTCTTTCACGGCGAACGAAGACAGGTATGAGTTTGCTTTCAAACAATATCCACCCAAGTTTCCACCTTTACCAAACTCGAAACTAGCCTTGGCGTTTCACCCCCCATTTCCCGACTGGTGGCCTTGTGGGTCTTTTTTGAAAGTAATAACCAATAATCTTTTAAAACCAACGCAATGAGTAGTCCCAACTAAGCACTCTTTGGATGACTTTAAAGGACACCTTCATGTCGACATTGAAGGTGTTAAGATTCTGACTCCGATACTTGAAGGTATAGAAAACGCTGGACTTATTTTACCTGTTTCTTTCTCTGGTTCTTTGTCTTCTTACTTTTACTAACCCCTTTCCAGCAGTCGAGCATAAAAAGTGTCCCATAGAATCTTCTAAAAGGGCTGACACTTCTACTACAACTGGCTAGGGACCTTCAAACCAGGTTTCCCATGTTTATCTTAACTAAACTTTTGTGTAATCAGGTTTGCATATCCTCACTTTTCTTTTGTATTATCTAGGCACAAGTAAAAATCGTCTCTGACGATCCTCTTCCCAAGAGGTCAAAAGGCATCCATATCCAAGATCCTTCTGCCAATCGTCAATTCTCTCTAGACTTCTCCACAAAGAAACCCAAGAAAATAAAATCCGCTCAAACGACTCATTCCCCCAAAGTCGGAGCTTCTCCTCAACCCAAGGCTGCTGCTACGGAAAAGACATAAAGGGGACAAAAATAATTCTCCTAAAGACTTGGTCGGATGTGGATACCCTAAACGCCGCCCCCAATCAGCCAGAAGTACTAATTCCAGCCCTGAGGGTGGTCTTCAGGTATGTATATTTTTAAAATGGAGTTTTTTTCCAGTCCGTATCATCATTGAAGCATGTTATTTCCTTTTTGTAGTGAAACATTATCGCAAAATCCAAATCAATCGTCCAACAACCATAAATCTATATTGTTCCACCAACAAGATATATTGTTTAACAACCACCAGCTACCATTCAACCAATCCCTTTTGTGACTGTGACTTTGCCTCAAAGTTTCACTCCTTCTGATTAAAGTGACTTACAGTCTCCTCACTCCAATGCCTCATTCGATATTGTTATTGAAGCTCTAGACTATTCACCAGTGAGTGAAACCCTCGTCGACTACGACATGGACGACCAACTGCTGCACAACATTATTGCTAACTTAGTCGGTGATCATCTCACTTCTACTAGTTAAATTCTCGACTAACAACAGGAAGTTCACGACGCTGAACCAAGGTCCCTCAAAACGAGACCTGAGCTCCGGCCCATGCCCGATATTTATCCTAGCCGTTTGATCAGTTTCCCCATACTGGCAAACATACAAACTAAACGAGCAAATCCCTGCTACAAACTCTTGGCAAAATAAAAGATGTCCCAAGCAGACAAGTTTATCAATAAACATAAAAACACAAGTTAAATATCCGAAACAAACGACCACCACAGCTGGAAAACTAAAAGAAACGACCACCTGGGCCGCTATTGTGAGAATATTACAACAAAAGAGGCCTTCGACGTCCCATCCAAAAGAATAAATTTGTGGCCACAGAGACCACACTTGTTCAGAGATTACATAAATGGGAAAAATCATGGAGAAACAAAATTACAACAATACAAAATGCAGACCAGAATAAATAAAACAACTAGCAGTCATCCTTCGGTCTCTTCCTCGACGATGGGCGATAACTAGGCAGGACCCCCGGCAGGATGAGCAACAAACTCTTTGAGGTAATCGGGACCAGAATCTTACCACCGGCCACATGATATTTAACCCCCATACCCGAAGTGTTGAGTTTGACCCTAGGGTTCAGCACGTGCATTTGCTTCACCGCATTTTCAAAACTCCCCTCAGAGGCAGCCTGGGCGTCATCCACCGCCAATTGAAAACGAGCAACAAGCTCAACCCGGGTATTTAAATCTTTGGTGTCCTCCGGCTCATCTTCAGCGGGTGTAACCTCGACAGTCAGGGCCACTACCTTTTCCTTAAGGTCTTTCTTCTCGAGCAACATGATCATGCTATGATACAATGGGAGAACTGACTTGAGGTTTTGCGTTTGTGTTTGCAAATGTTGCGGTTTAGCAAGAGTCACCACCGACTTTTCTTTTATCCAATAAGGAAAGGTGAAAAAGCACGGGAAAGACCTTTATGAAGGGGTGAAAAACACAAGAAGGGGGGGTTGAATTGAAAAACTGGAATCTTAAAGCAAATGACAAGGTATTTTTATCCTGGTTCGTTTGATCTCAAACTACTCCAGTCCACCCGTCAAGGTGATTTCGCCTCTCTCCAACGAGGTCTTAATTCACTATATTCAACTGAATACAAATCTGCTTTAGCAACTGCTAAAACCTTCTTGATTCAAACCACAATCCGGTTTGTCAAGGCAACACTTTCTTACAAAGGTATAAGCAAATGTGTGTGAATGTTTTCTACAAAAACTATATCACAACTGTGATGTTTACACAAATGAAGCTTAGAATACTAGGTTGCTAAACGCTAATAAAGTATCAGAGTTTGTTGGTTTAGCAAAACTTGTAGAGTGAAGATTATTGTTCAGCTTTGTGCGTGTAGAGAGTTTGGAAGCATTAGCCGTGATAATCTTCAAAGCTTGGTTTATATAGCACTTGAGAGGATGAACGTTGAAGCAAATATTCTTGATTCAATGCTATTAACAAGCTTTCCTTTTTGAGCAGATCTTGTCTAGAATGATGCCGTTGGTATTGATTAGCTTTCAATGCACAGTACCGTTGCTTCTTCAATGCACGATCTGGCTTGGCTCATTCTGATTCTGCTTCGCTGCTGATGAACTGATTTGATTCTGTATCAGAGTGTTTTACGCGCAGTTCTGTTCATCAAGCTTCAGCATGTGCAAGCGTTGATCATCTGATCTTGACGTTCTGATTCAGCAACTTCTGATGCTGGTGTGCAAACTCATATTCTGATGCTGAAAACGTGATCTTGCTTATTTTAATCAGCATATCTGCAAGTCAGAGCATAGTAATTTTAGGCAGCATATAATTCAATCATGAAATATTTAACTACTATATCTTTTCACTTTGTTATCATCAAAACTTAAATATAGGGTACTAGATTCAAACATTGTTCTAACAATCTCCCCCTTTTTGATGATGACAAAAACTAGATATTTTAAATGAAAAATAACGTGAAAAGTTATCAGAGCTATGTATCAGAATAAGAAGTACGGAGAAGTCAGAGTTAAGAGATACTCCCCCTGAGTTTGTTACTTCCCTTTGATATGCGTGTTCTTCAGAGTCAGATCTTTTTCTATCTTTGAGCATCAGATTATAAGTCTTTGACTTATCAGAGAGCAGAGCTTCAGAGCTTTTCCTGTCAGAGCTTTGCTTCGGATCAGAGTGTTAGGTCGATCAGAGCTTCATATATCAGAACTTCATATTTGATCAGAGCAACATGAGTTTCTATATTTTGATCAGAGCTTCTAGTTCTTAGTCTTCATAGTGTTCGGAGCTTCCTTGTGCCTGTAGACTTAACAACAAAGCAGAAAAAACATTTCAAGTAATAGAGTTAGAATGTTTGAGAATTTCTGTCTAGTTAGCCGTTATTGATTTTAAATATCATTCTTGTTCTCCCCCTTTTTGTCAGCAATCAAAAAGTGTTAGTGATGTGCTAAAACAATTTAGATCAGAAAAACAAATTATATTAAAAATAGTTCAGAGCAAAGAACATTACACAAGCATAGTCAAAACATAGTCAAAAGTACATCAGAAAATGAAGAAAATATAGAGAATGTCATGCATGAAAGAAATTTCAAGGTTGAGGGGGCATGCGTGAGAACAGGCTTTCCAGCATTGCTTGAATCTTTTCAGAGGTTTCTTTCTTCTGATTTCCTGCAGAAATGCTGGAGGATGCCATTGTTCTCACACAAAAAGCTTGAGAGTGATTTGAGAAAAGCTAGGGTTTTGAAGGAGATATGCAGAAAATACTTGAGAGATTATGAGTAAGCGTAAAGAATAAACATGAAGAATGATGTGCTTAAATAAGGATTTCAAAAATTATTTTGAAAAATTAAACGTTTTTAAGAGAGAGAAAAAATAATGATTGCCATTAACAACGTGATTACTTTTGCATTTAATGCTTGCTGATTTTGGGGGATTTGAGAAAGATACTTAAAAACGGTTACCAGACATGTGTCTCAATGCACCCAATCAGCGCTTTGCCTTCTCAGAAACGTGCACGCGTTCTGCTTCAGGGATTTGCTGATGATTGGATGACACTTGTTTGATGTAGTGATCAGCACGTCTGTCTTTGAGATTAGACTCTCAGATCTTTAGACTTGCCTCTGATACAATCTGCATGTTCTAACTTTCTGAAAGAAGATTGATCAGAAGTTCACAGTAATATAATTACATTCTGAAGATAAATACATGGAATTAAAACATTTTCATTCTGGGCATACTTTCATGCTGAGATGTTTCAGAATGAAATTAAACCTATCTTCTGAAAGGGGTTTAGTAAAGATATCAGCCCATTGATGGTCTGTATCTATAAATTTCAAGTTTAAAATTCCTTTCTGAATATAGTCCCTAATGAAATGATGTTTTATTTCTATATGCTTAGCTCTAGAATGTAAAATAGGATTCTTACTTAAGCAAATAGCAGAAGTATTATCACAAAGAATAGGAATGTTACTCTCAAAAATCTGGAAGTCTTCAAGCTGACTTTTCATCCAGAGCATCTGTGTGCTACATCCAGCTGCTGCTATGTACTCAGCTTCTGCTGTTGACAGAGCAATTGTTGATTGCCTTTTGCTGGACCACGAGATCAGATTTTCTCCCAGAAACTGGCAGCTTCCAGAAGTACTTTTGCGTTCCACTCTGTCTCCAGCAAAATCAGCGTCGCAGTAGCCTACTAAACTGTAATCACTAGATTTTCTCTGTAGACTTTCTGTTCTACGCTTTTGCTTACCTCTTCTCTTTCCAGAATGCACGTGGGATGCATTGGAATCTTTGATGGCTTACATTCTGAGAGGTCAAATTTCTTCAGAAGATCTCTGATGTATTTGCTCTGATGAATGTAAGTTCCCTCTGGAGTTTGATTGATCTGAATTCCTAGAAAGAACTTCAGTTCCCCCATGAGGCTCATCTCAAATTCTGCCTGCATACACTTAGCAAATTTTCTTCCAAGAGAAGGATTAGTAGAACCAAAGATTATATCATCAACATAAATTTGACAGACTAAAATGTCACTCTTAACTGTTTTACAGAATAGAGTGGTGTCCACTTTCCCTCTGGTGAACTCATTTTCAAGCAGAAAGTTACTTAGCCTTTCATACCAAGCTCTGGGAGCTTGTTTCAGACCATACAGTGACTTTTTCAGTTTGAAAACATGTTCTGGATGTTTTGTATTTTCAAAACCTGGGGGTTGGTGAACATACACTTCTTCTTCTATATAACCATTTAAGAATGCACTTTTGACATCCATCTGATACAGAGTGATGCCTCTATTAACAGCAAATGAGATTAAAAGTCTGATAGATTCTAACCTGGCGACTGGGGCAAAGGTTTCTGTATAGTCTATCCCCTCTTGCTGACTATAACCTTGTGCAACCAGTCGTGCCTTGTTTCTGACGACTTCACCTTGTTCATTAAGCTTGTTTCTGAACACCCATCTTGTTCCAATGACGTTGAATCCTTTTGGTCTTGGAACGAGATCCCATACGTCGTTTCTGGTGAATTGATTCAGCTCTTCTTGCATTGCCAGAATCCAGTCATTGTCCAGAAGTGCTTCATCAATAGAAGAAGGTTCAATCAGAGACACAAGTCCCATCAGAGTTTCTTCAGAGTTTCTGAAGCTTGCTCTTGTTCTGATTGGATCTTCCTTTCTTCCTAGGATAGTCTCTTCTGGGTGATCCAACCTGCTTCTGGGTAATCTCTTCTGAGGTTGATCAGCAGCAGTTGTAGGATTTCTAGCATTGCTTCTTTCAGACGTTGAAGGAATGTCTGTGTTGAGAGCTTCTGATGACTTGTCTTCAGAACCTGCAAATTCAATTTCTATACCTGCAAGATTTTCATTCTGCTTTGACTTTTCAGAGTCAAGCTTGTCATCAAAACGAACACTGATTGATTCTTCCACAATCTGTGTTTCTGTATTGTATACTCTGTACCCTCTTGAGCGTTCAGAGTATCCTAACATAATACACTTCTGTGCCTTAGAATCAAACTTGTTCAAATAATTCTTAGTATCTAACATATAGCAAGTACATCCAAATGGATGAAAATACGAAATGTTGGGCTTTCTGTTCTTCCACAATTCATATGGAGTCTTTTCCAGAATAGGTCTTATTGAGATTCTATTCTGAATGTAGCACGCTGTGTTTATTGCCTCTGCCCAGAAAGTCTTAGCAACGTTTGTCTCGTTGATCATGGTTCTGGCCATTTCTTGCAATGTTCTGTTCTTTCGTTCTACAACTCCATTTTGTTGGGGAGTTCTAGGACAAGAGAAATCATGCAGAATGCCTTTGTCATTAAAGAATGACTCAAAATCTTTATTTTCAAATTCTCCACCATGATCACTTCTGACTTTAACGATTCTAAGATCTTTTTCATTCTGAACTTGGTTACAGAAGGTAACAAACACAGAGTGTGACTCGTCCTTGTGTCTTAAGAACTTTACCCATGTCCATCTGCTATAGTCATCTACGATTACTAACCCATACTTCTTGCCACTGACAGAAGCAGTTTTAACTGGTCCAAATAAGTCAATGTGCAGAAGTTCTAATGGCTTAGAGGTAGAAACAACATTTTTGGATTTAAAAGAAGGTTTTGCAAATTTGCCTTTCTGACATGCTTCACACAGAGCATCTGAATTGAACTTCAAATTTGGAAGTCCTCTGACCAGATTGAGTTTGTTAATCTGAGATATTCTTCTCATACTAACATGCCCCAATCTTCTGTGCCAGATCCACTGCTCGTTGTTAACAGACAGAAGACATTTTACGTTCTGACTCTTTAGTTCAGAAAGTTTGATTTTGTAAATGTTGTTTTTCCTCTTACCATTAAATAGGATAGTCCCATCTTTCTGACTAACAGCTTTACATGATTTTTGATTAAAGATTATATCATAACCGTTATCACTTAATTGACTTATGGATAACAGGTTATGCATCAATCCATCAACTAGCAGAACATTATTAATAGAGGGAAGATTTCCGTTACCTACAGTTCCAGAGCCAATTATCTTTCCCCTCTGATTGCCTCCAAAGCCAACGTGGCCTCCAGGCTTAAGTTCCAGGCTTTGGAACATATGCCTTCTTCCCGTCATGTGACGTGAGCAGCCAGAGTCCAGGTACCATGACTGGTGTTTCTGATTTGCTGCTAAAGATATCTGCAACATGTATTATTTTATCCTTAGGTACCCAGATCTTCTTGGGTCCTGATTTGTTAGTTTTACCAAAACTCTGGTTGAATTTTGGTTTCACAAAGTGATTACTACTAGTATATTTGATGTCATGTGTGTGACCATACACAAAGTGTGAATTTAGAGGAGTGTGTTTAATGGTTAAATCCATGACATTTTTAGGTGTAGGAACCTTACCTAGGTATCCTATTCCTTTCCTGCCGTTTCTGCTAACTCCATAGATCATTGAAGCCATTCTGCTTCTATCTATGCTTTTAGCAAGGAACTTCTGGAAACTATGATCATACTCCTTAATGATCTCATCAGCGTTGCTGGGAGTTTCAGCAATTGGTTCCTTCTGAGAGTTTTGTAAAGAGTTTTCTAATTTTAAAATTTTATCTCTCAGCTCAGAGTTTTCCAATTTGAGACTCTCAGACTTATTAGAGTCAGATTCAAGAGTCCTTTTCAGGTCTTTGAATTTAGCTCTAATCTGCTGATAACGTTCCAGAATTTCATTGAGGCTTTCAGCAAGTTCAGCCTTTGTAAAATTAACAGCGAAGTTAGGGAATACCTCTTCTGTGTCTGATTCTGAGTCTGAGTCAGAAGCTTCACTGTCATCTGGAATGTTAGCCATAAGCGCTATGTTCGCCCTTTCATCATCTGATTCTGAGTCAGCTTCAGACGAGTCAGAGTCATCCCATGTGGCCATGAGACTTTTCTTCTTCTCTCTTCCAAACCTCTTTTTGGGCTTTTCCCTCTGAAGCTTTGGACAGTCACTCTTGTAGTGTCCTTGCTCATTGCACTCGTAGCAGATGATGTCTTTTGTATTTGGCTTCTTGCTACCTGAGGAGCCTTCAGATCTTCTGTATCCAGAGGAAGAATCTGTCCTTCTGTATCTGGAAGAAGACTCGTTCTGATCAGATCTTCTGGGATTCCTGAACTTCCTTTGTCTTTGCTTCCACAGTTGATTTACTCTTCTGGAGAGAAGAGAAAGCTCGTCTTCTTCTGATGAGGATCCATCAGATGTTTCTTCAACTGCCTGCAAAACTTTAGATTCAGATTTTCTGTTAGATTTTAAAGCTATAGGCTTACCTTGCTTCTGAGGCTCGTCAGCTTCCAGCTCTATCTCATGACTTCTGAGGGAGCTTATAAGTTCCTCCAGAGTGATTTTGTTGAGATCTTTCGCCAGCTTCAGAGCAGTAACCATAGGCCTCCACTGCTTGGGTAAACTTCTGATTATCTTCTTGACATGGTCAGCAGTAGAGTATCCCTTGTCCAGAACTTTGAGACCAGCTACCAGAATCTGGAATCTGGAGAACATAGTTTCAATGGATTCAGATTCTTCCATTTTAAACGCCTCATACTTCTGAATGAGCGCCAGAGCTTTTGTTTCTTTGACTTGAATGTTGCCCTCATGCGTCATTCTGAGAGAATCAAAGATGTTCTTAGCTGTGTCTCTGTTAGAGATCTTCTCATACTCAGTATAGGAGATAGCACTGAGGAGGATGGTTCTGGCCTTATGGTGATTCTTGAAATCACGCTTTTGTTGATCAGTCATTGATTTTCTATCAATCTTCTGACCAGTTGCATTAACAGGGTGCGTGTATCCATCTGTCACCATATCCCACAGATCAGCATCATGTGCTAGAAAGAAGCTTTCAATTCTGTCTTTCCAGTAGTCAAAGTTTTCTCCATCAAAGACTGGAGGTTTGCCGCTGAATCTGTCTCTGTCCTCATTGGTGTCATTGCTGAAATGAGAGTTGTTTCCTGCCATTGTGTTTTTCTGACGCTGGATCTTGTACTGACACGGTTAAGTGTTTTAGCTCAGAACCAGGCGCTCTGATGCCAATTGAAGGGGTGAAAAACACAAGAAGGGGGGGTTGAATTGAAAAACTGGAATCTTAAAGCAAATGACAAGGTATTTTTATCCTGGTTCGTTTGATCTCAAACTACTCCAGTCCACCCGTCAAGGTGATTTCGCCTCTCTCCAACGAGGTCTTAATTCACTATATTCAACTGAATACAAATCTGCTTTAGCAACTGCTAAAACCTTCTTGATTCAAACCACAATCCGGTTTGTCAAGGCAACACTTTCTTACAAAGGTATAAGCAAATGTGTGTGAATGTTTTCTACAAAAACTATATCACAACTGTGATGTTTACACAAATGAAGCTTAGAATACTAGGTTGCTAAACGCTAATAAAGTATCAGAGTTTGTTGGTTTAGCAAAACTTGTAGAGTGAAGATTATTGTTCAGCTTTGTGCGTGTAGAGAGTTTGGAAGCATTAGCCGTGATAATCTTCAAAGCTTGGTTTATATAGCACTTGAGAGGATGAACGTTGAAGCAAATATTCTTGATTCAATGCTATTAACAAGCTTTCCTTTTTGAGCAGATCTTGTCTAGAATGATGCCGTTGGTATTGATTAGCTTTCAATGCACAGTACTGTTGCTTCTTCAATGCACGATCTGGCTTGGCTCATTCTGATTCTGCTTCGCTGCTGATGAACTGATTTGATTCTGTATCAGAGTGTTTTACGCGCAGTTCTGTTCATCAAGCTTCAGCATGTGCAAGCGTTGATCATCTGATCTTGACGTTCTGATTCAGCAACTTCTGATGCTGGTGTGCAAACTCATATTCTGATGCTGAAAACGTGATCTTGCTTATTTTAATCAGCATATCTGCAAGTCAGAGCATAGTAATTTTAGGCAGCATATAATTCAATCACGAAATATTTAACTACTATATCTTTTCACTTTGTTATCATCAAAACTTAAATATAGGGTACTAGATTCAAACATTGTTCTAACACTTTAGAGATGTTTTCTTGAGTTCGGGGGGTAGATTATGAAAAGGGAAGGTATTATCACCCTTTCCATCCATGGTTTTCCATGGGCTCTTAGTTACTTGCTAGATCACTTGCTTTTGTTTGAAAATGTGCTTTATGTGTTTTTTGAAAGTATTTTGAAAAGGTGCCATCGTTTAGGAAAACTTTGTAACAGTTCTCGTTTGTAAGAACGTATACAAAGTGTTGAGCTTTTGAAAATATTCCATGTTTTGGAAAGTGTTTTTAAGATGTTTTAAAAGTGTATGTGATTATTTTGAAAATAGCAAGGATGTTTGTTTCAAAATTGAGAAAGTAACTAAAAGTAATCTACCTACTCAAAAGGTTTTAGATATGCTTTTCCTCCTCCTTTAGATGTTGCTATCTTACCATTGATTTGGTAAGAAGTCCCATCGTTGGATGTAAAGGGACGAGCGTTGGGTCATCGTATGACCATGATAGCAATGTTGTGAGATGACTTAGCACTTTTTCTTTAGGGACTAAGATCATTTTGAAGGGCAACTTTGATAGCATCATCGAGGGACTATGATCTTGTATTTTTCGATTTGTTTGTGCTAAGACATCCCACATGCATAACATGGCCATTTTTGTAAGGCAACAAGTGGAATCACCCTAGGGGTGCTATTGTACAAGTGTATTTGATTTGCATGCATTTAATATTTGATTAGGGTGATCTAACATTGATTTTAGTCTTGCCATACACACCCTAGTTACTAACAATTTATGAAAGCAATAACAATGCGGAAATTTGAAGTCCTACGCTATTACAATATTTAGGGGATGTGGGTACATATGTATGAATGGGGATTGCAAGTAAAAATAAGTCCTAAGTTATTATTACAACCATATTGAAATGTATAAGAATTTACAAGGAAATGTGAAATGAACTTATTTCGTTTTAAGAAAATATTTTGGATCTTTTGTTTTTTTTTAAGAAATAAAATAAAGCGTGAAAGAAATGTTTTTGATGTTTGTTGATTAATAAAATAGGAAGTGATAGGCAAAAATAGTGAAAAAGGAAAAAAGGGAATCAACGTATTATTGATTAAAAGGGTCGGAAGTTCTGACTCTGGCATACTGCAAAATAGAAATCCTGTTAGTGAAAATATGTAAGTCAGAAGTTCTGAGTCCACTGGGGACACAGTTGTTTTTCAGAAGTTCTGATACCACTGGCAACAAAACATGCTTCAGAAGTTCTGATACCATTGGCAACTAAATAGACTTCAGAAGTTCTGAGACCACTGGCAGAACTTGGTCTCTCTCTCTCTCTCTATGCTAGTCAGAACATCTACAACTTGGTAATTTCTCCACAAAATAGAAGATGTGCATAGAACAGTTATAGCAGGTGTCATAGTGTTTCAGAAATAGGAAATATCAGAACTACAAATCAGAGGTAAGTATGAATTTGCTGATCCTAATTCTGAGTTCTAGTTCCTTCAAGAAGTTCTGAACTGATTTATTCCCTACTTAGGCAGGCAAAATGCATGAAATCTCAGAATATGTACAACACCAGAAACATGATATCTACATTGTGTTTTTGAGCATGTAAATCTGGTAATGCTTTAAGTAATGTGATAAGAGTCAGTAGAAGCTTACCTTGCAGCTGGGAAGATTCTATGGAATAGAGATTGGTCCTGAATTCTGGTGAGGTTCGGAGCAACTTCTTCACGTACTAGCAGGATGGAGGTTCTCAACTTCTAGTACAGCAAAAAGGCGATGTTCTGATTTCTTTGAGTAGATGGATGGAGAATGTGAGGTAGTATGAATACAGGAGTTAGGGCAATTTCTAATATGTGAATCAGAAATTGTGTGAATGGTTTTAGTCAAGAAATATTTGAGAACAAATGGAGTTTGAAAGCAATGAATCAAAAGTTAGCAGGTCTTGTGTGTTATGTTTACAGTTTCTTGGAACTCTTGGGATTTTGGCAGGGGTTCAAGGCTTTTCTTTCTCAAATTTTTACGACCTCTTTTCAGTGGCCAAAGGTGTTCTATTTATAGGCAGAGGTTTTGTAGTTTGGAGAGGTCAAGTAGCGCCAACATCATACGCTAGATGCTGACTTGTTCTTGAAGCAAGTTCAAAAAAGGTGTGATAGTTGATAGTTTTTTAGCCTAGACTGAATTAGCAAGCAGGGATTAAGGAAAAGTAGACCCACAAGCAAAAAGTAACGCATGGACCCTGTTGTACCCCAAAATTTGCCCTCCCTTTTTTACAAGAAATTAAAACCTTAGGGTTTTCTCTGATTTTTAAGATTGGCTCAAGAATCGATCAAACAAACTTTTCTTTGGTAGTAAATCAAGAATCAGGGTTTCTCTCGCATTTCTCAGAAGAAATAGAATCCACAGAAATTCAGTTTACTGTTACATTGTTTTCACACTTTTTCAAGTTTGCTGAAAGGTTAACTGATTGTTCTCAAGGCCTGATTATCTCGGATAAGAAATAGGAGCTGAGATTGTTATTTGGAATATTAAGACATCTGCTTGTTAATGGAATGAAAGGTTTGCCGGTTAATGGAATGCTTATTTGTTTATTATACAATGCGTATTGTGATTGGAATACTGATGCAAGGTTATGAGACTGCAAAGTTTTTGATTATTTGGAATTTAAGTTATCTGGATTAGAATTGTTGAAATGCAGTTTCAATTATTTTGATTTGAGAGTCTTAAATAATTAAGTGAAGATGCAAGGAAGAATGGCAAGATATGTGACAATAGAAAAAGTTTTATTAGATAAAGACCTTTTTATTCATTTCAAATATTGTTACAAAAATAATTTATTATTTTTGAATATTGTAAGTTTTTACAACTTATAGTATTTTAAAAAAAATAAATGTTTACAATAAATGAAAAAAAGTCTATCTAATCTAAGCCTAAGTCTCCTAAGCTCCAGTGCTCCCATGCTCAAGGTCTTCGGCTTCTACTGCTTTGTCGCCATCCAAGTTGCACCCACCTGCAAAAGACAAAGGAAAAGAAAATTAGTACAGATAATTGAAAAGAATTTTCAAATGAAAAAGAAAGAAAGAAATTCATCATTAAAATTTGCCGTCTGGAATCAGAATGCTTATTTTTTTATCACGTTTTATTTTTCTCTTTGCAAATCACAAGAAGATTGCACTTCTTGGTTCACAAAGAGAAAAGTAAATGCAAGCATACAAAAACAATTGGTTCAAATGCAAAACATGGGCCATACAGTACAAAGCAAGCATACAAAGGCATAGCAACAAAATATTGCAAAGTTAGCAAGCCAAATATTGCAGCAACCAAGGCAAACCAAGGCGCCAAAATTCAAACCAAATTGTAAAACTAAGAAAACTGAGCATGGCAAGCCAAACTAGATGCAGCATACAAATGCAGAAAGTACAGCAAAAGCAGGAAAATACAGCAGGAGGAAAACCAATTCACAAGCCAAAAGCTTGTCATAGCCTTTTTTCATCATTTTCCAGACAGAGCAAATTTTTCAAAATATAATATAATAAGCAAAAAATGCTTTTCATGGAGAGAGAAAGAGAGAAAGATATCACCTTGGGTGAGGTTTGACAGTTTGGCTAAAGGAGGCTGTCACAAAGAGTAAGAGGATATAAAACAAAACAAACTGCATAGCAAGGGAGAAAAAAACACTTTGTAAAAGGCCACAAAACTCTCCCAACCAAAAAACGTGCAAGTTTCAAAAAAACCACAAACAAGCTCCAAGCCCGCCCAACTACACAAAACAACCAAACTGTGCACAACCAAATCAAAACTGTGCACAACCATTAACCAAACAGTTTCAAACAAAAGCCAAGTCTGAAACTCAAACATAACCAAATTGCACTAACAAAAAACAGTGGCCTAAAACTATTAACAGTTCAAGACCACAAACCTGTAGCAAATCACACAACCTATACAAAGCCAAAACCAAACTGCCAAGCCAAGCTAACACCAACAGCTAAGCCTGCAGCAAATCACACAAACTGTAACAAGCCAAGCTTACCAAAGCAAACTTACCAAACCTGCAAGCCCACTAACAAAAACAAACCTGTTAGCAACCAAACTACAACAAAAATACTCAAGAACCTGCGCAATCAAACAGGCCAAGCTCCAAACCTGTCAAACAAAACACAGCCCAGCAAAAACACCACGAACTACAAACTCAGCAAGCCAAGCTTGCTCAAACCACAAACCCAACAAACTCAGCAAAGCCAAGCTTGCTCAAACCACAAACCCGACAAACCAACAAAAAACAAGCTTGCCAAACAAACCAACAAAAAGTTTCAGAGACATATCATCATCAACCAAAAAATGTCAACTACCAAATATCAAGATCTAGTTTAACAGTCATCATCATCATTGTAAATCATTTTCCAACAATACCAACAATAACAAGTTTCAGATTATTACTTCATCATCAACATCAAATCAAGAGAGAGGGAAAGAGGAAACAAAGTGTTCAAAAAGTGAAATAAACGTTCAAGTCTCAGAGCTACATCATCATCAACGAAAGAACATCAAAAATCAACAAATTTCAGAGATATACTCATCATCAATATTCAACAAAGAGGAAAAAGGTTACCAAAAGTAAAAGTGCGTCCATCACATTTTCCCTCCGCCCATAGCCTCCAAGGAGCGCCTCCGTCTAACCCTTTTCTCCTCTCCATTTTCTGCCCTGAAAATCCCCAAGGTACAATTTATTTTTCTAAAACTCTTGTTGCATCTCAGACATAATAACTATGGATTAAAAAACGAACTGAACATGTAAGCAAACAAGAACATAAGCAAGAACAGGGAAACTGTAAAATTCAGAGAGAGGAAGAATCATACCCTTTTTGCCACCAAGACCTTTAAATGTTAGGAAGAGGATAGAGGTGAGAGGTGGCGTTCCGGTAGCTAGGGTTTAGGAAGAGAATCAGATTGCATCGTGGTATGAGAAGGATGAAGAGGAATAAGGAGAGAGCGGCGCCGCTGTACAAACAACAACACAAACCCTAATTCTGAAACCCCTAAAAATGTCACAAACTTGGCATTGGGCCTTCGTCCCATAAACCTCATCAAGCCCACGTTTTGCTAGCGCGCCTCCCCCATTTTCCATTTCTGACCCCTTTTGTTTCTATCTTTAGTTTTTGTTTGGGCCCAATTCTTAAACCCATGGCCCATCATCACTTTTAAGCAAATGCTATTTGTTTTGTTTTAATTTCAATTAACTTGTTTTTTACTTTTGTTAATAATAAATAATATACTAAACTTTATTTTGTTAGTTTTATTTTTATTCTTTATTAATTAATCTTGTTTCGCATAATGAAAATACCAAAAAGCATTTAATTTGAGCTAATTAATTTTGTTTTCTTTAAACTCTTTTTGTTGATTAATAAAATACAAAAAAATAATAGAAGTTTTATTTAATTAAATTTTCTTCTTTTAAACTTTTTTATTTACATAATTAATAAAACCCATACAAAGAATAATAATAATACTTAATCTTTCTTTTTTTAGAATAGATTTTTATTTATACATGCATCTCATAATTTATTGATTTTCCTTATTTTATAATTTATTATAATTTATATTGAATTGCGACAATTCGATTTGGTTGTAACACTTGATATTTGGACTTTATTATCCTTGTGAGATTCATCCCCATTTGTAAATAATTGTACCCCCATCCCCGGATACTTTTGTAATAGCTTAGAATTTTAATTCTCGTACTTTATGCTTTCAAATATGCCATGACTAGAGATTAGGGTTTGTATGCGAAAATCTAAAATCAATCGCTAGATGACCTAATACAAGATCCAAATGCATGAAAATGACAAACACAATGCACACATGCACCTCTAGGGTAACCTCGCTTGTTGCCTCGAAAATGCAATCATGTCCCTCGAATATGAGACACTCTAGCAAATGCCCCTTTGATAAACAAAAGATCGTAGTCCCTCGATGACCCTCAATGTTGCCTTCGATAAAACGATCTCATCCCTTACAAAATTTCCAGAGCGTATCATAAGTTGCTTTCAATGATTGTATGCGATGACCCGCACCTGTCCCGTTTAATATCCTAACACAAGGTTGTTCACCAAATATAATGGTGAAATAACACTGTCAAAAGGGTTAAAAACATAAGAAAGATCTTTGAGTAAAATAGGGTAGACAACTCTTAGTTACTTGATCAAAACTTGCAAAACATCCTTGCTATTTTCAAACACACTTCACAACACAATTTCCCAAAACAAACTTTTAAAACATTGAAATATCTTTTCAAAAGACAAACACCTTTGTAAAACATTCAAACAAGAATTGTTACAAAGGTTGCCTAGACAAGGCCTCTTTTTCAAAGCATTTTCAAAATCACACACACAAAGCACCATTTCAAACAATTGAAAAGCAAAAGCAAGTGATCTAAAACAAGTAACTAAGAGCCCATGGAAAACCATGGATGAAAAGGGTGCTAGCACCTTCCCTTTTCATAATCTACCCCCCGAACCCGAGAAAACATCTCAAAGGTCTTTCCTGTTCTTTTTAACCTTTCCTTTGGATAAAATAAAAATTCAGTGGCGACTCTTGCTAAACCGAACAATTGCAAACACAAACACAAAACCTCAAGTCAGTTCTCCCACCGTATCACAGAACTGGAGACTCTGTTGGAGAAAATTCTAAAAGTGGGGTTACCTTAGGGTTTTAGATCACCTTTGCATGCTTATCTTGATTGCCTTGATTGCTTTACATTTGGTTCTATTGTTTGGGTTTGAAATCCTCCACCCGGATTTGGGAAACATTCATAGGTAAATAGCAATACGTTGTGGAAACTGTGCGGGGTATACCGACATGGTTGAAGCAATAGCTATATTAGTGCGACATATTTGTGGGTACCGGTAGCCTTTGAGTTAATCAAAGAGAATACAGGGCCGCTGAGTGATGTCATGAAGCAGTAATGGACTTTAGAACCTTTACTCGACCAACTTGGCCTTTTTAGGGGTAGTGAGATGACCGACTTTGGTGCAGTCCGAAGTTGATAGATACTCAATACTACACTCATTGAGGGTTGTTTTCTTGGAATATTTCGGTCGCCAGTAAAGTGGCTAAACTGAAACAATGAACACAGAAAATAATCCAGTGATATTGAGCTCCTTAGAACCCAGTTACTATTTATAGGACAAGTTGAACCAACAAACTTCAAGAGGGTACTTAGCTATGAAACCCCATGCAAGCCTGAAACTAGGATCTTGTGTGATTTGCTTGTACATATGCTTGTGCATACATCATAAACATCATGAAACATCATTTGCATCCACTAACCATTTCAAGGGTTTGGATCTTCATCTTTGTTCCTGTTTTGTAGGTCATTGAATCTCTTCGCAGGAAAACAATTCAAGTCAACCTTGTGAGAATCCCTCCTCAACTCAAGGAACTTACTTCCAAGATTCCAGAGAATTCTCCCTTCAGTGAAAGGCATGGTAGACTTCTCAACTTGGTCAACTCCAACATTGAAGAAGACATGGTGAAAGTTCTCTTCCAGTTCTTTGACCCCCTACACCATTGCTTTACGTTTCCTGATTACCAACTAGTACCTACTTTGGAGGAATTTTCTTAACTTATGAGGATTCCTATTCTCCATCAACTACCCTACAACGGTACGGAAAAAGAACCAAAGCCTGAAGATGTTTCTCAAGCTTTACACTTGCAACCATTTGTTATCAAAGGTCATTGGGAAACCAGAAGTGGTGTCAAGGGTTTCTTGGCAAAGTTTCTGTTTGAGAAGGCACAAGACTGCTGGAATTCTCTAGATCTACAAGCTTTTGAGGAGATTGTAGCACTTCTCATCTATGGGTTGGTCTTGTTCCCAAACCCTGATCAACTTATAGATGTGAATGCTGTCAAGATTTTCATATCTCGGAATCTTGTGCCTACATTGCTTAGGAACATCCTACACTCATTTTACACACAAACAATGAGGAAAAGAGGTGTTCTCATGTGTTGTACTCCTCTTCTAGCAAGGTGGTTTATTTCTCACCTTCCCCAGTCAGTCTTGAAGAATGAACAAGGCTTGATGTGGTCGCAACGATTGATGACTCTTACACACTCTGATGTTCATTGGTGTTCTCGGTCCAGAGAAAATGTCATCATCATTGATCATTGTGGGGAATTCCCTAATGTCCCACTACTTGGCATTAGGGGAGGCATTACCTACAACCCCTGTTTAGCTCTAAGACAATTTGGATATGCCCGAAGGGATGGCCCTCATGATATGCTGATTCCTGACTTGGTTTTTGACTTCGACAACGATGCTCAAGGACTTCGACAAAGGTTTATCCGAGCATGGAGGATGCCCAACAAAGTGGATAGTAAGACACTGGGGCACAAGAATTCCATCCCCCTTGAGCCTTACCTCAAGTGGGTACGAACCCGCGCCCAGAGTCTTATGATGCCTTACCCCCACATTCTCCCCGTGATTAAAGAGCCTGTTATGGCAGGAGAGGTTCCATACACCCTCCTACATCCAGACATGCCAACATCATTGGAAGAATTGCAAAAGAGTTGGATACAGCTCAAGGAAGAGCGGAACACTTTTGAAGCCAGCTTCTATGCCAGTGAGAAGAAGGTTTTGGAACTTACTCGCCGACTTTACAAAGAGGAGACTCTTAACACTTACATCGCGCCAAAAAGGATGTGCAACGTCTTTTTACATTAAGAAGCTTTGTAATATTTTGCCCATGGGGCATTTATGTACTGACAAATTTCTTCTTATTAATATGACGTGTGTTCTTTTTGTCTGCAACAACTTTGAATTTCTGAATCCTTGGATGCATTACATGAATAAACATATCATTCATCATATGCATAAACAGGTCTTCACACCAGGTTTCCTTATCTTTCTGCTGTTTATTTCAGCAAGATGGATATAGAGCAGACGGTCAAAAATCTGCAAGCATAGAATTCACAATTCCAACAACTCCTCATGACCTTAGCAAAGGGTCAAGAGGACCTTAAAGCACTGTTAGAGAAGAAAGAAAAGGAAAAAGGAAAAAAGAAAAAGAAAAGAGTCGGAGTAGCTACTCTGGGAAGAAGATTTGAGAATGAAGCTAGGAGAGTCATGGAGTTCCCCTCGACGTCTGATGAAGGGACCGACAAAGGGAAAGGAGCTGCAGTACCTTCCGAGTCTGAGGATGAAGAGGAAGAAGCTGAAATGGATGAAGATTACTCCGAGCAGCAGTACCCTCCTGCGGACGACCGGTATAAAAATCTGGAAGAGCGGTTGGCATCCATGGAGGTATAAAGGGTACCTAGATTGGATTTTGAAGAGCTGGGATTGGTTGTTGGGATCGTCATTCCCCCTAAATTCAAAGTGCCTACATTTGCTAAATACGACGATTTGTCTTGTCCAAAGATGAATCTATGTTCTTATGTCAGAAAGATCCAACCTCACTCTTCTGATAAGGATCTGTGGGTCCACTTTTTTCAAGATAGTTTGTCGGGTACACAATTGGACTGGTTCTACCAGCTTGAGAGGGTTGATGTATATAACTAGGAGGACTTGGCTGCTGCTTTCTATCGACAATATCAATACAATGCAGATTTAGCGCCTACTCGTACTCAACTACAGAGTATGAGTATGGTTTCTAACGAGGCATTTAAAGAGTATGCCCAAAAGTGGCGTGATTTGGCTGGAAGGGTGCAACCACCATTGTCTAAAAGGGAACTCGTTGATATGTTTTTGGGGACCCTGTCTGGTCCATTCTTCAATCACCTAATAGGGAGCTCATCTGCAGGGTTCACTGAATTAATTCTGATAGGAGAAAGGGTCGAAGCTTATATTAAGAGTGGTAAAATTCAGAAGGATACATCTGCTTCATCCTCTATAAAGAAGACCTTCCCAGTCAAGAAGGAAATTTCTGCTGTTTACACCCAGAGAAATCGGGAAAGAGAGGAACGCCGACCAATAATGGGGGCCGTATTAATTCAGAAGTCCGCCTCAGATAAACCTAGAAATAGTCAACCAAGGAATGATCAGCCCAGAACCTATCAGCAAAGGGTAGAAAGGCCACAACGGCAATATACCCCGATAAATATGACACCCGCTCAGATCCTTCCACATCTCCTGAAATTAAACCTTGCTAATTTGAGAGAGGCACCGAAGAATACAAATACCACTTCTCCACATTATCATCCCAATGCAAAATGTGCATACCATTCAGACAGTATAGGGCATGACAGCAACAACTGTTGGGCCCTCAAAAACAAGATCCAAGACTTAATAGATGCCAAGGAGGTAGAATTCGATGCGCCTGAAAAGCCGAATGTGATTTTTGCCCCAATGCCCAAGCATGGTCACAATGTCCATGCAATTGTGGAAGATCTTCATGTTACCGCCGTTGACGAATTAAGGACTCTGTTGCCAATGATTAAATTGAATCTGTTGAAAGCCTGGATTTTCCCGGGATGTGAAAAAGATTGTTACTTCTGTTCAACCATGCAAACCTACTGCCCACTGTTGAAATCAGGCATCCAAAGCCTGATGGATACTCAAGAGATCCTCTTTCAAAAAACTCTTGTTGCTACTATCACTCATGTTACTCCTGTTACCTTTACTCCAATCAATGATATCACCATAATCACCATTTCCGACAATCTTTCCAAGACCTGCAAAAGGCCTATTAAGATTACGCCTGATCCAAAGCTTGTACCGCTGAAGATTACCATGCCGGGGCCTATCCCGTATAAGTCCAACAAGACGATACCATGGAATTACGGAGGAGAGATCTTCTACCATGGTATCAAGCAGATCGAATCAGTCCAAGAGAATTCTGAGGAAGAAACCCCTGATGTAGGGAATATTGCGGGAACGAGTAAGATATCTCGTAGTGGAAGAATCTTCTCTCTGGAGATTTCTCCTCCAAGGGCAGTCTTTGGACCCTCAAGTGCTCGTGTGCCAGTCAAGATATCTACGCAAGGTCCAGTGATTGAAGAATTTGTTACTCCCGAAGTTGTACCCTCTGCTGTCACCGTTGACAAAGGTAAGGGGATCCAAGAAGCACCTGTCAGGACGAAGGCTCAGACTTTGGTTATCCCCGAGACCACCCAAAAGGAGATGGAGGAAATCTTAAAGATAATCAAGAAGAGCGACTACGATGTCGTAGAGAAGCTAGGGCAAACCCCTTCAAAAATCTCCATGCTGGCTCTCTTACTCTGCTCCGAGGCTCATGCCAAATCCTTGATCAAATTTCTAAAGATGGCACACGTGCCTCAAGAAACTTCTGCAGACCAGTTTCAAGAGTGCGTGGCTAGCCTTACAGCCGATAATGGTCTTGTCTTTTCTGATGCTGATTTGACGTCTAGGGGAAGAAAGCATAATGATACACTGCATGTCTCCGTAGAATGCAGGGGGACCACACTTGCCCATGTTTTGGCTGATATCGATTCATCTTTTAATGTTCTACCAAAAAAGGCGTTGGACAAATTGGACTGTGAAGGTTTGACCCTAAAGCCCAGTAACATCATTGTTAGAGCCTTCGACGGTTCTAAGAGGATGGTTCACGGAGAAGTGGACATTCCAATCAAAGTGGGTACAAAAATTTTCAACTCTACTTTTTATGTGATGGACATCCGTCCTTCATATTCATGCTTGTTGGGAAGGCCATGGATCCACAACGCTGGGGCAGTCACTTCTTATCAACACCAAATGCTAAAGTATTCGGTCCAGGATAAGATCATAACAGTTCATGGTGAGGAGGAGTATATGATAAGTCACCTTAACTCTTTCCGCTATGTGGAGTTAGATGGCGAATTCATAGAAACACCTTTCCAACACTTTGAAGAGGTTTCTCCTGAGCTCGCGGTAGCAAAGACAACGACTGATGTGCCTATCATTACCAAGTCGGTGTCCCGGATGTCATCCCTTAAAGATGCAGAGGCTGTAATCAAGGAAGGAGGAAGTACGGTGTGGGGGCAATTGCCAGATTTTCCTCACAAGACGGACAAGTTCGGATTGGGTTTCACTGACGTTGGCCAGAAAGCTGTGCGTCGCTCCCGGGCTGGAGGAACACCCTTAAAAATCACTCACCATGGAGTTCATGCTTTAGAAGATGATAATGAAGAAGGCAACTTTGAAGATTGGATCTTCCCAACCATTGAAGGAGGACTGAACAATTGGGAGGCGAAAGACTTCGTTCCCATCACTTTCATCAATCAGTAATTTATCTTTTGAACATTTTTCAGTTGGTCTGTAATAACTATTAAACAATCCGTACACTCTTTTTGCCTTGTTCCTTACCCGAGGCATACAGGTCCATTTGTAAGGGCTTGATTTCTTCATTATCATATGCCATTTTTAATGAATCATGGACGTTTTCATCTATAAACTTTTGTGTTCATTTTATTTCTTTTTACATTTTATTTTGTTTAAAGGTGGCTATCCCTTACACACAACCACACTCACAAAATGCAGGTATCCATCCACTTCGGATTCCATGGGTAACAATTCTGCTATGGCCTTCAGTGACTCTGAAGATCTGGTCAATCATGCCGAATATGAAGGTGATGAAGACTGTGAAGTGCCTGGAGAGTTAGCTAGACTTCTACAACAGGAAGAGATGGCTATTTTGCCCCATTAAGAGCTGTTAGAAACTATCAACTTGGGTACTGCCGAAGACAGGAGAGAGGTTAAAATGGGTGCCAACCTAGAGCCAAGTGTCAAGGAGCGCTTAGTTCAGTTGTTGAATGAATATGTTGAGATCTTTTCCTGGTCCTATGAAGACATACCGGGACTCGACACAGATATTGTGGTTCACCATCTCCCTACAAGAGAAGATTGTCCACCGATAAAACAAAAAGTCCGTCGAATGAGGCCTGATATATCTGAAAAGATCAAAGCCGAAGTGATGAATCAATTCAATGCCGAGTTTCTTGTTGTTACTTCCTATCCACAATGGGTCGCTAACATTGTGCCCGTGCCTAAGAAAGATGGCAAAGTAAGAATGTGCGTGGATTACCAAGATTAAAACAGGGCTAGACCTAAAGATGACTTTCCACTACCGCACATTGACATTTTGATCGACAACACAGCTCAACATAAGGTATTTTCCTTCAAGGATGGATTTTCAGGGTACAACTAGATCAAAATGGCCCCTCTAAGACATGGAGAAGACTACTTTTGTTACACAGTGGGGTACCTTCTGCTATAAAGTAATGCCATTCGGACTGAAGAATGTCGGGGTAACCTATCAGCGCGCCATGGTAGCTTTGTTTCATGACATGATACATCATGAGATCGAAGTCTACATAGACGATATGATAGCCCGTTCACAAACAGAAGAAGAACACCTCGACCATCTGCAAAAGCAGTTTGTCAGATTAAAGGAGTATAAGCTCAGATTGAATCCTAGAAAGTGCACTTTCGAAGTCAGGTCTGGTAAACTCTTGGGATTCATCGTCAGCAACAAAGGCATTGAGGTTGATCCTGCTAAAGTCGAAGCTATACGAGAAATGCCTGCCCCCCGCACTGAAAAGGAGGTCAGAGGTTTCTTAGGACGCTTAAACTACATTGCAAGGTTCATTTCTCACCTAACATCTACCTGTGAACCAATCTTCAAGTTGTTGAAGAAAGATCAGGTGGTTGAATGGAATGATGACTGTCAAGCTGCTTTTGATAAAATCAAGGAGTATTTGCTAGAACCTCCTATCTTGATGCCACCGGTCGAAGGAAGGATGTTAATCATGTATCTGACTGTTTTGGATAATTCAATGGGGTGCGTACTGGGCCAACATGACGAGTCTGGTCGAAAAGAGCATGCAATTTATTACCTTAGCAAAAATTTTACCGATTGTGAGACTCGCTACTCACTGCTCGAGAAAACTTGCTGCGCTTTGGTATGGGCTGCTCGCCGGCTAAGGCAGTATATGTTGACACATACCACTTTGCTGATTTCTAAAATGGATCTGATCAAGTATATCTTCGAAAAGCCTTCTTTATCTGGAAAAATCGCTAGATGGCAAATGATCCTGACTGAGTATGATATCCAGTACACAACCCAAAAAACTATAAAGGGGAGTGTACTAGCTGACCATCTAGCTCATCAAGCTGTCGAAGATTACCAATCTATGAAATTCGACTTTCCCGACGAGGACATTATGACATTGGACAACATTGAAGGTAACAGACCATATGACGGACCTGAACAAGGATCCTGATGGACCCTGTACTTTGATGGTGCGTCAAATGCACTTGGCAACAGTATCGGTGCGGTACTTATCTCTCTAGAAGGTTGCCATACACCTTTCACTACTAGACTCTGCTTCAATTGCACCAACAACATGGCCGAGTATGAAGCTTGTATCTTTGGTCTCAAGGCTGCGATTGACTTAGGAATCAAGTCTTTGGTTGTATTTGGAGACTCAGCTTTGGTTATCAGTCAAATCAAAGGAGAGTGGGACACTAAACATCCTAACCTCATCCCATACAAAGAACAGGTCCTGACATTGTTACCTCATTTCGAGCAGATTACCTTCGAGCACTTCCCGCGAGAAGAAAATCAGCTAGCAGATGCTCTAGCTACAATGTCTTCCATGTTTAAACTCAAATGGGATAATGAGGCTCCCCAAATCACCATCTAGCGAATGGATGAACCTGCACATTGTCATGAGATTAATACTGAAGAAGTAGTGGAACAACCCTGGTTTCACGAAATCAAAAGGTATCTTGAGACTCTAGAATACCCTGAAGGAGCTTCAGTCAATGACAGAAAGTTCTTAAGGAGATTTGCTGCCAAGTTCTTCCTGAGCAATGGCATCCTATACAAACGCAACCATTATTGTGTTCTGCTTCATTGTGTGGACAAGGTTGAAGCTGAGCAGATCATAACTGAACTGCATAGTGGCACATTTGGCACCCACTTAAGCGGACATACGATGGCTAAGAAGATTCTAAGGGCAGGCTACTACTGGTCTACCATGGAAGCTGACTATCATCAATATGCCCGTACTTGTCATAAATTCCAAGTTTATGCTGACAAGGTACATATTCCTCTAGTTCCTCTCAATGTTCTAACAGCTCCTTGGCCATTCGCGATGTGGGGTATCGACATGATTGGGGAGATCAAGCCTACAACGTCCAATGGACATCGCTTCATCCTGGTGGCTATTGATTACTTTACCAAATGGGTCGAAGCAGCTTCCTTCGCCTCCGTTACAAAGAACGTGGTTGCCCGCTTCATCAAGCAGAACCTCATTTGCCGATACGGTATTCCTGACCGAATCATTACGGACAACGATACAAACCTGAACAACATTATGATCACCGCTCTGTGCGAGCAGTTCAAGATTCAACATCACAATTCATCTCCCTATCGGCCAAAGATGAACGGTGTTGTCAAAAATATGAACAAAAATATCAAGAAGATCATTTAAAAGATGACAGTCACCTACAAGGATTGGCATGAGATGTTATCGTTTGCCCTACACGGATACCGTACCACGGCGCAAACATCAACTTGGGCAACACCCTTTTCTTTGGTATACGGCATGGAAGTTGTTTTACATATAGAAGTTCAGATTCCTTCCCTGAGAATCATGAAGGATGCTGGTTTGAGTGAAGACGATTGGATTCAGACCCGGCTTGATCAACTTAACTTGATTGACGAGAAGCGACTTACTGCTGTTTGTCATGGTCAGACGTATCAAAAACGGATGATCAAGTTGTGATACGGTGGGAAAGAACTGACTATTCTGGAATGCTGGTTCGCGTTTTGCGTTTGTTTTCTCAAAATGTCATGGTAAGCAAGAGTCGCCACTGTCTTTTATTTTATCCAACAAGGAAAGGAAAAAAAGCACAGAAAAATACCTTTTTCGAGATGTTTCTCGGGTCCGGGGGGTAGATTATAGAAAGGGAAGTTGTTAGCACCCTTTCTATCCGTGTTTATCCACGGGCTCTTAGGTACTTGCTCAAAGTGTTTTCAAAATTTTCTTTTCTTTGTGTTTGTGGGTTTGAAAGAAGTTGTTTGTTTGAAAAGTGTAAGTGCAAAAAGTTTTATTTTTGTTTTGAGAGAGCAAGTACTTAAGAACCATCTACCTACTCGAAAAAGGAATCAAT
The DNA here is from genome assembly GCA_948472305.1 of Vicia faba. Taxonomy (NCBI): domain Eukaryota; kingdom Viridiplantae; phylum Streptophyta; class Magnoliopsida; order Fabales; family Fabaceae; genus Vicia; species Vicia faba. Next base: position 224,149,107 of record OX451739.1, on the reverse strand, counting down.
CTGTACTAATGTCCTTTAGACAATTCTATCCCACTATGAATGAGTAGGTAGCACCGTCGTTGGAGTTTAAGGGTCAATTCGATTAAGGGACGTGTGGTCACTAAAGCAATGTTAGGATGACTTAGCGGTAACCCTAATGTCTTAGACCATTTTTCCGAGGCAACCGTTTCGAGGCAACTATGATCTTTGGACAAGAGGGCGGCCTCTAAAACTTCCTGTACTCAATGACCATGTTCGAAGGCAACCAAGTGAGGTGTACCCTAAGAGTGCGCATGTGCGAGTGTGTTTTTTTTCAGTTAATTTTATCTTTGTACATATCATGGGTGATCTATGTTGATTTTAGGTTTTGAACGATTAATCTTGTCATGCATTCCCTATTATCAAACATCTAACTGTTTATAAGTTGCGGAAATTAAATTGCGGAACTATTACAAGGCGTCGGGTATTTACATCGCCAAAAACAACCCTTGAAATTAAAATGCGGACAATAAATGAAGCGGTAAAATAATCAAAGTCCTAATTAAACTATTACATTCCAGGAAACAGATACAATAATATGATAAAATGGATCGCGTGCGAGAAAATTAAATCGGGCGCATTCTAGGGTTTTGACCCTTTAATTATTAAAGAAAGGATTTTTTTTGTTATTTTGAATTAAAAAGAAATTAGACCTAAGTTAATTATTAAATTAAATAAGCTAATTAATTAATTAATAAAAAATGATATTTTTGGATTTTTGATATTTAAGGAAATAAAATAAATTTGATCAAAGTTAGTAAAAACCTAATTATCTAAATTAATTTTAATTATTGCAAAAGATATCAAAGTTATTTCCTAATTAAACTAAATTAATTAAATTAATTTATTTAACAAAAATAAAATACTGGAAATTAATTTTAATAATGAAAATGTTTTTTTGGTTTTTTATTTTATTAACAAAAAAATTTAATTGGTTAGTTAAATAATAAAAATAATAACAATTAATTAATTAAAAGAAAATAATAAAAATAGAGAGAGTGAGGGTTTGGGCCTGTATAGGGGGTTCATTCAGCAATTCCAAGGCCCATTTGTCCACCAGCTTGGTTGACTTTCCTGGTTCCCTGTACGCCTTTGACTTGGTCTTATGATGGACCTCCAATATGGACCACCAGATCTGGCCTGGGGCCATCTGGCAAGCATTGGAATGAGGGAGCATTATAGGCCATAATTGCTGAAGTGCGCTAGAACACCTGAAGAAAAATAACAAAGTAATATAGAGGGACCTGGGATTCGAACCCAGGTCCTGTGAGTCACTGGACAGCGCACTTACCACTACATCACTATGCTTCATTCGTTAGTATATTGGATAACAATTATTATATGGAAAAACAATTAATATTCCAGAATTAAAAACAAAAACGCGCGAATTATGAATGGTCCAATGGGGGGGAGGCACGTATTCATCTTCTTCGTTGGACCTGGTTTTTTTACCTGCGGATTTGCATCCGCAGCTAAATCCGTAGCTTCATCCTAAAATCTATCCTAGGCCATAGAAATTAATTCCAAGACCATAGTCGTGATCGTCTAGGCCTCCTGAGCATGTCTATGTCCATTAATGGCCTCAATTTTTCCTGTAAATAAAACGCCCAAAAACAAAGACCAAGAACCCTAGATTCGGGTATGGCACTACATGTCATATAAACACAATTAAATAATGCAGAAAGTTTAGAAATTACTCAAGGATCATGAATACGTCAATGATTTGTCAAGAAAATACCAGAATGAGAGGTTGCGATTTCAAATGCAGGGCGGTGTTTTGAAGGACTTACAACGCGGTTGAAAGGGTGTGAGGGCTTTCTTTTGATTGCTTCTGACTCAGTGGATGTCTGGCAAGTGATTGGCGTTGAGATTTGGTTCTGAATTTCCCTCTAAGAAGGATTTCAGTTTCAAGCTTTTTTCAAGTTTTTTCTCAAGTTTTGTTCTTGTGATTTTGCAGCTTCTAACCTCTAAAACTCGTGCCTCTCACTTGTATATGTATAAAGCAATGCATTAGGTCAAGTTTTGTGGACTGAATCTTTGTGCATTATGGCTTGGAGATTTGATTTGATCCTCCATTAAAAAGCTTCCAATTTTGTCCAAAATCTATCTTTTTGTTCATGATATGGTGAGATACGAATTTGATCAACTTTATGATGATGATTGGGTCCTGAAATAGCCAAAAGGAGATCCAATAATCAATGTTTGGATTTTATATGATTTAAATTGATTTAAAATGCCATAATTCATTAAAACATCAAATTAAATAATAAAATTGATAAATGGTCATGAGGCTGAAGCTAGGACACGTGTGTAGTGTGACAAGATCAAATCAAGTGGAAAAGAATGGGCCCATTTGACAAAATTTGAAGTTTTGGGGATAATTGACTTTTGGCAATTTTGAAAAAATTCCCAACTTCAACAATTCATAACTTCTTCAATTTTGAACTTTTGGAAGTGTTCTTGAACTTTTTAGAAGGCTTGAGATGTCCTATAACCAACCCTTTTGGTCTCATCGCATTTTGATATTCCATGCTCAAGTTATAACCTTTGAAAAAAAGGTGTTTTTGTTGACTTTCAAAAATGACCTATAATGTCTAAATTTGTAACTTTTTGTGAGTGAATTTCTTGATCTTGGGGTATGAATATGGATTGTAGGAAATTGCATCCTATTCAAAATTAGCTTTGGATGGGTCATTTATCATAAAGTATGAGAAAGTTATGCTTGTTCAAAGTTGAGTTGACTTTTCCTACAAAACCCTAATTTAGCAACTTTTGAATCTTGATGAATTTTGAGCAATCCTTGATGAATCATGATAAACCCTTGATCAAATGATGAAATATCCTCAAAAATGAGAATGTTGACAAAAAATCTTGAAGTCTGACTGTATTTGGGTCACAGTTGACTTTTGCCCTAGCACAATTGATTTTTGGACCCTTTGAGCAATTGGCTGACCAAACTTTCTCTGCAAGGCTTAAAATTTGACATGGATGAACTTGAGAACATATTAGGACATTGGGGAGCGCTTGAGGTCATTTGGATGAAAGGTCCTTGATGCAACACAAAACCCTAATTTGAGATTGACTGCCTTAGGAGATAGCTTGACTGTCCAACTCTTGAGCAATCTTGAGCAACTTGGAGATCATTCTTGCAATGTCTTGAGAAATATGAGAGGGAAAATTTTGGGGTACAACACAAGGCTTTCAACAAGAAATTCAGACATCAGGTATATCAAGTCAGAGATCTGGTAATCAAATGGATCATCTTGCCACAAAGTGATCCCAGGGGCAAGTGGACTCCTACTTACTAAGGACCATTTATGATCAAAAACATCTTTTCTGGTGGGGCAATGATCTTAACCACCATGGACGACAATGACCTGCCGCACCCTGCGAACGCAGACATAGTCAAAAGATACTACGCATAAATGACCTGATAAGTTGAAAACCCGAAAGGGCGACTTGGGCAAAAATGGGCATCCCGGTGAATCGAAAACCCGAAAGGGCGGTTCAGGCAAAAATTAAGGATAAACAAAAAGATATGTACACCCGGCAAGTTGAAAACCCGAAAGGGCGACTTGGGCAAAAAAGGGTTTCCTAGTGGATCGAAAACCTGAAAGGGTGATCCAGGTAAAAGTTAGGGAATTAAAGCGTATGACTATGTCTCGTCGGATCACTTTAAGGACAGTCTCTTCACAGACAAGCTCCAGGCTTCTGATCTACCCAATCATTTGTGGACGAATGGACAAAATACTCAAAGTTATGAAGGATATAGCAGAATGGGAACCCTGTAGAATTGTTACACATAGCCATCTTTATTTGTATAAATTTTTTCCCCAACTTTATGACAAAATTCTCTTACTGGGATGTCTGTCTCCTTTGTACAAAATACTTACACAAAGTTAATACAAAGTTACTTCAAAATACAAAAAAAAATTGTTTGCCTTTTCTTTCTTTTTTACACTTGTGTTTTATTTGAAAACGTCCAATGATTTATTAAATGAGCATATGCATTTGAATATAATCACTGCTTACAAATAAAACGAAATGAGAAAGAATAATTATTGATAGGATGGAAGTGTAGGAAATTATCTTTAGGCTGTTCCAGGAGAAATTCCCTGCAATACATCATCCAGATCCTGGGCGGAACTAAAGCTTTGAAATGCATATCCCCAGCAGAGTTAAGTTTCAAGGATCCCCATCAGAGTTGAGTATTCAAATTCCCAACCAACAGCGGAGCAAAACTTTGAACTACAAACCCTCCGTAAGAATGAAACTTTCTTCCCCAAGCAGAGTCAAACCTTCAACCTGTGAACACCAGTGAAGACCATCCAGTTTCCTCCCTTCTCCCGGAGAGTTGCTTTTAAACTAGATAATTCATCAGAAAGTTATTTTTAAAAAACTTTTTCCCAGTGAAGTCGCCAATCAAATCAGCACGTCACTAAGACCCCCAGCGGGGAGGAAACTTTGAGCTACCAATCCCCAGCGGAAACCATTCAGTTTTTCCCTGATATCCTCAACAGAATGGAGTTTCTCATTCTTGATTACCCAGTATATTGGCATACACCCAAGCTCCTGATATTCCCTACAGAATGAGGATTCTCATTCTCAAAGTGGTATACAACCTAAGCTCCTGAATTTCTTCCAAACAGGAATAAGCTTTTCCCAGGGTCCTGAGCTTACTCTCCAGCAGTATGGCTATTCACCACAGAATTTCTAATCCCCTACAGATCAAAGATTCTTATTCTTGATTCCTCAGCACCAGTTCCCCTAGCAGAATGAAGATTCTCATTCTCATTTCCCCCCATAGAGTTTTCAGATATTCCCCAGCGGAGTTCTCCTCAAACAACAAAACGGAAATCCCCAGTAGATTAGCATACAACCAAACTCCTGATTTCCCCAGCAGTATAACTTCTCCCCGCAGAGGTTGTCAAAAAGCTTGAAGACACACATACTCTTCAACAAGGATCCAGGATTTATCTTCCCCGACAGCGGTTAAAGATTTTACTATCTCCAGCTATCCAGGATTTACCTTCCCCAGCAAGACAGCTCATCAGCTTACATGCGCATACATTGCATTCATATATCATAAACATTGATAAAACACATATATTGCATCATACATTTCATGCAACATAACTTTGTGTTTCAGCTAATATTTTACCCTTTTCAGGATAGGATTAGCAAGCTTCGAATTCAATAATCATGAAAACAGTTTACAGATGCTTCCCAACATGGATGTCAATCTATCGCTTGTTCAGATTCAACTTTTGAAAACAGTTTACGGATGCACCAAACATGGATGCTAATTGTTGTACCCCAAAATTTTCCCTCGCATTTTTCCACAAGAAATAACAACTTCAGGCTTTTCATGATCTTTCAAACTGGCTCAAGAATCAGTCAAACAGACTTTTCTCGTCAGTCAGGACACAATTAGGGTTTTATTGATTTTCAGGGCTCTGGAATGCTTCAAACAGTTGGTTTAGGGTTTTGGTTGATTTTGGCACAACTTCGATCAGGCGAATGTTTCTTTGGCATTTAATCAGGAATTAGGGTTTGTGTGCGCATTCTCGGAAAGATCTAAATTCTACAGTGCTTTGCAAGATATTCCGAGATTTGGGTTGAATTCGCATTATTTGACTTAATCAGTAAAAGATTGCATTTGGATTGAATTCACATTTGTTTGACTGGATCAGTAAAAAGATACATGCAGTTTGGATTTGCAATGTTGGGTAAAAATCAGTGAAAAGGGAATGTGCCTAATCAGTTGTTGTGATTAACTGTTTGTTTTGCTTTGAATATTGGAAGCATCAAGTTTATTAATTGATCAACACTGAAATATTGTTTAGTTAATTATTTATTATTCTAAAGATTAAATAAGTTGGAATTTATTTTAAATTTATTTTAATTTAAAGAACTATAAATAATGAATAAACAATTGGAGAAAAGAAGAATTAATTAAATAAAAGGACTTTTTATTTATCTTTAAATCATTTGTGTAATTGTTTTTGTTTACAAAATGTTTACAAAAATAATGTTACATTTATTTAAAGTTAAATAAAAACTATCCTAATTATTTTTCTAATCTTCAAATCTTCGTCTGCTATCCCTCGCTCCAGTGCTCCATTTTTTCATCTGCAAAAGAAAAAGAGAAAAGTCAAAAAGCAGATAAATAAATAATGGAAGAAGTTCATCATTAAGGGCCACTGATTGGGATCAGTTAACCCTCTCTACAAATCACGGGATTTCTCCCGGTTCACAAAGAGGGAAGAATTTTATTTGCTAATCATGAATGCAAAGTTGAAAAAAATGCAAAGTTTGTCAACACATTGCACAATTCAAAAATCTCAAACAGTACTGCACAAATTCAAACCCAACTAAAGGTCCAAACTGAATCACAACCTCCAAACTAAAACTTTCTGCCAAAAATGCAAGTCACTATCCAAAAGGCTACTCAAAGCTGTCAATAAAGAAGATTTGGGAAAGATATCAAGCTGTCAAAAAGAAGAGACAATATGCAGAGGAAAACTATTATGCAAGCAATAAAACTCATTTTCATCATTTCCCAAAGAAGGGGCCCTTTCAGAAAGTACACACAAAAACATATTTTAATATTCTTTAAAGTGTACTGGAGAGAGAAGAGGAGAGAAAAGAAAGCAGGTTTTTAGGCTTTAGGCAGGAAGAGAGAAAAATATAAAAACACAAGAACTGAACACAGTAGGGGAGAGAGAACAAAAAAACCAACAACTCAAAAACCAGTAAGACCTGCATCAAGCCTCACAAAAACAGCAAAAAACCAGTTCAAGCCTCAAAAGACCATAAACCATTTCCTACTGCATAAACCATACCTGTCTAAGCCTGCTGAAACCTCACAAACCTGTAAACCACGCCAAAACCACAACCTTGGCCTGAAACCATTTTCCTTAAACCATAAACCTACTGTCAAAAACAACAGAACAAACATAAACCCAAGACTGACCCAAGTTCTTCCAACCTGAACCATCACAAGCCATACCAGCATATGTCCATAAACCAGATAATACCACCCTGCCTGTCAAAAAACCTGATAACCATAAAAACCTCATAACCTTAACTCTGTCCAACCTGGAACCATCAAACACAAACTCACCAAAAGGCCTGTCCAGCTTCAAGCCTAATACATCAAACACAAAAGCCCACATGAGAACCCTCAGAGGAATGCTCATCATTGGGCCATAAACAAGCATTCAAGACAAGTGAAAGAGGCATCTCAAGGCAACATCACAGACAAACGCTCAGAGGCATCATACAAAAGGCAAAGGCAATCAAAAGCCCAGCATACGGAGGTATCAAGGCAAAAGAGAAGAAGAAAGTCAAAGAAGCAATAAGGCAAAGCAGGCAAGCCTCAGAAAAAGCAATATCACAAGCCTCAAACAGCATCATCATGGGCCATTAATTCAAGCATACAGTAGAAGAAGAAGAAGAGAGGCTAATCAAAGCAAAAGCTTCAACAATAGCATGTTACAGTTATAGCATTCAAGTCCTCAGACAGCATCATCATAGGAGAAAAAAAGTTCAAAGGCATTCAACGACATTCAAAAGCAAGTGTTAAAGGCAACTCAGAGGCGAAGAAGAGAGATAACAAAAGCATTCAGAAGCATTCAGAGGCATTCAAAGGCATTCAAAGGCGTTCAAGGCAACAAGCAGTAAAGGCAAATTCGAGGCTAACAGAAAAAAAGATGAAAAGATGTTCAAACTAAGGTTCTCAGCTTGACATCACAGAACCTGAAGCAAAGCGCGCATCACGTTCCATTCGCCGTCGAGCCTCCTAGCTTTCCCCACCCTCCTTCCTCCTTCTCCAGGTAGCAACTTCGCACTCTTTTTCGTTCAAATTCCTCAAATAATAACATAATAAAACCAACTCAGAATCAATAAACATGGAAAATCACGAACATGCAATTATAACAAAAGCCTAACGAAAAAGAAAGCGTTTATACCGTATATCCGTTTCCCCCTAGCGTCCGGGTGGAGGGAGGAGGAAGGTGGAGAACCGGTGGCCGAGGCAGGAAGGCTCAGAAGCGAACGTGGAAGCGAAGAAGACGAAGAAGACAAGCACGAATGGCGCCGTTCGCTGTAACCTAAAGCGTTTCCCTAATGAATAACATTCAGTGAACCCTAACAAAAACCCTTGTCTCAACAACTGGGCCTAACCCATCCAAATGCCAAGCCGAAACTGCGTCCCAGATAGCACCCCCCTCATTTCTTTTCTATTTGGGCCACAACCTCTCCAAGGCCCATTTCAAAAACCTGACCTCTTTTAAGTATAAAACTTCTTTTCATTTTCTTTTGTTAAACAAATTAACAAAATATAACCCTTTTTTTTTACTAACAATATTTTTATATATTTTGTTCTATAAATAAACTTATATTTTCTTTGATTTTTTTATATACATAGAATATTAAGTTTTCCTTAAAGATAATACTTTTCTTTTATTAAGATTAATATCTAATTTATACATAACAAATAAAAATACATTTTTTATAATTTAATTCTTGATATTTAATTAAAACATACTTTTGGTATATAATAAATAAAGATACTTTTTTATACATAATTCTTAACATTTAATTGAGATATTCTTTTGCATATATAAAACATAAAATATAAAGATACTTTCTTATATCAAATGAAAAATAATAACTTTCAAACTTAGAATATTTTTCTTTTCATTAAAACATTCTTTTCATACATATTAAAGAAAATACAAGATTATTAATTAGATTAAACAAACATTTAATTCTTTAAGTCAATACATACTTAATAATACATTCAATTTCACATTTCGCACCTGTAAAATAATTACATATACATTTACACTTACACTTACACAATACACTTTACATTGCTCCTATACACATTTGCTTATATTTGTATATTCGTTACATTTACATTTGATCGATTCGATTTGGTTGTAACTTATTGGACACTATATTCCTAAAGTCTCATCCCCATTCATAAATTTGTACCCCCACTCCCGGATACTTATTTTGTAATAGCGTAGATTTTACATTTTCGCAATTTACCGCTTTCAGTTATACCATGGTTAGACCTAGGGTTTGTATGTACATAAAATCAAACACTAGATAACCTAATACAAAGACAAATACATGAAATCAATACACAATCACACTTGCACCCTCTAGGGTAATCCCACATGTTGCCTTCCAAAATGGGCCATGCTTGCACGTCGAGTATCTTTGGCAAAACAAACTCAAATGATCATAAGTCCCTCGATGACGCTTTCGAATGTTGCCTAAAACGGAATGATCATAGTCCCTTCAAAGCAAATTGCCAAAGACACTTGGCACCATTGCATTCATGGTCCATACGATGACCCGCGCCCGTCCCGAACAAACTTCCTAAACGCAAGATTGTCCACCAAATTCAATGGTAGAACAAAATTGTTAAAAAGAGTTGAAAACATAGAGAAAACCTTTGAGTACATTAGGGTAGACAAAACTCTTAGTTACTTGAGATCAACTTGCAAAAACACTTGCCTTCTTTTCAAAAACCACATTCCACAAGCACTTTCAAAACAAACTCTCAAAACATTTTGAAACATCTTTTCGAAAAGATACACGCCTTTGTAAAATATTCGAGTAAAGAATTGTTACAAGGTTAGCCTAAGACAAGGCATCTTCTTCCAAAACATTTTCAAAAACACACACACACACACACCATTTTCAAGCAATCGAAAATCAAGGCAAGTGATCTAAAAAACCAAGTAACTAAGAGCCCATGGATAACCATGGATGAAAAGGGTGCTAATACCTTCCCTTTTCATAATCTCCCCCCCGGACCCACGAAATATCTCAAAAGGTTTTTGCTGTGCTTTTTTAACCTTTCCTTTAGGATAAAATAAAAAGTCGGTGGCGACTCTTGCTCAACCGAACAAGTGTGAATACAAACACAAAACTCATAGTCAGTTCTCCCACCGTATCACACTAATCTATTGCTTGTTCAACCTCAGAATCATGAAAACAGTTTACGGATGCTTCCCAACATGGATGTCAATCTATCGCTTGTTCAGATTCAACTTTTGAAAACAGTTTACGGATGCACCAAACATGGATGCTAATCTATTGCTTATTCAACTTCAAGGATTTCTTAAAACAGTTTATGGATGCTTCCCAACATGGATGTCAATCTATCGCTTATTCAGACTTAACTTCTGAAAACAGTTTACGCATGCTTCCTAACATGGATGTCAATCTATCGCTTGTTCAGACTCAACTTCTGAAAACAGTTTACGGATACTTCCTAACATGGATGTCAATCTATCGCTTGTTCAGACTCAACTTCTGAAAACAGTTTATTACTTCCCAACATGGATGATAATCTATCGCTTGTTCAGATTCAACTTTTGAAAACAGTTTACGGATACTTCCCAACATGGATGTTAATCCATTGCTTGTTCAACTCCAGAGCCATGAAAACAGTTTACGGGTGCTTCCAAACACGGATGTCAATCTATCGCTTGTTCATATTCAGCTCACTAAAAACAGTTTACAGAAGCTCCAAACACGGATGCTAATCTATTACTTATTCAGACCCCCAGCTCAGAGACGTTCCAAACCTGGATATCTTTCTGATACTCATTCTTTCACCTACAACATACAGTTCAATAAATATTCTTGGATGGCATCTTTAAGCCCATCTCCGACAAGATTCTGTTACATCTCCAAATGGCATCTTTAAGCCCATTCCCTCAACTATGCTTTGACGAGTGCAAATTTATGGGCACTTTAGTGTCCAATCATCTTTTACCTTCGAGTCACGAACGGAAAAATTTCCAATCTAACTCCTCAGGTTCAAGAAGATTGAACAGGGGTATCTGTTGTACCCCAAAATTTACCCTCCCTTTTTCACAAGAAATTACAACCCTAGGGTTTTCTCTGATTTTTAAGATTGGCTCAGGAATCGATCAAACAAACTTTTCTTTGGCAGTAAATCAAGAATCAGGGTTTCTCTCGCATTTCTCAGAAGAAATAGAATCCACAGAAATTCAGTTTACTGTTACATTGTTTTCACACTTTTTCAAGTTTGCTGAAAGGTTAACTGATTGTTCTCAAGGCCTGATTATCTGGGATAAGAAATAGGAGCTGAGATTGTTATTTGGAATATCAAGACATCTGCTTGTTAATGGAATGAAAGGTTTGCCGATTAATGGAATGCTTACTTGTTTATTATACAATGTGTATTATGATTGGAATACTGATGCAAGGTTATGAGACTGCAAAGTTTTTAATTATTTGGAATTTAAGTTATCTGGATTAGAATTGTTGAAATGCAGTTTCAATTATTTTGATTTGAGAGTCTTAAATAATTAAGTGAAGATGCAAGGAAGAATGGTAAGATATGCGACAATAGAAAAAGTTTTATTGGATAAAGACCTTTTTATTCATTTCAAATATTGTTACAAAAATAATTTATTATTTTTGAATATTGTAAGTTTTTACAACTTATAGTATTTTAAAAAAAATAAATGTTTACAATAAATGAAAAAAAAGTCTATCTAATCTAAGCCTAAGTCTCCTAAGCTCCAGTGCTCTCATGCTCAAGGTCTCCGGCTTCTACTGCTTTGTCGCCGTCCAAGTTGCACCCACCTGCAAAAGATAAAGGAAAAGAAAATTAGTACAGATAATTGAAAAGAATTTTCAAATGAAAAAGAAAGAAAGAATTCATCATTAAAATTTTTCGTCTGGAATCAGAATGCTTATTTTTCATCACGTTTTATTTTTCTCTTTGCAAATCACAAGAAGATTGCTCTTCTTGGTCCACAAAGAGAAAAGTAAATGCAAGCATACAAAAACAATTGGTTCAAATGCAAAACATGGGCCATGCAGTACAAAGCAAGCATACAAAGCTAGCATACAAAGGCATAGCAACAAAATATTGCAAAGTCAGCAAGCCAAATATTGCAGCAACCAAGGCAAACCAAGGCGCCAAAATTCAAACCAAATTGTCAAACTAAGCAAATTGAGCATGGCAAGCCAAACTAGATACAGCATATAAATGCAGAAAGTACAGCAAAAGCAGGCAAATACAGCAGGAGGAAAACCAATTCACAAGCCAAAAGCTTGTCATAGCCTTTTTTCATCATTTTCCAGACAGAGCAAATTTTTCATAATATAACATAATAAGCAAAAAATGCTTTTTCATGGAGAGAGAAAGAGAGAAAGATATCACCTTGGGTGAGGTTTGACAGTTTGGCTAAAGGAGGTTGTCACAAAGAGTAAGAGGATATAAAACAAAAAAAACTGCATAGCAAGGGAGAAAAAAACACTTTGTAAAAAGGCCACAAAACTCTCCCAACCAAAAAACGTGCAAGTTTCAAAAAAAACCACAAACAAGCTCCAAGCCTGCCCAACTACACAAAACAACCAAACTGTGCACAACCAAATCAAAACTGTGCACAACCATTAACCAAACAGTTTCAAACAAAAGCCAAGTCTGAAACTCAAAGATAACCAAACTGCACTAACAAAAAATAGTGGCCCAAAACTGTTAACAGTTTAAGACCATAAACCTGAGGCAAATCACACAACCTATACAAAGCCAAAACCAAACTGCCAAGCCAAGCTAACACCAACAGCCAAGCCTGCAGCAAATCACACAAACTGTAACAAGCCAAGCTTGCTAAAGCAAACTTACCAAACCTGCAAGCCCACTAACAAAACCAAACCTGTTAGCAACCAAACTACAACAAAAATACTCAAGAACCTGCGCAATCAAACAGGCCAAGCTCCAAACCTGTCAAACAAAACACAACCCAACCAAAACACCACGAACTACAAACTCAGCAAGCCAAGCTTGCTCAAACCACAAACCCAACAAACTCGGCAAAGCCAAGCTTGCTCAAACCACAAACCCAACAAACCAATAAAAAGCAAGCTTGCCAAACAAACCAACAAAAAGTTTCAGAGACATATCATCATCAACCAAAAAATGTCAACTACCAAATATCAAGATCCAGTTCAACAGTCATCATCATCATCATTGTAAATCATTATCCAATAATACCAACAATAACAAGTTTCAGATTATTACTTCATCATCAACATCAAATCAAGAGAGAGGGAAAGAGGAAACAAAGTGTTCAAAAAGTGAAATAAACGTTCAAGTCTCAGAGCTACATCATCATCAACGAAAGAACATCAAAAATCAACAAATTTCAGAGATATACTCATCATCAATATTCAACAAAGAGGAAAAAGGTTACCAAAAGTAAAAGTGTGTCCATCACATTTTCCCTCCGCCCCTAGCCTCCAAGGAGCGCCTCCGTCTCACCCTTTTCTCCTCTCCATTTTCTGCCCAGAAAATCCCCAAGGTACAATTTCTTTTTCTCAAACTCTTGCTGTATCTCAAACATAATAACTATGGATTAAAAAACGAACTGAACATGTAAGCAAACAAGAACATAAGCAAGAACAGCGAAACTGTAAAATTCAGAGAGAGGACGAATCATACCCTTTTTGCCACCAAGACCTTTAAATGTTAGGAAGAGGATAGAGGTGAGAGGCGGCGTTCCGGTAGTTAGGGTTTAGGAAGAGGATCAGATTGCATCGTGGTCTGAGAAGGATGAAGAGGAATAAGGAGAGAGCGGCGCCGCTGTACAAACAATAACACAAACCCTAATTCTGAAACCCCTAAAAATGTCACAAACTTGGAATTGGGCCTTCGCCCCATAAACCTCATCAAGCCCACGTTTTGCTAGCGCGCCTCCCCCATTTTCCATTTCTGACCCCTTTTGTTTCTATCTTTAGTTTTTGTTTGGGCCCAATTCTTAAACCCATGGCCCATCATCACTTTTAAGCAAATGCTATTTGTTTTATTTTAATTTCAATTAACTTGTTTTTTTTACTTTTGTTAATAATAAATAATATACTAAACTTTATTTTGTTAGTTTTATTTTTATTCTTTATTAATTAATCTTGTTTCGCATAATGAAAATACCAAAAAGCATTTAATTTTAGCTAATTAATTTTGTTTTCTTTAAACTCTTTTTGTTGATTAATAAAATACAAAAAAATAATAGAAGTTTTGTTTAATTAAATTTTCTTCTTTTAAACTTTTTTATTTACATAATTAATAAAACCCATACAAATTATAATAATAATACTTAATCTTTCTTTTTTTAGAATAGATTTTTATTTATACATGCATCTTATAATTTATTGATTTTCCTTATTTTATAATTTGTTATAATTTATATTGAATTGCGACAATTCGATTTGGTTGTAACACTTGATATTTGGACTTTATTATCCTTGTGAGATTCATCCCCATTTGTAAATAATTGTACCCCCATCCCCGAATACTTTTGTAATAGCTTAGAATTTTAATTCTCGCACTTTATGCTTTCAAATATGCCATGACTAGAGATTAGGGTTTGTATGCGAAAATCTAAAATCCATCGCTAGATGACCTAATACAAGATCCAAATGCATGAAAATGACAAACACAATGCACACATGCACCTCTAGGGTAACCTCACTTGTTGCCTCGAAAATGCAATCATTTCCCTCGAATATGAGACACTCTAGCAAATTCCCCTTCGATAAACAAAAGATCATAGTCCCTCGATGACTCTCAATGTTGCCTTCGATAAAATGATCTCGTCCCTTACAAAATTGCTAGAGTGTCTCACAAGTTGCTTTCAATGATTGTATGCGATGACCCGCGCCTGTCCCGTTTAACATCCTAACACAAGGTTGTTCACCAAATGCAATGGTGAAATAACATTGTCAAAAGGGTTAAAAACATAAGAAAGATCTTTGAGTAACATAGGGTAGACAACTCTTAGTTACTTGATCAAAACTTGCAAAACATCCTTGCTATTTTCAAACACACTTCACAACAAATTTCCCAAAACAAACTTTCAAAACATTGAAATATCTTTTCAAAAGACAAACACCTTTGTAAAACATTCAAACAAGAATTGTTACAAAGGTTTCCTAGACAAGGCCTCTTTTTCAAAGCATTTTCAAAATCACACACACAAAGCACCATTTCAAACAATTGAAAAGCAAAAGCAAGTGATCTAAAACAAGTAACTAAGAGCCCATGGAAAATCATGGATGAAAAGGGTGCTAGCACCTTCCCTTTTCATAATCTACCCCCCGAACCCGAGAAAACATCTCAAAGGTCTTTCCTGTGCTTTTTGACCTTTCCTTTGGATAAAATAAAAAGTCGGTGGCGACTCTTGCTAAACCGAACAATTGCGAACACAAACGCAAAACCTCAAGTCAGTTCTCCTACCGTATCACAGACCCTCATATATTTCTGTACAAAAGTTGCTTTTAAGGATAACAAGGGTATTTCTATGCCACACGTGGGGAGATCCTTTGGATAAAGACTCGAAATTGGTTGTGAGCATTAAATGAGCATTAAATGATGATGAGATTTGTCAAAATCAGAAATCCTATAATGTGAGATTTTGCATCATTGCTTAATTCTGGATCAGAAGTTTCATTTCAGCGTAACCTAGAACAAACATCCAACTTCTGATCTTCTTATCTCCTGGCTCCAGCATGTTCTGAAGGAGCTTTCAGACTTTCTAGGAAGCTTTGTATCACGCTTTATAAACTTCTTTGATTTACCTTGGAAAACTCTGGATTAGAAGTTCTACTTCAACGTAGCATCCGATCTTCTGATCTTCTTATCTCCTGGCTCCAGCATGTTCTGAAGGAGCTTTCAGACTTTCTAGGAAGCTTTGTATCGCTCTTGATAAACTTCTTTGATTTACCCTTGCAAACTCTGACTGAAAACTTTGTGCAAACTTGCCCAGAAGTTCTGACCAAACTTTGTCTTGAAAGCATCCAGAATTTGCTGAGTGTTTCAGTTTCGAGGGCGTGTCTTTGAGGAGTTATAACTTGAAATTCCAGCATTGTTAGGAGAAGTCTTGTTCAGCAACGTTCTAGATCTTGTGGGGGTCTATAACTCTTGTGTCAGAGGCTGATCCAAAATTAACTTGCATCAAGGTGAAAATCTGGCCAGAAGTTCTGAGTTTTGTCATGCTTCTTAAACACTTAGAAAAGTTCTAAGTATTTAAAATTTTGATTCTTCCCTTAATAAATTGACTTTTGATTTTCTTGATGAAACATACTTCATATTTCAACATGTCTCGATGAGATATGATTCTTGAAACTTGGTTGTGGTCAAAAAGCCAAAGTTTTAACTTTTTAGCGTGAAAATGACCATTTTGCCCCTTGTGGGCAACTTTCTTGAAAAGTTGTAATTCAAGACTTGGAACTTGATAGGAGCAAAACTGAGAGTTCTGGATGATCCTTTGGGAAATGATAGGTCAAATTTTGGGGTACAACACATGCGCTCCTCGGAGAGTCTCCCAGATTCTTCCTCGGATATCTTTCGGGCCCTTTCCTCCTCGATCTGGGCCTTCTCGCTCACGGCCAACTTGGCCCGAAGGTTCTTCAACTTGGCCTCCTGGGAGGAACTCCCCTCGGTATAGGAAACAACCATCTCCAGAATCCGCATTAAACCACTGATATCCTGCGCCAGCATCGCCTTCTTCTCTGGGTGGCCAAAACCCTAAAGATGAAGGGATTCGGCCCAAGGAAGGCGAAGAGATGCACCCTCTAAGAAATCCTTCTCTAGCTAGCAAGGGGGTAGGCCGTACATCCTTTTCCCCTTCTCCTTGGTCAGGTCGACGCTTCCCTCGGCACGCGACCTCTTCACTTTCAAGGATACAGGGGCAGGAGAGAGAGCAACCGTAGCTTGGGCCAAAGACGACTCACCCGACCCCGAAGTAGGAGCGACCCCGAGCCAGACTGAGCATCCTTCTGAGCCTTCCTTGCTCTAGCAACAAGAGTCTTGTCTATGTGCTCTTGGGAGGGATTCATGTTATCTGTCAGACAAACAAAAAATAAATGTAGTTAGCAAATAAGGATTCGACTAAGTGACGACCGCATACAACTATTCAAAATATAAATACCCAAATACTTGACGGGATTCTCGCTCCCAAGGAGCTCTTTGAAGATTATAAGGCCCGACTCGTAGACAGCCTCCCCGTTCTTGTCGATCATCGCCTGCCTCCCCGACCCACTTGCTGGGCACGAGGGATCCGGGCCACGAAAGCAGTCAAGACAGCGAAGCTCTCCTGGTCCTCGACTCTGAGCTCCCCCTCCATTCAGACATAGGAACCCAATTCCTTATCGAAGTACTTCCTCCTCCACTGGAACGGGAACTTGTAAACCAGTTTTACCACAGGGTCTCCTAGCTCGTTCAAACGGGGAGTACCATCCTCGTTATGCGTCGCTACAGTCCTAAAAAAATTCAGTATCACATTGCTCTTAGAAGGCTGCACCAGTATACATTTGCCCTTGAAGTGATGAACAGACTCCAGATAAGCTTTAAACAGCTTCCTGTTGCCTTGCTTCAACGCAACCCATCCCCATTTGCCATCGATCTTGCTCATCTGGAGGTGGAAGCAGTAGAAGAACAAGGGAATGGTGCCCCCTATCTTCAAGTAATCACAAACAATCTCGAACGCTCGTATGAATGTGATGCTGTTTGAATGATGTTGGGAAGGAGCCAGCCGCAGATGTCTGAATACGGCCACCTCGAAAACCTAGAAGGGGAGCCGAAGACCCATTTCCCAGAACACGATGTCGTACATGGGAATCCACCTTCTGTCGTATTTCGAGCAGACCCTGCTCTCTTTCTTTGGAATATACATTGACCACTCTCCCTGGTTTCCTTCCTCGTGAGTGTACACCTCAGTAAAAATATCATTCTGATGCTCGAAAAAATAAGAGGGCCAGTCCCAGTGATCGTTCGCGACCAAGCCTGCGAATCCTCTTCGTCCTCGGGGGGAAACAAGAAACCTTGATCAGCGGAGGCCATCTCCACATCGCCTTCCCCCACTTGTTGTTCCGCTGATTCAACTCGTCCCCGGAAATCTCCAGAATGCTCGACGAGATACTCGCCTCGTCCGAAGAACTTCTTGAAGATCCAGAAGACTCACTCGAGAGATCAACCCGGGCATTATCGACCATAGTACCTGAAAAGTAGAAGATGAAGACGAGTTCAACATCAATGCCAAAACCACCCTTCCACCGCTAATCAAGTGAAAGGGCGCTGGGAGACGAGAATCATGTCCTCGACCAGAATCCTCACTAAGGCGCATAAACAGACAGAAGTTCGAGAAAGAGCCCTAGGCCTTAAAGGACCGTCTATGGTGCATCATGAAATTCCCGGGGAGGATCTACGGCGGCTCCAGCGATTCTAAACTATAGAACCACCGCCTGCCACCAACACTCCCCAAGGGCGTCCTAACAGACAGAATGCTAAGCCTTAGCCACATGCATTTCTAGGAAGAAAATCCCGAAAACTAAACTACTGAAAGCAAACGACAATGAAAAACTGAAATCTTACCAGTTAAAGAAGAAGGAAGGCTGAAAATAGCAGCAGCGAGCAACGAATCTCAAGAAACGACGGTGGTCGACAGTCAAGCGATTATGAGTAGTTGAGAGAGAAAATGAAAAACACTAAACTCCATACTCCTCTCGTATTTATAGATGAGACTATCTGCGTGTGTGAGACACACGCCTGGGAAACCCTAGGGTCGTCATCATTACACCCTAGCCCCTAGGCCATTATTACGCCGCTTTGCCAGCACGCCACCCAAAACACGCTATCTCTCAAAGTTCAAGGCTCCTAACGACCAACTCCTCATCTCCCCGCGAGAAAGGCACAACGAGAGATGCTCATTCTCCCCGTAAAACACGTCTCGTTCCACGAGCAAGTATTAAAGTCATCACTCTTGTGCCCAAACAACGACTTGGGGGCTACTATTCTGGACTGGGCCGACAGCTAGAATGGGCCCAATCTAACCCTTCCTTTCGGTACGGTCCATACGTCTATGGCCTGAACCTCCCCTGCTCTCTATCGGGCAATATCGACCTTTTTCCCTCCCAAACCGGCACTGACCTAAGATGATTGACGAGCACCTCGCAGTCTTCCCGACCTCAAGTCGCACGGACAACCAGGAATCGATCAGACCGCTTCCCGTAACTAACCTCCTCCTCGGAACCAACGGCTAGTTACGGGCACATCTGCCCGGTTTGACCAAGTCCTGGTCGTTACCTATTTTTGTGGACACGCATATCCAGACCCAACAACAGAAACCAATGGCCATGCGTCAGGGATATTATATATACCATCACACTTGTAAGGGCCATGTATCGAATATTCACTATTCACCACCAATACGTTAACACTTTACTTGTATCTCATTGTTTTCACTCTTATTTGATTGTCGGAGTGTCTTACAGGTACAATCTTATTTTTTCCTCCTCAACATCACAACCCGACTGCAGATCATCACTGAACCATCTTGCAGATTCTAATCAACCAATAAGATCAAATAAATTTAACTGTAACTTTCCTATACAATTATTTAATGTGAATACTCCTATACAATTATTTAATGTGAATACTCTTGAACTTACAAGAATATGACTCCCTTCCACTAAGTATATGCATTGCTTATACTAAATAAGATACACCAAAATACTAATATAGTTCGATAAGATACAATAGTAGACCATTTCCAGCTAACCACTCTTGAGATGCAAAATGATAATTGATAATATGACAAAAAAGTGGAAGGATCCAAATTTCAAATACAATTGTGTAATTATGGTACATAGTATGACATCCACATATTCTAGTAGCAATTAGATTTTTCCCACATAACTAGATTTGATCATAAGATGCATGATGACAAAAAAAAAATCAATTATATTTTTATAAATTTCTCTCAAATAGGATGAAGGAATTTTTAGGGTTTTGCTGATAAGACCTTCAGCTTAGGGACATTTCTAATAATGGTTAAAATTCAATTCAGATCAAGATAAAGACAATAAATAAGAAATGAAGTTTCGTTTATTTAAAAAGCATGACGTCATGCAACATTATAGTACGGTTCCTCTGCAGCATGCGCGCGGTGCAGCTTGTGACTGTCGGTAAAAGCAAAGAGTTCTCGTGAATCTTATCATAGAAAATAAAATAAAATAATTAATAATCTATGTCGACCAATTTTTTTTGGATAGACATGTCGACCAAAATATACTATTAACAAAAAGAAAAATGACATTGGTATTTATAAAATAAAATAAATTAAAATATAAATATACTTATAAATAATTAACTTAAAAATATATATAAGTGTAAATGTAGTTTTATTGACATGCTACAAAGTGACAAGAGTTGTCTTCTTCCCCACTCATACTGATGTAGTCACTAGCACTTTCAGTTTGGTTTACACCCTCTTTCCATCCACTTTTCTCTAATCACTTTCAGTTTATTCCATTAATTTTTTTTTATAATTATATATTCTTAATATCAATTGCATATTATAATTCGACACAATTCATTCTTATAAAATTGATTTATTTATAAAATAATAGAATAATAAATGTTATTAAGAGCCGATTCAATTAATTCAAAGACTCGATTTTAATTTTAAAAATGAGTCTAATTTATTTTAAAAAATATAATTAAAAATAATTAAAAATTATATATAAAAATATAATTATATATTAATAAAAAATAATTTAATTATAATTATTTTGACTTTTGATCAATCTTATAATTTTATGATAAAGTTTATAATAATATTTTTTATTTAGAGTTTTTATTATAATATTTTTCATCTACTAATATTAATGGAAAAAAAATTAAATTTTTTAAATTCGAGATCTCTTAAAACTTGGGGCCTTGTATTATAGAGCTTGTTGCTCTTGCACATGATCGTCACGGTGTTAGTTCTTTCAAAATTTTATCTCTAACTAATATAAGACTTTAAATTTTTCTAACACACTCACTACCTTACTGTTGTACTTCAATTTTTGTCCCTAAAATTCTTCTATCATCTCATACCAACTCAATCACAACAAGATCACACTAAGGTTTGGTTCTCCTCCCTATCTCTAGGTTTGCTTATGAGGGATCACCAAGCACCTTAATTTGTATATTGTGACCATCTATGTTTTATATTGATTAACTTTTAGCTAACAAATACTATGAATGTTTGCTCTAAATGATGATATTATAGGTGAGGGCATAACACACTTCATCAGGTTGATTCATAGGTTCATGAGTTTATTTTCATGCCTTCTTCAACAAAGCTTCATTGAGATTCAAGCTTCATCATTGAAGATACTTTGAACTAATATCATGACAAGGTCTACTATGGTTCATCATGCCTCAATTTTTCAAAGAAAGTCAAAAGATGTAAGAGTTAATTGAAGAAGTTTGACCTAATTGGACAAGTTCTTGATTCTTTGATCACAAATACATAAATCTCTCAATCTTTAATATTTGGAGGTGGTTATTGTTGCTATGGGTTCTTATTATCATCCACAACAACCTCTATTCACATGGCAAAAGTTATTGTACAAGAAAGTTTTTCAAAATTGGGCCCAGTCCCAGGGATCTCCATGGGTCGGGCCCACCCGACCATAATCCGGATCGTCCGCACGATTATTCCCTGTCGGGAAATGACAACCATTTGCCCTTCCAAACCGTCACTGGCCCATGATGATCGACGAGCATCCTCTGTTCCTGCCTGACACCAACGTCGTGCAGGTCACCAGGAACTGACCAGAGTGATGTCCGTAACTAGTCCCCTCCTTGGAACCAACGGCTAGTTACGGGCACATCTGCCCGGTCTGACCAAGTCCTGAAAATTACCTGATTTTCTAGACCCACATATCTAGGTGAAAAATCAGAAATAAATGGCCACGCGCCAGGGGAATTATATAAAGCCTCACACCTGTGAGACGCAGGTATCCAATATTCACTACTCACTACCTGATATGTCTGCTTGTACCTCTTTGTTCCTGCTCTTACTTGATCGTTGGAGTGTCTTGCAGGTACAACTTCCTTTTCTCCTCAGCATATAGCCTGACTGAAGATCATCCTCCGGCCAATCTCCAGGTTCCGATCAACCGTCAAGATCAGTGACACCGTGTGTGGGAATCTGTTATCCTCATCTTTCTTCCCTCGGAACCTAAGATCAAAGCAACTTTTCTTTCAAGATTCATCTCTCTAATCATGGCCGACCATGATGATATTTACATGCCCAGAAAGACCATTATTTCCCCCGCTTGCAAGACTGATGGAAGCCAGGAACACCCTCACCTCAAGGACAACCTGGGCTTCCGTGAAGGACAAACCGCGTCCCCTGATTCCACTGATGTCCGGCGCAGTGACGACCAACTATTGGACAAGGGACATTCTAAGAATCCTACTGAAGAACAGCCAGAAATCATGCAACCAGTTCTCCCTCTCAACGCTGACCCGATCATGGCATCACTGCTCGCTGCTATAAATTAGACCAATACCCTCATCCTTTAACAGAATCAAAGGATATGGGTCTAGAAGAACAGACGCTCTAGATCTCCTCCTCGGAGAGCCCGAAGACGAAACTCCCCCAGTACATCACCACCCAGGCATGGTCCACCGCTCAGAAAGGAGAGGAGCGATGTTTCTTTCTTCAAGAAACGCAATCGCACACCTCCCCCCAGAGATCAAGACACTCATTCATTCAAGAAGAGGAAGGACAACAGGAAAATCGACCGAGCTCGACTTCCCACCCCTGAGTCGAAGCAGAAATGAAGGAACCCCTCCCCCCGATGAGACCATGATGACCGACGGGGGAGAAACTATCACTCTCCTTCTCCATCTCCCGTCCATAGTGAGCATGACGAGCCCCATGGCCCGCTATCGAGAGAGATCATCAAAGGTTCACTCCCTGTCGGCCTGGAGAAGCCGCCCACTCTAGGGACCTACAAAGGCACAAAAGACCCTAACGAGCACATCGAGAACATCGGTGCCCTCCTCGACTATAGAGGGGTCAGGGGAGCCATCAAATGCAGACTCTTCCCGACCACTCTCAGGAAGGGGGCGATGACATGGTACAAAAGTTTTCCTGATGAATCCATCACCTCATGGAAACAACTCGGGAATATTTTCAAGGCATTTCACCGCCTCTCGCCGACACCCTAAATCAGAAGCTTAGCTCAAAGAAATCATACAAGGCAGGGACGAGTCTCTGCGTGCATATATTGAACGCTTTAACAAATAAGAGGTACAGGTCCCGACAACGGACAATATGAAGAAATATCTACTCGAGTGCGGGCTCCGTCCCTGCAACGACTTTGCCAAGGTTGTGGGCATAGCAACACCAACCACGCTCGATTCCCTTCTCATAAAGGCACAGGCGTACATAAAGTACGAGGAGAAGGAAGCGGCCAACAACGCCCGAGAATCCAGGCACAGAGAGAGTGCCAAACCCTCAAAGAATGATGAGCCCTCGATATCCCGTCGGGGGGAGAAGAAACGGGAAGACATACCCCGTGACCCTAAATAATACAAGGGGTCGGCCGGTCGTTTCCACGACTACACCCCCTGGCAACCTCAAGGGAGTGTATTCTTTCTGAATGCGCTAATTCTGAATTCAAGCAAGTCGGGGTGCGCTTCCCCTGAAAAACACCGTCAAAGCCAGGAATCGAAAAGAGAAAGTATTACAGGTTCCACAAGAGTCACGACCACAACACAGAGGATTGCATTCATCTCAAGGATGAAATCAAAATACTGATCATAGACGGGCACCTCAAGCAATATAAGAAAAAGGAGGCCGCCCGTGACGAAGCACCAGAGACCAAGAATGTTGAAGAAGGGAAGAAATCCCCCGACCTCGACACCATTTCGGTCGCCTTAAGCATCTCACGGCCGAAGGACTTCTACTTTCAAGACATGGAAAATGCCCCCGTGTACTTCTCCACCCACAGTCCATGGGAATCCTTCCCCGTAGCCATGGTCATTTCCGGCAGAGAGTTCAACAGGCACATAATTGGATCGGTTTAGAGAAGGTTCGGCCAACTCATCAAGGAAAACTTTGAGATGGGCGACACGCTCGACAAATTCTGATAAGGGTCCCACCCCCTCGCATTCTACAGAGAAGAGTTACTGGAAGGAGCCCTGAATTCGAGTATCCAACTACTAGTGAGTGCTCGGATGGCTAAATTTGACGTGCGTCACATTCTGGTCGACCAGGGCAGTTCAATGGACATCATACACCCAATTGTTCAACACTTTATAGATGAACAAGAGCCACCTAACTCATACGTGGGTTCTGATCTTTAAGGTTTCAACGGGGCCAGCATGAAGCCATGGGGATATGTAGAGCTGATCGTCACTTTTGGGAGGGGGATAACGGCCAGAGCCATTGTGATACGGTGGCAGAACCGACTGTTTGACGCTGGTTTGCATTTTGCATTTTGTGTTCGCAAAATGTCGCGGTAAGCAAGAGTCTCCACCGACTTTTATTTCATCCAATCGGAAAGGAAAAAAGTACAGAAAAAATCATTTTCGAGATATTCTTAGTACGGGGGGTAGATTATAGAAAGGGAAGGTGTTAGCACCCTTTCTATCCATGGTTTTCCATGGGCTCTTAGGTACTTGCCCATCTTTTTAAAATTGCTTGTGTATGTGCTTTGTTTTGAAAAGTTTGACTTCGTGATAACCCTTGTATCAGTCCTTAAAGGTGTGACGAAGTTGTTTTTTGAAAATTATTTTGAAATGTGTAAGTGTGAAAAGTTTTGATTTGAGCAAGTACCTACTAGCATCTACCTACTCGAAAAAAGATCGTTTCTATTCTTGTTTCCTTTATACAGCGCTATCCTACTATTGAGAAATAGGTAGCACCGTCGTTGGAGTTGTAAGGGTCAATTCAAAAGGGACGTACAATCACTAAAGCAATGTTAGGACACCTTAGTAATAACCCTAGAGTCTTGAGATCATATTCGAGGCAACATTTCTGAGGCAACATTTGAATGGGACACTTGATCTTTTTAGACAGGAGGGCAACCACTAAGACACCCTGTACTTAATGATCGTTTATCGAAGGCAGCCGAAGTGAGAGTATACCCTAAGAGTGATATGTGCGAGTGATTTGTTTTCAGTTATTTATCTTTGCACATTAGGGTTTTCTAACTGTATTAAATTTGTCATGCATTCTTATCATACAATCCTATTAGCATACATCTAAACAGTTAAATATTTGCGGGAATTAAGATGCGAGAAAGTAAATATACGCTATTACAAGGCTTCGGGGAGGGAGATTAATTATATAGCCAAAAACCCAGGAAAAAAAGCGATAAGTAAAAAATCCTAGATTAAACTATTACAAACCATGAACAGTTACAAAAATATTAGCGAAAATAATTAACACGCGCGCGATGAATTAAATACGAGACAACTAGAGTTTTGACCCTTGATTTAAACCTATTGACGATTGATTAAGAAAATGTTTTTGTCATGTTTTTTTATTTAAGAAAATAAAGAAATCATTAAATTAAAAAGAAAAATCCTAATTCTAATTAATTTTAAATTAAGAAAAATAAATTAATTTATTCTAAAACCTATTTTTGTATTTTTATTTATTTGAGAAAAAGAGAAAATAAAATTAAATCAAGAGTTTTAACCTAATTTCTATTTTGATTTTATTTATGAAAATAAATTACAATCTACGTAACTTAAACTAAATTAAATTAATTTTGATAATAATAATAAAAAAACTAATCCTAATTTTTTTTGTGAATTATTGATTTTATGACTTTATGAAGAAAAAAAAGATTAATTTGTGAATTAAAAAAAAAGTATTGAAAGAATTAAATAACATAAGAGAAATAAGAAAGGAATGATGGGCATGTGCTTAGCAATTCGGGGGTATATTGCTGAAATTCTGAGCCCAAATGATCCAAGCACATTTGACTTTGCTGGATCTAGTGTGTAGGTTGACTTGAGGCGCATGGTAGTTCTTCAAGCTGGAACACATACACCTGGATGACTGCTGCATCTACTGGTTGATTATTGAAGGTTCATGGTAAGCGTGTGAAAGAGATTTGCACTGAATCTGTGGAAGGAAAAGAAAATAAAGAAAGTTGTCTGGACCTGGGATTGAACCCAGGTCCTTATGCATATTTCTAATGCACGCTTGCCAATTGAGCTGCTTGACTTGTTTGTACATATAATGAAAACAAAATATAATATATGAAAAATAATTGTCAGTGGAAAAACACGCTAAAATTCAAACCACCCAACCAGGGAGTGCCACTCATTGTCTTCTTCACCAAACCGTCGTTTTAGGTAAACAAGCTTTTACCTACAGACGTTACGTTGTAGGTACAGACCTGTGCATCTCAACACAAGCAAGATAAATGACCATGGCTGGTACCAATCAACTCGTCTCATCCTCACGAGTATCATGGTACCAGAATCAACGTCCAATTTAGCCTATACTGCAAAGCCCTAAACAAGAACACAAAACCCTAGCCATGGAAGTTTCGCATATAGTCATAAAAATGCAATTGAATAAAACGATTAGCTTGCAAACATGATGATAAACATGAGTATGGAAATCAAAAGAACTAAAGATACGTGGATTAATGAAATCAGAATCAAATTTTTGGACAAATTGTGGGAGGCGTAGAACACGATTCTTGAGGTTTCTGGTTGTGCGGATGCTTGCTACAGGTTCAGTGAGTGCCTGGGAATGTGACTTGATCCTTGGAAAAGTTTGAAATGGCCTATAGAGCAAGATCTAATCTGCACTTTTCTTTGAAAATTTGGAACTTCGTTTGACACTTTGAGGCAAGCTGCGCGTCTGAAAACTTGTGTTCTAGGTCTTTAGGATCCTGGCATAAGTAGTGAATCAATATAGGGTAATAGAATTGGAAAGAATCCAAAGAATAATGGTATGTGTGATACGGTGGGAGAACTGACTTGGGATTTTGCGTTTGTGTTTGCAAATGTTTCAGTTTAGCAAGAGTCGCCACCAACTTTTTATTTTATCCTAAGGAAAGGTCAAAAAGCACAGGAAAGACCTTTGAGATGTTTTCTTGGATTCGGGGAGTAGATTATAGAAATGGAAGGTATTAGCACCCTTTCTATCCATGGTTATCCATGGGCTCTTAGTTACTTGCTTAGATCACTTGCTTTGCGTTTTAATTGTTTGAAATGGTGCTCTTCAATTGTTTGAAATGGTGCTTTGTGTGTGATTTTGAAAGATGTTTTGGAAAGAGGCCATCGTTGTGGCAATCTTTGTAATGATTCTTGTTTGAATGTATACAAAGGTGTTTTCGTCTTTTGAAAAGTTTTCAATGTTTGAAAGTAGGGTTTTGAAATTATGTTGTGAGGTGTGTTTCGAAAATAGCAAGGATGTTTTTTGGCAAGTTTGATCAAGTAACTAGGAGCTATCTACCCTATTTTACTCAAAGATATTTCTTATGTTTTTAACCCTTTTAACAGTGTTGTTTGACCATTGTATTTGGTGAACAACCTTGTGTTAGGATGTTAACAGGACAGGCGCGGGTCATCGTATAGACCATGATAGCAATGGTGTCAAGTATCTTTGGAAATTTTTATTAAGGGACTTGATCATTTTGTTTAGGCAACTCAGACAGCGTCATCGAGGGACTATGATCTTTTTGTTTGTTTTTGTTTTTCCAAAGTACTTGACATGCAACCATGGCCCATTTTTGAAGGCAACAAGTGGATTGTAACCCTAGGGGTGCAAGTGTGCATTGTGTTTGTTTTTCATGCATATTTATCTTGGATTAGGTCAAGCTAGTTGTTGATTTTATTTGCATACAAACCCTAACTCTAAGCATGGCATAATTGGAAGCTTTTAAATGTGCGAGAATTTAAATGCTACACTATTACAACATGATATAGGGAGGGGGGTACAAATTTGAATTTGGAGTATTTAACAAGAAAATAAATTATAAGTTATTACAACCATATTGAATGTATATGTAATATTTAAATATACAATAATTGAAATAAATACAAATAAATAAAAGTCAAATAAAATGTACTATAGAAAAAAGAAAGTTTTATGTATGTAAAAAGTACATTTTTTAATGTGAAATGCAAATATATAAAAAAGGTCAATTTTTATTATTTTTGTTAATTAGGGCAAAACCCTAATTCTTAAATAAATAATATTATTTAATAATTATACATAATACTATATTAATTTATACAAAAAAAATAAAAGTATATTATAAAAATGATATTTTTAGTACAAAATATTAATAAAAATGAAAATATAGTATTTTTGTATTTTTGTCCTAATTTTTTAATAAAGTAAAAATATATAAGTATATATATATTAAATATATTAACTATGTAAAAAAAAGGAAAATAAAAATTAATTTATATATATAAAAAAAATGTGTATATTCAAGAAAAATGTTTTTAAGTATATAAAAAAATAATAAATAAAAAATAGGTATATTTTTTATATTATTTTTGAGTTTTTAATAATAGAAAAATAAACTATTTATATATTTATACTAGTAAGATAAAAAATAAATATCAAATAAATATGAAAAATACAGAAAATAATTTTTTGGTATTTTTTATATTTAAACAAGAAATAATAAAGTCAGAATAAAAAATAAAAATTACAAAATGACAAATATTCAAATAAATGGGCCAGGGGGTGTAAACTGAATAAAGGGGTGTCAAAAACAAAAGGAACCAGGCCCAGCCCAGAATCCACTTCTTCTTCTTCCTTTGAACAACCTGCGCGCGTGCTATGTACAAAACTGTAACTCCTGATTCTTTGATTTTTTGACAAAACTCATAACATGAACATTGTAGAGAATTAAACAACGAATCCAACCATATAAAAAACTTGGATTAACTCTCAAAGACCAGAGTTAATTTCTCTGGCCCTAATTTCTAACCTAGTTTTTTCAGAAAGTTCATGAGTGAAATTCTCTTAGCACGATTAATGTAAATGAAAACTAAACATATGTATGGCTTCAGGGCTATGAGTATAACATATTTCATTCACAAACCTAAGCCTAACCATTCCTAAATTGAGAGATAGAAGTCCATGAAATACCTGTTTCAGTTGACTTCGAGCTGGACAATGTAGCAACCTTCAATGGTGTTTGAGCTTCTTTTGAGCTTGTCTGAGGTCCAAGGAAGCTTTTCCAATGCTTGGCTTGTCTTGAAACAGCTTGAATCATGCTATAGAACTCAACCTGCAGAGCTTTGAAACAAAAATGGCAAAGTGTGTTAGAGGTGTTACATCTTGCAATGGAGGCCTGGGATAGTTCAGGTGAGTTGATTGGAAGGTGTTGAAACTATCTTGGACAAAACGCACGATGGAATTTGGTTATGGCTTGCAAAATGCAGAACTTGCCCTGTTTTTGCAGAAAAACAATGATTCTATGTACAAGGGGGTTTGAGAGGCAAAGGGGTCGTGTTTTAGGCTTGTTGGGAGGTATGAAACTTGTCTACAATGTTTGTGTAAGCTGGTTTTCTCAGATGTGTGTTGTGGCTTGTATTTTGCAAGTTTCTTCTACTTGAAGCAAAAGAATGAAAGTGATGTTATAGCCCTGTACATGCCCTCCTATCAACCTGCACATAACACTCTTGGCCCCTCTAATTCATGGATTTAGTTTGCAGTCTCAGATTTTGCTCAAGGCTCAATGCTTAGTGTTTTGACATAAAGTAACTTTTGCAAAAAATGGCAATATACCTTTTACCATTTAGGGCTTAATTTTGTATGTAATGTCCACATGAACAAGATAATACCTTAAATCAATGGTTATGCATTAAATTATGGAGTACAAGTTGGTTTTGAGGCCTGCAAGCTAGCACCAAACATGCTGATTTGAAAATGCAAGTTTGTATGAACATGCATTGGCCATGGACAAAAGTGAGTTTTTGCCAACTTCAAACATTCGATTCTCTCTAACCACAAGGGTGTTTGATGAGTTCTTGGACAATTTGGAAAGCTTGGAACATGTAATATAATCCATCTTTAAAATGCAACTTGAAACTCCAAGTTAAACTATGTGAAAAGTGGCCAAGAAGATGGGTCAAAATCCTGCCTAGATTAGGGCAAATTTTCTCTAAGTTAAAAGTTTTAGGTACCCTTGTTCCAAAAATCATAACTTGAGATACAAGCTTCTTTTGAGAAAAATTTGTGAATCAAAGTTGTAGACTTTGTGATGAACTACAACTTTCATGTTGTAAGTTTTCTTTGAATCCATTTGCATCTTGGTGAAAAAATGGGACAAATTTAGGAAAAAATAAGAAAATTTCATAACTTAGAAAATTTCTAAGTTATGAAAATTTTCCATTTTAAACCCTAATTTGCATTTTTGGGTTTCTTGATGAACAAGTTTCATAATTTGACATGTCTTGATGAAAAATAACTCTTGGCACTTGATTTTGACCAAAAAGTCAAAGTTTGACTTTTCAGTGTATAGTCAAATTTTGATCAGTTGATTGAAAAATTCATCTGTCAACCCTATGCATTTGAGATCTTTTAAACTTGTTTAATGGGTCAAGACAATTTCATTGAGTCATTAAGTCCATATGTGATCTTGGTTTGCCATTGGCTAGGTCAAACAGTCAAAAATTGCCTTTGTGCAGTCCAAACCCTAAAAATGACCATTTTGCCCTTTTGGTGATCTGATCAAATTTCTTGTGGAATTGCGTTCCAAACTTGGTAAAATGGTTCATATGAGTTCATAATGTTGATGTGGGTCAAATTTCATGAGGTTTGACTATCAATTGGCCACAATTGACTTTTTCCCCAATATAGTTGATTTTAGGTTAACTGTCCAATTGACTGGGCAAAAATTTGAATCAAGGCTTGAAATTTGGTATGGACAAACTTGTGAATCCAACATGAAGTATGAAATTCAATTTGGGCATTGTAGGTCAAAATATCCCTGTGCAAACTCAAACCCTAATTTGGGTCAACAATGCAAAGAGGTGTCTTGGGCAGAGCAAACCCTAACTTGATACTGAATTCCAAGAGTCTTGTGATGAGAAATATTGATGAAATGAGAGGGAAAATTTTTGGGGTACAACAGTTGCCCCTGTTCAATCTTCTTGAACCTAAAGAGTTAGATTGGCAATTTTGCCTTTCGCGACTCGAAGGTAAAAGAGGATTGGACACTAGAGTGCCCGTAAATTTGCACTCGTCAAAATATGGCTGAGGAAATGGGCTTAAAGATGCCATTTAGAGATGGTTGAATCTTGCCGGAGATGGGCTTAAAGATGCCATCCAAGAACATTTGTTGAATTGCAATATTGTAGATTAGAAGAATGAGCATCAAAATGGTATCCGTGTATGGAATGCATTTGAACTGTATCTGGAGACTGAGTCTGTATGAGCAAGAGAATGGCGTCCGTGTCTGGAGCGTATCTGAGCTGTAACCGTGTTTGAACTTTGAATGAATATCACAATGACTGCCGTGTCTGGAGTGTATCTGTATTGTATCTGAAGTTGAGATCTGTATGAGTAGCAGACGACTTCCGTGGCGATTGCACTGGGGAGAATCAAACTGCTGGTGTAAGGGCCAGAATGGCATCCGTGTCTGGAGCATATCTGAACTTGTGGTTGATAGTTGAATCTGAATGAGAGATAGAATGGTTGCCGTGTCTGGAGCGTATCTAGTCTGTATCGGACTGCTGAAGTCTGAATGAGTAGTAGAATGACCGCCGCGTATGGGGTGTATCTGTACTGTATTTTGACTTGAAATTGTGAATTAGTAATAGAATGACCGCCGCGTCTGGGGTGTATCCATACTGTATCTGAATAATTGTTAACAATAGCCTTTTAATCTTATCCTGAAAAGGGTAAAATGTTAGCTAAAACATAAAGTTATGTTGCATGATATGTATGATGCAATGAACTGTATTTCATCAATGTTTATGATATATGAATGTAATGGATGTGTATGTAATCTGATTAGCTGTCTTACTGAGGAAAATAAATCCTTGGTAACTGGAGGTAATGAAATCTTTGATTACCGTCGGGGGAAGTAAATCCTTGACCGATGCTGGGGATTAACAAGGCCTCTGACAACTTTTGCAGGGAATGAGAATCCTTCATGACCTTCCTGGGATATAGGGGAAACTCTGAAAATCTCTTCTGGGGAATTGAAGCCTTGGAGAAATGGGACCGAGAATCTTCGATCTTGCTGGGAGATAAATCTGTAGGGGGAAATACTCACCATTCTGGCTCCACCGGGGGAATAAGGTTTAGACTAATCTGGCTCCACTAGGGATCTTGAAGTTTAACTCCGCTGGGGAAATATACTCCGAATTTTAGCTTTGTTGAGGATCTAAATGATGTATCGTAGGGGATTCCTTCTGGAATAGCATAAAGATTTCTTCCTAATCCTATCAGTAATTATCCTTTTTCAATTTCGTCTTGTCTGTAAGCAGTGATTATATTCCAATGCATATGCCTATTTAACAAAACATTGGAAGTTTTCAAATAAAACATAAGTGTAAGAAGAAAAGAGATGCAAGCAAATTTCCGCATTTTGAAGTATATTTGTATTAACTTTTGTGAGTATTTTTGTACAAAGAAGACAGACATCCTAGTAAGAGAACGTTGTCGTAAAAATTGAAAATTTCTATACAAAAGAAAAATGGCTATGTGTAACAATTCCATGGGATTCCCATTCTGCTATAGCCTTCACAACTCTGAATATCTTGTCCATTCGCTGCTTCGTCCGCCGATGGCTAGATTGATCAGAAGCTTGGAGCTTGTTGGTGAAGAGATTATTCTTAAAGTGATCCGACGAGACATAGTCATACGCTTTAAATTCCCTAACTTTTGCCTGGACCGCCCTTTCGGGATTTCGATCCACCGGGAAACCCTTTTTTGCCCAAGTCGCCCTTTCGGGTTTTCAACTTGTCGGGTGTACAAATTTTTTTGTTTTATCCCTTATTTTTGCCTGAACCGCCCTTTCGGGTTTTCGATTCACCGGGATGCCCATTTTTGCCCAAGTCGCCCTTTCGGGTTTTCAACTTGTCGGGTCATTTTATGCATAGTATCTTTTGACTATGTCTGTGTTCGCAGGGTGCGGCAAGTCATCACCGTCCATGGTGGTCAGAATCATTTCCCCACCAGAAAAGATGCTCTTGATTACAAATGGTCCTTCGTAAGTAGGAGTCCACTTGCCCCTGGGATCGCTTTGCGGTAAGATGATCCGCTTGATTACAAGATCTCCGACTTGATATACCTGACGTCTGACCTTTTTGTTGAAAGCCTTGATCATCCTATTTTGATACGTCTGACCATGACAAACAGCAGTAAGTCGCTTCTCGTCGATCAAGTTAAGTTGATCAAGTCGGTTCTGAATCCAATCGTCTTCACTCAAACCAGCGTCCTTCATAATCCTTAAGGAAGGAATATGAACTTCCGTGGGTAGAACAACTTCCATGCCATATACCAAAGAAAATGGGGTTGCCTCTGTTGAAGTACGTGCCGTGGTACGATATCCATGCAGAGCAAACGATAACATCTCATGCCAGTCTTTGTAGGTGACTGTCATCTTTTTAATGATCTTCTTAATATTTTTGTTCGCGGCTTCAACAACACCATTCATCTTTGGCCGATAGGGAGATGAATTGTGATGATAAATCTTGAACTGTTCGCATAGAGCGGTGATCATAGTATTGTTCAAATTTGTACCGTTGTCTGTGATGATCCTGTCGGGGACACCATACCGGCATATGAGGTTCTACTTGATGAAGCGGGCAACCACATTCTTTGTAACGGAGGCAAAGGAAGTTG
Source organism: Vicia faba (assembly GCA_948472305.1). Taxonomy (NCBI): domain Eukaryota; kingdom Viridiplantae; phylum Streptophyta; class Magnoliopsida; order Fabales; family Fabaceae; genus Vicia; species Vicia faba. The sequence continues at coordinate 224,115,397 of OX451739.1, read as the reverse complement.
CTTCGACCCACTTGGTAAAATAATCAATAGCGACCAGGATAAAGCGATGTCCATTGGACGCCGTGGGCTTGATCTCTACAATCATGTCAATGCCCCACATTGTGAATGGCCAAGGAGCTGTCAGAACGTTGAGAGGAACAGGAGGAATATGTACCTTGTCGGCATAGACTTGGCATTTGTGGCAAGTACGGGAATGTTGGTGACAATCAGCTTCCATGGTAGACAAGTAGTAGCCTGCCCTTAGAATCTTCTTAGCCATCGTATGTCCTCTCAAATGGGTGCCAAATGTACCACTGTGTATTTCAGTCATGATCAACTCTGCTTCAGCTTTGTCCACACAACGAAGTAAAACACAATCATGGCTGCGTTTATAAAGGATGCCATTGCTTAGGAAGAACTTGGCATCAAATCTCCTTAAGAACTTTTTGTCATTGACGGAAGCTCCTTCGGGGTATCCTCTAGTCTGGAGATACCTTTTGATTTCATGAAACCAGGGTTGTTCCACTACTTCTTCGGTATTAATCTCATGACAGTGCGCAGGTTCGTCCATTCGCTCGATGGTGATTTGGGGAGCCTCGTTATCCCAGTTGAGTTTAAACATGGAAGACATTATAGCCAGGGCGTCTGCTAGCTGATTCTCTTCTTGCGGGAAATGCTCGAAAGTAATCTGCTCGAAATGAGGCAACAACGTCAGGACATGTTCTTTGTATGGGATAAGATTAGGATGTTTGGTGTCCCACTCTCCTTTGACTTGACTGATAACCAAAGTCGAGTCCCCAAATACGACCAGAGATTTGATCCCCAAGTCTATAGCAGCCTTGAGACCAAAGATGCAAGCTTCATATTCGGCCATGTTGTTGGTACAGTTGAAGCAAAGTTGGGCAGTGAAGGGTGTATGGCAACCTTCCGGAGAAATGAGTACCGCACCGATGCCATTGCCAAGTGCATTTGAAGCACCATCAAAGTACAGGGTCCATCGGGATCCTTGTTCAAGTCCGTCATACGGTCCGTTACCTTCGATGTTGTCCAAAGTCATGATGTCCTCGTCAGGGAAGTCAAATCTCGTAGACTGGTAATCTTCGATGGCTTGATGAGCTAGATGGTCAGCTAGTACACTCCCCTTTATAGCTTTTTGGGTAGTATACTGGATATCATACTCTGTCAGTATCATTTGCCATCTAGCGATTCTTCCAGATAAAGCAGGCTTCTCGAAGATATACTTGATCGGATCCATTTTGGAAATCAACAAAGTGGTGTGAGTCAATATATACTGCCTCAGCCGGCGAGCAGCCCATACCAAAGCGCAACAAGTTTTCTCAAGCAGTGAGTAGCGAGTCTCACAGTCGGTAAACTTTTTGCTAAGGTAATAAATGGCATGCTCTTTTCGTCCAGACTCGTCATGTTGGCCCAGCACACACCCCATTGAGTTATCCAGAACAATCAGATACATGATTAACGGCCTTCCTTCGACGGGTGGCATCAGGATAGAAGGTTCTAGTAAGTACTCCTTGATTTTATCGAAAGCAACTTGACAATATTTGTTCCATTCAACTACCTGATCTTTCTTCAACAGTTTGAAAATTGGCTCACAGGTAGATGTTAGGTGAGAGATGAACCTTGCGATATAGTTTAAGCGTCCCAAGAATCCCCTAACCTCCTTTTCAGTACAGGGGGCGGGCATTTCTTGTATAGCCTTGACTTTAGCTGGATCGACCTCAATACCTTTGTTGCTGACAATAAATCCCAGAAGTTTATCAGACCTAACTCCAAAAGTGCACTTGCTTGGGTTCAACCTGAGCTTATACTCCTTCAACCTGGAAAATAGCTTTTGTAAATGACCAAGGTGTTCTTCTTCTGTCTGTGATCGAGCTATCATGTCGTCTACGTAAACTTCAATCTCATGATGTATCATATCATGAAACAAAGCTACCATGGCGCGTTGATAAGTTGCCCCTGCATTCTTCAGTCCGAACGACATCACTTTGTAGCAGAAGGTACCCCATTGCATGACAAAGGTAGTTTTCTCCATGTCCTCGGGGGCCATTTTAATCTGGTTGTAGCCCGAGAATCCATCCATGAAGGAAAAAACCTTGTGCAGCTGTATTGTCAACCAAGATGTCGATATGTGGCAACGGAAAATCGTCTTTAGGGCTAGCCCTGTTCAAATCCCGATAGTCTACACACATTCTGACTTTGCCGTCCTTCTTAGGCACGGGCACAATGTTAGCAACCCATTGTGGATAGGTAGTAACAGCCAGAAAGCCAACGTTAAATTGCTTCATTACTTCAACCTTAATCTTTTCAGACATGTCAGGCCTCATTCGTCGGACCTTTTGCTTGATCGGTGGACAATCTTCTCTTGTAGGAAGACGGTGAACCACGATATCTGTGTCTAACCCCGACATGTCTTCATAAGACCAAGCGAAGATTTCAACATATTTGTTCAACAACTGCACTAAGCGCTCCTTGACACTCGGTTCCAGGTTGGCACCCACTTTTACTTCCTTCCTGTCTTCCTATGTCCCTAAGTTGATGGTTTCTAGCAACTCTTCATGAGGCAAAATGGCCCTCTCTTCTTGTTGTAGAAGTCTGACTAACTCTCTCGGCACTTCACAATCTTCGTCAACTTCGTACTCAGCATGATTGACCAAATCTTCAGAGTTATCGAAGGCTAAAACAAAATAGTCACCCATGGAATCCGGAATGGATGGGTACCTGCATTTGTGAGTGTGAGTGTGTGTAAGGGATAGCCATCCTTAAGCAAACAAAAATGCAAAAGGAAAGAAAATGAACACAACAGTTTATAGATGAAAAACGTCCAATGATTCATTAAAACATGGCATATGATTATGAAGAAAATCAAACCCTTACAAATGGACCTACATGCCCCGGGCAAGGCATGAGGTGAAAATAGTGTGCGAATTGTTTTAGTTATTACAGACCATACAAATGGGAAATTGTTCAAAGATAAAATTACTGGTTGATAAAGGTGATGGGAACAAAATTCTTTGCTTCCCAGTTGCTCAAACCCCCTTCGACGGTCGGAAAGATCCAATCTTCAAAGTGGCTCTCTTCATCTTCATCTTCTACATCATTAATTCCGTGATGAGTGATCCTTATGGGTGGCCCTCCAGTCTTAGAATGACGCATAGCCTTCTGTCCTGCAGCTGTAAACCCTAGTCCAAATTTGTCTGTCTTATGGGGAAAATCAGGCAATTTCCCCCATGTTGTACGCTTCCCTTCTTTGATCACTGCCTCTGCGTCCTTGAGAGACGCCATCCTAGATACATGCTTGGGAATAATAGGAACCTCAACCATTGTCTTCGCAACTGCTACCTTGGGAGAAACTTCCTCAAAATGCTGGAAAGGCGTTTCGATGAACTCGCCATCCAGCTCCACATAACGGAAGGAGTTGAGGTGGCTTATCATGTACTCTTCCTCGCCGTGCACCGTTATAATTTTACCTTTAACAGGATATTTCAGCATCTAGCGCAAAGAGGAGGTAACTGCCCCGGCATAATGGATCCACGGTCTTCCTAGCAAACATGAATATGACGGACGGATGTCCATCACGTAAAAGGTTGAGTTGAAGACTTCTGTGCCTATTTTGATAGGAATATAAACCTCTCCATGAACCATTCTCTTGGAACCGTCAAAAGCCCTAACAATGATGTTACTAGGCTTGAGAGTTAGTCCTTCGCAGTCCAAGCGGTCTAAGGCTTTCTTTGGCAACACATTCAAGGAAGATCCAGTATCAACTAAGACATGGGCGAGAGTGGTTCCCCGACATTCAATTGAAACATGTAACGCATCGTTGTGTTTCCTTCCTTTGGGAGTTAAGTCAACATCGGAAAAGCCAAGGCCATTATCAGCAGTAAGACTGGCTACAAATTCCTGAAACTGGTCAGCCGAAGTCTCTTGGGGAACATGTGCCGCCTTCAAGAATTTGATCAGGGCCTTAGCGTGGGCCTCAGAACAGAGTAGAAGAGCCAACATTGAAATTTTAGAAGGGGTCTGTCCTAATTGTTCCACAACATCGTAGTCACTTTTTCTGATTATTTTCAAGATTTCATCCATTTCTTTCTGAGTGGTTTCGGGGATAACCACAACATGAGCCTTCATCCTGACAGGCATTTCCAGCACCCCCTTACCCTTGTCGGTATTATCAACAGATGGTATTACTTCAGGAGTATCTAATTCTTCAATCACCGGGCCTTGCACAGAGGGTTCAACAGGTGTAGAAGCTTTTAAGGGTCCGAAAACTGCTCGAGGGGGAGCAATCTCCGGAGAAAAGATCTGGCCACTGCAGGTTATCTTGCTTGTACCTGCGATGTTCCCTATATCAGGGTCTTCTTCAGGAATTCTCTTGGACTGTTTCGATTTGTTTGATGTCGTGGTAGAAGATTTCTCCCCCATAGTTCCACGGTATCATTTTGCTGGATTGGTATGGGACAGGTCCCGGCATGGTGATCTTTAAATGTACACATTCAGAGTTGGGTGTAATCCTGACAGGCCTTTTGCAAGCCTTGGGAGGATTATCGGAAATGGTTATGATATCAATATCATTGGTTGAAGTATCACAAGTATCAGGAGTAATAGGATTGAAAGTGTCAACAGGGGTTTTCTGGAAAAGTATCTCTTGAGTATCCATCAGGCGTTGGACACCTGACTTCAACATTGGACAATCACCTTGAATGTTCAAACAAAAATAACAGTCTTTACCACAACCAGGAAAGATCCCGGCTCACAACAAATTTTCTTTAATCACTAACAATGGAGTCAATAGATCGGCAACATCAGTAACATGGAGGTTTTCTAAAACAGCATGCACATTGTGTCCGTGCTTGGGCATCAGAGCGGATATAACATTGGGCTTCTCAGGAGCGTCAAATTCAACCTCTTTGGCGTCAATTAAGTCCTGAATTTTGTTCTTAAGTGCCCAGCAATTATTGGCATCGTGCCCAACTCTGTCGGAATGGTAGGCACACTTGGCATTTGAGTGGTAGTATGGAGAGGAAGTGTTAGGATTCTTTGGCGCCTCCTTCAAACTGGTAAGATTCAACTTCAACAAATGGGGAAGTACTTGAGCGGGTGTCATGTTGATGTGGGTGAACTGCCGTTATGGCCTTTCCACCCGTTGCTGATTAGGTCTCGACTTATTGCTACGAGGTTGATCATTTGACAAATTTTGAATCATCACAGCCCCTACAGTCGGCCGGTGCTCAGTTCTTCCCGCTCCCTTATGAGAATACACAGCAGATGCTTCCTTCTTGGCTGGGAAAGGTTTCTTAACAGTTGTGGATGAGGAAGCATCCTTTTGAATGTTTCCACTTTTAATACCGGCCTCCACCCTTTCGCCGGTCAAAATCAGTTCAGTAAATCCCGTAGAAGAGCTCCCGATTAGATGGTTGAAGAAGGGGCCAGACAGGGTCCCCAGAAACATGTCAACTAACTTCCTATCTGATAGTGGTGGCTGAACCCTTCCAGCCAGATCACGCCACTTCTGGGCGTACTCCTTAAACCCTTCATTGGAAGCCATCCCCATACTTTGTAACTGAGTACGGGTGGGCGCCAAATCAGCATTGTACTGATACTGACGATAAAAAGCAGCTTCCAAGTCTTCCCAATTGTGAACCTCTGATTTCTCGAGCTGATAAAACCAATCTAACTGAGTGCCAGACAAGCTGTCTTGGAAAAAGTGTACCCAGAGGTCTTTATCGGATGGATGAGGTTGGATCTTTCTAACATACGACCTCAGGTGCATCTTAGGGCAAGACAGACCGTCGTATTTGGCAAATGTTGGCACCTTGAACTTGGGAGGGATAACAATCCCAGCTACCAACCCTAGTTCCTCAAAATCCAATCCGGGCACCCTCTGCAACTCCATAGCTGCCAATCTGTCTTCAAGGTTCTTATATTTGTCATCCGCTGGTGGATACTGTTGTTCGGAGTAGTCTTCGTCTTCTTCCTCTTCCTCCTCTTCTACCTCAGACTCAGAAGGTACAATAACTCATTTCCCCTTTCCAGCCCCTTCGTCAGACGTCGAAGGGAACTCAAGAGTCCTTCTAGCATCGCTCTCAAACCTTCTTCCGAAAGTGGCTACCCCCGGTCTCTTTTTCTTTTTCTTCTCTTTATTCTTCTCCAACAGAACTTTGAGATCCTCTTGACCCTTTGCCAAGGTCATCAGGAGTTGCTGAAATTGTGAATTTTGTGCCTGTAGATCCTTTACTGTTTGCTCCAAATCCATCTTGCTGAAATAAACAGCAGAAAGATAAGGAAACCTGGCTTGAAGACCTGTTTATGCATATGATGAATGGTATGTTATTCATGTAATGCATTCAAGGGTTCAAAATTTCAAATTTGTTGCAAACAAAAAGAACGCACGTCATATTAAGAAGAAATTTGTTAGTACATAAATTCCCCATGGGCGAAATATTACAAAATTCTTAATGTAAAAAGACATTGCGCATCCTCTTTGGTGCGATGTAGGTGTTGAGAGTTTCCTCCTCGTGAAGTCGGCGGGTGAGCTCCAAAACCTTCTTCTCACTGGCATAAAAGCTGGCTTCAAAAGTATCTCGTTCTTCTTTGAGTTGGATCCAACTCTTTTGCATTTCCTCCCATGATGTTGGCATGTCAGGATGTAGGATGGTGTATGGAACCTCTCCTTCCATAACAGGCTCTTTGATCAAGGGGAGAATGTGAGGATATGGCATCATAAGATTATGGGAGAGGGTTCGTACCCACTTGAGGTAAGGCTCAAGGGGGATGGAATTCTTGTGCCCCATTGTCTTACTATCCACCTTGTTAGGAATCCTCCAAGCTCTGATGAACCTTTGTCGAAGTCCTTGCGCATCGTTGTCGAAGTCAAAAACTAGGTCAGGAATCAGCATGTTATGAGGGCCATCCCTCCGAGCATATCCAAATTGTCTCAAAGCTAGACAGGGGTTGTAGGTAATGCCTCCCCTAATGCCAAGTAATGGGACATTAGGGAATTCCCCACAACAATCAATGATGATGAAATTTTCTTTGGACCGAGAACACCAATGTACATCAGAATGTGTGAGGGTCATCAATCGTTGTGACCACCTCAAACCCTGCTCATTCTTCAAAACTGCTTGTGGAAGGTGAGAAATAAACCACCTTGCTAAGAGAGGGGTACAACATATGAGAACACCTCTTTTCCTCATTGTTCGTGTGTAAAATGAGTGTAGGATGTCCCCAAGCAATGTAGGTATGGGATTCTTGGACATGAAAATCTTGACAGCATTCACATCTATAAGTTGATCGGGATTTGGGAACAAAACCAACCCATAGATAAGGAGTGCCACAATCTCTTCAAAGGCTTGTAGATCAAGAGAATTCCAACAGTCTTGTGCCTTCTCAAACAAAAACTTTGCCAAGAAGCCCTTAACACCACTTCTGGTTTCCCAATTCCCCTTGATGTCAGATGGTTGCAAGTGTAATGCTTGAGCAACATCTTCAGGTTTTGATTCTTTTTCCGTACCGTTGTAGGGTAGTTGATGAAGAATGGGAATTCTCAGGAGTTGAGAAAATTCCTCCAAAGTAGGCACCAACTGATAATCAGGGAATGTGAAACAGTGGTGTAAGGGGTCAAAGAACTGGAAAAGTACTTTCACCATGTCTTCTTCAATGCTGGTGTTGACTAAGTTGAGGAGTCTACCATGTTTTTCACTGAAGAGAGAATTCTATGGAATCCTAGAAGTAAGCTACTTGAGTTGAGGAGGGATCCTCACAAGGTTGACTTAAATTGTTTTCCTGCGAAGAGATTCCATGACCTACAAAACAAGAACAAAGATGAAGATCCAAACCCTTGAAATGGTTAGTGGATGCATATGATGCTTTATGATGTTCATGATGTATGCACAAGCACATGTACAAGCAAGTCACACAAAACCCTAGTTTCAGGCTTGTATGAGGTTTCATAGGTAAGTACCCTCTTGAGTTTAGTTGGCTCAAAACCTGTCCTATAAATAGTAACCGGGTTCTAAGGAGCTAAATATCCTTGGATTGTTTTCTATGTTCATTGTTTTGGTTTAGCCACTTAACTAGCGACCAAAATATTCCAAGAAAACAACCCTCAATAAGTGTATTATCGAGTATCTACCAACTTCGGACTGCACCAAAGCCGGTCATCTCACTACCCCTAATGAAAGGCCAAGATGGTCAAGTAAGGTTCTAGTTCATTAGTGCTTCATGACATCGCTCAGCGGCCCCGTATTCTCTTTGATTGACTCAAAGGCTACTGGTACTCACAAATATGTCGCACTAATATAGCAATTGCTTCAACCGTGTCGGTATACCCCGCACAGTTTCCACAACGTATTGCTATTTACCTATGAATATTTCCCAAATCCGGGTAGAGGATTTCAAGCCCAAACAAGAGAACCAAAATGTAAAGCAATCAAAGCAAACAATAATCATGCAAAGGATGATCTAAGCCCTAAGGTTACTCCACTTTTAGAAAATTCCCCAGCAGAGTCGCCAGTTCTGTGATACGGTGGGAGAACTGACTTGGGATTTTGCGTTTGTGTTTGCAAATGTTTCGGTTTAGCAAGAGTCACCACCGACTTTTTATTTTATCCTAAGGAAAGGTCAAAAAGCACAGGAAAGACCTTTGAGATGTTTTCTTGGGTTCGGGGAGTAGATTATAGAAAGGGAAGGTATTAGCACCCTTTCTATCCATGGTTATCCATGGGCTCTTAGTTACTTTCTTAGATCACTTGATTTGCGTTTTAATTGTTTGAAATGGTGCTCTTCAATTGTTTGAAATGGTGCTTTGTGTGTGATTTTGAAAGATGTTTTGGAAAGAGGCCATCGTTGTGGTAACCTTTGTAATGATTCTTGTTTGAATGTATACAAAGGTGTTTTCGTCTTTTGAAAAGTTTTCAATGTTTGAAAGTAGGGTTTTAAAATTGTGTTGTGAGGTGTGTTTTGAAAATAGCAAGGATGTTTTTTTTGGAAAGTTTGATCAAGTAACTAGGAGCTGTCTACCCTATTTTACTCAAAGATCTTTCTTATGTTTTTAACCCTTTTAACAGTGTTGTTTCACCATTGTATTTGGTGAACAACCTTGTGTTAGGATGTTAACGGGACAGGCGCGGGTCATCGTATAGACCATGATAGAAATGGTGTCAAGTATCTTTAACAATTTTTCTTAAGGGACTTGATCATTTTGTTTAGGCAACTCAGACAGCGTCATCGAGGGACTATGATCTTTTTGTTTGTTTTTGTTTTGCCAATGTACTTGACATGCAACCATGACCCATTTTTGAAGGCAACAAGTGGATTGTAACCCTAGGTGTGCAAGTGTGCATTGTGTTTGTTTTTCATGCATATTTATCTTGGATTAGGTCAAGCTAGTTGTTGATTTTATTTGCATACAAACCCTAAGTCTAAGCATGGCATAATTGGAAGCTTTTAAATGTGCGAGAATTTAAATGCTACACTATTACAACATGATATAGGGAGGGGGTACAAATTTAAATTGGGAGTATTTGACAAGAAAATAAACTCTAAGTTATTTCAACCATATTGAATGTATAGGTAATATTTAAATGTACAATAATTGAAATAAATACAAATAAATAAAAGTCAAATAAAATGTACTATAGAAAAAAGAAAGTTTTATGTATGTAAAAAGTATATTTTTTAATGTGAAATGCAAATAAATAAAAAAGATCAATTTTTATTATTTTTGTTAATTAGGGCAAAACCCTAATTCTTAAATAAATAATATTATTTAATAATTATACATAATACTATATTAATTTATACAAAAAACTAAAAGTATATTATAAAAATTATATTTTTAGTACAAAATATTAATAAAAATGAAAATATAGTATTTTTGTATTTTTGTCCTAATTTTTTAATAAAGTAAAAATATATAAGTATATATATATATATATATATATATATATATATATATATATAAGTATATATATATATATATATATATATATATATATATATATATATATATATATATATATATATATATATATATATATATATATATATATAATATATATATATATATATATATATATATATATATATATATATATATATATATATATATATATATATATATATATATATATATATATATATATATATATATATATATATATATATATATATATATATATATATATATATATATATATATATATATATATATATATATATATATATATATATATATATATATATATATATATATATATATATATATATATATATATATATATATATATATATATATATATATATATATATATATATATTAAATATATTAACTATGTAAAAAAAAGGAAAATAAAAATTAATTTATATATATAAAAAAAATGTGTATATTCAAGAAAAATGTTTTTAAGTATATAAAAAAATAATAAATAAAAAATAGGTATATTTTTTATATTATTTTTGAGTTTTTAATAAAATAAAAATAAACTATTTATATATTTATACTAGTAAGATAAAAAATAAATATCAAATAAATATGAAAAATATAGAAAATAATTTTTTGGCATTTTTTATATTTAAACAAGAAATAATAAAGTCAGAATAAAAAATAAAAATTACAAAATGACAAATATTCAAATAAATGGGCCAGGGGGTGTAAACTGAATAAAGGGGTGTCAAAAACAAAAGGAACCAGGCCCAGCCCAGAATCCACTTCTTCTTCTTCCTTTGAATAACCTGCGCGCGTGCTATGTACAAAACTGTAACTCTTGATTCTTTGATTTTTTGACAAAACTCATTACATGAACATTGTAGAGAATTAAACAACGAATCCAACCATATAAAAAACTTGGATTAGCTCTCAAAGACCAGAGAGAATTTCTCAGGCCCTAATTTCTAACCTAGTTTTTTCAGAAAGTTCATGAGTGAAATTCTTTTAGCACGATTAATGTAAATGAAAACTAAACATATGTATGGCTTCATGGCCATGAGTACAACATATTTCATTCACAAACCTAAGCCTAACCATTCCTAAATAGAGAGATAGAAGTCCATGAAATACCTGTTTCAGTTGACTTCGAGCTGGACAATGTAGCAACCTTCAATGGTGTTTGAGCTTCTTTTGAGCTTGCCTGAGGTCCAAGGAAGCTTTTCCAATGCTTGGCTTGTCTTGAAACAACTTGAATCATGCTGTAGAACTCAACCTGCAGAGCTTTGAAACAAAAATGGCAAAGTGTGTTAGAGGTGTTACAGCTTGCAATGGAGGCCTGGGATAGTTCAGGTGAGTTGATTGGAAGGTGTTGAAACTATCTTTGGACAAAACGCACGATGGAATTTGGTTATGGCTTGCAAAATGCAGAACTTGCCCTGTTTTTGCAGAAAAACAGTGATTCTGTATACAAGGGGGTTTCAGAGGCAAAGGGGTCGTGTTTTAGGCTTGTTGGGAGGTATGGAACTTGTCTACAATGTTTGTGTAAGCTGGTTTTCTCAGATGTGTGTTGTGGCTTGTATTTTGCAAGTTTCTTCTACTTGAAGCAAAAGAATGGAAGTGATGTTATAACCCTATACAGGCCCTCCTATCAACCTGCACATAACACTCTTGGACCCTCTAATTCATGAATTTAGTTAGCAGTCTCAGATTTTGCTCAAGGCTCAATGCTTAGTGTTTTGACATAAAGTAACTTTTGCAAAAATGGCAATATACCTTTTACCATTTAGGGCTTAATTTTGTATGTAATGTCCACATGAACAAGATATCCCCTTAACTCAATGGTTATGAATTAAAATATGGAGTACAAGTTAGTTTTGAGGCATATAAGCTAGCACCAAACATGTTGATTTGAAAATGCAAGTTTGTATGAACATGCATTGGCCATGGACAAAAGTGAGTTTTTGCCAACTTCAAACATTCGATTCTCTCTAACCACAAGGGTGTTTGAGGAGTTCTTGGACAATTTGGAAATCTTGGAACATGTACTATAATCCATCTTTGAAATGAAACTTTAAACTCCAAGTGTAACTATGTGAAAAGTGGCCAAGAAGATGGGTCAAAATCTTGCCTAGATTAGGGCAAATTTTCTCTAAGTTAAAAGTTTTAGGTACCCTTGTTCCAAAAATCATAACTTGAGATAAAAGCTTCTTTTGAGAAAACTTTGTGAATCAAAGTTATAGAATTTGTGATGTACTACAACTTTCATGTTGTAAGTTTTCTTTGAATCCATTTGCATCTTGGTGAAAAAATGGGACAAAGTTAGGAAAAAATAAGAAAATTTCATAACTTAGAAAATTTCTAAGTTATGAAATTTTTCCATTTTAAACCCTAATTTGCATTTTTGGGTTTCTTGATGAACAAGTTTCATAATTTGACATGTCTTGATGAAAAATAACTCTTGGCACTTGATTTTGACCAAAAATCAAAGTTTGACTTTTCAGTGTACAGTCAAATTTTGATCAATTGACTGAAAAATTCATCTGTCAACCCTATGCATTTGAGATCTTTTGAACTTGTTGAATGGGTCAATAAAATTTAATTGAGTCCTTGAGTCCATATGTGAGTTTGGTTTTCCATTGGCTAGGTCAAACAGTTAAAAATTGCCTTTGTGTAGTCCAAACCCTAAAAATGACCATTTTGCCCTTTTGGTGATCTGATCAAATTTCTTGTGGAATTGTGATCCAAACTTGGTCAAATGGTTCATATGAGTTCATAATGTTGATGTGGGTCAAATTTCATGAGGTTTGACTATCAATTGGCCACAATTGACTTTTTCCCCAATACAGCTGATTTTAGGTCAACTGTCCAATTGACTGGGCAAAAATTTGAATCAAGGCTTGAAATTTGGTATGGACAAACTTGTGAATCCAACATGAAGTATGAAATTCAATTTGGGCATTGTAGGTCAAAATATCCCTGTGCAAACTCAAACCCTAATTTGGGTCAACAGTGCAAAGAGGTGTCTTGGGCAGAGCAAACCCTAGCTTGATACTGAATTCCAAGAGTCTTGTGATGAGAAATATTGATGAAATGAGAGGGCAAATTTTTGGGGTACAACAATATGGTTTTAAGAGAAAATCAAATCTTGAACAATTGCCCAAATATGGATATTTTGTGTCTATTCTTGGCTTTCACGATTTGCTTATCATTTGACAGCACATAAGATCTTCCTTCAATGCAAAAATCATCCCTAAAACACATTATATGATTTATTTGGATTTATTTGATTTTATTTGAATTTTAAACGAATAAAAATCAAAATAAATTAAATAAACAAATAAATAAAGCATGGAGGGTCCCATAGGTCGTGTACTATGCTAGGAATGAGATTCAATCTTGAAAAGATGGGCTCATGTGGAAAAAAATGCAATTTTGAGCATTGTTGACTTTGTGCAATTTTCCAAAAATGGACAACTTTGATAAGGCATATCTCCTCCAATTTTGACCCTAGGAGGGTGTTCTTGGACTTTTTAGAAAGCTTAGGATGTAACCTAAGCAACCCTTTTGGTCTCATCTCATTTGAGTCTTCCATGTTCATGTATGAAGTTTTGACCCAAAAGGTGTTTTTGTTGACTTTTCAAGATGACCTATAATGTCAAAATTCACATCTTTTTGTGAGTTCATATTATGAACTTGGGAGATGAAGATTAATTGTAGGTAATTGCATGCTCTTAAAAATGGGCTTTGTATGGGTCATTTCTAATAAAGTATGAGAATGTTATGCTTGGTCAAAGTTTAGTTAACTTTTCCTGCAAAACCCTAATTTAGCAACTTTTGGATTTTGATGAATTGTGAGAAATCCTTGATGAATCATGATCAACCCTTGATCTAATTATGAATAGCACTTCAAAATGAGGATGTTAACCAAAAATCTTGAAGTTTGACTGTATATGGGCCACAGTTGAATTTTGACCTAACACAATCGATTTTCAAGCATTTGAGCAATTGACTGAGCAAACTTCTTCTGCAAGGATTGAAACTTGTCATGGATGATATTGATAATATATTAGGACAATGGTGATCATTTGAGTCCTTTGTGGTTCATATATCCTGATGAAAAATGAAACCCTAATTTGAGGTAGACTGCCTTAGGAGAGAGTTCGTCTGGTCAACTCTTGGACTTGAGCAATTTGAGGACCTCACTTGCCATGTGTTGAGAAATATGGAAGGGAAAATTTTGGGGTACAACAGCTGCCCCTGTTCAATCTTCTTAAACCTGAGGATGTAGATTGGCTTGTCTGTCTTTCGTGATCTGAAGGTGGAAGATGATTGAACACGAGAGTGCCCAGAAATTTGCACCTGCATGAAATGATATTTGATTTGTGATATCGGGAATGGGATTATAGATGCCATTTGGTAGCTGCTAGATAATTTTAGGAGACGAGCTTAATAAAGCCATCCGAAGAGGTATCGATCGCATAAAATATTCCTTTGCGAGAACCCGTATACATGTTGTTGAGGAGGACTTCGCTGGGGAATGCTGGTCTTTATCTTGGGAGAAATAGAGTTTTAGGAGCTTCAGTTGTCCGCTACTCTACTGGGAAATCATCTCTTAGTCGAGGAGGTGAAAGTGAACTACTATCTGGTTAGGATACAAGTTGCACCGCGACTTACTGGGGAAATGTGAAACCAATCGTGTTTGATCAGGTCCAGGTCTTACAGTGTTATGGACTGCTGTCTAGAGATAAGAAAAAAGAAATCTGGATGGTAAGGTTATGAGAGGGAACCTGGATGGTAGGGTTACTTCGAGATGAAAGCCTGGATAGTAGGGCTTGAGAAGGAACCTGGATAGTAAGGTTACTTTGACATGAAAGCCTGAATAGTAGGGATGTGAGAAGGAACCTGGATAGTAGGGTAACTTCGAAATGAAAGCCTGGATAGTAGGGCTGCAAGAAGGAACCTGGATAGTAGGGTTACTTCGATATAAAAGCCTGGATAGTAGGGCTGTGAGAAGGAACCTAGATAGTAGGGTTACTTCGACATGAAAGCCTGGATAGTAGGGCTGTGAGAAGGAACCTGGATAGTAGGGTTACTTCGAAATGAAAGCCTGGATAGTAGGGCTGCGAGAAGGAACCTGGATAGTAGGGTTACTTCGATATGAAAACCTTGATAGTAGGGTTGTAAGAAGGAACCTGGATAGTAGGGTTACTTCGATATGAAAGCCTGGATAGTAGGGTTGTGAGAAGGAACCTGGATAGTAGGGTTACTTAGAAATGAAAGCCTGGATAGTAGGGCTGTAAGAAGGAACCTGGATAGTAGGGTTACTTCGACATGAAAGCCTGGATAATAGGGCTGCGAGAAGGAACCTGGATAGTAGGGTTACTTAGATATGAAAGCCTGGATGGTAGGGTTGCTGAGAAGGAACCTGCATAAGGTTGCATTTGTCGCCGATGATTACTCTGTTTAGCTTCGAGTGTTGATCATGTACCTGCTGAAAATTGTTGATAATAACTATCTTTCCTGAAAGAAAGACAAGGTTAGTCATGTGCGATGCATGAGATGCATTGTGATGAGATTCTCGAAATAATTGAGATTATGTTATATGCAATATATGCACATGTCATGATGTATGAGCATGAAATACTGGCGTAATAATCTGAGTCTGGGAAAATAAATCCCTGACTACTGTTTGGAGTGTTTGAGAAATGGTATGTATTCTTGATTGCTGTAAAAAACATAGGTCCTCCACTTTTGTTGGGGATGGTGAACAGAGATGACTAGCAGGGGATTTTCCCCTTGTTTACAGATAACTCCGCGGAGAATGACTCTGTTGGAGAGGAGATACTTTGTTGATAGATCGCTAATTTGGAGAAATAAACTCAGTTGGGGATGAATTTCCGTTGCTGGTAGTAATGAATTCCATTGGAGATTGAATTTCTGCTTGTGAGAGAAATAAACTTTGTTTTGGGGGAAAATTTACTGACTCACTCGCTATTGTGAACCTCAGCTGGGGAGAGTTATATCCTATTCGGGAAAGCTAACATTGCTGTTTTTGGATACTTTTTTACTCTGTGGGGATCATATGTACCACCACTCATGTTCTCAAGCTGGCTCTATCCCGATACCTGATAGGCAGAGTAACTGTAAGGTTTGGGCACTTCTTGTTTGTCCCTGTTTTTTAGCATTACGAGTAATTGCCTTTTGTTTCTTATGTAAATATTTATGAGGAGCAATTATTTTCAAATGCACATATCAAAAATGAATCATTGGACGTCCTTGCAAAATAAAACAGGAAAAAGAAAACAAATTAAAGTTTTGTGAAAATGACTTGTATTGATTTTGAAGTTGGCCTGTAATAGGCGTTTTTGTACAAAGAGGCTGACACTCTAGTAAGAGAACATCGCCGAAAGATAGAAATTACAATTTGTGTTTTTAAGAAAGAAAAATAGCTATGTGAAATGAACCTCATTGGGTTCCAACTCTGCTATTGCCTTTATATCTTCAAGCATCACATCACTTTGCTGCTTGGCCGAAGGTGGATCAGATTGATTGGCGCCGTCTGAGCTTGATAGTTGATATCGAGGTCTGGTTGCAAGATGATCCAATGAGACATAGTGTTACGCTTTGATCCCTAATTTTTGCCTGGACCGCCCTTTCGGGTTTTCAGTCCACCGGGATACCCTTTTTTGCCCAAGTCGCCTTTTCAGGTTTTCGACTTGCCGGGTGTATAGTTTTTTTTACTTTCATCCCTTACTTTTTGCCCGAACCCTTTTGGTTCGCCAGGAAGCCCTTATTTTTGCCTAGGCCAGTCAACCTAGCGGGTCTTTGATTATGCGTAGTATCTTTTCACTATGTCTACATTGACGGGGTGAGGAAGGTCGTCACCATCCATGGTGATTAGAATCATAGCTCCTCCCGAGAAAATGTTCTTAACCACAAATTGCCCTTCGTATGCGGGGGTCCATTTTCCCCTGGGATCACCTTGCGGTAGTATGATGCGCTTGATCATCAGATCCCTAACTTGATATTCTTGATGTCTGACTTTCTTGTTAAAATCCCTGATCATTCGCTTTTGATACGTCTGACCATGACAGATAGCAGTAAGACTCTTCTCATCGATTAGATTCAGCTGATCAAGTCGGGTTTGGATCTAGTCGTCTTCGTTCAAACCCACATCCTTCATAATCCTGAAAGAGGGTATCTGGACCTCGATGGGTAGGACTGCCTCCATGGCGTGGTTTATCCGACACAATCTGATCTGTCGATATGGTGTACCAGAGAGGATTATTACTGACAATGGTACAAATCTCAATAACACAATGATAATCGAGCTCTGCAAACAGTTCAAGATATAGCATCACAACTCTTCTCCCTACCGGCCGAAGATGAATGGCGTTGTTGAAGCAGCTAACAAGAACATCAAAAATATTGTACAGAAGATGACGGTGACATACAAAGACTGACACGAGATGTTACCATTCGCTCTTTATGGGTACCGTACCTCAGCACGAACATCGACAGGGGCAACACCCTACTCTTTGGTGTATGGCATTGCCTCAACCCACTTTGTAAAGTAATCAATTGCTACCAGAATGAAACGATGTCCGTTAGACGTAGTAGGTCTGATCTCGCCGATCATGTCAATGTCCCACATTGCAAAGGGCCAAGGAGCTGTCAAAATATTCAGGGGAACTGGAGGTACATGCACCTTATCAGCATAGACTTGGCACTTATGACAAGTTCGAGAGTACTGATAACAATCGACTTCCATAGTAGACCAGTAATATCCTGCCCGTAGGATTTTCTTCGCCATGGTATGTCCACTAGAATGAGTTCTGAAGGTGCCTTCATGTAACTCTATCATGATCCTTTATGCCTCGCTCTTGTCTATGCACCACAGTAGGGTTGAATCATGGTTACGCTTATAGAGGATACCATTACTGATGAATAACTTCACAACGAATCTTCTTAGAAAATTCTTACCATTAATAGATTCCCCCTCGGGGTATTCTTGGGCCTCAAGATACCTTTTTACCTCGTGAAACCAGGGTTTATCTGCTATCTCTTCAACCTCAATGTCACAGCAATGTGCTGGTTCGTCCAACCTCTCAATGGTATTCTGGGGAGCCTTATTGTCCCACCTGACTTTGAACATAGAAGGCATGGTAGCTAGCGCGTCCGCTAACTGATTCTCCTCTCTTGGGAAATGTTCAAAGGTTATCTCCTCAAAGTGCGGGAGCAATGTCAGTACATACTCTTTGTAAGGAATAAGATTCGGGTGCTTCGTATCCCACTCGCCTTTGATCTGACTTATTACCAGAGCGGAGTCTCCGAATACACTCAAGAACTTAATCCTCAGGTCAATAGCAGCTCGAAGACCCATGATACACGCTTCATACTCGGCCATATTGTTGGTGCAGTTAAAACATAATCGGGCAGTGAATGGAGTATGACAACCCTCAGGAGATATAATTACAGTGCCAATGCCATTACCCAAAGTGTTTGATGCTCCATCAAAATACATAGACCATCGGGATCCTTCCTCAGGTCCTTCATCCGGTCCAGGTTCTTCACAGTCGGTTACCAACATGATATTCTCATCCGGGAACTCAAAATTCATGGACTGGTAGTCATCCACGGCCTGATGTGCCAAATGATCCGCCAATACAATCCCCTTGATTTCTTTTTGGGTTGTATATTGGATATCGTACTCGGTTAAGATCATCTGCCATCTTGCTATTCTTACGGAGAGAGCGGGCTTCTCGAAAATATACTTGATCGGATCCATCTTTGATATCAATAAAGTATTGTGAGTCAGCATATACTGTCTCAATCGGCGAGCAGCCCATGCCAAAGTGCAACAAGTTTTCTCGAGCAATGAGTATCGGGTCTCACAGTCGGTAAACTTTTTGCTAAGATAATAAATGGCATGCTCTTTTCGACCAGACTCTTCATGTAGCCCCAGCACACACCCCATTGAGTTATCTAGCACTGTCAAGTATAATATCAAAGGTCTTCCTTCAACTGGAGGCATCAAAATTGGTGGTTCTTGAAGGTATTCCTTGATTCTTTTGAAAGCAGACTGGCCTCATCATTCCACTTTACCACTTGATCTTTCTTCAGCAGCTTGAAGATTGGCTCACAAGTAGCAGTCAGGTGTGAAATGAACCGGGCGATATAATTCAGACGTCCCAAGAAACCTCTAACTTCCTTTTCTATGCGGGGAGCTGGCATCTCCTGTATGCCTTTTACCTTTTCATGGTCCACATGAATACCTTTGTCACTGACAACAAAACCCAAAAGTTTACCAGACCTTACCCCGAAGGTACACTTGTTGGGATTCAACCTCAACTTGTACGTCTTCAACTTGTCAAACAGTTTCCGGAGATGATCAAGATGCTCTTCCTCAGTATGGGACCTGGATATCATGTCATCAACATAAACCTCAATCTCGTGGTGAATCATATCGTGGAACAAATCGACCATGGCGTGCTGATAAGTTTCCCCAGCATTCTTCAACCCAAAAGGCATTACCTTGTAATAGAAGGTGCCCCACTATGTAACGAAGGTTGTCTTCTCCATGTCCTCAGGAGCCATCTTAATCTGGTTGTAGCCAGAAAAACCATCCATGAAGGAGAAAATCTTGTGTTGCACGGTGTTGTCGACTAGAACATCAATGTGAGGAAGTGGGAAGTCATCCTTGGGGCTTGCCCTGTTCAGATATCTATAATACACACACATCCGTACCTTACCATCCTTCTTAGGTACCGGAACAACGTTGGCAACCCACTGCGGATAAGAAGTGACGACTAAGAATACTGCGTCGAACTGCTTCATAACCTCTGCCTTGATTTTCTCTGACATTTCAGGGTGCATACGGAGGACCTTTTGTTTTACCGGAGGGCAGTCTTCTTTAGTCGGCAGGGGATGTACCACAACATCAGTATCTAAACTAGGCATGTCTTTATAGGACCAGGAGAAGATCTCAACATAGTCGTGTAGCATCTGTATTAGCCGCTGTTTGACACTAGGCTCCAGATTCGCACCTATTTTAACCTCCTTCCTGTCTTCCTTTGTACCCAAATTCACTGACTCGACTGGCTCTTCATGAGGCTGTATGGCCCTTTCTTCCTGCTGTAGTAGTCTAGCAAGTTCTCCAGGCACCTCACAATCATCCTCACCTTCTTCCTCAGCTTGGTTGATTGGATTTTCGAAGTCATAACTGGCAGTAGCAGAGCTGTTATTAATCGGATCCAGAGTGGATATGGATCTGCAGTATGATATGTGAGTGTGTGTAAGAGAATAGTTGTTTTGATAAAGTGGGAGACAAAAAAGAAAAAAAAGGAGCGCAAAATTTGTAATGCAAGAAACGTCCAATGTTTTATTAATGATATATGAAAATGACAAATAATAAGCCCTCACAAGCAAAGCCAAGGTGCCTCGGGCAAGGCACCGGGCCGTAAAGTTTCAAACTGTTTATTACAAATCTTAAAACAAAAGTCAATTACTGCGGAATAAAAGAAACAGGTATGAAGTCCTTCACTGTTCAGTTATTCAGTCCACCGTTGGTTGTTGGATAGATCCAGCTGTTGATGTCTGAATCTTCTTCACTGTCCTCAATTACATTAACTCCCCGATTGATGATGTGTAGAGGAGGTCTTCCAATACGAGCGCGCCTAACAACCCTTTGAGCCCCTGTAGTAAAGCCCAAACCAAAATTGTCAGTTTTGTGAGTGAAATCAGGGAGCTGACCCCAATTGGTACACCCACCTTCTTCAACTAAAGCCCTAGCGTCCTTGAGAGAAGCCATCTTCAGCGGAGGTTTGTTGGTAGTAACTTCAGTTGACGCAAAAGTCTGAGGGAACTCTTCGAAATTCTGACAAGGAGTTTCTATGATCTCCCCATCCATCTCCACATAACGGAAGTAATTGAGATGGCTCACCATGTACTCTTCTTCACCTCGCACCATGACAATTTCCCCTTCACTGGATACTTCAGCATTGGATGGAGTGTGGAAGTAACTGCCCCAGCTTCAACGATCCAAGGACGACCCAACAAGCAAGAATATGACGGCCTGATATCCATTACGTATAAGGTGGACCCAAAAGTATGAGAACCCACTTTGACAGGGATGTCCACCTCCCCATGCACCATTATCTTCGATCCGTCGAAAGCCCTTACCACAATATTGCTCGGCTTTAAAGTCAAACCCTCACAATCTAAACAGTCCAACGCTTTCTTCGGCAGAACATTCAGCAAAGACCCGGTGTCTACCAGTACATGGGCCATAATGGTGCCCCTGCACTCAATCGAGACATGCAGAGCATCATTATGATTCCTCCCCTTAGTGGCCAGATCTGCATCTGAAAATCCTAGCCCATTATCAACAGTCAGGCTAGCCACACAATCTTTGAACTGATCTGCAGAAGTTTCCTGTAGCACATGCGCAGTCTTGAGAAATGCAATCAAAGCCTTCGCATGGGCTTCAGAACATAATAGCAGAGATAACATGGAGATCTTTGACGGGGTCTGCCCCAGCTGTTCGACCATATTATAGTCGTTTTTCTTGATAATTTTCAGTATTTCCTCTATTTCTTGTTTAGAGGCTTCCACAACAATTTTTTTAGGCGCCTCCATCCGGGAAGGCTCACCTATGATTTCTTTGCCCCGAGTCCCAGATGGCTTGGTCACAGGGGTGATAACTGGAGTAAGAACTGGAACAGTAGTTGTTGTACTAGCAGATGGAATGACAATAGGTTTGTGGACAGTCGGAGGGGAAATCTCGGGAGAGAAGAGTCTTCCACTTTTGGTAACCTTACTAGCCCTGACAATATTACTGACATCAGTATCAACTTCTTCATTCTTCAACTCTTGCTTAATGCCATGATAATACACATCAGCACCATAGTGCCATGGGACAGCCTTATCTGAAGTGTACGGGATGAGGCCAGGAACGGTGATTATTAGTGGAGCAATTCTTTGAAGAGGTGTAATCCTAACAGGTTTTCTCGAGGAAACCTTGGAAGGATTGGCGGAAATGGTTATGATGGCAACATCTTCATTTGGAACAACAAGAATCATAGTCTTTTCGAACATAATCTCTTTACTATCCATCAGGCGCTGAACACCTGACTTCAACAAATGACAACCGGAAGGTAGAATTGAACACATGTGGCAACCTTCACCATAACCCGAAAATAAACCGGATAACAACAAATTCCTCTTAACAGTCATAAGAGGAGTAGAAATTTCTTCAACGGAGGTCACAAACAAATCATTGTCAACAACATTAACCCCACGACCATGTTTGGGCATAGGAGCATATATCACATTCGGCTTTTCTGGAGCATCGAACTCTATCTCCTTAGCTTCCAGCAAATCTTGTACTTTGTTTCTCAAAGCCCAACAATCATTGGTATCATGGTCAGGACTCTCAGAATGGTAGGTGCACCGCGTGTTGGGATTGTATCTAGGAGAGGTAGTGTTTGGATTTTTGGGAGCCTCCCTCAATATGGTCAAGTTGGATCTCACCAGGTGAGGTAACACTTCAGCCAATGTCATGCTAATGCGGGTAAGCTTCCGATGTGGTCTTTCCACCCTCTGTTGATTGTTGCGTTATGGAGCAACAACGGGTCTTGGTATCACTACAGCATTTACCGTTGGACGGTGTTCAGATCTGTTTTGGCCCCTCGGGCTATAAACTGCACTGGCTTCCTTCTTACCAGTAAAAGGTTTCTTATCGAACTCGAAGAGGCATCTTTCTGTATTTTACAACTTCGAATTCTAGCCTCCACTCTTTCTCCAGTTAAAATTAGCTCGGTGAAACCAGACGACGAGCTGCCGATTAAGTGATTGAAAAATGAACCAAACAGCGTCCCCAGAAACATATCAACCAACTCCCTATCAGACAAAGGGGGTTGAACTCTGCCAGCCAAATCTCTCCATTTCTGAGCATAATCTTTGAAACCTTCACCTGCACCCATGGACATACTCTGGAGTTGAGTACGAGTGGGAGCAAGGTCGACATTATACTGATACTGCTTGTAGAAAGCAGCAGCAAGATCTTCCCAGTTTCAGACATTGGCCCCTTCCAACTAATAGAACCATTCAAGCTGAGTCCCTGACAGGCTATCTTGAAAGAAATGCACCCACAAATTTCTATCAGTAGTGCGGGGTTGAATTTTCCTGACATAAGAGCGGAGATGGAGTTTTGGGCAGGACACTCCATCATACTTAGCAAAAATTGGAGCTTTGAACTTTTGAGGGATGACCACTCCCGATACCAGTCCCAGTTCTCCGAAATCCAAACCAGGTATCTTCTGAACTACCATAGCACTCAACGGTCTTCTAGCTGCTTATACCTATCCTCGACAGGAGGATATTGCTCATCATCAAAATCAATATCTTTATCAGAGACTGCAGGACTAGGGTCCTTTTCCTCTTCTTGGTTCTCCCCTTCCTTGGATGAAGAGGTCAGATCAGTTTGATTCTTCAACCTTTCTCTAAACCTTCTACCCATATTGAGAATACCGACCTTCTTCTTCTTCTTTTCCTTTTTCAGAATGAGGGCTTTCAGATCCTCTTGCCCCTTAGCCAAACTTATGAACATATGTTGGAACTGGGCGTTCTATGCCTGGAGATCTTTGATGGCTTGATCGGAAGACATTTATGCTAAAATAAATAGCGAAGAAGATAAGAAACTTGTAGTGTTACCTGCGATGATATGCATGATAATGGGATGGCGTATGTAATGATTTCAAAGACTTTGGGAGATTTAAATTTGCAAACCAAAAATAAACAAAACTTTATTAGCTTAACTTTGAAATGTTCAACAATGCCCTTAAGGCGTTACAAAGAATTAAATAAAACAAATCTAAAACTAGAAAAATCAAAATCAAAAGTCCCATGGATGCTTTCTCTTTGTGCTGATGTAGTCATTGAGCACTCTTTCCTCCTCGAGCTGTATGGTGAGCTTTAATACCTTCCTCTCTTTCTCGTGGAACTTCTCCCGGTAAGTATCTCGCTCATTCTTCAGTTGAATCCAATACCTTTGTAGCTCCCCAAGATCAGTGGGCATGTAAGGATAGAGAACCGTGTAAGGAATGTCGTCTTCTGTAGTGGGTTCCATAATCACTGGTAACACTGCCGCATAAGGCATCACAAGCTTCTGGGCACGAGCTCGGACCCATTGGAGGTAAGGCTGCATAGGAAGGGAAGTCTTTGGTCCCAACTCATGGGGGTCAGATCTATTTACCATGCCCCCAAGCTCGTATAAACCTCCGACGATGCCCCTTAACATCATCCTCATAGTCGAATATAATATCCTCGAGAAGTAACCTATGTGGACCATCTCTTCGAGCACGACCAAACTGTTGCAAAGCTCGGGAACACCAAAGAATATTCGTATGAGCAAGTGAAATTATTCTGTGCGACCAACCCAAACCTTCTTTGTTCTTCAGCGCAGACTTGGGGAGATGAGAAATAAACCACCTCGACAGCAACGACATGCATCACATAAGAGTCCCTCTTCTCCTTGTGGTACGAGTATATAGAGCGTGCAAGATATCTCCAAGCAAGGTAGGCACAGGGTTGCGAGAAAGGAAAATCTTGACAGCATTCACATCTACAAAGGAATCTAGATTAGGGAAGAGGACCAAACCATAGATAAGAAGATCCAAGACATCCTCGAAAGCCTGAAAATCCATATCATCCCAACATAGTTGAGCCTGGTCTATCAGAAATTTGGCTAAAAAACCCTCGACTCCGCTTCGAGTTTCCCAATTGGATACCACATCGGCCCGTTTCAAATGCAAAGCTGAGGCAATGATTTTTGGCTTAGGAACTTCTTCCATACCTATGAAGGGCACCTGTTCAAGAATAGATATGCCCAATAGATTAGAAAATTCCTCCAAGGTGGGTACCAACTGATAATCTGGAAAGGTGAAACAGTGATGCTCGGGATCGAAGAACTGAAAAAGTACGCTCATCATCTGTTCATCAGGGTTTGAAGTAACCGGGCTGAGAAGTTAACCATGTCTCTTAATGAACATAAAAGTCTCAGAAATTCTTGACACTAGCTCTTTGAGTTGGGATGGTATCTCCACAAAGTTGATTCGGATAGTCTTTCTACGCATGGAAGCCATGATCTATAAAACAGAACAAAGATAAATTCCCCTGGTCTTTGAAATGGTTAGTGTAATGAAGCATGAATGCTATGTTATGATGCATGATGTCATGATAAAACACATGTATAGCAAATAACAGATATTGCAAAGACAAACAAGTCACACAAAGCCCTTAGGTTTAAGGCTTGCATAAGGTTAAAGGTAATACCCTCTTGAAGTTAAGTTGGTTTCAACCTGTCCTAGAAAAGTAACCGGGTTCTAGAGGATCTCAATATCACTGACCATCCTCCATCGGTCATGGTTTTAACTCACACAATCTTTTCTTGCGGCTGAAATTATTCCGAGAGTATGGTCTCAATGAGTGTAGCATCGAGTATCAACCAGTTCTCAGCTTTAGACCGAGGTCGGCTATCTCACTACTTTCTAATGGCCAAGTTAGGCGATTAAAGGTTCTAAGGTCAGTTGATTCTTAATGACACCACGCGGAGGCCCCGTATTCTCCTTGTTTCTCCACAAGGGATACCGGTACCAACCAAAGTGTCACACCAACGTAGCCACTGCTTCAACCGTATCGGTCTACGCCGTACAGTTCCCTCACAGTCTATTGCTACTTACCTAAAAGGTATTCCCCAGATCCGAGTTAGGATCTATAGTAACCCCAAACAAAAACCCTTAAAAGTAAAGCAAACAAAACAATCAAGAGAAGAAATTATGATGAACTAGATCCTAAGGTATACCCCACTTATAATTCCCCAGCAGAGTCGCCAGTTCTGTGATACGGTGGCAGAACTGATTGTTTGACGCTGGTTTATGTTTTGCGTTTTGTGTTCGCAAAAAGTCGCGGTAAGCAAGAGTCACCATCAACTTTTATTTCATCCAATCGGAAAGGAAAAAGTACAGAAAACAAATCCTTTTTCGAGATATTCTGAGTACGGGGGGGGGGGGGGGGGGGGGGGGGGTAGATTATAGAAAGGGAAGGTGTTAGCACCCTTTCTATCCATGATTTTCCATGGGCTCTTAGGTACTTGCTCATCTTTTTAAAATTGCTTGTGTATGTGCTTTGTTTTGAAAAGTTTGACTTCGTGATAACCCTTTTATCAGTCCTCAAAGGTGTGACAAAGTTGTTTTTTGAAAATTGTTTTGAAATGTGTAAGTGTGAAAAGTTTTGATTTGAGCAAGTACCTACTAGCATCTACCTACTCGAAAAAAGATCGTTTCTATTCTTGTTTCCTTTAGACAGTGCTATCCTACTATTGAGAAATAGGTAGCATCGTCGTTGGAGTTATAAGGGTCAATTCAAAAGGGACGTACGATCACTAAAGAAATGTTAGGACACCTTAGTAATAACCCTAGAGTCTTGAGATCATATTCGAGACAACATTTCCGAGGCAACATTTCTGAGGCAACATTTGAACGGGACACTTGATCTTTTTAGATAAGAGGGAAACCACTAAGACACCCTATACTTAATGATCATTTATCGAAGGCAACCGAAGTGAGAGTATACCCTAAGAGTGATATGTGTGAGTGATTTGTTTTCAGTTATTTATCTTTGCACATTAGGGTTTTCTAACTGTATTAAATTTGTCATGCATTCTTGTCATACAATCCTCTTAGCATACATCTAAACAGTCAAATATTTACGGGGATTAAGATGCGAGAAAGTAAATCTATGCTATTACAAGGCTTCGGGGAGGGGGATTAATTACATAGCCAAAAACCCAGGAAAAAAAAGCGATAAGTAAAAAACCCTAGATTAAACTATTACAAACCATGAACAATTACAAAAATATTGGCGAAAATAATTAACACGTGCGCGATGAATTAAATACGAGACAACTAGGGTTTTGACCCTTGATTTAAACCTATTGACGATTGATTAAGAAAATGTTTTTGTCATGTTTTGTTATTTAAGAAAATAAAGAAATAATTAAATTAAAAAGAAAAATCCTAATTCTAATTAATTTTAAATTAAGAAAAATAAATAAATTTATTCTAAACCCTATTTTTGTATTTTTATTTGTTTGAGAAAAAG
Source organism: Vicia faba (assembly GCA_948472305.1). Lineage (NCBI taxonomy): Eukaryota > Viridiplantae > Streptophyta > Magnoliopsida > Fabales > Fabaceae > Vicia > Vicia faba. The sequence goes on along the minus strand of OX451739.1, from coordinate 224,088,318 downwards.
AGAAAATAAAATTAAATCAAGAGTTTTAACCTAATTTCTATTTTGATTTTATTTATGAAAATAAATTACAATTTACCTAAGTTAAACTAAATTAAATTAATTTTGATAATAATAATAATAAAAAAAAACTAATCCTAATTTTTTTGTGAATTATTGATTTTATGACTTTATGAAAAAAAGATTAATTTGTGAATTAAAAAAAAGTATTGAAAGAATTAAATAAAATAAGAGAAATAAGAAAGGAATGATGGGCCTGTGCTTAGCAATTGGGGGGGTATATTGCTGAAATTCTGAGCCCAAATGATCCAAGCCCGTTTGACTTTGCTGGATCTAGTGTGTAGGTTGACTTGAGACGCATGGTAGTCCTTCATGCTGGAACGCATACACCTGGCTGACTGCTGCATCCACTGGTTGATTATTGAAGGTGCATGGTAGGCGTGTGAAAGAGATTTTGCACTGAATCCATGGAAGGAAAAGAAAATAAAGAAAGTTGTCTGGACCTGGGATCGAACCCAGGTCCATATGCATATTTCCAATGCACGCTTGCCAACTGAGCTGCTTAACTTGTTTGTACATATAATGAAAACAAAATATAATATATGAAAAATAATGGTTAATGGAAAAATGCGCTAAAATTCAAACCACCCAACTAGGGAGTGCCACGCATCGACTTCTTCACCAAACCGTCGTTTTAGGTAAACAAGCTTTTACCTACGGACGTTTCATTATAGGTATAGACCTGTGCATCTCAAAAATTGTCCACAAGCGAGATAAATGACCATGGCTGGTACCAATCAAGTCGTCTCATCCTCACGAGTATCATGGTACCAGAATCAATGTCCAATTTAGCCTATACTGCAAAGCCCTAAACAAGAATACAAAACCCTAGCCATGGCAGTTTCGCATATAGTCATAAAAGATGCAATTGAATAAAATGATTAGCTTGCAAACATGATGATAAACATGAGTATGGAAATCAAAAGCACTAAAGATACATGGATTAATGAAATCAGAATCAAATTTTTGGACAAACCGTGGGAGGCGTAGAACATGATTCTTGAGGTTTCAGGTCATGCGAATGCTTGCTATAGGTTCAGTGAGTGCCTGGGAATGTGACTTGATCCTTGGAAAAGTTTGAAACGGCCTATAGAGCAAGATCCAATCTGCACTTTTCTTTGAAAATTTGGAACTTCGTTTGACACTTTGAGGCAAGCTGCGTGTCTGAAAACTTGTGTTCTAGGTCTTTAGGATCCTGACATAAGTAGTGAATCAATCTAGGGTAATAGAATTGGAAAGAATCCAAAGAATAATGGTATGGTTTTAAGAGAAAATCAAATCTTGAATAATTTCCCAAATATGGACATTTTGTGTCTATTCTTGGCTTGCACGATTTGCTTCTCATTTGACAGCACATAAGATCTTCCTTCAATGCAAAAATCATCCCTAAAACACATTATATGATTTATTTGGATTTATTTGATTTTATTTGAATTTTAAACGAATAAAAATCATAATAAATTAAATAAACAAATAAATAAAGCATGGAGGGTCCCATAGGTCGTGGGCTATGCTAGGAATGAGATTCAATCTTGAAAAGCACTAAATTTCCAGAAAATGGCCAACTTTGACAAGGCATATCTCCTCCAATTTTGACCCTATGAGGGTGTTCTTGGACTTTTTAGAAAGATTAGGATGTTCCCTAAGCAACCCTTTTGCTCTCATCTTATTTGAGTCTTCCATGTTCATGTATGAAGCTTTGACCCAAAAGGTGTTTTTGTTGACTTTTCAAGATGACCTATAATGTCAAAATTCATATCTTTTTGTGAGTGCATATTCTGAACTTGAGAGCTGAAGATGAATTGTAGGGAATTGAATCCTCTTCAAATGAGCTTTGGATGGGTCATTTCTAATAAAGTATGATAAAGTTATGCTTGGTCAAAGTTGAGTTGACTTTTCCTGCAAAACCCTAATTTAGCAACTTTTGGATTTTGATGAATTATGAGAAATCCTTGATGAATCATGATTAACCCTTGATCAAATGATGAATAGCACTTCAAAATGAGGATGTTGACCAAAAATATTAAAGTTTGACTGTATATGGGCCACAGTTGACTTTTGACCTAGCACAATCGATTTTCAGGCATTTGAGCAATTGACTTAGCAAACTTCTTCTGCAAGGCTTAAAACTTGTCATGGATGATCTTGAGAATATAATAGGACAATGGTGAGCATTTGAGTCCTTTTTGGTTCATATATCCTGATGAAAAATGAAACCCTAATTTGCGGTAGACTGCCTTAGGAGAGAGTTTGTCTGGTCAACTCTTGGACTTCCTTGAGCAATTTGAGGACCTCACTTGCCATGTGTTGAGAAATATGGGAGGGAAAATTTTATGGTAAAACAACCATCAAGACCCAATTCTTGGTGGTAGACTGCCCATCTCTCTACCAATGCATCTTCAGGAGACCCACTCTCGCCGAACTCACCGCGGTCCCCTCCACCATTCATCTTAAGATTAAATACTACACCACAGAGGGCTTGGTTGCCACACTTCACAGGAACATCCAAGAATCCAGGAGGTACTTTGAAGCTTCTGCCAAGGGCCTCAGCTCCACCAACTCCCAACCTCAGACGACCACTGAAGCCACATTTCCCTCTAACTCTGAGGAATCCAAGCCGCTGCCAAGGGTTGACACCATTGACCTCGACAGTCGCTTCTCCATGGAAGACCGGGTCAAGAAGAGGAAGAGAGGGAAGGAGCCGATGGTTGAGGACGAAGAATCAACCTCCTCCGCTGGTCACAATGAACTCTCAAGTTACGCACGACCCATCCCGAACAATGACTTCGAGCTAGTTCCTCTCAGATAAGACCCCACCAGGGGAGTGAAGATCAGAGCGGACCTCCCCGAATTGGCGAAGAATAAACTCAAGGCTTGCCTAAGGGAAAATGTCGATATGTTCGCCTGGAGTACATCCGAGATGCCCAGTTTAGACCCCGAGGCCAAATGCCATCACCTGACCATTGATCCTACCATTAAGGCGGTCGCGTAGTGCAGAAGGAAGCAGTCGACTGAGAAAGCAAAGGCTGCTGAATTAGATGTAAAAGACCTCCTAGAGGTACACTTTATTTCTGAAGCCCAGTGTTGCACCCAAAAATTTACCCTCTTGATTTAGGCTTATGTTTCATCATGAATATCATATTGCATTGCATTCATATATTGTGATGGGATCAAAATACTTTGGTTATCAAGTCTTCCTCAAGCTTTGAAGGTTGATTGCATTGACAAGTTGCTCAAGAAGAATCTTGTCATCTAAACCTCTGGATCTTTCAAGCTTAAAAGTTATTGCATATCTCAAGATATTTTATCCATCTCTTTGGATCATCAGAGGATTGAAGTTTGTGATTGTTTATAAGAGGAATATCTCTTTTAATTCACCAGTCAAATTAGGGTTTTGCTTGATCAAGAGTTATGGTCTTTGGAAGTTCATGCCTCAAGTTAAAATTATAGGTCATTTTCCAAAATTAGTGAATTTCATGTCAAATTTTGAGGACCTTAATGGATTCAATTTCAAAAACTCAAAACTAAAGGATTGTATATCTTTTCAATACCTTTCCAAATTGTGCTCATTTGTGTCCAAATTCAAAAATATGAGAAAGTTATGAGCTTTGGAATTTGGAGGCATTTCATTGAATTCATGCACACCATGCAAATTGCAAATTCTTGATAACCTGATTTGTGGCCATTTGTTTCACTTTAAACTTGGCCCATGACTAATTTGCAATGAACTAAGGCCCATCATGCCAAAGTTTGAGCTGTACACGGGCAAATGCAAGGGCAACTCGTGGTTTTGCAAAAAGTGGCATGAAAATGCCTAATCACCAACACTTGGTTAATACAAGGATTTAAGCCTTAATCTTTTGTTAACTTCTTCCTGAGATAAAAATAATTGAAATGCACGTAAAAGCAGGGAGAACGCACGAGGTATTTGAGGGCTTCATGTGCACCCTTCATTTTGGCAAAAAGAGGAATTCATTCTTTCTAACGGTTTTCAGCGTAAAAAGCTTATCCTACCCTCCTCCTTATGCTATACGTATTGAGAGGCAAGCTTCATTGAGCCTAATTGGTGCTTCATTTCATCCATGAGCTCGAAAAACTCCATAGTCACTTGTTCTGCAAATTTCTTCGATTCTCTCAATTTACTTGCGCGTTTTGAGTATTTCTTCTTGCATTCTTTTCTCCAAGTGATAAGGATTGTAAACCGAGACTTGGTTTGCAACTGGAGTGAAGGAGACAGTAGATTCGTTTTTGCCTCAAAGGTTAGAATTCTTAACTTTGGATCTTGATTTCTAGCCGTGCATTGTGTGATTTGAGTTCGTAATCATGTTGTTTGAAGTTCATTAAGTGTTTCTGTAGCTTCAGAGCTTTTGATTTGATGAGATATGCATGTATGATGCATCTGAAATTTTCTACCCAGTGAGTTTTTGTCATTTTCACACGATCCGTTCTTGATCTATGGTTAATTATTTGATGTGATTCGAATTACATAATGAAGTATGATATGTTAGCTTTAATTTGCACAAAATTTCATGAAAAATGGTGTAGAATTGAGCATGTTATGTTGATTGGAACATGAGGTGGTGGATCTGATCTTGCGTGCGTTTTTCAGATCTGATCTGGCGTGGCCTCCACTGGTTGGTTGATTTGGTTTTTTTTAATTCATTTGAAATTTGTTTCATAAATTGATTTTCATGATTTTATTTCTTGCTAAAAAATGGTTGAAAAATTATGAAAAAATTCAGGAAACCTAAAAATAATATTCTTGACCTTGTGCTTTTTTTTAATAATTTTTGAAAATGTTTTGATTGGTTTAAAATTTGTGTTATTATTTAATAATTTGTTTAATGTTTATTTTTTTTTTAATATTTCTTTGATCTAAAAAATTCCACAAAAATTATCTTTGACTTATAAAATAAATTAGAAATTGATTCTTATTTTTGTTTAGAATTTTTTCTTTTTTTGATTAGAAATTTAATTTGAGAAGTTTATTTGAAATATTTGTTTCATAATTTTTGTTTTAATACTTCCTTTAATTCAAAAATCCTCAAAAAAATCATATAAGTTTTTTTTTAATCATAGAATCTGAATATAATTTTATTTTGACCTTTTTGTGACTTTTGGCTAGGGTTTGCATTTTTGCCTTTAAATAATAGTTTAATTGTTAATTGTTTGTTTAATTTTGTTTTAATATTTCCTTTAATTCAAAAATTCCACAAAAAATCAGGGATGTGTGTTTCTAATTCTAATATTTAAATATAATTTTGGTTGGATATTTTTCTGATTTTTGATTAGGATTTTATTTTGAGATGTGATTATTTGTTTAATTGATTAATTGTTTGAGTTTGATTTTATTTTTGACTTTTCTTTAATTCAAAAAAATGTGAAAAAAATATGTATTCTGACATTTAGGGTTTCCTTGTGGTTTGCATGATCTTGGTTTGAATTGTTTGAATTTTGATCTTACCTAATTAATATTTAAGATTAAAATTCAAACAATTAGGGTTTTGTAGCTTACATTGCAAGTTTCATTTTCAAAACCATTATGCCCTAGATTTTCAATGGAATTTAGGTCTTGATTATGGTTCATGAATGTATTGAGGATCTGAAAACCATTTTTTTTTGAATTATTTGACTTGGTTTGATATTTTTCCATGAATTATTTTGAAAAACTTGTCTAGTCTTGATAGTTTGGCCAACTAGTTTTGAACTTTGGGCCTCATTTGATCCCATCCTCAACCATTCATGAACTTAATACTTGCTTTCTGACTTCTACACACTTCAAAGATGCTAAGAATTTTTTTGTTTGAATTATTGAAATCCTTTTCTATTTTTGATGTATTTTTGAAGTGAAGGTACCCAATTAATGTTGCATATCTTGTTGCAATTTGTTTGATGGCCAATGAACTTGAGTGAGGCCTATGATTGGGCACCTAATGATCATGTTGCTTCTGTTTATCCACATAAACTTAAGTCATTTCTTTAAATGCCCCCTGTTTGAATGATTGAACCTTTTGATGCATTGTGTGGGATTCCTCTTCTATTATGCTTGTGAGCTGTGATGAAGTAATTGAGTATGACTGAATTGTGGTTGCTACTGACCTTCATGGTCTTTTGATTGTATTCTTCCCAAGCTCCTATGATCCTTGATTGATATTCAATTGTCAACTCAACATGGTGATAGAAAGGATCAACATTCCTCTAATTTTTTTTGACCAAATTGTGCATATGCCTGTTTCTTTTTGTTTACCATGTCTAATGTTTGATAATTGCTATCATGTTTTCTCATTTCATTATGGTGTCATCATCCATAACCTTATGTGAGTCATCATTCTATTTATGGGAATACTAACTTGGCTGTTGAATGTGCGAGGTACTTTGAGAAAAGTTTTCCATTTTTGACTTGAGACTAATGTGTTTCACTTTATTTGTGGAACACAATTTATTATGTTGGCACTACTCTTGTGCTTGGCATATTTGATAGTCTATGCAGAATATATGTGTGTGATTATGAACGCTATACATTGCCCATGGGATCTTTTCATATATGAAAATCTCAATACTTACATCCTGATGGCGTAATTTCTGACTTGATTTATCTGCTGATGCTAGCTTGCTTGAAGTTCTCTGGGTTTCTTTTATTCTTATTCAGTTGCTACGGATAGTTATCCGTTTGGTATTTCACTATTTCCTTTCTTCTATTTTCATTTTGTATAGTTATATTTTGCATAATGGGACCTCTGTTGCTGATATATGTCAGGAGGCCCTCTGTTTTGTTTGATACATGTGTTGTGCTTGTTTCTTTAACTGTTGATCGATGAGTCACTGAATTTAGAAATTGAGATCACGACTTCGCTCTCATTGCATGTTCCCTATAGGATGTTTATTGTTTTTCTTCTTTAATTATTGATCGATGAGTCACTCAATTTAGAAATTGAGATCACGACTTTGCTCTCAGTGCATGTTCCCTATAGGATGTTTATTGTTTTTCTTCTTTAATCATTGATCGATGAGTCACTCAATTTAGAAATTGAGATCACGACTTCGCTCTCATTGCCTGTTCCCTATAGGATAGTTTTGTTAAGCTTCCTTTAACATATTAATTAAGGTAGGAACCCATGTATGCTAGCATAGGGTAGGATTTTCCTTTATCCTCAACTTTAGGGTCAATCATTGTATGATAACACTAGGGATAGTGCTAGGCTAGTTTCCCTTAGTTGTTTTCTTTTCCTCCCTTTGCATTTTGGCATCTTAAAACAAAAATTGTTTTCTTGGCAAATCATAAAAAACTTCTAATAAACTCAAACCTTTCTTTAAGGTAAAAGATGCAAATCAATCTTATTTGTTTGTGCGCCTCTTGGCTTTGTTTTTAAATTTGGTTTATCCGATGTTTCGCCATCGCACATGTTTGTTATCCTACTTTGATTCTCAATATCATTGTTAGGTGTGATGTTTTGTCACCCGTTTTATTGATGTTTCGCCATCTTTTCCATGATACCTTGTTATCTCTTAGCCGATGTTTCGCCATCGCACATTTGTTTGAGGCTGATGTTTCACCATCGCACATGTTTGTTATCCTACTTTGATTCTCAATATCATTGTTAGGTGTGATGTTTTGTCATCCGTTTTATTGATGTTTCACCATCTTTGCCATGATACCTTGTTATCTTATAGCCTATGTTTCACCATCGCACATTTGTTTGAAGCCAATGTTTCACCATCGCACCTGTTTGTTATCCTGCTTTGACTCTCAATGTCATTGTTAGGTGTGTTATTTTATCATTTGATGTTTCGCCATCTGTGACATGTTACTATGTTATTATTTAGTCGATGTTTGACCATCTCATTTGTTTTTTGTTTCATTCGATGTTTTACCATCTTGACTGTTTTTGTTGTCTTAACTAAAAAACACAAACCAACTAGAATATATAAGCCGAACTACGGCTGCTCTGATTCCTTAAAAGGGATACGTAGGCATTGGGGTAGGGCCCGATCGAGCATAACTTTTATTTTCCCTACATTGTTTTCTTTTGTTTCTTTCGCATGCATTCCCTTTTTAGATTTAAGCCATATACATAGGATTTGACCACACCCATTAGATTAGACAACAAGAGTGGATACCGTAGAGTACTACGGGCATGGGGGGTGCTAATACCTTCCCCTCGCGTAACAGACTCCCTTACCTGATCTCTCGGTCGAATGACCGTGATTTCTCCCTTTCCAAGTTTTCTCGATGTCTGCCTTTCCCTTTCGGCGGGATAAAAGACGTTCGGTGGTGACTTCATTGATGTTTCATTACATCCAGATGACAGTTGAGCCGGGTGGTTTCAGCTGGCGACTTCACTGGGGAAATGATTGACCTCTTGTTGGTCCATCTCGGAGTCGATCCTAGCTCTTGTTTGTTTTCTTTTTGGGTGTTTATTTTACCGCTTTGCATATTTATCTGTTTGCATTGCATCCTATGTGCGCTTTACTGTCTGCATACTGGATTTGGCTGGACTGTTTGGATTCTGGATTTCTTGGTGGGTGGGTTATTCCATGAGGTAAAAGGCCTCATACCTAGGCTATGAGTGGATTCCATAGGAACTAGGAATAGAGTGTCCATGGCAGCTATGAGGCGGATGCTTTGTAGACCTGACCATGAGACCCATGACTTCAGAGGTAGTTCGGATAGGTGTTATCGTATGATGATACCGACAGTAGAGCTCTTGTACTCTGATTTGGATTTTAACCTTACCTTGACCTAGACTACACCCGTGAGAGGGGCGGGAAAACTTTTCTTGCAGGTACAGGTACTGTTGGTGACTTTGTGTTGCGAAGGTAACTCAGGTTCCTATGATAGTTTTTGAAGCTTTGGGATTTTCTTTTGATCTTGAGTGGTGTTGTTCTGTAATGGTCCAGCCATGATCCAATGTGAAACTTTGATCCTGTCATGTTGCATCATAGCATATTTATTTCTAAAAAATGATGTATATAAAAAAAACTAGCATGCGCATGTCATTTTCCAGGGACATTCAAGAGTCTTCTTTCCATCAGAAATGGCCGGCCTCCCGTCAAATGAGTTTGATTCAGTTCGTGTTAAAGAGCCCAACAGGCATACATTTGCTTATCAGATTCCTACTATTGATGTGTCCGAATTGAAGAGGTTGAGTTCTTATCTGAAGGGTGATGTTATGAATAATTTCAACAAAAATTATGGCAATTTGTTACTAATCGTTAACACTCCAGTTGACCCAATGGCTTTGATCACCCTCTTCCAGTTCTATGACAAGGAATTACATTGTTTTACTTTTCAAGATTATCAACTAGTTCCCACACTAGAAGAGTACGCGTACCTACTTAATATCAAGTTGTCCGATGAAGTTCCTTTTGTCCAAGTGCCAGAGAAGCCGAAGTTCGAAGTTATTATTGAAATTCTTAATTTGAGTTGGAAAGAGGTGAAAGACAATTGAAAATCAAGTGAGGATACTACAGGGTTTTATTTGGATTTCTTAGTGAAGAAAGCTGAAGACTGGGCAAAGAAAGGGAATTGGAGTGACTTCAGCTCTCTGTTTGCTCTCATGATATACGGGATCATCCTCTTCCCTCGCAAGAGAAATTTTATGGATTTGACGACTATTTGTGTTTTTAGAAATAAGAACCCGCTACCGACACTCTTGGCAGATACTCTTTACACCATTCATTCCAGGCATGGAAAATGAGGTAATGTAAGTTTATGTCATTCAATGTTGTATCAATGGTTTAAGTTGCACCTACCGGTAAGTGGCCCTTTCGTGGATACCAGACATTCTCTCCGATGGTCATCAAGACTTGTCAACCTTACTTCATTTGATATCCGGTGGAATTATGACATGGGAGAAGTACGAAGTATTATCACTAGCTGTGGAGATTTCCCTAATGTTCCCCTCATAGGAACTAAGGGGTGTATCAACTATAATCCTGTGCTTGCTTATCGTCAATTGGGATATGCAATGGATGGACCGCCGAAGGTTGAAGAGGTGTCTGGATCAGTGTATTTTGTTAGAAGAAGTGATCCTGTGATGTTGAAAAGAGTGACAAGTGCTTGGAAAGGAATTCACAAGAAGAATAGAACTACTTTGGGCAAGAAGGTTCCTATTGCTAGGGTTCCTTACTTGGAATGGATTAAAGCCAGGGTTAAGATTTTACGGTTACCATTTGCAAGGTCGGCTCCTATATGTGAGAAACCTCCTACTGTTCTGAGTAACACGGTGCCTACCGAGGTATTCACCCAGGTTCATGTTGAGAACATTTAACTTCGTGCAAAAGGCCGTGAGGCAGGGATGAAACTTTATTGGGTAAATCAAGAAAGGGCCGAATTAGCTCGCAAACTCAAAGAAGCTCAAGGGGAAACTTCTGATGTAACCAGTTTTAGGAAGAGATCTCATGCTGAAATGGAAGAAGAGTTGAGTAAGACCCATCAAGAGTGCCAGAAGCTTCAGGAATCTGAGAATAACTACAGAAAGAAGATTCAAGACTTGGAGAAACAGCTCAAAGACAAAGATGCTCAGCTTAAGAAGGAAGTAGCCCAGAGGCATGTCGCAGAGGATCGGTTTCAAGAAAGTAAAGTAGTCGCATCACAACTTTTGAAGGAGAATTCAAGGCTTGAATAGTAATGTCAACACCTTTAAGCGTGTCTTGTTCCGGAGATTTAGTTTTTGGTCACCCCCAGGATTGTTGGAAGGGACCATTTGTTTGTTTTTATTATTCAGTTTTTGTTAAGTTTACTTTGAAACACGTATTTTATCGTTACACTCTTAAATGTCCGAAGTCACTTGAACATCGTTTCTTTTGTTTGTAAATAATTGAAGTGTTTGTCTTATTGTCTTTTTCCCCCCTTGATTGTAAGTTTGATCTTTGGTTGTGTGCCGTGATTGATGAATAAAAGGACTCTTGAATACCGGGAAATGACAAACATATCATGCACATCATGCATTTTATAACATTACAGTTTATCTCAAGACGGTATTTTTATTTTGCTGCTTTTCTTTATTCAAAATTCAAGACGACTACTCATCGGTATTCCACCAGAAAAAATTTGCCAAGACAGATGGAACAAGTTCAAGCTGAACTCGCTGAAATGAGGGCCCAGATGGCTACTCAGATGACCCAATTCATGGAGGTCATCACCAATGTGAATCGCCGACAAGAGGAACTGGCTGCCATTATCAACAACCAGCGCCGATATCTAGAGGATGGCAGAGATCAAGGGCTCTATCAGGACATTTCTGTAGGATTGGGGGATGTGCAAGATCAGCCTGTTGGAAATTTTCACGGGATGCCCGAAAACCCTTTTGTGCGTAACGTAGGACAGTTTCCCCCGTCTCCGGGACCTCGTCTTGTGGGGAACAAAAGAGATAATCAGGGCGGTATAAGAGGCTATCAGGAGCAGGATTATGACTTTGACCAGGATGAAGATCGGTTTTATGTTTAATGTTCAGAGCCAGATGTTCAAGTTGAGGATATGAAGTATCGGTTGTTGGAAGAACGTTTGAAGGTTATGGAAGGGAAATGAGTCCTTGGTGTGGATGCTAATGATCTCGGGTTGGTGTCTGGGGTGAAAGTTCCTCCAAAGTTCAAGCCTCCTGTATTTGAAAAGTACAACGGAACGCCATGTCCTGTTACCCATGCAACTGCTTATTTCTGAAAGATGTCGGTGCATACTGAGGATCAGGGGCTTTTGATTCACTTTTTCCAGGATAGCCTATTTGGGGCATCCCTTGAGTGGTACATGAAGTTGGAGAAAACCCATATTCGTTGCTGGAATGATCTTGCTCGGGATTTTGTCAAACATTATCAGTACAATGTGGATATGGCGCCTAATCGCACTCAGTTACAGAATTTGTCACTGGGACCAAGAGAATCTTTCAAAGAATACGCTCAAAAGTGGTGTGAGTTGGTTGCGAGGGTTCAACCTCCACTCATGGAGAGATAACTCATTGATATGTTTATGAGTACCCTTCAAGGGCCATTCTATGAGCACATGATAGGAAGTACTTCGGCAGGATTTGCAGACTTGGTTATGGCTGGTGAAAGAATTGAGGTAGGTTTGAAATTGGGGAAAATTAAGATTGGAGGTTCTAGTGGCTCATCAGGGGGCAGTAAGAAACCATTCAACACTTACCCTAAGAAAAGGGAAGGCGACGCAAGCGCGGTTTACTCTCATAGAGGAAGAAGAGAGGATCGTCAGCACCAACAAATCAATGTTGTTTCTATTCCTGTTAATGTTCCTCCACAGCAGAGACCTAATACAGTGCCTCAACAACAAAGACAACAAGATGCTCCCCGTCAGTATAATAATACACAACAGAGACAGCCCAGAAAATTCGATCCCTTTCCAATATCTCTTACTGAAGCACTCCACCATTTGCTCGATTTGAAGTTGATCGGTTTGAGAAATATGCCACCACCACCCGCAAGACTTCCTCCTAACTATGATGCTAACGCAAGATATGAATTCCATTCAGGAGGAGTTGGCCATTCTACTGAAAATTGCTTTGCGTTGAAGTGCAAGATACAAGACTTGTTGGATTCTAAGGCAATTGAGTTTACTCCAGTGACTGGTCTGAATGTTACTCAGAACCCGATGCCTAGGCATGAAGGGGGTGTTGTTAATATGATTGATGATAATGGTGAAGTGTTGAATTTGATCATGAATGTGGAACAAGTAACTACTCCGTTGTGGTATGTTAAGAGGTATTTGCTTGACAATTCTATTTTCCCGGGTTATACTTCAGAGTGTGCCAAGTGTAGAGAGCAACTGAAGGGTTATGATAATTTAAAAGCCGGTATCCAGTTGATAATAAAGGAAGGTTCCCTGCAGTTTGATAGAAAACCGAGATACCGTAAGGTTACCGAAGAAGATGTCGCTGTGGTATCTATTCCTTACACCCCTGTGCGCATTCCTGCCCCATCTAGGGCACCCTCTTTGATGATTACGGTACCTGGTCCCATGCCGTATACCAATGAGAAGGCCATCCCATGGCATTACGGTGCTGATGTTTATTACCATGGGGCGAAGCAGGAAGTAAGTACTCATTTGTCTGAGGAAGAACATGCTGAAGGTAATGAAGAGGAAGTTCATGATTTTTCTGGTGTGGGTCGAATGACTAGAAGCGGGAGAGTATTTGGTCCTTCCAATATGCAAGATATGGAGAATGCTTTTGCAAGAGAAAAAGGAAAACAATAGGCGATGATTGGTAATCCAAGGGTTACGCCAACCAATGTGACTCAACCAATTCTGATTCCAGAAGCTTCTTCAGTTCCCGATGAGGTTGAAGACTTAATGCGAATTATCAGAAAGAGTGATTATAGCATAATTGATCATCTGAGCCATACTCCTTCTAAGATGTCTATCTTGTCTCTGTTGATTTATTCAGAACCTCACAGAAATGCTTTGATGAAGTTGTTAAAGAATGCGTTCGTGCCACATGAGATAACAGTTAATCAGTTTGAGAATGTTTGTGCTAATATATCTGCCGGGAATGGTCTGGGCTTTACAGATTTTGATCTTCCTCTGAAAGGGCAAGACCATAACAAAGCGTTGCATATTTCAATGGAGTGCAGGGGTACTACTCTATCCCGGGTTTTGGTGGATACATGATCGTCCTTGAATGTACTACCGAAGTCAGCATTGATGAAGATTGATTATTCTGGACTGGAACTGCACCCTAGTGATTTGATGGTGAAGGCGTTTGATGGGTCTCAAAGGTCAGTGTTTGGGGAAGTGGAGTTACCAATCAAGGTTGGCCCTTGCACCTTCACGACTACATTTTTTGTGATGGATATACAGCCAGCATATTATTGTTTATTGAAGCGGTCGTGGATTCATAGAGCAGGGGAAGTAACTTCTACTCTTCATTAGAAACTCAAGTATCCTGCAGAGGGAAAGGTGATAACTGTGCATGGAGAGGAAGAGTACATCGTAAGTAATTTGGCACCATTCCGCTATGTTGAAGTTGAAGGCGAGATACATGAAACTCCGTTTCAGGCGTTTGAGACAGTTCATGCTGTTAATTTTCCTCCTCTAGAGTAGAAAAGGAAACTAGAAACTGTTATGTCTTCTCTCAAGGATGCGAAAGCTGTGGTGGAAGGTGGTAACCCTGAAGGTTGGGGTCAGGTGCTGGACGTTACCCCAAAATTTGATAAATTTGGTCTTGGTTTTAGACCAGGTCAGCAGAGTGCAACTCCCAGAGCATCTAGTTTATCTACTCCTGTGAAGTTTTCCCATCCTTGTGCTACTCAAGAAGGACACGTCAATGCAGTTGGTGACGATAGGGTTGATGGCTACAATATCGAAGATTGGATTCATCCGAGTACTCCAGGCCAGACACTCAACAATTGTACTTCTGTGGATGTTATCCAAGTTTCAAGCGCTGAGGAGTAATTTTCTTGTTTTCTTTTATTATCATATCATAATTCCTACGCTCTGCCCAAGGCGTGGTGAATCATTTGTGTAGGGCCACCCTGTTTATTTTCAAGTTTATCATGAAATAAAGGACGTTTTTGCATTCAAAATTTTGCTCCATTTCTTTTTATTTGAATGGCAATGTTTCTCTTTTCACACACTGTCACTAAAAAACGCCAAAATTTCATTCATGCAGATGCACTTCCACCATCGATTATATTGATAACGACTCTGCTATGGCTCATTATGACTTTGATACTCCTATTTATCAAGCTGAAGAAGAAGCATATGAGGATTGTGATCTTCCTGAGGAATTAGCAAGATTGTTAAAACAAGAGGAGAAGGTTATCCAGCCGAATCAGGATTCGATTGAGGTGGTGAACATTGGCACAAAAGAGGTAAGAAGAGAAGTCAAGATAGGGGCAGATCTTGAAGAAAGTATAAAGGTCAGATTGATTGAGCTACTCCGTGAGTATTCTGATATCTTCTCTTGGTCTTATGAGGATATGCCTGGGTTGGATACAGACATAGTGGTGCATCGATTACCGCTCAAGGAAGGTTGTTCCCCTGTCAAGCAAAAGCTCCGAAGAACTCATCCTGAGATGTCCAAGAAGATCAAGGAGGAGGTCCATAAGCAGTTGGATGTGAATTTCTTAAAAGTCATCAATTATCCGCCATGGATTGCAAATATTGTGCCTGTGCCCAAGAAGGATGGTAAGGTCAGGATGTGCGTGGATTATAGGGATTTGAACAGGGCTAGCCCTAAAGATGATTTCCCTCTTCTGCATAATGATGTGTTGGTCGATAATACTGCTCATTCCAAGGTGTTTTCGTTCATGGATGGTTTTTCGGGTTACAATCAAATTAAGATGGCTCCGGAGGATATGGAGAAGACAACATTTATCACGCCTTGGGGAACTTTCTATTATAAAGTGATGTCGTTTGGTTTGAAAAATGTCGGGGCAATATATCAGTGCACCATGGTCACTCTCTTTCATGATTTAATTCACAAAGAGATTGAGGTATATGTGGACGATATGATTTCTAAGTATGACACGGAAGAGGAACATCTTGTTCATCTGGAAAAATTGTTCGAAAGACTGAGGCAGTTCTTGCTAAGGTTGAATCCGAATAAGTGCACCTTCGGGGTGAGATCCGGTAAGCTGTTGGATTTTATTATAAGTGAAAAAGGTATTGAGGTGGTCCCGGCCAAGGTAAAAGAGATACAGGAAATGCCTGAACCAAGGACAGAGAAGGAAGTGGGTGGTTTCTTGGGAAGGTTAAACTACATTTCTAGATTTATTTCTCATCTCACAGCCACCTGTGAACCTTTGTTCAAGTTGTTGAAGAAAAGTCAGACAGCGAAATGGAATGAGGATTGTCAGAAGGCCTTTGGCAAATTAAAGGAGTATTTGCAGGAACCTCTGATACTTATGCCACCAGTGGAAGGAAGGCCACTAATCAGGTATCTAACTGTGTTGGAGAGCTCAATGGGTTGTGTCCTCGGTCAGCACGACGATACAGGGAAGAAAGAGCAGGCTATTTACTACTTGAGTAAGAAGTTTACGGAATGCGAGTCGAGGTACTCATTGCTGGAAAAGACTTGTTGTGCACTTGCCTGGGCCACCAAACGTTTGAGGCAATACATGTTAACTCACACCACCTACTTGATATCCAAAATGGACCCAATCAAGTACATTTTTGAGAAGCCATCTCTTACAGGTAGGGTAGCCCGTTGGCAGATGATACTCACCGAATATGATATGTAATACACTACTCAAAAGGCAATTAAGGGTAGTGTATTGGTCGACCATCTTGCTCATAAGCCATTGAACGATTATGAACCAATGAAGTTTGATTTTTCAGATGAGGAAATTGTGTATATTCGGGATTGTAATATGCCAGACCCAGACGAAGGACCCGAGCCAGGATCATGTTGGACGCTTGTTTTTTATGGTGCCTCTAATGCCATGGGAAACAGTGTCGAATCTATTATCACTTCCCCTGAGGGATACCACATTCCTTTCACGGCTCATATTTGTTTCTATTGCACTAACAACATGGCCGAATATAAGGCTTGCATTTATGGCATTGAAGCGGCGATCGACCTACGCATCAAATTTTTGAAATTTTACGGGGATTCCAATATCGTTATCAGCCAGATTAATAGATATTGGGAGACTCGCCATCAGAACCTAATTCCCTATCGTGAGCATGTTATGAAGCTGATTCCGTACTTCGAAGAGATCACGTTTGAGCACATTCCCAGAGAAGGAAACAATCTAGCTGGTGCATTGGCAATTTTGTCCTCCATGTTCAAGGTTAAGTGGGCTAATGAGGCACCTTCCATTACCATCAGAAGTTTGAGTGAGCCAGCTTTCTGTTTTGAGGCTAGTTTGGAATCAAATGGTAATCCTTGGTTTTATGATGTTAAACGATATCTTGAAACACAAGAGTACCCTGAAGAGGCATCCGTCACAGATAAGAAGTTCTTGAGAAGATTTTCAGCCAAGTTCTTTCTCAGTGGTAGTGTGTTGTATAGAAGGCATCATGACGGTTTACTGCTCAGATGTGTTAACAAGAAAGAAGCAGCTAGAATCATTGAGGAGATACATGAAGGTGATTTAAGGACCCATTCCAACGGGCATACCATGGCTAAAAAGATCTTTCTAGCAGGTTATTATTGGTCCACCATGGAGACTGACTGTTACAATCATGCACGGGTTTGCCACAAATGTCAAGTCTATGCTGATAAAAGTGCATGTGCCGCCAGTACCATTGAATGTCTTGACTTCCCCTTGGCCGTTTGTGATGTGGGGAATTGATATGATCGGCAAAATTGAACCGACTGCATCCAAAGGGCACCGTTTCATTCTGGTTGCCATCGATTATTTTACAAAATGGGTCGAAGTTGCATCCTATGCCAATGTCACCAAGCAGGTGGTAACTCAGTTCATTAAGCACAATAATATTTGTCGCTACGGAGTGCCTGAAAAGATCATTACTGATAATGGGTCTAATTTGAACAACAAAATGATGAAGGAGCTTTGTGATTCCTTCAAAATCAAGCATCATAACTCTTCCCCATATCGACCAAAGATGAATGGTGCTGTCGAAGCGGCCAATAAGAATATTAAGAAGATCATGCAGAAGATGGTGGTAACCTATAAAGATTGGCATGAGATGCTGTCTTTCGCTTTGCATGGTTATCGCACCACTGTGCGTACTTCGACTGGGGCAACCCCATTTTCATTGGTTTACGGCATGGAAGCAGTATTGCCGGTAGAAGTCGAGATTCCTTCTCTTAGGATCATGAGGGATGTTGAGCTGGATGAAAGTGAATGGGTACAGAATCAGTTGGATTAGTTGAAACTTATTGACGAGAAGAGGTTGACGGTTGTATGTCATGGTCAGGTATATCAGCAAAGGATGAGGAAAGCTTTTGATAAGAGGGTACGGCCTCAGTGTTACAAGCCAGGTGACCTTGTGCTAAAAAGGATAATTCTCCCCCAGGGAGATCCCAGGGGCAAGTGGGTTCTGACTTATGAAGGTCCTTTTATGGTCAGGAAAATTTTCTCTGGAGGAGCGATGATGCTCACGACTATGGATGGGGAGTACTTCCCTCTCCCTGTGAATGCTGACGTAGTTAAAAAATACTTTGCATAAAAAATAAAAAATAAAAACCCGCTAAACTGAAAACCCGAAAGGGCAGTTTAGGAAAAAAAAGGGTGTCCTGGTGAATCAAAAACCCGAAAGGGCGATTCAGGAAAAAGTTAGGGACTTAAAGCAAACGACTTTGCTCAGCATGAGATCCTTTGTTTCTTTCCTTCGTTCTGTCACCTGGCATAAGCTCGAAGCTAATCCAAGAATGATCTGTCTGAAAGCAGGAAGATGAAAGCGTAAGAGTCATAGCAGAGTCGAGACTTGATGGATATTCACATTCACATTGCCATTTTTAAACACTTGTTTGCTTTGACTTTGTAATTACTTGCTTCCAAATGTAAATGCCTTTTTCACAGGCTGATTTCTCAAAATCAATAGAATATCTTCTTTCAAGTATACGCATACTTTTCTTTTTTCCCTTTTTACTATTTTGTTTGCAAAAACGTCCAATATTTTTTATAAGCATGTGCATATAAACTTCGTATGCCTTACACAAAAATGGTAATCTAAGTCATGGTTAGTTGATCACTTGAAATGCGACTAACAAACACAACTACTACTATGCAAGGGGCATGTTTGGTTCTATGATTGATAGGATTCTAATTCACTTTACTGGTGGAGGCCTTGCCAATTTTGTTTTACCGCTCTGTGCTGTTGGTAAAGGTCATGGGTCAGGGTAATATCAGGATTACGGCAGGTCGGAGAGATCGGCGAACCTAGTTGGAGATATTTCTCCCCCATAATGGCTTTTATTATGTTTCTTTGTCGCACTTTCATGTGTTATCTTGATTGATTGTTTTAGCATTGTCTGAATATAGGATTTTGTTTATAGCCGAATGTCAGTCTTGATGCATTGAATATTTTTGCCTTAATTTTTTTTTTCATTTTACTTAATCCATCCGGTATCACTCTTTAATCGATTTTTCGGGCATTTTGATACCAACTGTGCCAATTATTTTGCTTAGCCAAGAGTTGGGAGGAAGGAGTTTAGCTAAAAAACGATGATTGTAATGGTATACTTTTGAGTAGAACCCCGTTGACTATGTACAGGCATTGTTTTAATTCCTAAACACTGGAGATATAAGGGAGTTAGACCCTCATTAACCCCTCTGAGCCTTCGAAGTAGGAGTTTCTTTTCCATTAAAAAAAACCTTGTCTTTTTAAACCGGGGCAGGGTAGATGTTCAGTTAATTTGACCAAGCATTCGAATTTCAGAAGGAATGTGCCATCTGAGGATCACCATATTTTATCTTTCGCATCATGAGATCAGGAAAAATGTCTAAACCACTATGTTCATTTCCTCACGAAGTCCTGAGGTCGAGATCGAATCGATACAATAATGGCTATCCCTCGCCGACCAATGAATGAGGCATTTGTTTTCTTCAAAAAAAAGAGAGAAAGAAATAAAAAGTTCAAAGACCTAAAGTCACATTGACTTGTTCGAAGTGGAAAGTATGAATAAGAAAGAAACAAAAAGCCCCACTAAGTCGAAACTTGAAAACAAGTCGCTTATTTAAAAGTTAGGGCATCCCGCTGGACTCCCAAAATTGAAATTCAAAAGATTTTGTCCAGGCAAAAGTTAGGGAAAAGAGAGCCTAAAAGGCCCAAAAAAAGATTATTTAATGAAATGTTCATCAAAAGAAGAGGAACAATAATATCAAAAACAAAAGCATCAAAAGTTAAGTGACAATCATGTTGGAGAATTTGTCATGACCACTCAACCATTACAAATCCTTTTGAAAGATGAATGCTTGTGATAAGTCAGCTGAACTTAGGACAGGAGAATATCACGAAGGGGGTGGGCACCAAATAACTTGAGCGTTGAAAAACTTTTTTCTAAAAAACCTCGAACCAGGCCATGTTACAACCTCTAAAAGTCCTAACTGAAACAAGGGTTTAACTCGAAAGCATACTACAACAGGATAGCGTTTCCTAAACTCCCAAATATGTGTTGCATATTCATGGTGGTATCTTACCACCCGCATCTTGACTCGTTTTCTTATAAAAGGGGGGAAGAAAAGTTTTGAAATTTTTTGCACTCTAGCCAGTGATTCATTCACAACAGAGATGCGACACTTTTTTAAGGTTTTTCAACTTCAAGGCTTGAATAATCATCGCATCAGGTCTGTCATTCCCAAAATAAACATCTTTCTGCATGCAAATCATTTGTTTGACATCAAAAAGGAGTTTACACGTTGAACACCTGTAAAGAGCTTAATGATTGTCAGGAAGGGAATGTGTGGTTTTCTTCTGCTATGACAGAGCCCATGTATGAATAGTACTTTACCTATCCCCAGTTAAGTTTCGTTTCCGCAACAAAGTTTTGTTGCCCCAGGAATCTTCTTTTAAAGGCTTCATTCTGAGACTCCGGATTTAAGGATATCGCATACCCCCAACAGAGTTGCCAACAGAGATCCCTCACCATGACCTCTCATTTCCCATTCGGTCTGTTGCTTGGGGAATCCTTATGATAAGATCTTTCCTTATCCCTAGTAAAGTCGATACGATGTGACTATCTGCATGATCCATCCAATGGTTGCATTCCAAGAAAATATCTCTCCAACAAATTTCTTCAACAGAGTTCTGTCTCCCCGGTGAAGTCACGTTTCCTCAGCAGAGCTTTGTTCCCCCAGCAAAGGTTTTCACCCCTCGCGTTGGGTTTGTTGTCTTGGTGTTATCCTCAACACGGCCGCGCGCTGTATTTTCCAGAGATTACAGTCTTGCCCTGATCTTCTCCCTCAATGGCTGATCTTCAGATATCGTCCCTCTCTAGAAGTTACAGTGTCGATCTGATCTTCCCTAGGAGTTTTCAATTTATTTTTTAGCTCCTCTCATTGTTTGTGGCCCATTTCTATTGGTGGCTCGATTGTTACACCCTGCAAAGCTTCATCTCTTCGAGGTTCCCTCTCTAGCGGTTCCCCGTATTTTCTCCTCTCCTTTGGATTTTGCAATTTATTTTTGCAAGTCATGTCAGATTCTGACTTCTTGGTTTTTGGCTTCTCAATTGGCCATTCCCCAGTGAAACTTTTAAACATGCATCATTACATTGCATCTACCAAAACGCGTAGCATTTCCATTATATGGAACATTGCGCTATATAAAAAGAATTCAAACATGCATCGAAACATAAGCCATTATTGTTTCTGTTGTCCACAGTGAATTTTCTAATACTACAAATTAAATCCCCGGCGAGGTCTTCGTCCTTATTATCTCATCTTTCCCCCCCATACCAATATCCTTTTGATGTCAATCATTTGTTTGTTTGAGTGTCTACTCTTGACTGTGGTTCATTTTCACCCTGGCAGGTCTTCTCAGGTTTAGTCTTCACTACCCTCTCTGGTTCATTCCAATGTTTATTGATGCACCTTTCGAATACCAGTTTCGTCCTGATATTCGCTTTCGGAAGGTTTTTAGGTGTACGCCCTAATCTCCTTGCTTTGGGTTAAGCTCCGAGTTTCGTCTCCTCACCTTGCGCATGAAATCCAGTTTCGTCCTGGTGCTCATCTAGTTTAGTTTCTCCTAACTAGTTATGAGTCGAGTTTCGTCTCGTTTTTGCTTTCATACCTTGGACCCTTTGACGGTGTTCGTTTACCGAGTGTTGTGTTCATACTACATCCCTGGTTTAAAATCAGTCTCTTTTGTTCCTTGGATTCTTCTATCAGTTTTCGTTACTGTTTATCCATTGATCTGAGACCAGCAGGTGCTCTGAGAAACATGCACTCTCATCACTCTCGCTTTGGGTCGAGTTTCGTCTCCTCACCTTGTGCATGAAATCCAGTTTCGTCCTGGTACTCATCTAGTTTAGTTTTGCCTAACTAGTTTTTTTTAGTCGAGTTTTGTCTCGTTTTTGCTTTCATACCTTGGACCCTTTGACGGTGTTCATTTACCGAGTGTAGTGTTCGTACTGCGTCCCTAGTTTGAAATCAGTCTCCTTTGTTCCTTGGATTCTTCTATCAGTTTTCGTCACTGTTTATCCATTGATCTGAGACCAGCAGGTGCTCTGAGAAACATGCACTCTCATCACTTTGCTTTGGGTCGAGTTTTGCCTCGTTACCCATGCGTGAAATCCAGTTTCGTCCTAGTACTCATCTAGTTTGGTTTCGTCTAACTGGTTATTGAGTCGAGTTTCGTCTCACTTTTGTTTCTCATTTCTGGGATTCTTTCAGTTCCTTCATACTGTCTATCTTAGTTGAGATTAGCAAGTGCTCCTAGAATCACGCACTCTAGCCACTTTGCTTTGGGTCGAGCTCAGAGTTTCGTCTTCTCACCCGCGTACGTTTTCTTTTCAAAATCTTAGTTTTGCCTATACTCTGTGGTTTGAGTTTTGTCTCACCCTTTTTGAAGCCCAGTTTTGCCCTGGCACACTTGTCTGGAAGTTTAGTCGCGTCTACTCTTCTTTGTTTTTGTTCTGTTTCAACCTGCGTTACAACTTCGTTCTGACGCATGTCTTGGGAGTTTTCTGCTTCTTTTTCTTTCTTCTTCAAGAGTGTAAATTTTCGGGTTCTTTTGTATTCAATCATCTTCAACTCTGAATGCTCGAAAGTTGTCACTTTTCTCACTTATCATGTTGAAGATATTTGAATAGGGGCAGCTGTTACACCCAAAAATTTACCCTCTTGATTTAGGCTTATGTTTCATCATGAATATCATATTGTATTGCATTCATACATTATGATGGGATCAAAATACTTTGGTTATCAAGTCTTCCTCAAGCTTTGAAGGTTGATTGCATTGACAAGTTGCTCAAGAAGAATCTTGTCATCTAAACCTCTGGATCTTTCAAGCTCAAAAGTTATTGTATATCTCAAGATATTTTATCCATCTCTTTGGATCATCAGAGAATTGAAGTTTATGATTGTTTATAAGAGGAATCTCTCTTTTGATTCACCAGTCAAATTAGGGTTTTGCTTGATCAAGGCTATTGATCAATGTATAAGTCTTAATTTGGAAGCTACAACATCCCATTGGTATTTGAAAAGTCTTTGTACAAGAAATTGGTCATGATGCCCAGAGGATTTGAAATTTTGGAGATGATTCATCAGTCTCCTAAGGTGTTAACCAAAACTAGGGTTTGGGATTTCATCAAGATTTCTTGAGAATTTTGAAGTGAAACTTTGCATATGGCCTCTATATATTTAGAAGATCATATGTTTGAATTTTTTATCATCAATTTTGAAGGGAAGTGGATCAATTGATTCAAAGGGGCAAAATGGTCATTTTGGTCAAAATCAGTCAAAGTCAAGGTTGATGAAGTGAATTTTTGGTCAACCATCAATTCAAGGGTGTAATTTTCATATTTAAAGTCCATTTTGATCATTGGATCAAAGAGATTGAGGTTTGGGTTGAAACTTGTTCATGAAGAAACCCTAAAAGTTTCTAATTTTGGAAAGTAAGGACTTAACTTCAAAAATTCTTATTTTATTCACCTTTGATCAAAAAATGCAAATGAAGTATGCTTGGAAAGCTAAGAGGGTGATCTGCATCTCCTTTTGGTCTCATGTCCAAATTGGCAAAGAGTCAAGAGTTATGGTCTTTGGAAGTTCATGCCTCAAGTTAAAATTATAGGTCATTTTCCAAAATTAGTGAATTTCATGTCAAATTTTGAGGACCTTAATGGATTCAATTGCAAACACTCAAAACTAAGGGATTGTAGATCTTTTCAATACCTTCCCAAATTGTACTCATTTGTGTCCAAATTCAAAAATATGAGCAAGTTATGAGCTTTGAAATTTGGAGGCATTTCATTGAATTCATGCACACCATGCAAATTGCAAATTCTTGATAACCTGATTTGTGGCCATTTGTTTCACTTCAAACTTGGCCCATGACTAATTTGCAATGAACTAAGGCCCATCATACCAAAGTTTGAGTTGCACACGGGCAAATGCAAGGGCAACTCGTGGTTTTGCAAAAAGTGGCATGAAAATGCCTAATCACCAACACTTGGTTAATACAAGGATTTAAGCCTTAATCTTTTGTTAACTTCTTCCTGAGATAAAAATAATTGAAATGCACGTAAAAGCATGGAGAACGCACGAGGGACTTGAGGGCTGCATGTGTACACTTCATTTTGGAAAAAAGAGGAATTCATTCTTTCTAACGGTTTTCAGCGTAAAAAGCTTATCCTACCCTCCTCCTCATGCTCTACGTATTGAGAGGCAAGCTTCATTGAGCCTAATTGGTGCTTCATTTCATCCATGAGCTCAAAAAACTCCATAGTCACTTGTTCTGCAAATTTCTTCGATTCTCTCAATTTACTTGCGCGTTTTGAGTATTTCTTCTTGCATTCTTTTCTCCAAGTGATAAGGATTGTAGATCGAGGCTTGGTTTGCAAATGGAGTGAAGGAGACAGTACATTCGTTTTTGCCTCAAAGGTTAGAATTCTTAACTTTGGATCTTGATTTCTAGACGTGCATTGTGTGATTTGAGTTCGTAATCATGTTTTTTGAAGTTCAGTAAGTGTTTATGTAGCTTCAGAGCTTTTAATTTAATGAGATATGCATGTATGATGCATCTGAGATTTTTTGCTCAGTGAGTTTTTGTCATTTTCATGTGATTCGTTCTTGATCTATGGTTAATTATTTGATGTGATTCGAATTGCATAATGAAGTATGA
Organism: Vicia faba; assembly: GCA_948472305.1. Classification (NCBI taxonomy): domain Eukaryota; kingdom Viridiplantae; phylum Streptophyta; class Magnoliopsida; order Fabales; family Fabaceae; genus Vicia; species Vicia faba. Next base: position 224,063,561 of record OX451739.1, on the reverse strand, counting down.
TATGTTAGCTTTAATTTGCACAAAATTTCATGAAAAATGGTGTAGAATTGAGCATGTTATGTTGATTGGAACATGAGGTGGTGGATCTGATCTTGCGTGCGTTTTTTCCCTAGCCAGAGGTTGAAGATGATGGCGTGGCCTCCACTGGTTGGTTGATTTGGTTTTTTTAATTCATTTGAATTTTGTTTCATAAATTGATTTTCATGATTTTATTTCTTGCTCAAAAATGGTTGAAAAATTATGAAAAAATTCAGGAAACCTAAAAATAATATTCCTGACCTTGTGCTTTTTTTTAATAATTTTTGAAAATGTTTTGATTGGTTTAAAATTTGTGTTATTATTTAATTATTTGTTTAATGTTTATTTTTGTTTTAATATTTCTTTGATCTAAAAAAATTCCACAAAAATTATCTTTGACTCATAAAATAAATTAGAAATTGATTCTGATTTTTGTTTAGCAATTTTTATTTTTTTTATTAGAAATTTAATTTGAGAAGTTTATTTGAAATATTTGTTTCATAATTTTTGTTTTAATACTTCCTTTAATTCAAAAATCCTCAAAAAAATCATATAAGTTTGTTTTTAATCATAGAATTTGAGTATAATTTTATTTTGACGTTTTTGTGACTTTTGGCTAGGGTTTGCATTTTTGCCTTTAAATAATAGTTTAATTGTTAATTGTTTGTTTAATTTTGTTTTAATATTTCCTTTAATTCAAAAATTCCACAAAAAAAATCAGGGATGTGTGTTTTTAATTCTAATATTTGAATATAATCTTGGTTGGATATTTTTCTGATTTTTTATTAGGATTTTATTTTGAGATGTGATTATTTGTTTAATTGATTAATTATTTGAGTGATTTTATTTTTGACTTTTCTTTAATTCAAAAAAATGTGAAAAAATATGTATTTTGACATTTAGGATTTCCTTGTGGTTTGCATGATCTTGGTTTGAATTGTTTGAATTTTGATCTTACCTAATTAATATTTAAGATTAAAATTCAAACAATTAGGGTTTTGTAGCTTACATTGCAAGTTTCATTTTCAAAACCATTATGCCCTGAATTTTCAATGGAATTTAGGTCTTGATTATGGTTCATGAATCTATTGAGGACCTGAAAACCATTTTTCTTGAATTTTTTGACTTGGTTTGATATTTTTCCATGAATTATTTTGAAAAACTTGTCTAGTTTTGCTAGTTTGGCCAACTAGTTTTGAACTTTGGGCCTCATTTGATCCCCTCCTCAACCATTCATGAACTTAAGACTTGCTTTCTAACTTCTACACACTTCAAAGATGCTAAGAAATTTTTGGTTTGAATTATTGAAATCCTTTTCTATTTTTGAAGTGAAGGTACCCAATTAATGTTGCATATCTTGTTGTAATTTGTTTGATGGCCAATGAACTTGAGTGAGGCCTATGATTGGGCACCTAATGATCATGTTTCTTCTGTTTATCCACATAAACTCAAGTCATTTCTTTAAATGCCCCCTGTTTGAATGATTGAACCTTTTGATGCATTGTGTGGGATTCCTCTTCTATTATGCTTGTGAGCTGTGATGAAGTAATTGAGTATGATTTAATTGTGGTTTCTACTGACCTTCATGGTCTTTTAATTATATTCTTCCTAAGCTCCTATGATCCTTGATTGATATTCAATTGTCAACTCAAGATGGTGATAAAAAGGAGCAACATTCCTCTAATTTTTTTGGACCAAATTGTGCATATACCTGTTTCTTTTTGTTTACCATGTCTAATGTTTGATAATTGCTATCATGTTTTCTCACTTCATTATGGTGTCATCATCCATCACCTTATGTGAGTCATCATTCTATTTATGGGAATACTAACTTGGCTGTTGAATGTGCGAGGTACTTTGAGAAATGTTTTCCATTTTTAACTTGAGACTACTGTGTTTCACTTTATTTGTGGAACACAATTTATTATGTTGGCACTACTCTTGTGCTTGGCATATTTGATAGTCTATGAAGGATATATGTGTGTGATTATGAATGCTATACATTTCCCATGGGATCCGTTCATATATGAAAATCTCAATACTTATATCCTGATGGCGTAATTTCTGACTTGATTTATCTACTGATGCCAGCTTGCTTGAAGTTCTCTGGGTTTCTTTTATTCTCGTTCAGTTGCTACGGATAGTTATTTGTTTGGTATTGCACTATTTCATTTCTTCTATTTTCATTTTGTATAGTTCTATTTTGCATGATGGGACCTCTGTTGCTGATATATGTCAGGAGGCCCTCTGTTTTATTTGATACATGTGTTGTGCTTGTTTCTTTAACTGTTGATCGATGAATCACTCAATTTAGAAATTGAGATCACGACTTCACTCTCATTGCATGTTCCCTATATGATGTTTATTGTTTTTCTCCTTTAATTGTTGATCGATGAGTCACTCAATTTAGAAATTGAGATCACGACTTCGCTCTCAGTACATGTTCCCTATAGGATGTTTATTGTTTTTCTTCTTTAATCATTGATCGATAAGTCACTCAATTTAGAAATTGAGATCACGACTTCGCTCTTATTGCCTGTTCCCTATAGGATAGTTATGTTAAGCTTCCTTTAACATGTTAATTAAGGTAGGAACTCATGTATGCTAGCATAGGGTAGGATTTTCCTTTATCCTCAACTTTATGGTCAATCATTGTATGATAACACTAGGGATAGTGCTAGGCTAGTTTCCCTTAGTTGTTTTTTTTCATCCCTTTGCATTTTGGCATCTTAAAACAAAAATTGTTTTCTTGGAAAATCATAAAACACTTCTAATAAACTCAAACCCTTCTTTAAGGTAAAAGATACAAATCAATCTTATTTGTTTGTGCGCCTCTTGGCTTTGTTTTTAAATCTGGTTTAGCCGATGTTTCGCCATCGCACATGTTTGTTATCCCACTTTGATTCTCAATATCATTGTTAGGTGTGATGTTTTATCATCCGTTTTATTAATGTTTCTCCATCTTTGCCATGATACCTTGTTATCTCTTAGCCGATGTTTCGCCATCGCACATGTTTGTTATCCTACTTTGATTCTCAATATCATTGTTAGGTGTGATGTTTTGTCATCCGTTTTATTGATGTTTCGCCATCTTTGCCATGATAGCTTGTTATCTTATAGCCTATGTTTCTCCATCGCACATTTGTTTGAAGTCGATGTTTCGCCATCGCACCTGTTTGTTATCCTACTTTGACTCTCAATGTCATTGTTAGGTATTGTTTTATCATTTGATGTTTCGCCATCTGTGACATGTTACTATGTTATTATTTAGTCGATGTTTGACCATCTCATTTGTTTGTTGTTTCATTCAATGTTTTACCATCTTGACTGTTTTTTCTGTCTTAACTAAAAAACACAAACCAACCAGAATATATAAGCCGATCGAGCATAACTTTTATTTTGCCTACATTGTTTTCTTTTGTTTCTTTCGCATGCATTCCCTTTTTAGCTTTAAGCCATAGACATAGGATTCGACCACACCCATTAGATTAGACAACAAGAGTGGATATCGTATAGTACTACGAGCGTGGGGGTGCTAATACCTTCCCCTCGCGTAACAGACTCCCTTACCCGATCTCTCGATTGAAAGACTGTGATTTCTCCCTTTCCAGGTTTTCTCGATGTTTGCCTTTCCCTTTCGGTGGTATAAAAGACGTTCGATGGAGACTTCATTGATGTTTCATTACATCCAGATGACGGTTCGGTCGGGTAGTTTCACCCAGTACATAACCTGGCTCTCTAATGTAGTCCTCGTTAAAAAATCTAATGGAAAATGGTGTATGTGCATTGACTATACTGATCTAAATTGGGCTTTCCCAGAAGATGCATATCCCCTGCCCAATATTGATAAACTGGTCGATAACTCGTCTAGTTTCAAACTACTATCATTCATGGATGCATATTCTAGTTACAACCAGATCCCCATGGCAAAAACAGACAAAAAATATACCGCTTTCATGACCGAGTCGGGAAACTATTACTACAACATAATGCCCTTCAGCCAAAAAAACGCGGGCGCTACTTACCAGCGCATGATAAATAAAGTATTTCAAGACGAGATAGGCGACATGCTCGAAGTCTATATGGACGAAATGATCGTAAAGTCCACCAAAGATCTCGACCATGCCGCCCATCTGAAAAAGGTGTTCGAGCAAGCTCGAAAATGTCAGATGGGATTCAATCCAGAAAAATGAACCTTTTGCGTACTGGAAGGAAAGTTCCTCGGATTCTATCTAACGGAACGAGGCATCGAGGGAAAACCTGACAAATGTCGGGATTTCTCTGAATTTCCTACGCCCACCTCGAAAAAATCCATCTAAATATTAAATGACATGCTCACTTCGCTCTCCCGATTCGTGGCGAAATCCGCCCAGCACACACTTCCCTTGTTCAAGCTATTGCGCAAGGAAGCCACCTTCAAATGAACGCCGAGTGCGAACAAGCCCTCGTTCATTTGAAATGAGCACTCTCGCGGCCGCCCATCCTATCTCGGCCCGAGAAAGACGAAGTCCTCTACCTTTATCTAACCATCACCTCCGAAATGATAAGCGCGACGCTGATAAGAGAAACCCCTGAAGGACAAAGGCCAATTTATTTCACGAGCAAGGCCCTGCAAGGCCCAGAAGCAAGGTACCAACAAATTGAAAAAGTAGCTATGGCCCTCGTTACAACAACGAGGAGACTAAGATACTACTTCCTGGCCCACACCATAATGGTCCGAACAGATCAACCAATTAAACAACTGCTCAGAAGACCAGACATGGCCGGCAGAATGTTGAAATGGTCCCTGGAACTCTCTGAATTTGATATCCAGTATGAAAGCAGGAAAGTCCTTAAGGCTTAGGCCTTCGCCGACTTTGTTGCGGAAATGACGTCACCTGTAAGCCCCGACGGATCGCGTCATTGGACGATCTTCATCGATGATGCCTCCAGTTCAACCGGAAGCAGTGCGGGCATCATATTAGAAAACAAAGAGGGATCCTAGTCGAAGTCTCCCTCGCTCTATCTTTTCCCACCTCTAATAATCAGGCCTAATATGAGGCATTCCTTGCAGGTTTGCAACTAGCCAGAGATTTGGGAGCCGAGGAAGTAAAAATCTTCACCGACTCCCAGTTGGTTTCCTCTCACGTTCGAGGTGAATATCAGGTCAAAAACGACCAACTCGCCGAATATTAGGCCCTGGTCCAGGAGGAAAAAAGGAAGTTCAAATCAGTGGACGTGCAACAGGTCCCCCGCGAGCACAATGCCCGTGCAGACGTCTTGTCCAAATTGGCAAGCACAAAGAGAAATGGAGGAAATAGATCCATAATACAGGAGATACTACCTCGACCAAGCACCCAACAACCGTCTTCCACCCTAGTGGTATTCGCCACCTAGGATAGCGATTGCTGGATGACCTCCGTACATGATTACCTCACTAAGGGAAAAATCCCCGAAGATCCAAAAGAAGCGATCATCGTCAGGCGGATGGCTTGCTCGTACGTCTTGGTCGAGGGAAAACTTTACAGAAGAGGATTTTCCATTCCACTCCTCAAGTGTATCGATCAAAGTGGAGCAGAACGCGTACTGCTCGAAATCCAAGAAGGCATCGACAGTCAGCATCTAGACGGGAGATCCATCACAAGGAAAGCCTTGCGAGCAGGATACTACTGGCCCACCATGCAACACGATACAATAGAGCACGTGAAGAAATGCGATAAATACCAACGGCACGGAGACATGCATTTAGCTCCTCCTGGCGAGCTTAAATCCCTCTCCTTTCCCTGGCCCTTCGCCTGGTGGGGACTAGACCTCCTCGGCCCGTTCGTGGCCGGAACCAATCAGAATAAATATCTAATAGTAACGGTCGACTACTTCACCAAGTGGATAGAAGCCGAAGCCTTGGCCAAGATCACCGCCCAAAACGTCCTCCGCTTCTACAAAAGAAATATCTTGGCTCGTTTTGGCATCCCACAAGCGATAGTCACCGACAAGGAGACCCAATTCACGGACCATACCTTCCATGAATTTGTCACCAAACTTGGAACGACCCAACATTTCGCCTCTGTCGAGCACCCCCAGACAAACGGCCAAATCGAGGCCGCCAATAGGGTAATACTCAGAGGCCTCGAGCAAAGGTTGGACGAAACTAAGAAATGGTGGGTCGAAGAGTTACACAGCATGCTCTGGGCGTACAGAACGACCACACACCCGTCTACCAGGGAGTCTCCATTCCGACTGGCATACGGGACGAAGGCAGTTATCTCTGTAGAAATCGAGGAACCTTCTAGGTGAACTGAGGCACTTCTCGATGAGGAGATGAATGGCATCGCCCTCAGGGAATAACTAGATCTGGTGGAAGAAATTAGAATGGGGGAGGCCCTACGAGAGGCCTCACTCAAACAAAAATTAGCCATGCGCTACGATGCCAAGGTCATACGTTGAGAGTTCGAGGTCGGCAGCCTTGTCTTAAAGAGAAATCGAAAAGAATCTCACGAAGGCAAGCTCGCAGCGAATTGGGAAGGTCCTTATCGCGTCTACGCGAAAACGAGGACCGGAGCATACTACTTAGAAGACTTACAAGGGGAACAACTCGTTCGATCATGGAATGCTGAAAAGCTAAAACAATACTACAATTGAAAACACTGATCAATCGGCAAGTTGGTCGACAAAGACATACTCACCTAAGCCCGACCACGCGTGCATTCCTAGGCACAAGCGTAGCACCCAAAATATTCAGAAGGGGAGAGGCTCAGCTCAGTTGACAAGCGCGCTATCAGCCCAACATGGATAACTCAACCGAGATCCATAGTCTTTGCGCTATGATGGGAACCAAAATCTGACCGTCAGCCACGTAGTAGTTGACTCCCATGCCTGAAGTGTTGAGCTCAACACCGGAATTTAACACACGCATTTGATTCACCATGTTGTCGAAGCTCCCCTCAGAAGAGGCATGGGCATCGTCCATGGCCAGCTGGAAATAGGTAACTAATTAGGCCCGAGTCTTCAAGTCCTTGGTGTCCTCCGGCTCGTCCTCAGTGGGCGCAATCTCGGCAGCCAAGGCCTCCACCTTCCCCTCAAGACTCTCCCTCTCAAGCATAAGAGTTTTGCGCTCCTCGGATAACTTCCCCGATTTTGCCTCAACCAACTTTATGGCTTTGTCTTTCTCGACCAAGGCCTTCTCGGTCGCCGCCAGCTTGATCCGCATCAAACCACCCACGTCTTAAGCCAGCGTCGCCCTCTTCTCCGGACGACTCGTTACCTCAAGGAGGAGAGATTCATCTCGGGGAAGACGAAGAGCCGCGCCCTCGAAAAAAGACCTCTCCAGCCAGCAATGAGGTAGATCATAAGTTCCTTTTCCCATCTCGACGGTAAGGTCAATGCTCCCCTCAAGTCAAGGTATCTTCGCCTTCGAGGAAACAGCAGCATGAGACATAGCAACTGTAACACCCCTTCTAATAAACCCCGAATTAAAATGATATAATTAAAATCAGAGAAAATAAAATTTGCACGGAAGGAGTGTCACAACATCAATTCACATATTCAAGAAAAACGGACATGACATATTCGTCACTTTAATCATTTAATCACATAATACATTCATGGCATATACTTTCTTTTTCGTACAAATGCAACAGAATCATAATAACTTCATATCCAAAGGAGGAATCAAAATATGAAATTCAAGGCATTAAGCCATACGGTTCATACACCAAACATGTTATCAAGTCATAATACACATACATCAATATATAATTAAAACAATGGATTATATACAAGTATAATCCATCTACAAAATATACGAGTTCGAATGCGGACACCTAACCCCCAAGTGTTACAACCAGAGCATCGACTCGATAAACCAAAATAAAACGGATTACAATCCAAATGCACCCGCTAAGCTAGTGCCTCGCACTACCGTCTTCGGTACCTGAACAATGCCGAAGCAAGCATTTTCCAACAGAAGGGTAAGAATTCCAACAAACATAAAGTATGTAATTTAAAGCAAATGAAAAGAATTAAATAAAGGAATCTCACTCTTTTTCCAACTCTTACATAAACTACATAAGATATTCATTTAATCAAATTCTCATATCCAACAACTCAAAGAAAACAAACACAATCAACTTTATTTACCAATTAGCACATAATGCATAATATTCAACCACACATAAACTCAATAAAATGTGTATGTGCGACTCGACACAACGACACGACTCATGCATGTGGTACCAATCATCTATTATCCTTCGGACTTGCCGATATCTATCCCTCAGATAGATAATCATAAAATTCCATTTCCTAAGCTTTCAAACCCCCACTCTGAGTTTGGGACAAGCCACTAGCCTCCACGAGACTAACATACATCGCCTCTTGACACGACTTATGATGCGGTGTGCAATTCAATCAACAACAATATGCAAATCGAGGCATCCCTCTATCTCAATTACAAGCATACATCACCATAATTCAATCCTATGAATTAATCTAACAACATTGCATAACAAACATCATTTATTTCATTTTCAACAATTATCCCACAACACCAAAGTATTCATAAACCAAACACATCATTTCCGGAATCGGCAATTAACCAAATATCTCGAATATTCAACACATCTACAATTTAATTCATTTCCGGTCGTACTCAAAATATTAAGTTTTACCAATTAATCGTAACCGGTTATATTAATTAGTTACACTGTTAATTATAATATATATTAATATATTAATTAAATTATTAATATAACATAATATTTATAAACTGAACAATGTTAATTCCAGAATCGGCATCTCACAACACATTTCAAATCTACCACACATCTATGATTTAATTAATCTCCGGTCGAAACCAAAATATCAAGTTTCATCGATAAACCGTAACCGATTATATAATTAAGCATACTATTAATTATGATATATATAAATATATAATATATATATTATAAACTATTTGTAAATATATAATATATATATTATTTATAATTATAGAAACTACAAAGTATGTTAAACATACTGTTACTACGTAACAACATCCACCCCCAAATCCCCCACACCACCCCAAGTGCCCCCCCCCCCCCCCCCCTTTTGTTTCTAACAGTAACAAAATTTAATTTCTAAAATCAAAAAAATCGAAATCAAATGAAAAAAAAATACACTAGATGTTTAGGGGAAGTCTAACCCTTACCGATTAGTTCCCGGAACGAGCTTTTTCGGTTGATTTTCCAGAAATTTCTTCCTCTCCTCTTCAACCCTAGTTTTCCTCTTTTTCATCACTTCTCCTTCTCTACTTCTCTCTTTCTCACTTTCTGATATTTTTTTCTATCTTCTAACTAACCCACTACTACTAATATACTACTTTATTATATAATATATAAAACTAACTTATTTCTTTTATATAAACAAACTAACAATATTACTTTAATTACTAAACTAACTTTTATATATATATATATATATATATATATATATATATATATATATATATATATATATATATATATATATATATATATATATATATATATATATATATATATATATATATATATATATATATATATATATATATATATATATATATATATATATATATATATATATATATATATATATATATATATATATATATATATATATATATATATATATATATATATATATATATATATATAACATTAACACATAGCATAAGTTAACGTAACTTATATATAATAAAACTAATATTTTATTAAATTAATTTAATATAATTAAATAACATTAACTTATTAATTTATAATAAATCAATTAATACTAATATAAATTCATTCTCACAAATAAATCAAATAATACATATAATAAAATATTTACACACTAAATATAATACTATCGTATCAAAATAGTTATTTTCCGGTAGAACAAATAAACCTAATTAATCACATACCGGACCAAATTACCGATTAAATAATTATTATTTTATTCAAAATAAACATCAACTGATCATTTTTAGAATATAATAATATAAATAATATTAATTAAAACGGGGTGTTACAACTCTCCCCCACTTAAAAGATTTTCGGCCTCGAAAATTACCTCTAAACGAACAACTCGGGATATGAATCCCGCATCCGGCTTTCAAGCTCCCAAGTTATGTTTCCATTAGCCGCACCACCCCACACCACCTTAACCAAAGAAATATCTTTTCCTCTAAGTTGCTTCACTTTCCGATCTTCAATTCTTGTCGGCAAAGTCTCAACGGTTAAGTCTTCTCTAACTTCCACATCGTCCACTTGCACCACATATGACGGATCCGCAATATACTTTCGCAATTGCGACACATGAAACACATCATGTAAATTGGAAAGTGATTGTGGTAATGAAATCCTATACGCCACATTACCAATCCTTTCCAAAATTTGATACGGACCAATAAACCGAGGTGTCAACTTTCGTGATTTAAGAGCCCGACCAACACCCGCCGTAGGATTCACTCTCAAAAACACATGGTCATCCTTCTTGAACTCAAGAGGCTTCCTCCTCTTATCATGGTAGCTCTTTTGGCGACTTTGTGAAATTTGCATCTTCTCTCTAATCAACTTAATCTTATCCGTAGTTTGTTGCACAATTTCTGGTCCAACCACCGCACTTTCTCCCGACTCGTACCAACATAAAGGTGTTCGACAACGCCTTCCATACAAAGCTTCAAAAGGAGTCATACCTATGCTAGAATGAAAACTGTTGTTATAGGTAAAATCAATCAAAGACAAGTAACTTTCCCAAGAACCTCCTTGTTCTAACACACAAGCACGCAAAATATCTTCGAGTGATTGAATGGTTCTCTCCGTTTGACGATCCGTCTATGGATGATAAGCGGAACTCAAACGTAACTTAGTACCCAAAGCTCGTTGCAAACCTTCCCAAAATCTAGATGTGAACTGTGGGTCTCTATCCGAAACAATGCACGTCGGAATACCATGCAAACATACAATCCGCTCCACATACAACTTCGCAAGCTTCTCCATCAAGTAATCCATTCTAATTGGAATAAAGTGAGCAGATTTTGTCAATCTATCCACTATAACCCAAATAGCCTCATAGTTACTCGGGGTCCTCGGCAAACCCGAAACAAAATCCATCGAGATACTGTCCCACTTCCATTCCGGTATAGACAGAGGTTGTAACAAACCGGAAGGCTTTTGATGCTCTATCTTGGACTTTTGACATACCAAACACGAATACACAAATTCCGCAATTTCCTTTTTCATACTCGGCCACCAAAATAACTTTCTCAAATCTTGATACATCTTTGTGGCACCGGGATGAATGCTTAACCCACTTCGGTGTCCTTCCTCAAGGATCCTCTTTTTCACATCGCTCACATCGGGAACACAAACTCTATCACGACATCTCAACACGCCGTTCTCATCAATTCTAAACTCTCCTCCTTGACCTTGGTTAACTAAAGTCAATTTGTCAACCAAAACCAAGTCCTCTTTTTGTCCTTCTCTTATCTCTTCCAATATTCCACTTGTAATCTTTAACATACCAAGTTTCACACCAAAGTAAGTTTCTTCACAAACCAAACTCAAGTCGCGAAAATGTTCAAGTAATTCCCACTCTTTAACCATTAGCATAGACATATGCAATGATTTTCTACTCAACGCATCGGCAACCACGTTCGCCTTTCCAGGATGGTAATTCAAACTAAAATCATAATCTTTCAAGAACTCTAACCATCTCCTCTGCCTCATATTCAACTCTTTCTGATCAAACAAATATTTCAAACTCTTATGATCACTGAAAACGTCGAATCTCGATCCAAACAAGTAATGTCTCCAAATTTTCAACACAAAAACAACAGCTGCCAACTCCAAGTCATGAATCGGATAATTCCTCTCGTGTACCTTAAGTTGCCTAGAAGGATAGGCCACCACTTGTCCACTTTGCATCAACACACCACCTAACCCCATCAATGAAGCATCACAATACACTGTAAACGGTTCAGATGGATTAGGTAAAACCAACACATGAGCAGTAGTCAACCTTCGCTTAAGCTCTTGAAAGCTATCCTCACACTGAGTAGTCCATACAAACAATTTCCCCTTTCTCGTCAATTGTGTCAATGGTAAAGCCAACTTCGAAAAACCCTCAATGAACTTACAATAGTATCCGACTAAACCAAGGAAACTTCGTATCTCAAACACAGATTTAGGAGATTCCCATTCAGACACAGCTTCTATCTTGGTTGGATCGACGACAATACCTCCATGAGATATCACATGTCCAAGAAAACTCACTTGCTTCAACCATAACTCACACTTAGAAAGTTTAGCAAACAACTGATTCTCTTTCAAAATTGACAACACAATTCCTAAGTGCTCGGCATGCTCTTTCTCATTCTTCGAATAGATAAGAATGTCATCAATAAAAACCACCACAAACTTATCAAGGAACTCATGAAAGATTCTATTCATGTACTCCATAAACACACCAGGTGCGTTCGTAACACCAAAAGGCATCACTGAATACTCATAGTGTCCATACCTCATCCTAAATGCCGTCTTTTGAATGTCACTAGCTTTCACACGAATTTGGTGATAACCAGATCTCAAGTCAATCTTACTGAACACACAAGCTCCTACCAACTGGTCCATCAAATCATCAATTCTAGGTAAAGGATACTTGTTCTTGATAGTAACTTTGTTCAACTGCCGATAATCCATACAAAGTCTCACCGTTCCTTCTTTCTTCTTTACTAGCAACACTGGTGCACCCCACGGAGAAACACTAGGACGAATGAACTTCTTATCAAGTAACTCTTCAAGTTGGCTCTTTAGTTCAACCAATTCTGATGGTGACATCCGATACGGAGCCATCGAAACAGGACTAGCACCAGGAACTAAATCAATAGAAAACTCCACTTCACGTTCTGGAGGTAAATTCGTAATCTCTTCCGGAAACACCTCTGGAAAATTACAAACAACAGGAACATCCTTTCTTACTCCACTATCACCAAGACTCATGCTTGCCATCAACACAAACAATTCAGCCCCATCTCTAACACACCTCTTCATCTGTTAAGTAGACAGGAACGCAACGCCTTCTTTCTCAGACTCGAGAAAAAGAACCGCTTTAGCAAAACAATTGATATATACGTGGTTGGCTCTCAACCAGACCATACCCAAAATGACATCAATCTGACTCAAAGGAAGACATACGAGATCCACTTAGAAATCTCTACCACACATACGCAAAGGACACTTCAAACAAATGACTGAAGTAGAAACCGAACCCATCGCAGGCGTATCTATCTCCATACTTCTACCCAAATTAGATAACACAAGACCTAAACTAGTAGCACAATCCAATGAAATGAATGAATGCGTAGCACCCGTATCGACAATAGCAATCAAAGGTACATTAAGGATAAAGAAAGTACCTCTGATCAACCTCTCATCCGCCTAAGTCTCGGCACCAGACAATGCAAACACTTTTCCTCGCTCCTTCTTTGGCTTCGTACACTTTGTACTAATGTGCCCTTGCTCGCCACAGTTGTGGCAAGTCACACTAACACCCAACCTGCACTCGTTAGATCGGTGACCAATCTTCCCACACTTGAAACATGTCGGCTCAGCTTGGCGACACTTCATAGCACGGTGTCCACATCTATAGCACTTCACCGGAGTAATAACTCCCCCACTTGGACTCTTGCCCACATTCATCGGTTGCTTCCCTTTTCCATCATAAGGCTTAGGACGCATTTTCCCCTTGCCTCTCTTGTCACTTAAACTCTTGTAGTAAGCACTACTATCACGACTATCCTCATCATAGATACGACTTTTGTTCACCAATTCAGAAAAGCGGGTAATTTGTTGGTACCCGATTGCTTTCTTCACATCCAGCCTTAAGCCATTCACAAACTTCAAGCATTTAGATCTCTCGGCATTCACCGTATTATAGTGGGGACAATACTTAATCAATTCTTGGAATCTGGAGGCATACTCCGCAACGCTACCACACCCTTGTTTCAACTCCAAGAACTCCACCTCTTTCTTACCACGAACATCTTCGGGAAAGTAATTCTCCAAGAAAGTATCTCGGAACATTGCCCACGTAACCACAATGTTCTCTTCATCGAACCTATGACTTGTATTAATCCACCAATCTTTCGCTTCCTTCACAAGCATGTGAGTTCCGAATTGCACTTTCTGAGCATCAGTGCAATTCATCACTCGGAAAATCTTTTCAATGGCCTTCAACCACTCTTGAGCTTCTTCGGGCGCATGCTCTCCTTTGAAAGTAGGCGGGTTGTTCTTCTGAAACTTTCCAAGAGCACGGAAAGCATCATCAGCTCCATCATGTGGCACCGGATTAGCTTGCGGCCTCTGATTCAAGGATTCAGCGAGCAATCGTAATGCCTCAGCAAGTGCATTATCATTCCTCCCAGCTACCATCTTCTTCTGAACAACACAAAAGTATTGATCGCGTCAGATACACAATCAAATACAATGGAATTAGTAACATTAAGACCTGACAACTGACCGACAATGCTTTGATACCACTATTGTAACAGCCCTTCTAATAAACCCCGAATTAAAACGATATAATTAAAATCAGAGAAAATAAAATTTGCACGGAAGGAGTGTCACAACATCAATTCACATATTTAAGAAAAACGGACATGACATATTCGTCACTTTAATCATTTAATCACATAATACATTCATGGCATATACTTTCTTTTTCGTGCAAACGCAACAGAATCGTAATAACTTCATCTCTAAAGGAGGAATCAAAATATGAAATTCAAGGCATTAAGCCATACGGTTTATACACCAAACATGTTATCAAGTCATAATACACATACATCAATATATAATCAAAATAATGGATTATATACAAGTATAATCCATCTACAAAATATACGAGTTCGAATGCGGACACCTAACCCCCAAGTGTTACAACCAGAGCATCGACTCGATAAACCAAAATAAAACGGATTACCATCCAAATGCATCCGCTAAGCTAGTGCCTCGCACTACCGTCTTCGATACCTGAACAATGCCGAAGCAAGCATTTTCCAACAGAAGGGTAAGAATTCCAACAAACATAAAGTATGTAATTTAAAGCAAATGAAAGGAATTAAATAAAGGAATCTCACTCTTTTTCCAACTCTTACATAAACTACATAAGATATTCATTTAATCAAATTCTCATATCCAACAACTCAAAGAAAACAAACACAATCAACTTCATTTACCAATTAGCACATAATCCATAATATTCAACCACACATAAACTCAATAAAATGTGTACGTGCGACTCGACACAACGACACGACTCATGCATGTGGTACCAATCATCTATTATCCTTCGGACTTGCCGATGTCTATCCCTCAGACAGATAATCACAAAAGCCCATTCCCTAAGCTTTCAAACCCCCACTCTGAGTTTGGAACGAGTCACTAGCCTCCACGAGACTAACAGACATCGCCTCTTAACACGGCTTATGATGCAGTGTGCAATTCAATCAACAACAATATGCAAATCGAGGCATCCCTCTATCTCAATTACAAGCATACATCACCATAATTCAATCCTATGAATTAATCTAACAAGATTGCATAACAAACATCATTTATTTCATTTTCAACAATTATCCCACACACCAAAATATTCATAAACCAAACACATCATTTCCGGAATCGGCAATTAACCAAATATCTCGAATATTCAACACATCTACAATTTAATTCATTTCCGGTCG
This sequence comes from Vicia faba, assembly GCA_948472305.1. NCBI lineage: Eukaryota > Viridiplantae > Streptophyta > Magnoliopsida > Fabales > Fabaceae > Vicia > Vicia faba. The sequence continues at coordinate 224,047,819 of OX451739.1, read as the reverse complement.
TACTCAAAATATTAAGTTTTACCAATTAATCGTAACCGGTTATATTAATTAGTTACACTGTTAATTATAATATATATTAATATATTAATTAAATTATTAATATAACATAATATTTATAAACTGAACAATGTTAATTCCGAAATCGGTATTCTCACAACATATTTCAAATCTACCACACATCTATGATTTAATTAATCTCCGATCGAAACCAAAATATCAAGTTTCATCGATAAACCGTAACCGGTTATATAATTAAGCATACTATTAATTATGATATATATAAATATATAATATATATATTATAAAATATTGTAAATATATAATATATATATTATTTATAATTATAGAAACTACACAGTATGTTAAACATACTGTTACTACATAACAACATCCACCCCCAAATCCCCCACACCCACCCCACGTGGCCTCCACCCCCCCCCCCCCCCCCCCCCCCCCCCCCCCCCCCCAGTAACAAAGTTTAATTTCTTAAATAAAAAAAATCGAAATCAAAAAAATACACTAGATGTTTAGGGGAAGTCTAACTCTTACGATTAGTTCTCAGAACGAGCTTTTTCGGTTGATTTTCCAGAAATTTCTCCCTCTCCTCTTCAACCCTAGTTTTCCTCTTTTTCTTCACTTCTCCTTCTCTACTTCTCTCTTTCTCACTTTCTGATATTTTTTTCTATCTTCTAACTAACCCACTACTACTAATATACTACTTTATTATATAATATATAAAACTAACTTATTTCTTTTATATAAACAAACTAACAATATTACTTTAATTACTAAACTAACTTTATATATATATATATATATATATATATATATATATATATATATATATATATATATATATATATATATATATATATATATATATATATATATATATATATATATATATATATATATATATATATATATATATATATATATATATATATATTAACACATAGCATAAGTTAACGTAACTTATATATAATAAAACTAATATTTTATTAAATTAATTTAATATAATTAAATAACATTAACTTATTAATTTATAATAAATCAATTAATACTAATATAAATCCATTCTCACAAATAAATCAAATAATACATATAATGAAATATTTACACACTAAATATAATATTATCGTATCAAAATAGTTATTTTCCGGTAGAACAAATAAACCTAATTAATCACATACCGGACCAAATTACCGATTAAATAATTATTATTTTATTCAAAATAAACATCAACCGATCATTTTTAGAAAATAATAATATAAATAATATTAATTAAAACGGGGTGTTACAACAACTGTGGCTGGAGCCGAGGACGATTCTCTTGACCAAGGAGCAGGAACTGGCCCCGTGCTAGTCTGTGCATCCTTCTTAGCCTTTCTCTCCCGAGCAGTAAGTGTCTTGGACAGACGTTCCTGGGAAGGATTCATGTTTTCTGCAAAACAAATAAAAAGTAGAAGAGTCGGTAAAACGGGGAGTCAAACAAAAGACGATCACATACTAGAAAAGTAAATATATACCAGATATCTAATGGGATCCTCGCTTCTGAGGAGTTCCTTGATGTTTATGAGACCCTGCTCGAACACGGGTTCCCCGTTTCTATCCAACATTGGCCTACCTCCCCGATCGACTCACTGGACCAGAGGGATTTGAGCTTCAAACAAAGTCAGAGTGGCGAAGCTCTCCAGGTCCTCATCCCCGAGCTCCCCGTCTCTACAAAGGTAGGAGCTCAATTTTCGCTCGAAGTGCCTGCTGGTCCATTGAAACGGGAACTTGCAAATCAGCGTTGCGGTAGGCTCCCCTAGCTCATTCATACGAGGAGTCCCATCCTCGTTAATCAACGACACGGTCCTAAAAACGCTCAACATTGCCTTCATCAAGGAGGGTTATACCAAGATATATTTGTTCTTAAAATAACAGACAAATTCTAGACAGACCTTGAACAACTTCCCGTTGCCTTGTTTGAGGGAGACCCCATCCCCACTTTCCATCGGTCCTACTCCTATGGATGTGAAAACAATAGAAAAATAATGGGATCGTGGCCCCTATCCTCAAATAGTCGCACACTATCTAGAACTCCCGCACAAACGCAATACCGTTTGGATACAACTGAGAAGGAGCCACCTGCAGATACTGGAAAACGGCTACCTGGAAGTCGGTGAAGGGAAGGTGGAGACCCATCTCTTGAAAGATGATATCATACATTGGAATCCGTCTCCTATCATACCTCGAGCATATTCTACTGTCCTTACCTGGGATATACAACGACCACTCCCCTAGGGCCCCCTCCTCGCGAGTATACACATCAGTGAAAACTTTCTCCCTGTGCTCATAGAAATGCGACCGCCACTCCCAGGGGTCTTTTGCAACCAATTCCTGAGGGTTCTCGTCATCACGAGGAGGAAATAAGCTTCCGTGAACTACAGAGGACGCCCCTGCATCGGGCTCCCTCATCTGCTGATCCGTCTTCCAAGATGCTCGACGAGCTGCTGGTCTCGCTCGAAGAACTCCCAAAGTATTCTGTAGACTCGCTCGATATAACGACCTGAGCATCATCAGCCATGGAACCTGAAAGCATAGGAAAATGATGAGTTCGACATAAATGCTAGAACCACTCTTCCACCGCTAAACAAGCGAAAGGGAGCTTGGAAACGAGGATCATATCCCCAACCAAAACTCTCACTAAGGCACTCTAATAGGCACGAGTTACAGAAAAAATCCTAAGCCCTAAATGAGCCACGTACGGTGCAACACCAAACCTCCAAGGAGAGCCAACGACAACTTCGAAGGTCATACGCCACGGGAATAACATCCACCGCCGTGAGTTTCTAACGATCTCCTTCCTAACGGAACTCTAATCCTAACTGCATGCATCTCTAGAAAGTAAGAAGCGAAAATACGAAAAATAACAACAATGGCAGATCAGAAACTTACCAGTAGAAGAAGAAGATATGAAACTGGATGACAACGAGCGAAGGAACTAAGCAAACACCGGTGGTCGACTGTCAAGCTAATGCGAGTAGATGAAATAGAAGGCGAAAAATACTAAACACCCTGTTCCTCTCGTATTTATAGCTGAAATAGCCCGCATGTATAAAACGCGCGTCTGGGGAACCCTAGGGTCGTCATAATGACACCCTAGCCCTAGGTCATCATTGCGCCGCTTATTTGGCACGCTTCCAAAACATGCTACCTCTCCAAATTCAAAAGTCCTAACAGCCAAACGCCTCACCTCCCCGGTAGACTCTCCCGTAAGACACGCCTCATTATTCGAGCAAATGTCAAAGTCATTACTCCCGTGGCCCAGAAGCAACGACTTGGGGGGTTACTGTTTTGGACTGGCCCGACAGCTTGATTGAGCCAAATCCCAGGTGTTGTACCCCAAAATTTACCCTCTCATATCTCAAGGACTTTTAGAATTACTTCAGTCAAGTTTCAAGCCTCGGACCATATTTTCTAAGAAGGATCATTCAAATCATCAAAAGGGGAAAATGAGCAAAATTGGAGTTTCAGCTGGAAAAAGTCAACCGGACATTTAAAAGATAAACTTTGATTTTTTTGACCAAATTTGAGTCCCAAAAATCACATTATGTCAAGACATCCAAAAATTGAAGCTTGATCATCAAAAGTCAAGAGAATAAAAAATCCAACTTTGCAAGACTTTGAAATTTTTCTAAGTAACTTCTATACTTGGTTAATTTCATTTGCTTCATGGCATTTTACTACAACTCCAAATAAATTCAAGATGATGCATGTAATTCAAGTTATTACAAAGTGGCATTCTTACAAAGTTACAAATTCTACAAATATGCCTTGATTGATTTTTCTCAAAAAAGACCTTGTCACAATGTTTTGCTCTTGATATAATGTGCATGAAATATTCCACAAGACCCAAATGGTGACATGCTACAAATCATGCTGTCTAAGTTGAACAAAATGTGATATGCCACATTGCCACAACACCCCTTGCTGCCCTGCAATAAAGCTTGTGCTACGCTGCACCCCAAGTATACATGATGCCCAATAAAGTCAAAAACTGCTCTATGCAGTCTGCCCAAGCCTACATCACAACAACCCCAAAATCGCACCAAAATGGCAAAGGAAAATTATGTGAAGAAAGTATCAAAGCAGTAGGCAAAAACAATTCAAACAACTTGTTTGTTTCCCCCCTAAACCATAGTCAAGGGGTCTATAAAAGAGGACTGTCTCATAAGACAAGGGGGTTGGATTATGAAGAGAGTTGAAAACTTTTCTAGAGAGAAGATAGAGAGTTTTGTTGAGCATAAAAAACAATATTCTGTGCAACTTTGACTCATTTTCAAAACCAAAACTGCTCTTGTTCAAAACAAAAATCCAACCCATTGCTCCACCATACAAACTCTCCCTCAAAGACTGCCCAAATATAACCCAAAAAAACAGTCCTTGTAGTGCTACTCACCTTCATCATCAAAAATACCAAAAATATTACAGTACATTCCAACTCAGTTCTAGCAGTCCAGAGCAGCTTCCTGAAGACTCACAAGGTTATCACATCATTTGGAAAAACATTCAGATCTAAAACAACCACTGCAGCCCAAAGGTAAGTCCTCTTGACTCGATATCTTGTCATTACATCATTAACAAGTTGTTGTTCTTTGAACACAAGATGTAGTACTTTATTATCCTGTTGAACTAGTCATTTTCTTAAGGTTTAGGTTTATTCAATCATTTATTATTCATGTGTATCCATCATATGCCATAAACTAACCTCTGCAGTCAGTGAAACAATGTTTAAGGAAGAAAAATGCAGCATGTATCGACACATATCCTCATGTGTCGACCCATCCTAGTGGAAAAACAGGGTACGAGTCGACACATAGCCCTCATGCATCGACCCATACTGAGTTCATGTTGGAAAACAGAAGCTGGAAGAGCCTATGATTCGATACATACGCGTTTCACGTTGACACAAGAAGGTGTATGAGTCAATACATCTCATTATATGTTAACTCATACTGAGCTATTTTTTGTTTTACAGGAGCAAGGAAAAGCTATGTGTCGATGCATAGCAGCATGGGTCGACACATAGCAGTTCAAAGTGCAGTTTTCCTTTTATTTTACACTGTTTTTACATTGTTTTTCATTATCATTCGATATAGTTGTAATATTTCAGTTTTCACTTCATCCCCATTGTTAATTTGTACCCCCATCCCCCTAAAATAATGTAATAGCTTAGATTTTACTTTCCGCATTTTACTTGCTTTTCATGTATTGCTAGTAAATAGGATGCATGGCAAGATAAAATCAACAAATAGACGACTTTCAAATAAAAAATAAAGCGTATGCAAACTAACACACTCGCACACTAACACCTCTAGGGCAATCTCACTTTGTCGCCTTTCGGAAAATAGTCATGTCCCTCGAGCATGGGCGTTTTAGCAAAGACCCTTCGATAAAAGATCGTAGTCCCTCGATGACCCTCGATGTTGCCTTCGGTAAACGATCTCGTCCTTTACGAAAATTGCTAAAGCGTCTCATAAGTTACCTTTGATGAATGTAAAATTGACCCGCGCCTGCCCCTTCACATCCAATGATGGGGCTTCTTACCAAATTAATGGTAAGATAGCAACGTTAAAAGGAGGAAGAAAAGAACAATTGAAAACCTTTCGAGTAGATAGATTCGCTCCTAGTTACTCGCTTTCTCACGATAAAAACATTTTTACACCTACACTTTCATTTTAAAACATTTTCAAATGACAAAACATTTTGTATACGTTCTTATAGAGACGAAAACTATTACAAAACATATTTTCCAAAACCACTTTCGAAAACACGTTCCATAAACACATCTTTGAACTATCTTTCGAAACAAAACTTTGTACGCGTTCTTATAGAAACGAGAACCATTATAAAGAGATTTTTCAAAACACTTTCATATCCCACACCACAAGCACACTGTCGAACGAAAGTAAGTGATCTAAACGAGTAACTAAGAGCCCATGGAAAACCATGGATGAAAAGGGTGCTAATACCTTCCCTTTTCATAATCTACCCCCCGAACCCGAGAAATAATCTCGAAAGGTCTTTCCTGTGCTTTTTTACCTTTCCTTTTGGATAAAAGAAAAATCGGTGGCAACTCTTGCTATCCGCATAAATGCGATCGAAACGCAAAACAACCCAAAGTCAGTTCTCCCACCGTATCACAGAAATGGCGACTCTGCTGGGGAATTGTAAAAAAAGTGGGGTTACCTTAGGGTTAGATCACTTTTACTCGCTTTCATTATTTGATTTGTGTGCTTCATATTTAGTTCTTCGTATTAGGCTTGCTTTGATCTCCACCTGGATCTGGGACACCTTTTTAGGTAAATAGCAATAGATTGTGGAGACTGTACGGCGTAGACCGATATGGTTGAGACAATGGCTATGTTAGTGTGACGCATTTGTGGGTACCGCTATCCCTCGTGGTGAATCGAGGAGAATACGGGGCCGCTGAGTGGCGTCATGAAGCACTAATTGACCTTAGAACCCTAATTGAACAAACTTGGCCATTAGGACGTAGTGAGGTAACCGGTTTCGGTGTAAAGCTGAAAATTGGTTGATACTCGATACTACACTCATGGAGGCTAGACTTTTGGGATATCTCGGCCGCAACAAAAGATTGTTATGCTGAGACAATGCCTAAAAGAAAGGTCGGTGATATTGAGATCCTTTAGAACCCGATCATTATTTCTAAGACAGGTTGAGCCAACTAAACTTCAAGAGGGTACTTACCTACAAACTCCATGCAAAGCTAAACCTAAGGACTTGTCTGCTTTGTGTGAATATGATTATTTGTATATACATTTGCTTACCTCGCATATTTGTATATAACATCATAACATCATACCATGGCATTTTCAATAACCATTTCAAGGATCTCGAGGACCTTTGTTGCAGGTTATGACGAACCAAACACCGTCAAAGATCAAGTACAACAAACTTGAGTCAAAGGCTATGACCCACTCGATATGGTGAGCTTGACTCTTGAAGAAGGACTCTCAATGACACAAAGTTTCTTCAATCAAGCTGCAATCAAATTCTAACAGTTTCTTGTTTACCCCGCGAGATCCTTGAAAACATGCATCCACACATCATGCATCATATCATGACAGGTTTCTCCCATACAGGTCTCCTTATCTTCCTACTATTTATTTCAGTAAGATGGATATGGAACAAACGGTGAAATATCTCCAAGCTCAAAACACTTAATTCCAACAAATGTTTCTGGCTATGGCTAAGGGGCAAGAAGACCTGAAAGCTCTCCTTCTCAAAGACAAGAGGAAGAAGTCCAAAAATTAGTAGGCGTCCTGAACTTGAGAAGAAGACCTAAAGCCCTAGATCTTTCAACTCCATCCAACATAGGGGATATTCTTGAAGAAGACCACAATTTGGAGATTGATGAAGTTGAAGCTGACTACTCCAAGGAACAATATCCTCCCGCTGATGACAAGTACAAACAGTTGGAGGATCGCTTCATTGCTATGGAGATTCAACAAATGCCTGGCTTGGATTTAGGAGACATGGGTTTGGTTTCTGGAGTGGTCATCCCGCTAAAGTTCAAAGTCCCTACCTTTTCCCTGTACGATGGAGTCTCTTGCACTAAGATGCACTTAAAGTCTTATGTCCGCAAGATTCAACCATACGCAACTGATCCGAAGCTTTGGATCTATTTCTTCTAAGAAAGCCTGGTAGGGACTCAACTCGAGTGGTTCTATCAATTGGAGAGTTCTCGCATCCACACCTGGGAGGATTTAGCTGCTTCTTTTTACAAACAGTATCAGTACAACGTTGATCTTGCACCAACTCGCATGCAATTGCAGAACATGAACATGGGTTCCAACGAGAGCTTCAAAGGATACGCCCAAAAGTGGAGAGATCTGGCTGGTAGGGTGCAGCCCCCTTTAACTGACAGGGAGTTGATTGACATCTTCATGGGAACTTTGACAGGGCCTTTCTTCAAACACCTAATCGGAAGCTCCTCGGTTGGGTTCACCGAGCTGATACTGACTGGAGAAAGAGTCGAAGCTGGAATCAAAAGTGGAAAGATTCAAGAAGTTACACCTTCTGATGCCCAGAAAAAGCCATATAATGGAAAGAAAGAGTCCAATGTTGTGTACAGTCAAAAGAGTCGTCGTGACCAACACGTGGGGGCAGTCCCGATCTCTGGTTCTGCGTCACACTGACAACAGCAAAGGGGAAATCAACGAAGGCCGGACGAGCCCAAAAGACAGTTCACCAACATCAACATGCCTTTGTCTCAAGCACTACAACACTTGTTAAGGATGAATCTGATTGCATTGATAGGAACTCGTCCAAACCCCAAAATTTCTTCTCCTAACTACAATCCTAATGCAATGTGTGTTTATCATTTTCACAGTCTCGGGCATGATACAAACGATTGTTGGGCGTTGAAATACAAGATTCAGAATTTAATCGATGCCAAGGAGATCGAGTTTGACCCTCCGGAGACTCCAAACGTGATCACTACTCCTTTTCCAAACCATTGAGAGTGACTTGTTCATTTTGAATTTTCAATTGTAATTTCTTTTGTTATTCAAACAATTATCTATTAATGTCAAAATTTGTTTCATTAATGCATTGCATATGTTTGTCTTGATTTTATCCACTCATTTTTCATTACATTTAAACTATGCTTTTTACTCACTTTATGACATTTAACTCTTGATAAAAGTTACAAGCCTTTAGAGGGAGGATGACGAAAACAATGCCATAATCTCATACAGTATGCTTTTTAACAGACCTTGCTGACGATGTACAGGCGTTTTTTTAAATCCTAAACACTGGAGTTATAAGGAAGATAATCCCTAGTCAACCCCTTCGAGCCAAAGAAGTAGAAGTTTTCTGTTTTAACACAAATTGAAACCTTTAATCAAAACCTGGGGCAGGGTAGTATCTCAGTTAATTCAAATACGCGTTTAGCTGCAAACTCTCATCTTGTAATACAACGAATGACATCAAAAACATTCCTCTGGAATCAAAAGACGGTGATGGTTCCCTATCACATAGGTAGTCATTATCTTTAAAAAAAAAGGCCCACTAAGTTAAAACCTACAAAGGAAACTTAAGAGAACTGGGGCATCCCGCTGACTGTAATCTCAAAACAAGAACAGTCAGACATAATTAGGGATAACAAATCAAAGAAAGAGGTCACTACAAATCTTCGACAACATGAAAAAAAAAGTTACAAAAATGAATGCCTTCCAACAAACTTAACTTGTTTGAACCATCACCAAAATGTCGTCCCAGACTTAATTGGAGTTCAAACGTACAATTAATTGAGTTTAGGACTGAAGAACATCACGAAGAATGGGTGGGTACAAATACACTTTGAGCCTTTATCCTTTGTTTCTTAAACCGTGAACCAAGCCACGCTACAAGCCTTCAAAAGTCCTAATTGAAGCATGGGTTAGTTCGAAAGCATACTGTTACAAAAGGTATCCTGACTCCTGTACGGCTTTACTCTAAATCCAGAGTTGAATTACAAACTTCTTTACCTGCTAAAAATGCATTTTTCAAAACTTCAAGACAAGCATAAACTTTGCATTACTTGAATATCACTGTTTGCATTTGGCTATTTGTTTGACAACAGAGAAATTCACAACAAATATCCGATGAAAAGCTCTCTCAGTGAACAAAATCACTTCAAGAAGGAAGACACTTCCATTGAAAAATCTTCTATCAACAAGGGGGCATGACATGTCACTATCCAGCACACCTGGGGTAATCCAGTCAAGATTCCAGGAAACCTCTCAAGAAGTGAAGAGTAACCATGGGCAGGTCTCTATCTCTGTCACTTGGAGCATTGAACGTCATTCTCAACAAAGGGTTACGTACAATCAAACATTTTTGGCATTACCACAAACATTTGCTGCTAGGGGCAATGACAAGTCTCCCCAAAGTCCTTCTCACAGGATAATTTCCCAGCAAGAGTTTAACCTCTGAAAACATTTCCCCAGTTGAGACAACTTCAAGAATCCTCGAGGACTTCCCCCAACAAAGTCATCACCTCTCTAGCAGACCGACAACAAGGTTTTTTTCCCCAACAAATGGTAGGATTCACCAACTTGAGTTTGCCTCTCCGACTACTACAAATCAAAAGACCATAACTCCTTTTCCCCAGTAGACTACTCTACAATCCCCAATAAGTTATTGTGAAACTTGGACCCAACCAGATATCAGTTCAACTTCGACTCCCCAGTAGAGCAACAGACAACCGAGACTCCTGAACCTTTTTCTCCAAGCATGGATCAACACTCTCCATAGAGTTTTCAACTTTCCCCAATGGAGTTCTCCTCAACAAAACAGGAACCCCCCATGGAAATATTATAAGCAAAGTTTGAGGACACACCTACTCTTCAACAACAATCCGAGATTTAATAACTCCCCAACACTTGTCAAGGATTTATTCTCCAAGACAAAATTACATTTCAACAACCTTCATAACATATGCATACAAAATATACATAACACAAATCTCACTTATTTTGAGAACATCATTACACAATGCATACATCACGACATTGCATACAATTAACGTTCTACCTTTTTCAGGAGAGATCGATCAATAGATGGTTACCATCAACCATTTTCAAGTTCCAGATTAATACCTGTAACAAGCCAGGAAAACTATTTGTGGACGACTGATTATAGATTAATACCTGAAACCAGACAGGACAACTATCTACTTGACTAGCTGAAGAAACCCTACATAGGTTCCTTCTTTCCAAGATGCAGTTTTACACGAACTCATCATCAGGCAACCCTACACAGCTTCCTTCTTTCCAAGATGCAGTTTTACACGGACTCATCATCAGGCAACCCTACACCGTTTCCTTCTCTTTCCAAGATGCAATTTTACACGGACTTATCATAAAGCAACCTTACCCAGGTTCCTTCTCACCTCCAGATGCAGTTTTACACAGACTCATCATGAAGCAACCCTACCCAGGTTCCTTCTCACCTACCAGATGCAGTTTTACACGGACTCATCATGAAGCAACCATACACTGGTTCCTTCTCTTTCCAAGATGCAGTTTTACACGAACTCATCATGAAGCAACCCTACCCAGGTTCCTTCTCACCTTCAGATGTAGTTTTACACGGACTCATCATGAAGAAACCCTACCCAGGTTCCTTCTCACCTCCAGATGCAGTTTTACACGGACTCATCATCAGGCAACCCTACACAGGTTCCTCCTTTCCAAGATGAAGTTTCACACAGACTCATCATCAAGCAACCCTACACAGGTTCCTTCCTTCTAAGATGAAGTTTCACACGAACTCATCATCAAGCAACCCCACACAGGTTCCTTCCATTTCCAAGATGCAGTTTTACACAGAATCATCATCAAACAACCCAACCTTCCGATACAGTTCAGATACACTCCAAACACGGATGCCCTTCTGATACTCATTCAGATTCGGTCTTCAGATACAATTCAGATATGCTCCAAACACGGATGCCATTCTGATACTCATTCAGATTGAGACTTCAGACACAGTTCAGATACGCTCCTGACACGGACGCTATTCTGATACTCATTCAGATTCAGACTTCAGACACAGTTCAGATACACTCTTGACGCGGATGTCATTCTGATACCCATTCTTTTAACTTACAAATTACAATGCCAACAATCACTTTTGGATGGCATCTTTAAGCCCTTCTCCGAAAACTTTCTATCATCTCTCCAAATGGAATCTCTAAGCCCATTCCCCCAACCATCACATCACCGAGTGCAAATTTCTGGGCACTCTAGTGTCCAATCATCTTCCACCTTCGAGTCACGACTGATAAAACATGCCAATCTAACTCCTCAGGTTTAAGAAGATTGAACAGGGGTAGCTGTTGTACCCCAAAATTTGCCCTCTCATATCTCAAGGACTTTTAGAATTACTTCAGTCAAGTTTCAAGCCTCAGACCACAGTTTCTAAGAAGGATCATTCAAATCATCAAAAGGGGGAAAATGAGCAAAATTGGAGTTTTAGATGGAAAAAGTCAACCGGACGTTAAAAAGACAAACTTTGATTTTTTGACCAAATTTGAGTCCCAAAAATCACATTATGTCAAGACATCCAAAAATTGAAGCTTGATCATCAAAAGTTAAGAGAATAAAAAATCCAACTTTGCAAGACTTTGAATTTTTTCTAACTAACTTCTATACTTGGTTAATTTCATTTGCTTCATGGCATTTTACTACAACTCCAAATAAATTCAAGATGATGCAAGTAATTCAAGTTATTACAAAGTGGCATTCTTACAAAGTTACAAATTCTATAACTATGCCTTGATTGATTTTTCTCAAAAAAGACCTTGTCACAATGTTTTGGCTCTTGATATAATGTGCATGAAATATTCCACAAGACCCAAATGGTGACATGCTACAAATCATGCTGTCTAAGTTGAACAAAATGTGATATGCCACATTGCCAAAACACCCCTTGCTGCCCTGCAATAAAGCTTGTGCTATGCTGCACCCCAAGTATACATGCTTCCCAATACAGTCCAAAACTGCTCTATGTAGTCTGCCCAAGCCTGCATCACAACAGCCCCAAAATTACACCAAAATGGCAAAGGAAAATTATGTGAAGAAAGTATCAAAGAAGTAGGCAAAAACAATTCAAACAACTTATTTTTTTCCCCCCTAAACCACAGTCAAGGGGTCTACAAAAGAGGACTGTCTCATAAGACAAGGGGGTTGGATTTTGAAGAGAGTTGAAAAATTTTCTAGAGAGAAGATAGAGAGTTTTGTTGAGCAGAAAAAACAATATTCTGTGCAACTTTGACTCATTTTCAAAACCAAAACTGCTCTTGTTCAAAACAGAAATCCAACCCATTGCTCCACCATACAAACTCTCCCTCAAAGACTGCCCAAATATAACCCAAAAAAACAGTCCTTGTAGTGCTACTCACCTTCATCATCAAAAATACCAAAAATATTACAGTACATTCCAACTCAGTTCTAGCAGTCCATAACAGCTTCCTGAAGACTCACAAGGTTATCACATCATTTGGAAAAACATTCAGATCTAAAACAACCAGTGCAGCCCAAAGGTAAGTCCTCTTGACTCAATATCTTGTCATTACATCATTAACAAGCTGTTGTTCTTTGAAGACAAGATGTAATACTTTATTATCCTGTTGAACTAGTCATTTTCTTAAGGTTTAAGTTTATTCAATCATTTATTATTCATGTTTATCCATCATATGCCATAAACTAACTTGTGCAGTCAGTGAAACAATGTTTAAGGCAGAAAAACGCAGCATGTATCGACACATATCCTCATGTTTTGACCCATCCTAGTGGAAAAACATGGTACGAGTCGACACATAGCTCTCATGCATCGACCCATACTGAGTTCAGGTTGCAAAACAGAAGCTGGAAGAGCCAGTGAGTCGATACATACGCGTTTCGCATTGATACAAGAAGGTGTATGAGTCGATACATCCCATTATGTGTTGACTCATACTGAGCTATTTTTTGTTTTACAGGAGCAAGGAAAAGCTATGTGTCGATGCATAGCAGCATTGGTCGACACATAGCAGTTCAAAGTGCAATTTTGCTTTTATTTTACACTGTTTTTACATTGTTTTTCATTATCATTTGATATGGTTGTAATATTTCAGTTTTCACTTCATCCCCATTGTTAATTTGTACCCCCATCCCCCTAAAATGATGTAATAGCTTTGATTTTACTTTCCGCATTTTACTTGTTTTTCATGTATTGCTAGTAAATAGGATGCATGGCAAGATAAAATCAACAAATAGACGACTTTCAAATACAAAATAAAGCGTATGCAAACTAACACACTCGCACACTAACACCTCTAGGGCAATCTCACTTTGTCGCCTTTCGGAAAATAGTCATGTCCCTCGAGCATGGGCGTTTTAGTAAAGACCCTTCGATAAAAGATCGTAGTCCCTCGATGACCCTCGATGTTTCCTTCGGTAAACGATCTCGTCCCTTACGAAAATTGCTAAAGCGTCTCATAAGTTGCCTTCGATGACTGTAAAATTGACCCGCGTCTGCCTCTTCACATCCAACGACGGGGCTTCTTACCAAATTAATGGTAAGATAGCAACGTTAAAAGGAGGAAGAAAAGAACAATTGAAAACCTTTCGAGTAGATAGATTCGCTTCTAGTTACTCGCTTGCTCACGATAAAAACATTTTTACACCTACACTTTCATTTTAAAACATTTTCAAAAGACAAAACATTTTGTATACGTTCTTATAGAGACGAGAACTATTACAAAACATCTTTTCCAAAACCACTTTCGAAAACACATTCCACAAACACATCTTTGAACTATCTTTCGAAACAAAACTTTGTACGCGTTCTTATAGAAACGAGAACCATTACAAAGAGATTTTTCAAAACACTTTCAAAGCCCACACCACAAGCACTCTGTCGAATGAAAGCAAGTGATCTAAACGAGTAACTAAGAGCCCATGGAAAACCATGAATGAAAAGGGTGCTAATACCTTCCCTTTTCATAATATACCCCCCGAACCCGAGAAATAATCTCGAAAGGTCTTTCCTGTGCTTTTTTACCTTTCCTTTTGGATAAAAGAAAAGTCGGTGGCGACTCTTGCTATCCGCACAAATGCGATGGAAACGCAAAACAACCTAAAGTCAGTTCTCCCACCGTATCACACCAGGGATCTCCATGGGCCAGGCCCACCCGACCATAATCCGGATCTCCCACACGACTATCCCATTTCAGGCAATGACAACCATTTTCCCTTCTGAACCGCCACTGGCCCATGATGATCGACGAGCATCCTCTCTCCCCGCCCGACACCAACATCATGCAGGCCACCAAGAACTGGCCGGAGTGATGCCCGTAACTAGTCCCCTCCTCAAAACCAACGGCTAGTTACAGACACATCCGCCTAGTCTGACCAAGTCCTGGCAGTTAGCTGATTTTCCGAACCCATATATCTAGACGAGAAATCAAGAACCAATGGCCATGCGCCAGGGGCATTATATAAACCCTCAAACCTGTGAGGGCCAGGTATCCAATATTCATTACTCACTACCTGATATTTCTGCTTGTACCTCCTTGTTCTCTCTCTTACTTGATCGTTGGAGTGCCTTGCAGGTACAACCCCCTTTTCTCCTCAACATACAACCCGACTGAAGATCATCCTCCGGCCACTCTCTAGGTTCTGATCAACCGTCAAGATCAATAATTATTTTGACTTTTGATCAATCTTATAATTTTATGATAAAGTTTATAATAATATTTTTATTTAGAGTTTTTATTATAATATTTTTATCTACTAATATTAATGAAAAAAATTAGATTTTTTAAATTCGAGATCTCCTAAAACTTGGGGCCTTGCATTATAGAGCTTGTTGCTCTTGCACATGACCGTCACAGTGTTAAATCTTTCAAAATTTTATCTCTAACTAATATAAGACTTCAAATTTTTCTAACACACTCACTACCTTACTGTTGTACGCCAATATTTGCCCCTAAGATTCTTCTATCATCTCATATCAACTCAATCCCAACAAGATCACACTAGGGTTTGGTTCTCCTCCCTATCTCTAGGTTTGCTTATGAGGAATCACCAAGCATCTTGATTTTTATATTATGATCATATATGTTTTATATTTATTAACTTTTAACTAACAAATACTATGAATGTTTTCTCTAAATGATGATATTATAGGTGAGGGCACAACACACTTCACCAGGTTGATTCATAAGTTCATGAGTTTATTTCCATGACTTCTTCAACAAAGCTTCATTGAGATTCAAGCTTCACCATTGAAGATAATTTGAAGTAATATCATGACAAGGTCTACTATGATTCATCATGCCCCAATTTGTCAAAGAAAGTCAAAATATGTAAGAGTTGATTGAAGAAGTTTGACCTAATTGGACAAGTTCTTGATTCTTTGATCCCAAATATATAACTCTCTCAATATTTAATATTTGGAGGTGGTTATTATTGCTATGGATTCTTATTATCATCCACAACAACTTCTATTCACATGGAAAAAGTTATTGTGCAAGAAAGTTTGTCAAAATTTAAAAGGATATCCAAGTCATTTTGGTGCTTGAAGAGCTAGGGTTTTGAACTCCTAAAGGCTATATCTTGCTCATATTTTGTAATTTTTGAGTGATTCCAAAGATATGTTTCTATTTAAAGGGTTATCAACTAATCACTTCAAAAGTTTCAATAAAATTTGGTGTGGAATATGCCTAATGATGAAACAAGATTACAAGTCCTCTAGATAGGCCATCAAATTCCCTTATATGATTTCAAAAGATCATAACTTGGTCAATTTTTATCTCCTTGAGCACATTCTTTTTACACAATGATCTTAAGAGTGTTAATCTCAACTTTTATTGTATGTGCAAAGCTTGAAAATGGTTAGAATATGCCTTAAGAGTTCTAAAGGTTATATGTCATTTCATGGATTTTCACCAACTTCACAAGGTCATAACTCTCTCAATTCTTGGAGTTTTTAAGTGGTTCAAATTCAAAATGGAATTTAAGAGATCTACTTCATTCCATCTTTTTTGGTCAATAGCAAATTTTGAGTGGAAGGCCATGTTTGGATGCATAACGTTACAAGTCACTTTTAATGCCAAACTTAGAAATTTTTCTAAGTGTGGAAAATCCGTGTGTTTTTGCTGATTTCAAAGATATACAACTTTTGATCCAAGACACCAAATGTAACCATTCTTTTCACATTGCAAATCTTGACAAGAGATCTCTCCAATGCTTCAAAAATCACATCATATAGTGCCCTACATTGTTGGCACCATGGCCATGAAGTTGGCATCTTGAAATTGAAGTTTCATGTTCAATCAAATTTGAAAATCAGTTTAAACTCAATTACAAGCATGTTTAAGGATCAATTTTGCGTCTAATAATGTTTAGGAACTTTCCATAATAAGAAACGATCCTTGAACCATCCATTTTGCTGCATTTTGAGCCATGTGAAGTCACACTTTTCCCACTTAGCAGGTTCACACGATTTCATTGATTTTGCCTCCAATTCACACGCTTGTGCCTTATATCGTGATCAACTATAAATAAGGATCGCCCCTCACTCATTTTCTCAAGATTTTGATAGCCAATTGACCCCTGTTCAGATCCCACACGAACTATGAATTTGAATTTCTGATTTCTTGCATTCTCATTCCAAAATACCAAAAACTCCATTCAGTTATCTTCATTGAACTTCTCTGAAGCTAACCATACTCTTACCTTCAAGAATTGTGACATATATTGATCTACAGAAGTCCAGTTTCAGAGTCATCTTTTGCTACTTCGTTCAGGTAGATTTTTTGGTTAAATCTATCCAAATAAAAGATTAATCTACTCTCTTCATCCTTCTGATTATCATGCCTTTTACAATTTGCAATTTCATTGAGATTTGAGTGACGTATTCCAGAATTTCGTGCTCACTATTATTTCTGCACTTTTTCACTTTAAGCCTTGCTCAGTTTATATAAATTTGGCGCGATGGTACCATTAGAATCATCTTGAAGAGGCGAATCTAATGGTACCAGTCTGGTTTGCTAATTTATAGTTTGTGGAATTCGATTTGAGGTTGGCTGGAGGTTGAAGTTGATGACATGTCCGTCTTCAACCAATGACGTTTAGCCACATTATTTTTTTGAAATAGGTTTGGTATTTCACTTTACCATGCGTGTATGTTGTGAGCCCTCAAATATGATTACTTTAGTGAGTCAGACTCCATCCAACGTGTCATATTTTAAGTTATTTTTATTTTAATAAAAAATGATTAGGTGTGATATTCAATAAAGTCCATGACATGCATAGCGCGCCAGATCCACTGGATCTGTTTACTAACGCGTTTTGACAATGATCAGATGGTCCACATTTTTTTGTTTTGTTATTTTATTTTCTGATTTTTTTTGTTTTAATTGTTTTAAAGTTTAAAAATCATAGAAAATTTATTTTTGACTCAAAAATTATGAAAAAAAATTCACAATTTTTTTTTCAAATATTCTCTTTCTGATTTTTATTTTTTCATGATTTTATTTTCAGATTTGATATTTTTTTATAATTTCTCCTTTATTTCAACTTGTTTTTAATTATTTAAAATTACTTTTTGATACTTTTAAATTCTAAATTTTTTAATAAAAATCATTTTCATTATTCCTAACTTTTTGAAATTTTTCTAGAATTTTATTTTAACTTCTACCGTTTTTGATCTTTTTCCCCACTTATTTGAGTGGTTTTAATTAGCTTAAAAATACTTTTCTGTTTTAAAAAATTACCAAATTTTTTATAAAAATACTTGAAGTCATTTCTGATTTTTCTATGATCTTAAAATTTTCTTTGATACCTTGAATATAGTTTGCTATTTTACCTCTTATTTTCATTTTAAAAACAATTTAAAATTTTTTTTATTTTTTTTATTTTATTCATTAAATACAATTTTTTTAATATATTCTGGTTATGTGTTTGTTGATCATGAACTTCATTTACATCATTGGATCTTGAGTGTTGAATTTAACTCCACTAAAATGGATGGATGATTTTAATGATAGTTTGATTAAATTTTTGATTCAAATGTATGCCCTTCTTCTTCATCTTATCCCCTTCTCTTTTGTGTTGCATGTTGCTAGAGGATAATCTACATATCATCTCTCCAAACGTATGGCACATAGATTGCTATTGACCGATCTCAAAATAGGTGCGACTTCTATATAAATCTACTTACGATTGCTTAACATAGCGCTAAATTTTGTCCTGATTCGAGAAATAATCATTCGTGGCTCAAACCTATGTTTGCAAGCCCAAGGATGTTTAACTTGAAGCCTTTGATCCAACAACTTTGAGGTTCATTGTTAGGAGGCTTTGGTCTTATCAATCCTCTAATAGACTTTCATAAATTTTGGACTAAGTGAATCATTTAAACATCGTTGATCATTTTTTGTTGCCTTGAGATTTAGGAATGAATGATATACCTGACAAAAAGCAAATGAAACTTGTTGTTGGGAGACTTTGATTTTATCAATCTTCTAATGAGTTTTCAAATGCAAGATTCAAGATGGTCATTCAACTAACCTCTAATTTATAACTCATTAACAATTGACTTTTATTTCTATGCTTTTACTTTTTGCTTTTACTTTAAGTACCATTAATCTTAACATTTACATTTCATGTTATTTTCATATTTACTCACTTGAGAATTTATCTTTATGTCATATTTATCTTGCTCATTTGAGTTTTTCATTTTCTTTTTGAAGATACCTAATAACCAACTTGAACAATAAAAAACTTAAAAGTTACTTGGACTATTTGGTTACTATCTTTGGTATTTTGGAGTTATGGACTTCTTGGACTTAGGATTAGAGACCTTGACCTACCTTGAGACCTTGATGACTTCTATTGCTATTTTGTCTAGAGTTCTTAGGGTTTACCCCGAGACATTGAGTTGTTTGTTTTCTTTGTGTGCAGGTTATTCTGATTATGTGTTTTGTCTGTGATTGGAAATTCATCTGTATACAGCCGTTACTCTGCCTAATTTTTGTGAATACTTAATGCATTTGAAGTTTGGTATTCTTAAGAGGTTTAGTATCTTTGCTTGCTTAGTTTCAATCCAAAGGATGAGAATTATACATTGACTTATTATGTCAAGTCTTGGCTTCTTGTTTGTTAGACGGTTCTTTTCTCTAGCTTTTACCTTATGCTCAAGGATAGTCCCTTCATCTCCTCCTATCTTCTTTAATTTCAAAAATCTCCTCCCTCCTTTCAAAACTATTCTTGTTTTTAAACTTGAACCGCTTTCACAATAAACTTGGACTTAGGTCCATGCATTTTCAAAAATATTTTCTTAATCAAACTTTAACTAATTTAATAATACTTTGACATTTTTTTGTGAGAAGACTAAAAGTCAATCAATCTCATTCAAACCATTTTGCCACTTTGATTTTTTCCTTTAAAATTTTCTCAAAAGATTAGACTTTTGTCAATCCTTGTAGTGATGTGAGCTACTATATTTCTACGATATGTAGTGAAGTGAGATATTTTCTACTTGGGTGTTAAGCAAGACTTTGTTGATTTTAAAATCCAAGTCATATCCTCCACTTTGAGATCACGCAAATCCTCCTTTCTCATAATTGTGGATGGTAAGTATGTTCTTCCACTCGGATACGACGATGATGTCCCGTCTCTTAAAATTAACCAACACATTTGTGTTTTAAAAATTTTAAATGTGAACAACGAGTACTCTAATCCCCTATTACACGGAAGGTGATACGTAGGCACTAAAGATTCGCAACCGCGACGAGATCAAAAACTGTAAAATATACTTCTTTTCTCACCCCCACAATCTATTTTTATACAACTTTTATAGCCAAAATACACAGATTTTCAAAGAGGTTCCTGCGGAGTACCGTAGATGTTTAGGGTGCTAATACATTCCCTTTGCATAACCAACCCCCGAACTTAGATTCTCTCCCCCTCTTTTTGAGTTATTCGCTCTTTTCCCATTCCTTTGAAAATAATAAAGCGCAGTGACGATTTTTATTTGATCTGTGCGAGTCAAGTCAATCCAATGACTTAATCTCAACATTTCTACCACTACAATTACACCCAATATTTTTTTGAGTTTGATGTGTAGATATAAATAGTGAATTATCTATGGTTCAATCAATATGCTCTTATATCATAGTAAAAATTAATGTAACCCATTTTTACAAAATCAACTTGTAAAATAAATTATATCACTCTATATAAACCCTTTCAAAATTATTTTAGCAAGAGTAAGACTTAAATTTTTTTCAATATACTTAAAATCAAATCACTCTCATCACAATTTGTCAAATTTGACATTTATTTTATTATTAGATCAAAATCTAATAGTTTAAAATTATATATAATTATTTATTTATATTAAATTAAAATATTTAGTTGAGAATTTTAATTATTTAATTTTGATGTAACAATAAAAAAAATGTAAATACGTAAATGCGTCAAATTTATAGAATATGGTCTCAATTACCCACTCCATCAATTATTCCATAATTATTTTCTTTTTAATATATTATCATAAGTGCTACTATTTTTTAGTTTTGATTTTTTTATTTAAACTTTTTAGTTAAAATTTTAAAATATATGTTCTTTTAATCATTTTGGTATCAATTAAATTTATTATATTATTAATCAAGTAAATAAAATGCAAGATCTAAAATAATATTATTTGATTGAAATTACTCTACTTTTTTATCCACTATTTTTTTACACATTGACAAATAAAAGTGTTAAATCTATTTTACTATTTTTCTAATACAAGGACAAATAAATAATGTCATATTCATTGTACTCTAGTGTATCTTTTTGCATAAGGACAAACTAACAGGGTAAAGATCTATTTTAGGCCTCAATTATTTGAAGTACTAGAAATATATCTTAAAGTAGTTACAAAGATATATCTGGGTGCAAATACATTCAAAAAAACGAGAACGTTGAATAAACTATAGTTACGGGCCACCTGGTGTTCACCGTAGGGACATTACCACTATGTCTGACAGAAGGTATCACGTCAGGTCATTCGAAAAGAAAGTTTCACTGCTTTAAAATATTTGCAATCCTCAACCAGATGCGTTTTCAACGAAGTCGATAGTCTCGTGGTGCCTGTCGATTACGAAGATCTAGAAGCATTTGAAGTAGACTATCGTCTCGTTAGACAGGTAAAGATAAGGCTAGCTACACTGATATCCTAACAAATTGAATAAGATATGATACATGTTGTACTCTAAAATTTATCCTCTCATGTTTCTCAAGATTTTCTCTTACATAGATGATTACAAACACTTGTCTAAAGAAATGAAAATTTTGGAATGATAACAAAGTATTTTTCGATTGGCATGTCAACAGTGTCCTTCGATTGACATCTGAACGGTGTCCTTCGATTGGCATGCCAACAATGTCTTTCGATTGACATCTGAGTAATGTCCTCCGATTGATATATCAAAGTAAAGGGTTCTTCGATTGACATGTCAACAAACTTCGATTGGACATCTAAAACCCTTCGATCAAGTATTGGTCCACAAGCTTCGATTAAGCGTTGGTTCTCCTTAGAGCAAGACTTGGTCCAAGTTTCATTTAAGCAAGAACCCCCTACAATTTCCCTTCGATTCACCAACAATGACCTCCTACATGTTTATTTTGATTCACAAGGCAAAAGGTCTCTACATGCAACCTTCGAATCACCAAGCAAAGGCCTTTTCATGCTTGTCTTGGATTCACTAAGTCAAAGGCTCCTTTCAACTGGCCTTCGATCCACAAGGCAGAAGATCCCCCAGACTTGTCTGAGATTCACCAGGGCAAAGTTTCTTCTATGATTGCCTTCAACGCATAAGGCAAGGACTTTCTCTGTGCTTGCTTCCAATGCACAAGACCAAGACCCCTCAACACAGTTTCTGCACTATGACACACAATATGACCCCTTAGAAAGAGCACTCCAAAGGTCCATTCGAAGGACACATATTGGTGGCCATTTGAAGGAGACACATAATTACTGAATGCAAGTTTGTCTTATGATGAGTTTTGGTCCTACATGTTGCCAGGTCCAAGCCTCTTGCGCAATGGCATTCGAAGAAAGTGACAAAGGAGGCTTCGATTGGCCAGAATGAAGTTCTCACTTGGGCTATTTGAATCAAGAAGCTAAGGCGAATAAATGGGTCCAATCGAAGGAGCCATTCGAAGAACATGTAAATGATCCATTCGAAGAAGCATTCAAAGGTCCATTCAAAGGACACATAGTGTTGTCTGAAAAAGGGTTTGGTCAAAGATTAGATCTAGTTGGTCAAAACAAAAGAGATATATGCAAAGATGCTGGCTGGTCCAAAATCCCACATATTTCCATATTCAAGCTTCCTGCACAAGCACATTCATGCCAAAGGAACCTTCGATTGGCCAATAAACAGTTTTCGTTTGGGCTAGTTGAGTAGGGGCTCAATCGAAGAGGCCCCAATGATGAGAATTTGAGTTATTCGAAAGAAGTGACTCGGAGTCAATCGAAGGGCAAGCCTTGAGTCATTCAAAGGAAGCAACACATATCCAATCGAAGGGCAAGGAGTGAAGGCATTCGAAGGTGAAACATGTCCAAGTTCACTCAACATTTCAAAATGGCATGAAAATTCTCTAAATGCCAATCTTTAAATTGGTCTGATTTTGTCTTCAAAACTATGTTTAATAGCTAGCCTTTAAAGACATGATTAAGGTTGTTTCTTTCCATGCTAAGACTCCCTCCTCATCTCCTATAAATACCCAGCATATCTGCAAGTTGGGAAGACACGCATAAATTGCCTATCGAAAGCTACCTCAAAGAGCCACGAAAACTCTCAAAAATTCAACAAATTTGTCCGAACCAAAACACCTTTTGCAGGCACCTTCGATCCAAAACCAGCACCCTATATTCCTCCTGAAAGTCCCATAAGCCATCCTCAATCATCACACAAGCCCAACACATCCCAAAAACACCCACACGGTAATAACCAGTTTGGTATTTCTTCGATTCAAACTTGTTGAAATATGTATTGTTGACCCATTTAATGCATGCATATATGTTTATGATAATAATTAGAAAAGGTCTGACATTTTACATGAGAACTTAAGTGCTAAAATTGCAGGTTACCATGGCTAGAGGTTTTCAAAATATATTACCTTCGAAACCCAAGGCATAGACCATCATAGATCGAAACAACCCCAAATTGGGATTCAGGGGGTGATTTCGATTGAGATAGGCTTTCGTTTGGTTTTGAAACTAACAAAACTTGCAGGATTTAGTGTTGGTTTCATTTGTTTCGATTGAAACAGCAGCTCAAATGGCAAGGTAGGCACGTGTAGAGGGAAAGGACCCGGGTTCGATACCCAGGTCTGAAGTTTTATTTTTTTCTAACATTGCTTTGCAGATTCCATGCGTTGCATAACCAAGCGCCCACCATGTGCATTTATATTTGGGCCATCAAATGCCAGCAGATAGTGATCTAACATTCCAAGCGCGTTGTACATGATGAACCCTCGAGGAACAAACCACACAGGATCAGGAGAACATTGAGCTCCTTTCAATTGGGCCCAGTGAATTCAAATCTCACACCTCCCATTTTAATTTTGCACACCAGGCCCATTTGCATTTTCTCTTTTATTTATTTTATCATTTTGTTTATTTAATCATTTTTTTCATAATAATATAAAACCATAAAAAATAATAGACTTAGGTTTTCTTAAATTAAGTAAATTTTCATAAATTGATTGAATTAATTATTTTGACCTTTATTTAATTAATTTAAAATCAATTAGACTTAGATTTATTTCATCTAAATCTTTCTTAACAAAAATACAAAAAATATTAGAATTAGTTTTTTTGTATTTATTTAATTAATTAGGATTAAGTTTAGTCTTCCTCATTTTAATTTTAAAGTATTTTCTTAATAAATAAACAAAACCAAAAAATATTTTTTTATGTTTACTTAGCAATTTCTTAGGGTTTTAGACGTTTGTCTCTATTTCGCGCGCATTATCTTATGCTCGTATATTTTATAATAATGTATCTACTGATAGTATCTAATAGATTAAACTAGGACTTTATCGCTTTCTTTATTTTCCTCCCAACTTTTGGACATGTAAATACCCCTTTCCCGAAGCATTGTAATAGCGTAGGATTTACATTTCCGCACTTTTAATTCATGTACATATATTAACTGCTTAGATGTATGGTAATAGGATTGTATGATAAGACTAATATCAAACGTTAGCAAACCTAACTCAAGACTAAAATAATTGAACATAGTACACATTGCACATATACACCTCCAGGGTACCCCACTTTGGTTGCCTTCAGAAAATAGTCACAACTCTCAAAACGTGAGAGATTTTAGTGGCTACCCTCTGGTTCAAAAAGATAATAAGTCCCTCGATGACCCTCTCGACGTTGCCTCGGTAAAAATATGATCTTAGAACCCTAGGGTAGTTACTAAAACTTCTTTCCTAGTTGCCTTTGTGACTATAAATCGACCCTTTGAATGTCCCTCAAACATCCAATGATAGGGCTACCTACTCACTAATAGTAGGATAGCGTTGTCTAACGGATAGGAGGAAAACAACGAACCTTTTAGAGTATAAGTAGATAGCTATTAGATGCTTTCTCAAAACAAACTTTTTACACTTACACATTTCAAAAACAACTTTAAAAAACATTTGCTTTATCAACACTCTTGAGGACTGATACAAGAGTTATCATAAAGTGAATCGCCGCACTAAGGCATTTTCAAATACTTTTCAAAAACACACAAAAGCACAAGGTATTTTTCAAAATGAGCTAAGCATCTAAGAGCCCGTAGGTAACTACGGATGGAAAGGGTGCTAACACCTTCCCTTTCCATAATCTACCCCCTACTCATAAAATTCTCGAAAAGGTCTTTTTCTATTCTTTTCACCCTTTCCTTTGTTGGATAAAAGAAAAGTCGGTGGCGACTCTTGCTTACCGCAACATTTGCGAATACAAATGTAAAACCAGTATAATAGTTGGTTCTGCCACCGTATCACAGAACTGGAGACTCTGCTGGGGAAATATAAAAAGTGAGGTTACCTTAGAGCTTAGGTCATATTTAACTTGCTTTCCTTATATAATTTGTTTGCTTTATCTTTAAGGGTTTTGCTTGGGTTTAATTGTAAAGATCCTACACCCGGATCTGGGGCACCTTTTAGGTAAGTAGAAATAGATCGTGGGGACTGTGTGGAGTATACCGACACGGTTGAAATGATGGCTATGTTGATGTGGCACATTTGTTGGTACCGGTAGCCCTTGAGTAGTCAAGGAGAATACGGGGCCGCTGTGTGGTGTCATGAAGCATCAACTAACCTTAGAACCTCTAATTGAACCAACTTGGCCATTATGAAGTAGTGAGATAGCTGACTTTGGTGCAGTCTAAAGTAAGTTGATACTCGATACTACACTCATTGAGATCTGACTTCCAGGATATTTCGGTCGCCAATAAAGAGGCTTGTGCTGAAACAATTCCCGGTGAAGAAAGATCGGTGATATTAAGATTCCCTAGAATCCGATTACTATTTCTAGGACATGTTGAACTAACTATACTTCAAGAGGGTACTTACCTATGGAATCCATGCAAGCCTAAGCCTAAGGAAATGTTTGTGTGATTGTATATATTTTGTTTGTACATAACATCATAACATCATAACATGGCATATCACACAAACCATTTCAAGGACTTTTAAGACTTATCTTTGTGTCTGTTTTGTAGGATATGGCTCCCATTCACAAAAATATTATTCAAGTCAACCTTGTAGGAGTACCTCCTCAACTTAAGGAATTGGCATCAAGAGTTCCTGAGAATTCCCCGTTCATTAAAAGACATGGTCGACTCATCAGTTTGGTCACCTCAATCCCTGATGAAGACATGGCGAAAGTTCTCTTCCAGTTCTTTGACCCTTTACATCACTACTTTACATTTCCCGACTACCAGTTGGTACCTACCATGGAAGGATTTTCTCAATTATTAGGTGTGCATATCCTTAAATGGTTACCCTTCAACGGTATGGAAAGAGACCCAAAGCCTGAAGAAATTGTTCAAGCCCTGTATCTACAATGGTCTGACGTTGTAGCAAATTGGGAAACAAGAAGCGGTATCAAAGGGTTTATAGCCAAGATATTGTTTGAGAAAGCTCACAAATTTTGGGATACTCTGGATTTACAAGCCTTTGAAGAGGTGTTGGCCCTTCTCATTTATGGGATGGTCCTGTTCCCTAATCCGGACCAACTCATAGATGTGAATACGGTAAAAAAATTCATGTCTCGTAACCCGGTGCCTACTTTAATTGGAGACATTCTGCACTCTCTTCACACTTACACTGTAAAGAGAAGGGGGACCCTTATGTGTTGCACTCCTCTATTGGCTAGGTGGTTTATTTCGCACCTACCCCAGTCTGTTGGGAAGAACGAACAAGGCTTAAGATGGTCTATCAGACAAATGCCTCTTACACATTCGGATATTCACGGGTGTCCTCGGTCTGCGGAAGATGTTACCATCATTGATCGCTGTGGGGAATTTCCTAATGTCCCTCTCCTAGGAATTAGGGGAGGAATCACTTATAACCATTATTTGGCATTACGGTAGTTTGGGTATGCTAGGAGGGATAGTCCTCATGATGTATTGGTTCAAGGCATTGTGTTCAACTACGAGGATGGTGTTCAAGGGTACCGTCAGAGTTCATCCGACTTGGGGCATGGTAAACAAAGTGGATAGCAAGACACTGGGGCATAAGAATTCCATCCCTTTGGAGCCTTATCTTAAATGTGTGCGAGCTCGCGATCAAAATCTCATGATACCTTACCCCTCCATTCTACCCATCATCATGGAACCCATTGCAGATACAGATGTGCTTCATACCATTCTCCATCCTGACATGCCGACAACTCTCGAGGAATTGCAAAGGTCTTGTGTTCAACTTAAAGAGGAACGAGATACCTTTGAATCCCAATTCTATGCAAGTGAGAAAAAGGTTTTGGAGCTTACAAGACAACTGCATGTAGAACAAAATTTGAAGGCCTATATTGCACCAAAGAGGATGCGCTCATGGGAAGCTTGAGTCCTGTTTGATTTAGGAGTTTTATTTATCTTTGTTTCTTCCATTGTAAGCCTAAGAGGCATCATTGTAATCATCAACACTTATGAATGCAATTAATGTTTGTTCTTTTCTTTGACTAAGAAAATTTAAATCTTAAAAGTCCTTGAAAACATTGCATAAACATTATCATGCATTTCATTTCATAAACAGGTATTTCAAGACAGGTTTCTTATTCTTTTTGCTGTTTATTTCAGCAAAAAGAAATGGCTCTCGAACAGACAGTGAGGGACCTCCAAGCTCAAAATGTTCAGTTTCAGCAAATGTCCATAGCTCTGGTCAAGGGGAAAGAATATCTGAAAACTTTAATCATCAAAGAGAAGATCGAGAAGCCAAAGAAATCAGCTGGTGTCTTGAATTTAGGTAGAAGATTCAAAGGGCCGGCTAGGCGAGCTCTAGATTTCGCAACTACGTCGGATGAAGGGGAAAATCAAGGAGAAAAACCCACAGAAGAAAACAACAACCCAGGGTTTGAGGAGGATGAACCCGATTATTATGAGGAGCAGTATCCTCCTACTGATGATAAATACAAACAAGTGGAGGATCGACTCAATGCTATGGAGATCCAAAGGGTACCCGGTCTGGATTTTGAGGAGTTAGGACTGGTCTCAAGAGTGGTCATCCCGCGGAAATTTAAGGTCCCTACATTTTCTAAGTACGACAGTGTCTCCTATCCTAAGCTGCATTTAAGGTCATATGTCAGGAAGATTCAACTCCACACTACTGATAGGGATCTGTGGGTACACTTCTTCCAGAAAAGTTTTTTAGGGACTCAGCTGGAATGGTTCTATCAACTGGAAAAAGCCAATATTCGTAATTGAGAAGATCTGGCTGCTGCTTTCTACAAGTAGTACTAATATAATGTTGATCTCTCCCTAACTCGTACGCAATTGCAAAGTATGTATATGGGTTCCAGTGAGGGTTTTAAAGATTATGCCCAAAAGTGGAGAGACCTTGCAGGAAGAGTCCAGCCTCCGTTGTCTGATAGGGAGCTGGTAGACATGTTCTTGGGCATGTTGTCTGGTCCGTTTTTTAACCATATGATCGGAAGCTCATTTGCTGGATTTACTGAATTGATCCTGACTGGTGAACGGGTAGAAGCTGTCATTAAAAGTGGTAAAATCCAGAGAGATGCATCCTCTAGTACTGCAAAGAAACCTTTCATAGGAAAGAAGGAGGTCAGTGCTGCTTATGGCCAAAGAAATCACAACAAAACTGAGTGTCGTCTGACGGTAGGGGCTGTTATGATTTCCAATCCTGCCTCAAACCAACAACGAAACAATCAGCACATACCAGATGCGCCCAAAAGACAGTTTACCTAAATCAAGTTGACCCTCTCCCAGGTTTTACCAGACCTGCTGAAGTCCAACCTAGTGACCTTAAATGAGGCCCCGAAGAATCCTAATACTGCCTCTCCCTGCTACAACCCGAATGCCCGATGTGCCTACCATTTTGAAACTCTAGGGCATGACATGAATGACTGTTGGGCTTTAAAGAATAAGGTACATGATCTCATTGAGGAGAAGGAGATTGAGTTTGACCTTTTAGAGACGCCTAATGTGATAACTGCACCCAAGCATGGCCAAGGTGTCAATGTTGTTGATGATGACCGTTTTTTTCCTTTGTGGATGAATTAACTACTCCTCTTTTGACTATTAAAGAGAATCTATTGAGTGTCAGTTTATTTCCAGGATGTGGTGAAGGTTGCCACTTATGTATGTCTCTACTAGATGGATGTTTGTTATTAAAGATGGACGTCCAGCGCCTGATGGTTAACAAAGAAATCCTGTTCGATAAAATTCCTCTTACAAGAAGTTCATGTGAAGATGTTTCGATAATCACCATTTCCGGCAATCCTCCCATGGTCTCCACCAAAAGACCCGTCAGGATTACATATGTCCCTAAGTTTTCTCCCTTGATCATCACCCTTCCTGGGCCAATACCGTATTCCTCGGATAAAGTTATTCCCTAGAATTGTGGGGCTGACGTCTATTACCATGGCGTCAAGCAAGACACGTTAGCTATTGAAGATAAAGTTGCTGAAGGTACTGATCTGACGTCGACAATATCGTTGGGACTAGTAAAATTACAAGAAGTGGAAGAGTTTTCTCTCCTGAGATCTCTCCAAAGACCATTGCTACTCCTGTGATCATTCTTGTTGCTACTCCTGCTAGTACTCCTATAACTACCCCTATGATTATTATTGTTGCTGCTCCTGTCAGTATTCCCATTACTACTCCCAATGTTAGTCCTATTGTTATCCCTGCTACTGAGTCAGCCGAGACTAGGGGCAAAGAGGTATTGGTTGAGCCTGTTCAGATGAAGGTGCACCCAGAAGCCATTCCTGAGGCTTCTAAAAAGGAAATGGAAGATATTTTAAAGATAACCAAGAAGAGTGATTATAATGTTGTGGAGCAATTAGGGAAGACCCCTTCAAAAATCTCAATGATGGCCTTACTTTAGTACTCTGAAGCCCATGCCAAGGATTTAGTAAAATTCTTGAAGTCTGCCCACGTGCCTCAAGAGACCTCCACTGATCAATTCGAGAATTGCGTGGCTAGTTCGACAGCTGACAATGGCCTAGAATTCTTTGATGCAAATTTAACTCCCAAGGGAAGGAAACACAATGATGTCCTGCATGTCTCTATTGAGTGCAGGGGCACTACATTAGCCCATGTTCTGGTGGATATAGGTTCATCACTGAATGTCTTACCCAAGAATGCTCTAGACAGGTTAGATTGTGAAGGACTCACACTAAAGCCTAGTAATATTATGGTGAGATCCTTCAACAGTTCTAAAAGAATGGTGCATGGGGAGGTGGACATCCCTATCAAAGTGGGTACTCAGACTTTTAATGACACTTTCTATGTGATGGACATCCGCCCGTCTTACTCCTATTTATTGGGTCGACCCTGGATCCATGGAGCTGGTGCTATTACTTCCACCCTGCATCAGATGCTGAAGTACCCAGTCAATGGGAAAATTATCACAATCCATGGGGAGGAGGAATACATGGCGAGTCACCTGAACTCTTTCAGGTATGTTAAAATGGATGGCGAGTTCATTGAGACCCCCTGCCAGAACTTTAAGGAGGTTCTACAGACAGTTGCTGCAACCAAGACTGCTTCCGAGGTCCCAAAGATTTCCAGAGCTCCACTAAAGATGGCTTCTCTGAAGGATGCCAAGGCAGTAGTCGAAGAAGGTTGGTGTACCATTTGGGGCCAACTTCAGGATATTTCCTACAAATTTGACAAATTTGGTTCGGGTTTTACTTCAGGAGCCCAGAGAGCTGTTCGTCATGCTCGCACCGGGAGACCGCCTTTACGGATCAGCAACCATAGAGTCAATGCTCTAGAAGACAGTGATAATTATTATCACATGGACAAGTGGATCTACCCAACCATCAGCGGTGGACTCATCAATTTGAAGGCTAAAGATTTCGTGCCCATTACTTTTATTCAAGAGTAATTTGTCTTTTTGGTTTTTAGGAAATGTAATATTCGAACAATTGAAACTTTAAAGCCTTGTGTCTTACGTGAGGCACAATGGTCTATTTTGTGAGGGTTATTGCTTCATTTTCATATGTCATCAATAAAACATTGGCTTTTTGCAAATTTTGCGCTCTTTGTTTTTCTTTTTTGCCTATTTACTTTATCAAAAATATACAACTATGCTCTTACACACACCCACATATCAAACTGCAGATCCACATCCACTCTGGATCCCATTGATAACGGTTCTGCTATTGCCAGTTATGACTTTGAAAATCCGATCTACCAAGCCGGGGACGAAGGTGAGGAAGATTGTGAGGTACCAGGGGAACTTTCCAGACTGTTACAACAGGAGGAAAGGGCAATACAACCTCATGGAGAGCCAGTTGAGACAGTTAACTTAGATACTGAAAAGGACAAGAAAGAAGTCAAGATAGGTGTCGATCTGGAGCGTAGTGTCAAAAAGAGGTTAATACAGATGCTACATGACTACATTAAGGTTTTTTCCTGGTCATACAAAGATATGCCAGGACTTGACATGATATCATGGTTCATTGTTTGCCGACAGAAGAGGACCACCCTCCCGTGAAACAGAAGGTTCGTCGCATGCGGCCAGAGATGTCAGAAAAGATCAAGGCTGAAGTCATGAAATAGTTCAATGCTGGTTTCTTAGTTGTCACATCTTATCCATAATGAGTTGTCAATGTTGTTCCAGTACCTAAGAAGGATGGTAAGGTATGTATGTGCGTGGATTACAGAGACCTGAATAGGGCAAGCCCCAAGGATGACTTCTCGCTTCCCCATATTGATGTTCTGGTTGACAACATTGCACAATATAAGGTATTCTCCTTCATGGGTGGTTTCTCCGGATACAATCAGATCAAAATGGCCCCTGAGGACATGGAGAAAATGACCTTCGTCACACAGTGGGGCACTTTCTATTACAAAGTTATGCCATTTGGATTAAAGAACGTCGGGGTAACCTATCAGCGTGCCATGGTAGCTTAGTTTCATGATATGATCCATCACGAGATAGAGGTCTACATTGATGATATGATAGCCAGGTATCAGACTAAAGAGGAGCACCTTGATCACCTACAGAAGCTTTTTGAAAGGTTGAAGAATTACAAACTGAGGTTGAACCCGAATAAATGCACCTTTGGAGTAAAATCTGGTAAGTTCTTAGGTTTCGTTGTCAGCAACAAAGGCATTGAAGTGGACCCGGAAAAGGTTAAATCTATACAAGAAATTCCAACTCCTCGCACTGAGAAGGAAGTTAGGGGATTCTTGGGACGTCTAAACTACATTGCCAGATTCATTTCACATCTGACGGCTACTTGTGAGCCTATCTTCAAATTACTGAAGAAAGATCAAGCAGTAAAGTGGAATGATGACTGCCAGAACGACTTTGACAAAATCAAAGAATATATTCAAGAGCCTCCAATTTTAGTGCCCCAGTCGAAGGAAGACCTCTGATCATGTACTTAACAATGTTAGATAATTCAATGGGGTGTGTGTTGGGGTAGCATGACGAGTCTGGTCGAAAAGAGCATGCAATATACTACCTTAGCAAAACGTTTACCGACTGTGAAACAAGATACTCACTGCTCGATAAAACTTGTTGCGCTTTGGCATGGGCTTCTCGCCAACTAAGACAGTACATGTTGACTCACACTATCTTGTTGATATCTAAAATGCACCCTATCAAGTACATCTTTGAGAAGCCCGCTCTCTCCGGAAGAATAGCAAGATGGAAAATGATCTTGACCGAATGCGACATTCAATACACAACCCAGAAAGAAATTAAGGGTAGTGTACTAGCTGATCATTTGGCTCATCAGGCTGTGGATGACTACCAATCCATGAATTTTGAGTTCCCAGATGAGAACATCATGTTAGTAACTGATTGTGAAGAACCTGGATCGGATGAAGGACATGAAAAAGGATCCCGATGGACTATGGTTTTTGACGGAGCTTCCAACGCTCTTGGAAATGGCATCAGCACTGTGATCATATCTCCTGAAGGCTGTCATGCTCCTTTCACTGCTAGGCTATGTTTCACTCGCACCAACAATATGGCTGAGAATGAAGCATGTATTATGGGTCTCAAAGCTGCTATCGACTTAAGGATCAAATTCTTGAGTGTATTTGGAGACTCGGCCTTAGTAATCAGTCAAATCAAAGGAGAATGGGACATGAAGCATCCTAATCTCATCCCATACAAAGAACATGTGTTGACACTGATTCCACATTTTGAAGAAGTTACCTTTGAGCATTTTCCACGAGAGGAAAATCAACTAGCGGACGTGCTAGCTACTATGTCATCCATGTTCAAGGTCAGATGGGATAACAAAGCTCCTCATATCACTATTGAAAGGATGGATAAACCAGCATACTGTCACGAGATTGGTACTGAAGAAATAATGGACAAGCCTTGGTTCAATGAAGTCAAAAGGTATATCGAAGCCCAAGAGTATCCTGAGGGAGCTTCAGTCAATGATAAGAAGTTTCCAAGAAGATTCTCTGCCAAGTTCTTCCTTAGTAACGAGATCCTCTAAAAGCGCAGCTACGACTCTACTTTGCTTCGGTGTGTAGACAAGAGTGAAGAAGAAAAGATTATGGATGATTTACATGAAGGTACCTTTGACACCCATACTAGTGGATATACGATGGCTAAAAAGATCCTACGGGAAGGATACTACTGGTTTACTATGGAAATAGACCGTTATCAGCATTCGCGAACTTGTCACAAATGCCAGATCTATGCTGATAAAGTACACGTGCCTCTGGTTCCTCTAAACGTCCTGATTGCTCCTTGGACATTCGTAATGTGGGGCATCAATATGATTGGGGAAATAAGACCTATAACTTCTAATGGGCACCGCTTTATCCCGGTGGCCATTCATTACTTCAAAAAGTGGGTCGAAGCAACTTAATTTGCTTCTGTTACCAAGAACGTCGTGGCCCGCTTCATCAAACATAACCTTATCTGTCGGTACGGTATTCCATAAAGAATCATTACAGATAATGGTACCAATCTCAATAATACTATGATCACCGAGCTCTGCATGCAATTCAAGATCCAACATCATAACTCTTCTCCTTACCGACCCGAAGATGAATGGCGCTGTTGAAGCTACTAACAAAAACATCAAGAAAATCATACAGAAGGTGACAGTGACATATAAAGACTGGCATGAGATGTTACCATTTGCTCTTCATGGTTACCGTACCACGATGCGTACATCAACAGGGGTAATTGCTTTCTCTATGGTATACGGTATGGAAGTTGTCCTACCCATAGAAGTCCAGATCCCTTCTGTGAGAATCATGAAGAATGCAGGTTTGAATGAAGACGAATGGGTTCAAACTCGACTTGACCAATTAAACCTGGTTGACAAAAAGAGGCTCGCGGCTGTCTGCCATGGTCAGATGTACCAAAAACGTATGATCAAAACTTTTAACAAGAAGGTCAGACGCCAGGTATATCAGGCTGGTGACCTGGTAATCAAGCGCATCATACTGCCGCAAGGTGATCCCAAGGGCAAATGGACTCCCACATATGAAGGACCATTTGTAATCAAGAACATATTTTCTGGTGGGGCCATGATCTTAACTACTATGGACGATGACGACCTTCCACGCCGGTAAACACAAACATAGTTAAAAGATACTACGCATAAACAAAGACCCGCTAGGTCGACTAGCCTAGGAAAAAATAAGGGCATCCTGGTGAACCAAAAGGGTTCAGGCAAAAATTAGGGATATACATAAAAAATATGTACACCCTGCAAGTCGAAAACCTGAAAAGGCGGCTTAGGCAAAAAAGGGTATCCCAGTGGACTGAAAACCCGAAAGGGAGGTTTTTGTACCCCAAAATTTTCCCTCTCATTTTACTCAATACATGTCCATTGAGATCCTCAATTTGCTCAAGGTTGCCCAAGAGTTGACCAGACAAACTCTTTCCTAAGGCAGTGTACCTCAAATTAGGGTTTCCATTTTCATCAATATGGGTGAACCACAAAGGCCTCATATGCTCTCCATGGTCTTAATATGTTCTCAATACCCTACATATCAAGTTTCATGCCTTGCACAAGAAGTTTGCTCAGTCAACTGCTCAGATGCTTGAGAATCGACTATATTAGGTCAAAAGTCAACTGTGACCCACATACAGTCAAACTTCAAGATTTTTGATCAACATCCACATTTTGAAGTGAATTTCATAATTTTATCAAGGATTGACCATGATTCCCCAAGGAATTCTCCAAATTCATCAAAACCCAAAAGTTGCTAAACTAGGGTTTCTTAGTTAAAGTCAACCCAACTTTGACCAAGCATAACTTCCACATGCTTTATCAGAAATTTTCCATCCAAAGCTCATTTTGAAGAGGATGAAATTACCAACAACTCATATTCATCCCATAAGTTCAAAATATGCACTCATAAAAAGATATGAATTTTTGCATTATGGGTCCTTTTGAAAAGTCAACAAAAACACCTTTTGGGTCAAAGCTTCATACATGAACATGGAAGATCCAATTGAGATGAAACCAAAAGGGTTGATTAAGGGATATACTAAGCTTTCTAAAAAGTCTAAAACACCTCTCTAGGGTCAAAATTGAGAGAGTTGTGCATTGTCAAAGTTGGCAATTTTTGGAAAATTGTCAAAAGTCAACATTGATCAAATTGGCATTTTTTCAAAGGGGCCCATGTTTTCTTGCTTGAAACATGTTTCTAATAATACCCACGACCCCTGAGCTTTTCCACATATTATTTTATTACATTTATCATTTATTTTGATTTTTTATTCATTTAAATCAAAATAAATCAAATTAAATGGTAAAATAACAAAAGAAAATCAAATCTTGGGATTTTTGTGCACATTTGGAGTCTATGTACAGCTAGCATGATGATCAATTCGTGCAAGACTCATTAGGATTGGAAAAGATTGGATTGAAGCTTGTTTTGGAAAGATATCATACAAAGAGCAAATCAAATCACTTTTTCATTATTTCTCAAGATATGATGCAATTTTATTGACCTAATTCATTCTCTTATATGTATTGAATAATTCCAAATCATAAACAGAAGGGTTGCAGTCGTGAAAATGCCAAAGAAAACTTAAAAATTTTGACAAAAAAGTGAGGTTCAAATTCTAGGATAGAGGGCTATTCAAGATGATTCAAAGCCAGAAATCAATTCCTTGGCATCTCAGGAAGCATTCCCAACCATTTGCAGGCCTTAAAACGTCAAGAATCCTCGCATAGAAGTATCACGGTTTGCATCCCAAGCTCAAATTCGATTTCTATGTTTTACGCATTATAAATCCATTCTATTCATATATTCTTGTTCATAAT
Source organism: Vicia faba (assembly GCA_948472305.1). Classification (NCBI taxonomy): domain Eukaryota; kingdom Viridiplantae; phylum Streptophyta; class Magnoliopsida; order Fabales; family Fabaceae; genus Vicia; species Vicia faba. The sequence continues at coordinate 224,011,270 of OX451739.1, read as the reverse complement.
CGTGTTTGCAAGCTTTCTATATCCTTTAATTGTATTAACAGTGCAAGAATCAATACTTACCATTGTTAGGGTTTAAGGTCACGATTTGGGGATTCCTGGTACATGTTAAATTAGCCAAAAAGAAGGGTACCATGGTATTCACGAGATCACCACGAATGAATCTATGTAATTAGAAATCATTTATCCTGTGTATTGTGCATTTTGGAAATTTGCAGGGGCTATGGCTACGAACATGTGACTGTAGGTAAAAGTCATATATCTAAAACGACGGAGAAAGGAAGAAGACGGCTATGTGTCAGCCAACCATTCGTCCGTTTGAACCAGCGCGCGCGTTTTTTTGTTTTTTCCACTAACCACTTTATTTCATATATAATATTATATTTGTATTTTACTTACAACAAAAGCGCGCAGCTCAGATGGCAATAAGGAATTGGTAGTGAGTATAAGGACCTGAGTTCGATCCCAGGTCCCAATAAAATTTTCTTTATTTCACTTTCTTGTAACAGATCCAATGCATCATCCTTCCTGGTGACCACCATGCACACCTGCGTCCAATCATTTGATCCAGCATGTCATCAGATCTAACGCCCCATTAATGAGGGACCATGGTACACCTCAAGTCAATGCCACACAAGATTCAACATGGTCAATCATTTGATCCAGCGTGTCATCAGATCTAACGCCCCATCCATGAGGGACCATGGTACACCTCAAGTCAATGCCACGCAATATCCAACATGGTCAACCTGGCCTCAGCTTGGTTGGGCCTGGAAATTCAGCTTTGCACCCCCTTCAACAATCCATCACAAGCCCAAGTTATTATTTTTTATCTTTTTTTAATTTCTTTATAAAATCAACAAATCACAAAATACCAAAAAAGCATTTTTTTAATAAAATATTTATTTTAGTTTAATTAGAAATATAGGTTAAGTTAATTTCTTTTATAATTAAAATCAAGGAGAATCTAGGTTTTAATTTTACAATTATATTTCTTTTCTCAAATAAAAAACCAAAAAATACACAAAATCTTTTTGTACAAAATATTTTATTTTCTTGAAATTATTTAATTTAGTTTAGATTAGTTTAATTTCAATTTCTTTCATAATTAAAAAATAATTAGAATTAGGTCTTCAGTCGCACATAATTTAATAAATTCTTTTCTCAAAAATAGCTTAATTATTTTTTCAATTAGATTTTAGGATTTTCAATTTCTCCTCGTATTTAATTCGCCGCGCTTTTAATTATTTCTTTTCCATTATTTTTGTAACTGCCAATGGTTTGTAATAGTTAAATTAGGGTTTTATTTATCGCTTTTCCCCGATTCTTTGGTTATGTAATTAATCCCCATCCCTGAAGCCTTGTAATAGCTAGGTTTATTTTCTCGCATTTTTAATTCCTGCAAATATTTAACTATCTAGATGTATGCTAATAGGACTGTATGGCAAGAGTGTCTGGAAATTTAAAACGGTAGATCACCTAATGTGTAAAGATGAAATTACTGAAACAAATCATATGCACCTATTTCACTCCTAGGGTTTACCTCACTTCGGTTGCCTTTGGTAAACAATCATTAAGTATAGGAGATTTTAGTGGTTGCCCTGCAGTCTAAAAAGATCAAATGTCCCATTCGAATGTTGCCTCGGAAATGTTTCCTCGGAAATGTTGCCTCGAAAAGATCTTAAGACTCTAGGGTTATTACTAAAGTTTTCTAACTATTGCTTAGTGATTGTACTTGTCCCTTTCGAATGTCCCTTACAAACTCCAATGACAGGGCTACCTATTCCTTAATAGTAGAATAACACTGTCTAAAGGAAACGAGAATAAACAATCTTTTTTCGAGTAGGTAGAATCTTAAGTACTTGCTCAACGAAACCTTTTCACACAAACACCTTTCAAAACAAATTTTCAAAACAACTTCGCCACACTTTTGAGGACTGATACAAGGGTTATCACGAAGTAAAACATTTTCAAGACAAACACACACAAGCAGTTTGAAAAATGAGCAAGTACCTAAGAGCCCGTAGATAACTACGGATAGAAAGGGTGCTAACACCTTCCCTTTCTATAATATACCCCCATACTCAGAATATCTCGAAAAAATGTTTTTTTTATTCTTTTTCCTTTTCCTGATTGGATGAAATAAAAGTCGATGGCGACTCTTGCTTACCGCGATATTTTGTGAACAAAAAACGCAAAATGCAAACCAGTAAAAACAGTCGGTTCTGCCACCGTATCACAGAACTGGCGACTCTGTTGGGGAGACCAATAATGGGGTATACCTTAGGATCTAGGTCATTAAATTTCTTCTCTTGATTGTCTTAATTGCTTTACTTTTGAGGGTTTGTTTGGGGTTACTATAGATCCTACAATCGGATCTAGGGGCACTCATTAGGTAAACAACAATAGATCGTGGAGACTGTACGACATAGACCGATATGGTTTAAGCGATGGCTGTGTTGGTGTGTAACTTTGGTTGGTACCAGTATCCTTCATAGGGAAACGAGGAGAATATGGGGCCGACGCGTGGTGTCGTGAAGCACCAAAGGACCTTAGAACCTTAGTTGAACAAACTTGGCCATTAGAAAGTAGTGAGATAGCCGGCCTCAGTGTAGAGATGAGGATTGGTTGATACTCGATGCTACACTCATTGAGATCAAACTTCGAGATATTTTTGCCGCAAGAAAAGATTGATTAAGCTGAAACAATTCCCGATAAAGGATGGTCAGTGATATTGAGATCCCCTAGAACCCGGTTATTTTTTAAGACAGGTTTGAAACCAACTAAAATTCAAGAGGGTACTACCTTTAACTTCATGCAAGCCTTAAACCTAAGGACTTGGTGTGATTTGACTGTGTGTGTTATACCTGTGTTTGCTATACCTGTGGTTTATCATAAAATCATGCATCATAACATGGCATCCATTCTTATTGCACTAACTATTTCAAAGACCAAGGGAATTTATCTTTGTTCTATTGTGCAGATCATGGCTTCCGTTCGCATAAACACTATCCGAATCAGCTTTGTGAAGATACCTTCCCAACTCAAAGAGCTAGCATCAAGGGTTCCTGAAACTTTTGCTTTCACTAAGAGACATGGTCAACTTCTCAACCTGGTTACTTCAAACTTTGATGTAAAGATGATGAGTGTACTTTTCAGTTCTTCAATCCCAAGCACAACTGCTTCACCTTTCCAGACTATCAGTTGGTGCCTACCTTGGAAGAATTTTCTCATCTATTGGATATACCCATTCTTGAAGAGGTACCCTTCACAGGTCTAGAAGAAGTTCCTAAGCCAGAAGTCATTGCCTCAACTTTACATATGAAACGGGTCGACGTGGTATCCAATTGGGAAACTAGAAGCTGAGTCAAGGGTTTTCTAGCTAAGTTTCTGATAGACAAGGCCCAACTGTTTTGGGATGATATGGATTTTTAGGCTTTTGAGGAGGTTTTGGCTCTTCTAATGTATGGGTTAGTTCTATTCCCTAATCCGAACTCATTCATAGATGTGAATGCTATCAAGATCTTCCTCTCTCGCAATCCTGTGCCTACATTGCTCGGAGATATTCTGCACACTCTCCATACTCACACCATGAAGAGAAGAGGGGTTATTATGTTTTGCATGCCATTGATGTCGAGGTGGTTTATTTCTCACCTCCCTAAGTCTATACTGAAGAATGGAGAAGGTTTGGGTTGGTCGTAAAGGATAATGTCGCTCGCTCATACAAATATTCTTTGGTGTTCTCGAACTATAGAAAACACTGCTATTATCGACTGCTGCGGAGAGTACCCTAATGTCCCGCTACTTGGCATCAAAGGAGGTATAACCTACAATCCTTGTTTAGCTCTGCGACAATTTGGTCACGCTCGAAGGGATGGTCCCCATGAGTTGCTTATCGAGGGCATTGTGTTCAACTATGAGGATGACGTTAAAGAGTATCGCCGGAGGTTCATGCGAGCCTGGGGCATGGTAAACAGATCTGGCGCCAAGGCTTTGGGGCTAAAGACTTTCATTCCTATGGAACCTTACCTACAATGGGTACAAGATCGTGCCCAGCAGCTTATGATGCCTTATGTGGCTGTTTTTCCAGTGATTGTGGAACCCACTACGGAAGAGGGTAGTCCTTACACGGTTCTCTATCCTTACATGCCCACTGATCTTGGAGAATTACAGAGGTCTTGGATTCAGTAGATGAAGGAGCGAGATACTTACAGGGATCAGTTCCATGCTCAAGAGAAAAAGGTTTTAAAGCTCACAAAGCAGTTGCATGAAGAAAGTGGACTCAATGACTATCTCGACACAAAGAGGAAGCATCCATGGGAATTTTGATGTCTTTTATAGTTTTAGATTTATTTTAATTGTAACGCATAAAAGGCATTTTGAACTTCAAATTCAACTAATAAAGTTTTTATTTATGTTGATTTGCAAATTTAAATTTCCCAAAGTCTTTGAAATCATTGCATGCGCATCCCATTATCATACACATCATTACAGGTGCCATTACAGGTTTCTCATCTTCTTCGCTGTTTATTTCAGCACGAGATGTCTTCCGAGCAAACCATCAAGGACCTTCAGGCGCAGAACGCCCAGTTCCAACAAATGTTCATAAGTCTAGCAAAAGGGCAAGAGGATCTGAAAGCCCTCATTCTGAAAGAGAAGAAGAAAAAGAAGAAGGTTGTCGGTATTCTGAATATGGGCAGAAGGTTTGGTGAGCAGTTGAAGCGACAAACTGATCTGACCTCTTCATCCAAGGAAGGGGAGAATCAAGAAGAAGAGAAGGACCCCACTCCTGAAGTTTTTGACAATGACACCGATTATAATGATGAGCAATATCCTCCTGCTGAGGATAGATACAAACAATTAGAAGATCGTCTGAGTGCCATGGAAGTTCAGAGGATACCTGGACTGGATTTCAAAGAATTGGGATTGGTGTCGGGAGTAGTCATCCCGTAGAAGTTCAAAGCCCTAGTTTTTGCTAAATATGATGGGGTGTCCTGCCCAAAACTCCACCTCCGTTCTTACGTTAGGAAGATCCAGCCCCACACAACTGATAGAAATCTGTGGGTTCACTTCTTTCAAGATAGTCTGTCAGGGACTCAACTTGAATGGTTCTACCAGCTAGAGGGAACAAATATCCAAAACTGGGAAGATCTGGCTGCTGCTTTCTACAAGAAGTATCGGTATAATGCCGACCTTGCTCCCACTCGTACTCAACTCCAGAGTATGTCCATGAGTGCAGGTGAAGGTTTTAAAGATTATGCAAAAAAATGGAGAGACTTGGCTGGGAGAGTTAAACCCCCGTTGTCTGATAGGGAGTTGATTGATATGTTCCTGGGGACACTATCTGGTCCATTTTTTAATCGTTTGATCGGAAGTTCATCAGCTGGTTTCAATGAGCTGATCCTAATTGGGGAAAGAGTAGAAGCTGGGATCCGAAGAGGCAAAATAAAGAAGGATGCCTCCTCAAGTTCAGTAAAAAAGCCTTTTGCTGGTAAGAAGGAAGCCAACGCCATCTACAGCCCGAGGGGTCAGAACAGGGCTGAACAACGTCAGACAGTAAGTTTCGTGATGACACCTAGACCTGCAGTTTCTCCACAATGCAACAATAAAAAAAGAGTGGAAAGACCACAACGGCAGTTTACCCGCATCAACATGACATTGGTTGAAGTTCTACCTCATCTGCTGAGATCAAACTTGTCAACCTTGAAAGAGGCTCCCAAGAATCCAAATACTACATCCCCCCGATATAATCCAAATGCCCGGTGTGCCCATCATTCTGAGAGTCCTAGCCATGATACGAATGACTACTGAGCTCTGAGAAATAAAGTACAATACTTGATTGAAGTCAAGGAGATAGATTTTGATGCTCCGGAGAAGCCAAATGTCATAACTGCTCCCATGCCTAAACACGGTCATGGAGTTAATGCTATTGATACTGATTTGTTTGTTACCTCTGTCGATGAAGTGTCTACTCCTCTCATGACTGTCAAGAAGAATTTGCTCTTGGCCGGTTTATTTCCGGGTTGTGGTGAAGGTTGCCACATGTGTTCGTTTCTACCTTCTGGTTGCTGTTTGCTGAAGTTAGGTGTCCAATGCCTGATAGATTGCAAAGAAATTCTGTTTGAGAAAACTTTGGTTCCTATTGTACCATCTGAAGACGTTGCCATTATAACCATTTCCGCCAATCCTTCCAAGGTCTCCTCGAGAAGACCTGTTAGGATTACATCTGCTCCAAGAATTGCTCCACTGATAATCACTGTTCCTGGTCCTGTCCCTTATGTCTCGGACAAAGCTGTCCCCTGGCATTATGGTGTCGATGTGTACTATCATGGCATCAAACAAGATCTGAAAGATGAAAAAGCTAATCCTGTTATTGGTAACATTGTCAGAACCAGCAAGGTTACCCAAAGTGGAAGGATCTTCTCTCCCGAGATTTCCCCTAAGACTGTCAACAAACCTATTTTCATTCAATCTGCTGTTCCTGCTAGTACATCAACTACAGTTCCTGTTCTTACTCCGGTTATTACCCCTGTCGATGAATCGCATGATACCCGCGGCAAGGAAATTATAGGTGAGCCTACCTGGACGGAGGCACCTAAGAAAATTGTTGTGGAAGCCTCTAAGCAAGAAATGGAGGAAATACTAAAAATCATTAAGAAGAGTGACTATAATGTGTTCGAGCAGCTAGGGAAGACCCCGCCGAACATATCCATGTTATCCCTGTTGTTGTGCTCCGAGGCCCATGCGAAGGCTTTGATTGCATTCCTCAAAACTGCGCATGTGCCGCAAGAGACTTCAGCTGATCAGTTCAAAGAATGTATGGCCAACCTGACTGTTGATAATGGGCTGGGTTTTTCAGATGCGGATTTGACACCGAAAGGAAGGAAGCACAATGATGCTCTGCATGTCTCGATTGAATGCAGGGGCACCACTATGACTCATGTACTAGTAGATACTGGGTCTTCACTGAATGTTCTGCCGAAGAAGGCGTTGGATCGGTTGGATTGCGAGGGTTTGACTCTAAAGCCTAGTAACATTGTGGTAAGGGTTTTGACGGATCAAAGAGAATGGTGCACGGGGAAGTGGACATCCCTGTCAAAGTAGGTTCTCAGACTTTTGGGTCCACTTTCTATGTGATGGATATCAGACCGTCATATTCTTGTTTGCTGGTTCGTCCTTGGATCCACGAGGCTGGGGCAGTCACCTCCACACTCCACCAAATGCTGAAGTATCCGGTGAAAGGAAAGATTGTCATAGTGCGGGGTGAGGAAGAATATATGGTGAGTCACCTCAACTCCTTCCGCTATATAGAGATGGACGGGGAATTCATAGAAACTCCTTGTCATGATTTTGAAGAGGTCCCTCAGATCTTGGCATCGACTACAACTTCTAGCGACAAACCTCCTTTGAATATGGCTTCTCTCAAGGACGCCAAGGCTGTGGTTGAAGAAGGTGGGTGTGCCAATTGGGGTCAGCTCCCTGATTTCACTCATAAAACTGATAAATTTGGTTTGGGATTTACTACAGGGGCTCAAAGGGCTGTTAGACGCGCTCGGGCTAGAGGACCTCCCCTACACATCAGCAATCGTGGGATTAACGCCATTGAAGACAGTGAAGAGGAATCAGACATTGACAACTAGATCTACCCAACTACCAACAGTGGACCGAGTAACTGGACGACTAGGGACTTCATACCTGTTTCTTTTATTTTGCAGTAATTGACCTATTTGTTTTAAGATTTGTAATAAACAATTTGAAACTTTACGGCCCGGTGCCTTGCCCGAGGCACCTTGGCTTTGCTTGTGAGGGCTATTATTTTTCATTTCATAATCATTAATAAAGCATTGGACGTTTCTTGCATAAAAATTTTGTGCTCTATGTTTTTCTTTCCTGCTTTCACTTTATCAAAACAGCTATTCTCTTACACACACTCACGTATCATAATGCAGATCTATATCCACCCTAGATCCCATTGATAACAACTCTGTTATTGCCAGTTATGACTTCAAAAATCCGATCAACCAAGCCGAGGACGAAGGTGAGGATGATTGTGAGGTGCCTGGAGAACTTGCTAGACTATTACAGCAGGAAGAAAGGGCCATACAGCCTCATGAAGAGCCGGTTGAGACAATGAATTTGGGTACTGAGGAAGGCAGAAAAGAGGTTAAAATAGGTGCAAATCTGGAGCTTAGTGTCAAACAAAGGCTGATACAAATGTTGCACGACTATGTTGAAATCTTCGCCTGGTCCTATGAAGACATGCCTGGTTTGGACACTGATATTGTGGTACACCGCCTGCCGACTAAAGAAGACTGTCATCTGGTTAAGCATAAGGTCCGTCGTATATGCCCTGAAATGTTAGAGAAGATGAAAGCAGAGGTCATGAAACAGTTCGATGCAGGATTCTTAGCTGTCACTTCATATCCACAGTGGGTTGTTAATGTTGCTCCGGTACCTAAGAAGGACGGTAAGGTACAGATGTGTGTTGCCTACAGAGATCTGAACAGGGCAAGCCCCAAGGATGACTTCCCACTTCCTCACATTGATGTTCTGGTCGACAACACCATACAATAAAAAGTCTTTTCCTTCATGGATGGTTTCTCTGGCTACAACCAAATCAAGATGGCTCCTGAAGACATGGAGAAGATAGCCTTCATCGCGTAGTGGGGCACCTTCTCCTACAAGGTAATGCCTTTTGGGTTGAAGAACGCTGGGGCAACTTATCAGCGTGCCATGGTCGCTTTGTTCCACGATATGATTCATCATGAAATCGAAGTTTATCTTGATGACATGATAGCCAGGTCTCAGACTGAGGAAGAGCACCTTGATCATCTCCAGAAGTTGTTCGACGAGTTGAAGACATACAAGTTGAGGTTGAATCAACACAAGTGTACCTTCAGAGTAAGATCTGGTAAGCTTTTGGGTTTTGTCGTCAGTGACAAGGGTATTCAGGTAGACCCTGCGAAGGTAAAGGCCATACAAGAGATGTCGGCTCCCCGCACAGAGAAAGAGGTTAGAGGTTTCTTGGGACGTCTGAATTACATCGCCAGGTTCATTTCACATCTGATTGCTACTTGTCAGCCAATCTTCAAGCTTCTGAAAAAATATCAAGTGGTAAAATGAAATGATGAATGCCAGGCCTCTTTCGAAAGAATCAAAGAATACCTTCAAGAACCGCCAATTCTGATGCCTCCAGTTGAAGAAAGACCTTTGATATTATACTTGACAGTGCTAGACAATTCAATGGGGTGTGTGCTGGGGCAGCATGATGAGTCTGGTCGAAAAGAGCACGCCATTTATTACCTTAGAAATTTTTTTACCGACTATGAGACACGATACTCATTGCTCGAGAAAACTTGCTGCGCTTTGGCATGGGCTGCTCGCCGACTGAGACAATATATGCTGACTCACACTACTTTGTTAATATCAAAGATGGATCTGATCAAGTATATTTTCGAGAAGTCCGCTCTCTCCGGAAGGATAACAAGGTGGCAAATGATCTTAACCGAATACGACATACAATATACAACCCAAAAATCAATAAAGGAGAGTGTATTGGCTGGTCATTTGGCTCATTAGACCGTGGATGACTACCAGACTATGAATTTTGAATTCCTGGATGAGAATATCATGTTAGTGACTGACTACGAAGAGCCTGGACTGATGAAGGACCTAAGGAAGGATCCCGATGGTCTATGTATTTTGATGGAGCCTCAAACACACTGGGTAAAGGCATTGGCGCTGTAATCATATCTCCTGAGGGTTGTCATACTCCGTTCATCGCCCGATTATGTTTTAACTGCACCAACAACATGGTGGAGTATGAAGCATGTATCATGGGTCTTTGAGCTGCTATTGACCTGAGGATTAAGTTTTTAAGTGTATTCAGGGATTCCGCTCTAGTGATCAGTCATATTAAGGGCGAGTGGGATACGAAACACCCGAATCTCATTCCTTACAAAGAATATGTACTGACATTGCTCCCACATTTTGAGGAGGTAACCTTTGAACATTTCCCACGAGAGGAGAACCAGTTGGCGGACGCGCTAACTACCATGTCTTATATGTTCAAAGTTAGGTGGGACCATGAAGCTCCCCAAATCACCATTGAGAGGTTGGATGAACCAGCACACTGCTGTGAGATCGATATCGAAGAAGTGGCAGACAAACCCTGGTTTCACGAAGTCAAAAGGTATCTCGAGGCACAAGAGTATCCCGAAGGGGCATCTGTCAATGATAAGAAGTTTCTTAGAAGGTTCGCTGCATAGTAGTTCCTCAGTAATGGAATCCTCTATAAACACAACCATGACTCCACAGTACCACGATGTGTAGACAAGAGCAAAGCAGAGAAGATCATGACAGATATACATGAAGGAACCTTCGGAGCCCATTCTAGTGGACACACCATGGCTAAGAAGATCCTACAGGCAGGATATTACTCGTCCACTATGGAAGTCAATTGCTATCAGCATGCTCAAACGTGTCATAAATGCCAAGTCTATGCTGATAAGGTGCATGTACCTCTGGTTCCTCTGAATGTCTTGACGGCTCCTTGGCCCTTTGCGATGTGGGGTATCAACATGATCGGCGAGATCAGACCTACTGCGTCTAACGGACATTGTTTCATTCTGGTTACTATTGATTACTTTAAGAAGTGGGTTGAGGCAGCTTCCTTTGCTACAGTAACCAAGAACGTCGTGGCGCGGTTTATCCGACATAACCTGATCTGTCGATATGGTGTGCCAGAGAGAATTATCACTAACAATGGTACGAATCTCAACAACACAGTGATCACTGAGCTCTGCAAACAGTTAAAGATACAACACCACAATTCTTCTCCTTACCATCCGAAGATGAATGGCGCTGTTGAAGCAGCTAACAAGAATATCAAGAAGATTTTACAGAAGATGACGGAGACATACAAAGACTGGCATGAGATGTTACCATTTGCTCTTCATGGGAACCGTACCTCAGCACGGACGTCGATAGGGGAAACCCCCTACTCTCTGGTATATGGCATGGAGGCAGTCCTATCCATAGAAGTCCAGATACCCTCTCTCAGGAATATGAAGGATGCAGGTTTGAACGAAGACGACTAAATCCAAACCCGACTTGATCAGTTAAATTTAATCGATGAAAAGAGACTTACTGCTATCTGCCATGGTCAGACGTATCAAAAGCGAATGATCAAGGCTTTTAATAAGAAAGTCAGGCGTCAAGAATATCAAGTCGGGGATCTGGTGATCAAACACATCATACTGCCGCAAGGTGATCCCAGGGGAAAATGGACTCCCACGTACGAAGGTCCATTTGTGGTTAAGAACATTTTCTCTGGAGGAGCTATGATTTTAACCACCATGGATGGTGACGACCTTCCTAACCCTGTCAATGCAGACATAGTGAAAAGATACTACGCATAATCAAAGACCCGCTAGGTTGACTGGCTTAGGTAAAAAAATAAGGGCTTCCCGGTGAACCAAAAGGGTTCGGGCAAAAGTAAGGGATAAAAATGAAAAATCTGTACACCCGCAAGTCGAAAACCCGAAAGGGAGGCTTGGGCAAAAAAGGGTATCCCGGTGGACCGAAAACCCGAAAGGGCGGTCCAGGAAAAAGTTAGGGATTAAAGTGTATCACTATGTCTCATTAGATCATCTTGCGACCAGACTTCGGTATCGACTATCAAGCTCGGACGGCGCCAATCAATCTGATCAACCTTCGGCCAAGTAGTAAAGTGATGAGACGCTTGAAGATATAAAGGCAGTAGCAGAGTTGGAACCCAATGGGGTTGTTTCACATAGATGTTTTTCCTTCTTTTACACAAATTGTATAATTTCTATCTTTCGGCGGCGTTCTCTTACTAGGACGTCAGCCTCCTTGTACAAAACGCCTATTACAGGCCAATTTCAAAATCAATACAAGTCATTTTTACAAAAACTTCAATTTGTTTTTTTTTCTTTTTCCGTTTTGTTTTGCAAGAACGTCCAATGATTTATTTTTTATATATGCATTTGAAAATGATCTTTGCTCACAAATATTTACATAAAAAACAAAGGCAGTTACTCGTAATTCCAGAAACAGGGAAAAACAAGAAGTTCCAAACCCGACAGTTCCTCTGCCCAGTAGGTATCAGGATAGAGTCAGCTTGGGAACATAATTGTTGGTACATACACTCCCCAGAGTAAAGGTGTCCAAAGGCATTGATGTCAGCTTTCCCGAAACATGACATAATTATCCCTAGCCGAGGTTCGTAATTTCAAATGAGTCAATAAATCTTATCCCTCAAGCGGAGTTTACTTCTACAGATACAGAAGCTCAATCTCCAATAGAGCTCATCACTTCCAGCAACGGATTTCATCCCCAGCTAAGCTTGTTCCTCCAGATCGGCAGGTCTACCAACAGAGTATCTCTTCCCCCAAAGTCTGGTCCCTGCAGAGTTATTCTCCAGCATCTCTTCTCGGCAGAATATTCGCAAATCTCCAGCAACCGTCAGGGATTTATTTTCCCAGACGCGAGCATACCCCAACAGCATTTCATGAACATACATCATGACATATGCATACATATCATATACAACATAATCTCATTTATTGTGAGAACATCATCTCACCCTGCATTTCATGCATCGTATATAACTAACCCTGATATCTTTTCAGGAAAAGACGATTAGCTTCAATGAATCCAGCAGTTATACAGATCACATCTACAAACAACTAATGGAAACTCAGTTCCCAAAATGAAACGGGTCAACTACTCTACATTATCATATCAAAGTAACCTTACCCAGGTTCATCCTGAAGTTTTACACAAACTTATCTCAAAGTAACCTTACCCCAGTTCCTGCTGAAGTTTTACACAAACTTATCTCAAAGTAACCTTACCCTGGTTCCTCCTGAAGTTTTACATGAACTTATCACAAAGTAACCTTACCCCGTTTCCTCCTGAAGTTTTACACGAATTTATCACAAAGTAACCTTACCCCGGTTCCTCCTGAAGTTTTACACGAACTTATCAGAAAGTAATCTTACCCCGGTTCCTCCTAAAGTTTTACATGAACTTATACCAAAGAAACCATACGACCCAGGTTCCTTCTCACAGCCCTACTATCCAGGCTTTCATATCGAAGTAACCCTACTATCCAGGTTCCTTCTCATAGCCCTACTATCCACGCTTTCATATCGAAGTAACCCTACTATCCAGGTTCCTTCTCAGAGCCCTACTATCCAGGCTTTCATATCGAAGTAACCCTACTACCCAGGTTCCTTCTCACAACCCTACTATCCAGGCTTTCATATCGAGGTAACCCTACTATCCAGGTTCCTTCTCACATCCCTACTATCCAGGCTTTCTATATCGAGGTAACCCTACTATCCAGGTTCCTTCTCACAGCCCTACTATCCAGGCTTTTCATATCGAAGAAACCCTACTATCCAAGTTCCTTATCATAACCTTACTATCCAGGTTCCTCCTCTCTTATCCCCAAACAGCAGTCCACAACACTGTAAGACTAGAACCTGATCAAACACGATTGGTTTCACATCTCCCCAGTAGAGTAACGGACAACTGAAGCTCCTAAAATTCTATTTCTCCCAAGATAGATACCAATGTTCCTCAGCAGATTCCTCATCGACAATAACAACAGGAACTCTCATCGAAGGAATGTCTCAGGAAATCAACATTATCTAGATGGCATCGTTAAGCCCATCTCCGCCGACTCTCCATCACATCCAGGATGGCATCTTTAAGCCCATCTTCGATAATTTTCTATCATCAACCTCCAAATGGCATCTATAAGACCACTCCCTATATCACAAATCAAGTTCCACTTCATGCGAGTGCAAATTTTTGGGCACTCTAGTGTTCAATCATCTTCCACCTTTAGATCACGAAAGACAGACGGGCCAATCTACATCTTTGGCTTTAAGAAGATTGAACAGGGGCAGCTGTTGTACCCCAAAATTTGCCCTCTCATTTTACTCAATACATGTCCATTGAGATCCTCAATTTTCTCAAGGTTGCCCAAGAGTTGACCAGACAAACTCTCTCCTAAGGCAGTATACCTCAAATTAGGGTTTCCATTTTCATCAAAATGGGTGAACCAAAAAGGCCTCATATTCTCTCCATGGTCTTAATATGTTCTCAAGACCCTACATGTCAAGTTTCATGCCTTGCACAAGAAGTTTGCTCAGTCAACTCCTCAGATGCTTGATAATCAACTATATTAGGTCAAAAGTCAATTGTGACCCACATACAGTCAAACTTCAAGATTTTTGGTCAACATCCACATTTTGAAGTGACTTTCATCATTTGATCAAGGATTGACCATGACTCTCCAAGGAATGCTCCAAATTCATCAAAACCCAAAAGTTGTTAAATTAGGGTTTCTTAGTAAAAGTCAACCCAACTTTGACCAAGCATAACTTCCACATGCTTTATCATAAATTTTCCATCCAAAGATGATTTTGAATAGGATGAAATTCCCTACAACTCATATTCATCCCACAAGTTCAAAATATGCACTCATAAAAAGATATGCATTTTTGCATTATGGGTCCTTTTGAAAATTCAACAAAAATACCTTTTGGGTCAAAGCTTCATACATGAACATGGAAGATCCAATTTAGATGAAACAAAAAGGGTTGGTTAAGGGACATCCTAATATTTCTAAAAAGTCAAAGAACACCTCTCTAGGGTCAAAATTGAGAGAGTTGTGCATTGTCAAAATTGCCAATTTTTGGAAAATTGTCAAAAGCCAATATTGATCAAATTGGCATTTTTTCCAAAGGGGCCCATGTTTTCTTGCTTGAAACATGTTTCTAATAAGACCCATGACCCCTGAGATTTTCCACCTATTATTTTATTACTTTTATCATTTATTTTGATTTTTAAATTTATTTAAATCAAAATAAATCAAATTAAATGGTAAAATAACAAAAGCAAATCAAATCTTGGGATTTTTGTGCACATTTGGAGTCTATGTACAGCTAGCATGATGATCAATTCGTGCAAGACTCATTAGGATTGGAAAAGATTGGATTGAAGCTTGTTTTGGTAAGATGTCATACAAAGAGCAAATCAAATCACTTGTTCATTATTTCTCCAGATATGATGCAATTTTATTAACCTAATTCCTTCTCTTATATGTATTGAAAAATTCCAAATCATAAACAAAATGGTTACAATCGTGAAAAGGCCAAAGCAAACTCAAAATTTTTGACAAAAAAGTTAGGTTCAAATTCTGGGATAGAGGGCTATTACAGACGATTCAAAGCCAGAAATCAATTCCTTGGCATCTCAGGAAGCATTCCCCACCATTTGCAGGCTTCGAAACGTCACGAATCCTCGCATAGAAGTATCACAGTTTGCTTCCCAAACTCAAATTCAATTTCTATGTTTTACGCATTATAAATCCATTCTATTCATATATTCTTGTTCATAATCGTGTTTGCAAGCTTTCTATATCCTTTAATTGTATTAACAGTGCAGGAGTCAATACTTACCATTGTTAGGGTTTGAGGTCACAATTTGGGGATTCCTGGTACAGGTTAAATTAGCCAAAAAGAAGGGTACCATGGTGTTCATGAGATCACCACGAATGGATCTATGTAATTAGAAATCATTTATCGTGCGTATTGTACATTTTGGAAATTTGCAGGGGCTATGGCTACGAACATGTGACTGTAGGTAAAAGTCATATGTCTAAAACGACGGAGAAAGGAAGAAGACGGCTATGTATCAGCCAACCATTCGCCCGTATGAACCAGCGTGCGTTTCTTTGTTTTTTCCACTAACCACTTTATTTCATATATAATATTGTGTTTGTATTTTACTTACAACAAAAGCGCGCAGCTCAGATGGCAATAAGGCATTGGTAGTGAGTATAAGGACCTGGGTTAGATCCCAGGTCCCAACAAAATTTTCTTTATTTCACTTTCTTATAACAGATCCAATGCATCATCCTTCCTGGTGACCACCATGCACACCTGCGTCCAATCATTTGATCCAGCGTGTCATCAGATCTAACGCCCCATCCATGAGGGACCATGGTACACCTCAAGTCAATGCCACACAAGATCCAACATGGTCAACCTGGGCTCAGCTTGGTTGGGCCTGGAAATTCAGCTTTGCACCCCCTTCAACAATCCATCACAAGCTCAAGTTATTATTTTTTATCTTTTTTTAATTTCTTTATTTTCCTTTTTTTATTAACACAAAATTTGTTTATAAAATCAACAAATCACAAAATACCAAAAAAACATTTTTTTTAATAAAACATTTATTTTAATTTAATTAGAAATATAGGTTAAGTTAATTTCTTTTATAATTAAAATCATGTAGAATCTAGGTTTTAATTTTACAATTATATTTCTTTTCTCAAATAAAAAACCAAAAAATACACAAAATCTTTTTGTACAAAATATTTTATTTTCTTGAAATTATTTAGTTTAGTTTAGATTAGTTTAATTTCAATTTCTTTCATAATTAAAAAATAATTAGAATTAGGTCTTCAGTCGCACATAATTTAATCAATTCTTTTCTCAAAAATAGCCTAATTATTTTTTCAATTAGATTTAGGGTTTTCAATTTCTCCTCGTATTTAATTCTCTGTGCTTTTAATTATTTATTTTCCATTATTTTTGTAACTGCCGATGGTTTGTAATAGTTAAATTAGGGTTTTATTTATCTCTTTTCCCCGATTCTTTGGTTATGTAATTAATCCCCATCCCCGAAGCCTTGTAATAGCTAGGTTTATTTTCTCGCATTTTTAATTCCTGCAAATATTTAACTGTCTAGATGTATGATAATAGGACTGTATGGCAAGAGTGTCTAGAAATTTAAAACGGTAGATCACCTAATGTGCAAAGATTAAATTACTGAAACAAATCATATGCACATATTTCACTCCTAGGGTTTACCTCACTTCGGTTGCCTTCGATAAACAATCATTAACCATAGGAGATTTTAGTGGTTGCCCTCCAGTCTAAAAAGATCAAATTGTCCCATTCGAATGTTGCCTCGAAAAGATCTTAACACTCTAGGGTTATTACTAAAGTTTTCTAACTATATCTTAGTGATTGTACTTGTCCCTTTCGAATGTCCCTTGCAAACTCCAACGACGGGGCTACCTACTCCTTAATAGTAGGATAGCACTGTCTAAAGGAGACGAGAACAAATAATCTTTTTTCGAGTAGGTAGAATCTTAAGTACTTGCTCAATGAAACCTTTTCACACAAACACCTTTCAAAACAACTTCGTCACACTCTTGAGGACTGATACAAGGGTTATCACGAAGTAAAACATTTTCAAGACAAACACACACAAGCAGTTTTGAAAAATGAGCAAGTACCTAAGAGCCCTTAGATAACTTCAGATATAAAGGGTGCTAACATCTTCCCTTTATATAATCTACCCCCCCGTACTCAGAATATCTCGAAAAAAGGTTTTTTCTGTTCTTTTTCCTTTTCCTGATTGGATGAAATAAAAGTTAGTGGCGACTCTTGCTTACCGCGACATTTTGCAAACAAAAAATGCAAAATGCAAACAAGTAAAAACAGTCGGTTTTGCCACCGTATCATAGTGGTCCAGACAAAAGTTAGCGATTTTAAGCGTATGACTATGTCCCGTAGGATCACCTTACAACAAATCTTCAGTATGAACTATCAAGCTCAAGTGGTACTAATCAATCCAGTCAGCTTCGGACAAGCAGCGAAAGAGATGAGACACTCAAAGACATAAAGGCAATAGCAGAATGGGAACCCAATGGGATTATGGCACATAACTGTTTTTCTTTGTATACTATTTTTGTATAGTTTCCATTCTTACGATGGAATTCTCTTACTAGGATGTTTGTCTCCTTGTACAAAAACACTTACTCAAATTAATTCAAAGCTATCACTTCAAAAGTGCAAAACTTCTGTTTTTATTTTTCTATTTTATGTGCAAAACATCCAGTGATTATTTTTGAACATATGCATCTGAATATGATTACTGTTTACAAATATAGACATAAAAACAGAAAGAAAGATACTAATGACTTTAAGAGACGGGGCAATATCTAAGGGCCATTCGCAAAATCCTCGCAGATGTTTTCCCCAACAGATACCTTCTCCAAAAGATACAAAGGCGGAGACATCCTACTACAAGGTCACTGCCATATTCTCAATATGCAGCCTAATGGTGTCAGGTATTCTCATATCCCTGGTGGAGCCATAATCTCCAAATTACTACTCCAACAAAAAGATCCCCCAGTGAAGTTTCCAAGCTTCTAAGGATTCCCCAACAGGACTTCAACAAAATACTCGAGCGGATTACGGAGTTTCCCTTCCCTAACGTTGTTTATTTCTCTAACAACGGAAATCCATCTCCCAACATTTCAACTTCAACAAAATTTGAAGACTTAAACTCTTCATCCCCAGCAACAATCAGGGATTTATTTTCCCTAATTCAACAACACTGCAATAGAACAGCTGATACGTTCATACATTGCATTCATGCATCATTCTACAAACATCATAGCATATGCAGCACAAATGCATATATCACAATCTCATTTATTTTGAGAGCATCATGCAATTCATACATCATGACATTGCATGAAACTGGTTTTACCTTTTCAGGTTAAATTGGCAGACATACAAACATTATCTACTTATACAGCAGGTCAAAGATTAATGCCCGAAACCAGAAGGGGAAACTATCTACACGACCAGGTGGTATGAACTCCCGGAACAAGATGGGTTTACCAACAAATACAGCAGGCCACAAATTAATGCCTAAAACAAGACGGGAAAACTATCTACATGAGGAGATTGAATATTAATACCTATAACAAGCCAGGAAAACTATCTTTCTTTCTCAGGTCAGAGATTAATACCTGAAACCAGCCAGGACAACTATCTCAACGACCGATAATTTTCAAGTTCCAAATTAACACCTATAACAAGCCAGGAAAACTATCTGTAGACGATCGACTGTAGATTAATACCTATAACAAGCCAGGAAAACTATCTACATGAGGAGATTGAAGACTAATACCTGTAACAAGCCAGGAAAACTATCTTTCTTTCTGAAGTCAGAGATTAATACCTGAAACCAGCCAGGATAACTATCTCAACGACCGACAATTTTCAAGTTCGAGATTAATAACTGTAACAAGCCAGGAAAACTATCTGTGGATGACTGATTGTAGATTAATACCTGTAACAAGCCAGGAAAACTATCTACATGAGGAGATTGAAGATTAATACATGTAACAAGCCAGGAAAACTATCTTTCTTTCTCGGGTCAGAGATTAATACATGTAACCATCCAGGACAACTATCTCAACGACCGAAAACTTTCAAGTACAAGATTAATGCTTGAAACCAAACAGGATAACTATCTGTAAACAGCTGATATGTAGATTAACACCTGAAACCAGACAGGAAAACTATCTACATGACCAAATGAAGCAATCTTACACGGGTTTCTTCTCACAATTTCCAGATGCGGACTCATCCTGAAGTAGCCCCACACAGGCTCCTTATCATATATCTTCGGATGCAGACTAACACGGACTCATCCTGAAACAGCCCTACACAGGTTCTTTTTATTACATTTTCAGATAACGGTTAATTCCATTGTCCCCAACAAGTTACTATGAAGCGTGGATTTCAACTAGAAAACAATAAACTTTCATCTCTCCAGAGATAACTCCTCAGTAGAGCCATGGACAACTGAAGTTCCTAGGCTCTATTCCCCACGGATTTTTCCTCAAGCAGGAAAATAAAAAAAACCAACATTCCCCAGTAGAGTCCTCCTCAGACAGCAAGAACACGAATTCCCCATAAAGACCTCTTAGGAAGTCAGCATCTACTTTGGATGGCATCTTTAAGCCCATCTCTGACGACTCTCTGTCATTTTCTCTAGATGGCATCTATATGCCCATTCTCGCCCTTCATCAACCATCAGTGTTACTTCATGCGAGTGCAAATTTCTGGGCACTTTAGTGTTCATTCCTCTTCCACCTTCAGATCATAACAGGCAGACAAGCCAATCCAAATCCTCAAGTTTAAGAAGATTGAACAAGGGCAGCTGTTGTACCCCAAAATTTTCCCTCTCATGTTTCCCAAAGTTTTCTATTACATGGGTGATTACAAACACTTGCCTAAAGAAATGAAAATTTTGGAATGATAGCAAAGTGTCTTTCAATTGGAAGGTCAACAGTGTCCTTCAATTGGTATCTGAACAATGTCCTTCAATTGGCATGCCAACAATGTCTTTCAATTGGCATCTGAGTAATGGGCCCCGATTAGTATATTAGAGTAAAGGGTCCTTCGATTGGCATGTCAACAAGCTTCGATTGGGCATCTAAACCTTTCGATCAATTATTGGCCCACCAACTTCGGTTGCACGTTGGTTCCCCTTCGAGCAAGCCTTGGTCCAAGTTTCATTTAAGCAAGACCCCCTACAAGTTCCCTTTGATTCACCAGCAATGGCCTCCTGCGTGTTTATTTTTATTCACAAGGCAAAAGGCCTCTACATGCAACCTTTGACTCACCAAGCAAAGGCCTCTTCATGATTTCCTTGGATTCACTAAGTCAAAGGCTCCTTTCAACTGGCCTTCGATCTACAAGGCAGAAGATCCCTCAGACTTGTATAAGATTCACCAGCGCAAGGTTTCTTCTATGATTGCCTTCAATGTATAAGGCAAGGACTTTCTCTGAGCTTGCTTCCAATGCACAAGACCAAGACCCCTCAACACAGTTTCTGCACTATGACACACAATATAACCCATTCAAAAGAGCACTTCAAAGGTCCATTCAAAGGACACATATTGGTGGCCATTCAAAGGAGACACATACTTACTGAATGCAATTTTGTCTTATGATGAGTCTTGGTCCTACATGTTGCTAGGCCCAAGCCTCTTGTGCAATGGCATTCGAAGGAAGTAACAAAGGAGGCTTCGATTGGCCAGAGTGAAGTTCTCACTTGGGATATTTGAATCAAGAAGCTAAGGCGAATATATGGGTCACATCAAAGGAGCCATTTGAAGGAAATGTAAATGATGCATTCAAAGAAGCGTTCAAAGGCCCATTCGAAGGACACATATTATTGTCTGAAAAAAGGGTTTGGTCAAAGATTAGATCTAGTTGGTCAAAACGAAAGAGAAATATGCAAAGACGCTGGATGGCCTAAAATCCCACATATTTTCATACTCAAGCTTCCTGCACAAGCACATTTATGCCAAAGGAAGCTTTGATTGGCCAGGAAAGAGTTTTCATTTGGGCTAGCTGAGTAGGGGCTCAATCGAAGAGGCCCCAATGATGAGAATTTTAGTTATTCGAAAGAAGTAACTCAGAGTCAATCAAAGGGCAAGACTTGATCCATTCGAAGGATGTAACCCATATCCAATCGAAGGGCAGGGACTGAAGGCATTCGAAGGTGAAACATGTCCAGGTTCACTTAACATTTCAAAAAGGCATGAAAATTCTCTAAATGGCAATCTTTAAATTGGTCTGATTTTGTCTTCAAAGCTATGTTTAATGGCTAGACTTTAAGGACATGATTAAGGCTTTTTATTTCCATGCTAAGAATCCCTCCTCATATCCTATAAATACCAAGCATATCTGCAAGCTGGGGGGACACACACAAATTACCTATCGAAAGCTACCTCAAAGAGCCACGAAAATTCTCAAAAATTCAGCAAAGTTGTCCAAACCAAAACACCTTTTGCAGGCACCTTCAATCCAAAACCAGCACCCTATATTCCTCCTGAAAGTCCCAGAAGCCATCCCCAATCATCACATAAGCCCAACACATCCCAAAAACACCCCCACGGTAATAACCAGCTTGGTATATTTCTTCGAGTCAAACTTTTTGAAATATGTATTGTTGACCCATTTAATGCATGCATATATGTTTGTGATAAGGATTAGAAAAGGTCTGTTGTCTTACATGAGAACTTAAGTGCTGAAATTTCAGGTTACCATGGCTAGAGGTTTTCGAAATATATTACCTTCGAAACCCAAGGCATAGACCATCATAGATCGAAACAACCCTAGATTGGGATTCAGGGGGTGATTTCGATTAAGATAGGCTTTTGTTTGGTTTTGAAACTAACAAAACTTGTAGGATTCAGTGTTGGTTTCATTTGTTTGATGAAACAACAACTCAAATGGCAAGGCAGGCGCGTGTAAAGAGAAAGGACCTGGGTTCGATACCCAGGTCTAAAGTTTTATTTTTTTCTAACATTTCTTTGTAGATTCCATGCGTTGCATAATCAAGCGCCCACCATGTGTCTTCATGTTTGGGTCATCAAATGCCAGCAGATAGTGATCTAACATTCCAAGCGCATTGTACATGATGAACCCTCAAGGAATAAACCACACAGGATCAGGCGGACATTGAGCTCCTTTCAATTGGGCCCAGTGAATTCAAATCTCACACCTCCCATTTTAATTTTGCACACCAGGCCCATTTGCATTTTCTCTTTTATTTGTTTTATCATTTTGTTTATTTAATCATTTTTTTCTCATAATAATATAAAACCATAAAAATTACTAGACTTAGGTTTTCTTAAATTAAGTTAATTTTCATAAATTGATTGAATTAATTATTTTTACCTTTATTTAATTAATTTAAAATCAATTAGACTTAGATTTATTTCATCCAAATCTTTCTTAACAAAAATACAAAAAATATTAGAATTAGTTTTTTTGTATTTATTTAATTAATTAGGATTGAGTTTAGTCTTCCTCATTTTAATTTTAAAGTATTTTATTAATAAATAAATAAAAAAGAAAAAAGATTTTTTTATGTTTACTTAGCAATTTCTTAGGGTTTTAGACGTTTGTCTCTATCTCGCGTGCATTATCTTATTCTCATATTTTTTTATAATAATGTACCTGCTGACAGTATGTAATAGATTAAACTAGGACTTTATCGCTTTGTTTATTTTCCTCCCAACTTTTGGACATGTAAATACCCATTCCCCATAGCATTGTAATAGTGTAGGATTTACATTTCCACACTTTTAATTCATGTACATATATTAACTGCTTAGATGTATGCTAATAGGATTGTATGCTTAGACTAAAATCAAACGTTAGCAAACCTAACTCAAGACTAAAATAACTGAACATAGTATACATTGCACATATACACCTCTAGGGTACCCCACTTTGGTTGCCTTCGGAAAATAGTCACAACTCTCAAAACGTGAGAGATTTTAGTGGCTACCCTCTGGTTCAAAAAGATCATAAGTCCCTCGATGACCCTCTCGATGTTGCCTCGGTAAAAATATGATCTTAGAACCCTAGGGTAGTTACTAAAACTTCTTTCCCAATTGCCTTTGTGACTATAAATTTCCCCTTCAAATGTCCCTCAAAGATCCAACGATAGGGCTACCTACTCACTAATAGTAGGATAGCGCTGTCTAAAGGATAGGAGCAAAACAACAAACCTTTTCGAGTATAAGTAGATAGCTATTAGATGCTTGCTCAAAACAAATTATTTACACTTACACATTTCAAAAATAACTTTAAAAAACATTTTCTTTATTAACACTCTTGAGGACTGATACAAGAGTTATCATAAAGTGAATTGCCTCACTAAGGCATTTTCAAATACTTTTCAAAAACACACAAAAGCACAAGGTATTTTTCAAAATGAGCTAAGCATCTAAGAGCCCGTAGGTAACTATGGATGGAAAGGGTGATAACACATTCCCTTTCCATAATCTACCCCATACTCAGAAAATTCCCGAAAAGGTCTTTTTCTGTTCTTTTCACCCTTTCCTTTGTTGGATAAAAGAAAAGTCGGTGGCGACTCTTTCTTACCGCAACATTTGTGAATACAAACTCAAAACCAGCACAGCAGTCGGTTCTGCCACCATATCGCAATACAAAATGAACACATTGTATCTTTACCTTTTCTTCTATTATTTAAATACTTTGTAAAGTCTTTTCATAGTTATGATAATTGATATTACAATTGTTAAATGCTGCTATCTGATAGAATAATGTGTGTTCCCTGAAGGATGGTGTTAGTAGGTATTTAAAGATAGGTTTTACATCTATGGAACACTCTTATCAACATAGCTGGTGCACCCCTTTCGAATCTAACCAATCCAAGAGCATTAGGCGATGGAGCACAAAGACGTCCACCTCGATGCGAGTCACTTTATTACTTCATTTCTCATAAAAATGAACTTAACAGAAACGATCAAATTAATTCACTTCCATGGCGCTACAACCTCAACAATAATAAAAACTCCACAAAATTGTGTGGTCCAACATAAGTATGAAATAAGATACGTAACAATTAAAACAATGCAAAACATAAAAACTCCCAAATCCCATGTTACGTATCAGAGTGACTCCTAAGACTCGACCAGATAACACTCACTCCAAGCAATACATAGGTACCTGATTATTTGTACTCCCAGAGGAGCATAACCACAACAACAGAAAAGGGATGAGAATTACATTCAATAAATATACGGTGAATATCATATGTTATGGAGTAGTAATTCACACCATTCATTCATTAATTCACATCACAAACATCATCTACATAACACAACATCAAATCAATAATAATACAATATAATGAGACCAACACTGACTCAATACATGTGGTACCAACATGGCATAAGCCCTCTCTATAATGTTAGATATGGCAGCAACAAGGCATAAGCCCTCAACATAACGCCATTTCTGACCAACAATAGGGCATGAGCCCTCACAAATGCATACATGCAACACCAAGATGCAATAACTTAATTATGAAACCACATGACATAAGCCCACAATGTTACATCAATACATGCCAACAACATCATCATCATCATGCAATATGTACCACCTCAAAATAATTAGATTATTTATTTAATTATTTTATTAATTATGTTGGGTATTTGTGGCTTAATTGCGATGTTTATGTGAGGTATAGATGATCATGAGGCTTGATATGATGTTTTCTATGGTGTATGATAAGGTGGTAGGAATTAAGGAAGTATAGAATATTTTAGAATAATTTAGATAATTAGAATAATTAGTTGGCATTATTTTAATTAGGTAAGTAGAATAATAATGAGAAGTAGAAGCTATAAGGGCAAAGTGGTAAAATGTGAATGGATAAGTGAGGGTAAGATGTGAAAACCATAGAAAGGATCCAAAGGTTAAACTACGAAAACGAGTGTCGGTGTTCATTCCGTGTAATCGTGAAAAGAGAAGAACATTGTGAAGAGAGCTAGTGCACGAAAGGACTCAGAGGGATTTGATAGAACATGAAGAGAAACAAATTTCTAGGAGAAATCTAAGGTAAGGGGATTTATCTTTGTTATTATAATTGATCTAAGATTTAGATAATTGTAAGTTTGTCTTGGGGTTTTGGGATGATAATGAATATGATGTTTTGATGAGAAATTGGTGAAATTTGATGTTTTCTTGCAAAGAATTGATGTATATGATGTATACTATGATGTGTTGTTGTTATATGATTAAACTGAGTGATTCTATGATGAATTAAGGTATGTACTGTGAAGGAATCAGGTAGAAATTGAGACTGTGCAGTGCATAAATTGCAACAGGGAAGTCATGTTCATGCTGCATCGCTGGACGAGCCATGTGCATCGTCGGGCGAGGAAGCTTTGCCCAAGAAGTTCCAGGCGAGGGAGAGGCGAAGGTAATGGGGAAAAACATAGCCCCTAGAATTTTTTATGGAGGGTGATCCCTCGCTCGAGCGTCACCGGGCGGCTTTGAGGCGAGAAGTGTGTCGTCGGGCGACGCTGAGGCAATAAGTGTGTCGATGGGTGAGGAATATGTTGCATCAGATGATGGTGACCATAAAGAATAGAGCCCCTGGAGTTTTGTATGATGATTGTGTTGTCGCTCCCTCATTGTCGGGAAAATATCAGGCGAGCATCCTGCTTCGTCGGGCAAGCATCAAGCGATGGACAACAGTAACATTTTTAAAGTGTCGTAACTTGAGTTTCAGGACTCTGATTGGCGCGTTATCTGAAGGATTAGGAAGCTAACACAATGTATTATACTTTGTTAGAATAAAAAGAGCCATATGATGTGTTTTTCCAGTACCTATTCTTTGATGAATAAGATGATTCAATGATTTTTTTGGTATGATGTATGTGTATACACTGAATTGTTAATGTTATGATGATGTGGTTTTGTATTATACAGTATGTGTTAATATTATGATGATTATATGAATGAAGATACATTTTTTACTAGAAGTGGTCATTTGGTTATTAAGATGTTTCGCATCATGTATTCATAGCATATGTTAGGGAATAGCCCAGTGATGGTTGTAGGACGTTGTTCTAGTGAGTTTTGCAGGACGAATAGTCCAATGATGGCCTCATTCTTATAATGTGGATTAAGTTAAATTTGTGATGTGCTTCGATTCCAAGTGGGAATTGATCCTATTGGTGGGGATCTTTGGAGGAAACGATGACAGTGTTATCAGTGAAGTTTTGGTACAACATGCATGAATCTAAAGAAGCTGCATTGCATTATATGTGGCATTGTATAATTATGTGATTGATTGATGTTTTGTGAATGCGTGTTTGTGATAATTGATAATTGATGGTACTACCATGTGCCTGATTCATATTAGGATGCTCGACGGTGTGATTATGACATAAAGCTTCTATGATGTGGTGTTTTCCTTTGTGTTGTATCATAGCTATTATATTTACTCCTTATGTCTTTTATAATGATTATGATTTACTCACCCTTGCTGCTTGGAAATGTTGCCTCTATACTTGGGTAACTTGCAGGTAATCAAGAATAGTTCGTCAAGGCTTAGAGGATAGTTGTGGAGTATGTTCTTTATTTCCTGTAGAATAAAGGGGTCTTCCTCTGATATGTAACATCAGGGATGTGGTCGTTTCTTTTGAATAACCATGTTACTTTGTTTAATTTGAGATTTGAACTACCCTTGTGGTAATTGAGTTGTTTTGGATTTGGTGAAGTTATATAGAAGTATCTTAATAAAGATGTTTTGTATTGTGAATTTCTGTTGTGAGTAAGTTGAAAAACTATGGTTATTAAGCATGAAGTGATTAATGTAATTGATTTTTGAAAACCCGTGTTACGGAGCAGGATGTGTTTTACCAAGAAGTTTGTTGAAGTAAATGTGACACTCTTTTTGGTGCATTAATCTGATTAATTATTGAATTATCTTGCAAATATTCTTTGGGGTTTAAAAGGGTGTTACATATTGGTATCAGAGTAGGTCGATCTGTCCGACCAGGTTTTCTTATGATGTGTATGTCCTATTGGTCAATTAGTGTGAGTACACTATCAATGCGTGTTTCTGACGTTAGTTTTTTGTGTGAAGAATGGCTGGAAGAAACGATGATGCGATAGCTGCTGCTTTGCAGGCTGTTGCTCAGGATGTGCAACACTAGCCTAATGCTGGAGGGAATGATGAATCTCGTGTTTTGGAGACATTTCAGAGGAATCATCCACCTGTTTTCAAAGGTAGATTTGATCCTGATGGAGCGCAAACTTGGCTCAAGGATATTGACAGGATATTTTGAGTCATGGATTGCTTAAAGGCACAGAAGGCACAGTTCGGTACGCATCAACTAGAAGAGGAAGCTGATGATTGGTGGGTTGGCACCCATTAGAGACTGACAACAATGGTTGAATTTATTACTTGGGCTTTGTTCAGCAGGGAGTTTCTAAGGAATTACTTTCCTGAGCATGTGCATGGAAAGAAAGAGATTGAGTTTTTGGAGTTAAAATAAGGGAACTTGACTGTGACGGAGTATGCTTCAAAGTTTGTGGAACTGGAAAAGTATTATCCATATTAGAATGAAGCGGATGCTGAGTTCTCGAGGTGTATTAAGTTTGAGAATCGGTTGTATCCAAAAATCAAACGGGCAATTGGATATCAGCAGATCCATGTATTTTCAGAGTTGGTGAACAACTGTAGGATCTATGAGGAAGACAACAAATCTTATTCAGCTCACTACAAGAGTTTGAACGAGAAAATAGGAAAGTAGTATCAAGACTGTAGGAAGCCTTATGATGCCCTAGATGATAAAGGGAAACAAAAGGCTTATAGTGGGAAGAAGACAAGTCGAGGAGGAGCTTCTGCTCTTGTCAAGTGCTATAGGTGTGGTGAACAAGGTCACCATTCCAATGAGTGAGAGAATAAGGTGTTAAGGTGCTACAAATATGGTAACACGGGTCATCATGCTCCTGAATGTAAGAACGATGGTCTAACCTGTTTCAATTATGGAGGACACTGCTTCCCAAACCAACGGTAGAGTGTTCGCTTTGAGTGGATTAGAGTATTCTAAGGGGGACAACTTGATTTGAGGTACTTGTTTTATTAATGATGTTGAATTGGTTGCTATTATTGATATTGGTGCTACTAATTCGTTTTTTCGCGTGAATATACTAATATGTTAGGATTAAAGTTGTCTAATATGAATGGTAGTATGGTGATAGATACTCCTGCTAGTGGTTCAGTTACTACTACTTATGTTTCCTTAAAATTTCCTTTGACTATCTATAACAAGATTTTTGTGATGGATTTAATGTGTCTTCCCCTACATCAAATTGATGTTATTCTTGGTATGAACTGGTTAGAGTTCAACTATGTTCACATCAATTGTTATAACAAGACATTGAGGTTCCCTAAGTTCGGTGATATTGGAAAATTGATGTTGTTATCTACTAAGCAAGTGAACAAAACTTATGGAAGACAAAGTTTTGATGTTATCAATGTTTGTATCGCTGCAAGTTGATCGTGAAGCTACGAGTGTTGAATTACCTGTTGTTTGCGAATTTCCAGAAGTGTTTCCATATGACATCAGTGATTTACCTCTGGAACATGAAGTGGAGATTTCTATAGATGTGGTGCCATGTACAAACCCATTAACGATGGCTCCTAATAGGATGTCAGCTTTAGTGCTGAGTGAGTTAAAGAAACAATTAGAAGAGATGCTTGAGAAGAAGTTCATGTGACCGAGTGTTTCGCTGTGGGGTGCGCCCGTGTTGTTGGTCAAGAAGAAAGATGGAAGTATGAGACTGCGTATGGATTACAGATCGTTGAATTAGGTGACTATTAGGAATAAGTATCCACTTCTAATGATCGGTGATTTGATGGATCAATTGGTGGGTGATTGTGTTTTAAACAAGATTGATTTGAGGTCGGGTTATCATCAAATTCGTATTAAACCAGACGATATTCTGAAGACGACTTTCCAAATGAGGTATGGTCATTACGAGTACATTGTGATGCCTTTTGGTGTATCTAATGCGCTAGGTGTTTTCATGGAGTATATTGTTGAAACCCAAAAGTTACCCTTTTCATTTCAACCCTAATTGACTTATGCTTTTCTAACATACACATGCATTCATATCATTGGTTATGTGGTCATGGGATCAATGTATCTTTCAGTTGATTTTCTTCAAGCAACATAAGATGGTTGAATTTTTAGTCAGTGCAAAGAGGACCCAATATCTTCATTCTCATGGCTCACTCAAACTACAAGGGTTTCCCATTCCTCGGGACATACCAATATGTCCATCATATCATCATATGTTTGGATTTGTCAAAGATTTGGAGTGTATCATACTTCTCTTACCCATCTCTTGAGATTAGGGTTTTGATCAATTGAAAGGTTTGTCACCTCTTGTGAACAAGATTATTGAAGCGTTATCATCTTATCATCATACAAGACATCTTTGATTAGGAGATTCTCCATCATGTCCAAAGGAATTAGGGTTATGAGCTTAGGACATCATCTCCTAACACTTTCAGTCAAAATTAGGGTTTGTGCTAAAATCAATTTATTTCTAATTCTTTGAGAAAAACTTGATTATATGTTATTCTACATGTTCACAAGTGTCTACGTGTGGAGGTTTGTTCATCAATTTTGATCAGAAGGTTTTCAATTGCTCATTTGATTGAGAATCAGATAAGTTGGGGAAAAGTCAACAAAAAGTCAAGGGTCGACCAAGTGGAGTTTTGGTCAACAAGGAGGTCAAAACCCACAGTTTGATGTTACATGGTCAATTAGTGGAAGAAAATAAAAAGAATGAATAATTTTGGAGTTATCTTACCAAAGAAGTAATCTTAAATAACTTAGAAATTTGTCTAATTTATAAGAGTTTTAAGTGATTTTTGCAAATTTTGAATGATTATAACTCTCTTATCTTTGATCA
The DNA here is from genome assembly GCA_948472305.1 of Vicia faba. NCBI lineage: Eukaryota > Viridiplantae > Streptophyta > Magnoliopsida > Fabales > Fabaceae > Vicia > Vicia faba. The sequence goes on along the minus strand of OX451739.1, from coordinate 223,981,091 downwards.
GATTGTTGTAAACTCATAGTCATTAGAAAGAGGAAGTTTCAAACTTCATTTTTGTTCCTGAGGGTCTATCTACAAAACTTCCTTGGATTTCAAGTTATTTGAGCAATGCACTCATTCAGATTTGGTGCTCAACACTTAAGCAAATTTTGAGACTTCTTTGATCAACATCAAGTAGGTCTTTTCAAGAGCAGATTGAAGCCTCATCCAAGCATTATTTGTTAATGTCATCAACACCAAAGATTAATATCCATGTTTGATCTACAACTTTGCTTCAGAAAGTTTCTCAAAGGAGTCCTTAAATTTCAAGATATGGCCATGGGAAGTAGATGACACAAAATTGGAACAATTAGTGGCACTTAGAGAATTTTCTAAGTCCCGAATCAACTTGCATTTTACCTAGTTATTTGGAAATTTTCACTATCTTCCAAGCCTTATTTCAATTTCCTATCAACATAGAACTTGTAGATTTTCCATTTATCTTTCCAATGGTCTCAAGTTTAGGTCTTATGGCCGAGAATTCAACAAATTATGGTTTTAGCAAGAAGGCATGAAAATCATGGGCAGAAAATTCATAACCATTGCTCTTGTTATGTCACTTCGATTTACATGTCATGCTTTCTTATTTTGATACAACATTCACATGCATAATACCTCTTTGGGCTTGCCTAAAATGACTAAACATGCCTTATGCATGCATGTACTCTCATTTTGAAAAATTACAAAAGTTGGCAAGTTTTGAAGTTTGTACAAACTTCTCCGTTAATCATCCTCACGTGCAAGCTTGTATCACACTTACCTTGTGCCTTCACACACTTTCCAAAACACAATAAGGCACAACCTACTTGCACATGAAACGCGACACTCATCTTACGCACCCTTCACATGACAGTTGGTCTATTTTCTCTCTTTTTCCCTCAAGCAAGTGTGCTCTCTACTCTATCTCATTCTATATATTCTTCTCCTCACTCTCATTATAAGGGGACTGAAGAAAACGCTTTTCTGGAGGGAGAAATTGGGTCTAAATACTTTGTACTCAATTAATTCTTTCTTCAAATTTGAATTTTCCTCTGAAGGAAACTCTAGTTTCTTGGTCATTTCATTATCTCTAAAGTTGGAAGATCAAGAACAACTGGGTTTCTGAAGGTTTAAGGCAAGGAGAAGATGCAACAGAAACTTGACTCTATTAGGTCATTTCTCAGATATCTCCCTTTCTCATTCATGGATTAGCATGCTCAAAATGACGTAGACATGCTCATTAGCATATAGCTGGACACACAATAAGTGTGATGTATATCAATTAGTGCAATCTGAGTTTGTGTTGATGTTTGAGTTTATGAAAAAATGCTTGAATCTGTGACTTTGAACATAAATATCTTTGTGATTTAGTGATTGTTTGATGAAATATTTGATGCTATGTTGTTCTATGTCATGTGATCTACAATTTTGCTTTTGATTTCATCGAATTTCGTTGAGTGTAGGCATTGTTATGATGATATGAGTATAGGCTCATGAACACGATTTAGGGTTTATTTTTTCATTGGTTTTACATGGATGAGTGGAGAAGAGGATCTCCTATTCGATGATTTTGATTGACCGGGCCCCACTGACACTATTTCTTTAATTTTACAATTTTTGTTTTCTTATTTGTTCTATCCATTTTCACTATTTTCTATAATTTCATTTTAATTTTTTCCTTAATTTAAAAATTCCACAAAAAACATGTATGATGTTCTTTAATGTTTTAAAATTTTTTTTGTAATTTAAAACCAATTTTATTTTCAATTTTTCTTTGATCTTAAAATTGTTGAAGTTAATTGCCAATTTTGGTGTTTTTGCTTGCTTATGCTTGAAGGTTGCTTTAAATTCCCAATTTCCTTGACTTCTAAAAATCATAACAAAATTGTTTAGGGCTTTTGAATATCTTAGGATCGCGAAAGTGATTTTTAATTAATTTTATCCTCATTTTCCAATTTTTATAAATTGTTTTGCTTAAGGTGTCTAGCTTGGCGACTTTCTCAACTAGTCTTGACAATTGAGGATCATTTGCATATTTCCTTAGCTTTCATAGAATCCTAATTTTTTTAATGACTTTTATAAGTCTTGAGGACAGTAGTTTAATTTTTGTTTTAATTTTAAAGCCTTATTTCTATTTTTGTTTGATTTATCTTTTCAATGGGTGCCATTTGTCTGGTTTGATCTTGTTGAGTTTCATTTGGAAACATATGAACTTGTTTAGAGGCCAATCCTTAGTTACATGATGATCATATCTTTTATTTGAGATCACATCAACTTTGATTAATTTCATTGATCATATTTTTGGTTGTTGATGATCATTTGCTTAGAGCCTTTGTTTGGCCATTTTCCAAAATCCTAAATTGCATAGTTGTGTGGAGTTCTGTGTGATATTGAGGGTTTTTTGAATCCAATGACCTTGTATTAATGGTGACATGTTCTAGGATAGCTCTTCAAGAACTTGAGAACCATTTGACTTCATTTGATTCATTTATCAATTGATCTCTCTTTTTCTTAATTGGTTTGATATTGAGGTATAGAGAATGCATTTTGTGCGACCCATAAGGAATCAAGTTTTTCTTTTTCTCTCTAATAATATTGATATTATGAGAGATTTGAGTTCATATTCTTGAACCATTCAATCTCTATCTCTCTCATTATCTATTTGTTTGGTAGTCTTTGAAGTTCATTGTTCATCTATTGAGATCATAGTTTAGGAGATTGTCTCTGAACATCCCTATTTGAATATCATTGATCCAAAATGATTGAAACCTTTTTAGTTAAATTATGAATTATAAGGCCTTTAATGTCTCAAATACAAGGCTCCTTGATCCTTTGATTGATATTCAATTTTCAATTCATTATGGTGACAAGGTAGGAGCCACATTGTGTTTTATCACACCCAACGTTAGACTTGTGAATTGGTGTAGCTCTTAGAGGCTTGGGATCCAATTTTTATTCTTTATATTTGATCACATATCCTATATTATCATCTCAATTCTTAATTCTTCTATGATCCTTTTGGTTAATCATTCATTTTCTAATCAACATGGTGACACTTTAGAATATATATCTTCCTTCTTATTTGAGGTTTTGAACATGTTGCTTATTGAATTCTTTCCATACCCTTGAGACACGTCCCTTTGATTTTACTTGGTTTTGGGTACTTCCCATAACAACTAATTACCTCAATTTTTTCTCATCTTCTTTATGACATAGTTTATATTGCGTGTCTTACTCTAGGGACCACACCTTTGCTTGTTTGACTTGTTTTCTTGAACCAACTTTTTGCATGATGTTTTGGGTCACATATCTTGACCATTCTCAACTTCATATTAAATATTGCTTATTATACAAGTAACTTCATCCATATTGACTTGATTTAGCTTTCTTTTATCTCTTATTTACTTGGATGATGTTGATCTTATGCCTTGCTAGTTTGCCTTGAATTTTAAGTATGCTAACTTGATAGAATTTCTTAAAGTTTAGTGATCATGATTGATTATTTATGAGGGACTTTACTACTTCCCCATGACATATAAGATCCTCCTTTCTTGATCTTCATTTATCTTGTTTGATTTAAGACAAGTGATTTATATCTTGGATGATGTTGTGGTTTTTTCATCAAATTGTTTGACTTTGCTTTGTGTATGGAGTTCTACCAACTTATTTTGTTACTATTGAACCTCATCTTGAGTTAACTTATTTCAAAAGTCATACATTCCATAAAAAACATGTTTATGCTTCCATATTTTGACATTGTGTGTCTAAGTCTTCTTGAACTTGCTTACTTATTTGCTTGACTTCTTTGACTTATCTTTGGTTGATACTTGACAATTATTCTTCCATCTTCATGCCTTGCTTTCTTGAGTACTACTCGATGTTGTTGCTGCCCCATTTAGTCTTCCATCTTTTATTATTCAATATACTTGTGCATGATAAGCCTTGACACTTAATTACCTTTTGAGTTCATGTTTTTCTTATGCTCTTCTTTCTTCTTCTTTGTGTGAATAACATGTTCCCTTAGGATTTTTTGTTCATCTTCTTTAAGAAGTGAGCTAAATAGACATTAGGTTCTAAACCATGAATGATAACATTAGGTAGATTCCCTATCCTTAATCTTAGGACCATCTTTACATGCTAACTTAGGTAGAAGTTCCCCTTTTATCCTAACCTTAGAACCATCATTGTATGACAACATTAGGATCTCTAGTCTCCCTTAGACTTTTTCATTCCCCTTTTGCATCTTTAAAACTAAAACTTCTTTTTATTTATCAAAATCTCAAAAACACTTAACAATAATGATGCGAACCATGTGTCACGAGCCTTAAGCATTGGGAGGAACATGAGGGGGTCCATTCTCAACCCTCGTGCTTCCTTTGCGATCATAGTATTTAATGTGGTTCAAATCACCAAATCCTTTTTCAAGGTGAAAAATACAAACCAATTCAAACCTTTTGCCTTCGGGCTGCCTTTAGACTTTTCTTTTGAAAACCTTTTCATGAAAAAGATGTGTTATTTCCATTCGGTGCAATACAACGCGTGATTCTCCAAAGGTCGGGTTGCAATATGTCAACTGCTAGAGTGCGAATGTAACATTACCCACCTAAAAAACACACAATAAACCAAAACACCTTTTTAGGTGAACTACGAGTGCCCTAACCCCTATTGTACGAAAGGTTGTACGCAAGAACAAAGGTTTGTAACCGCGGTGGGTACAACTAATAAAAATATTTCTTTTTGTAAATATTTTGCATTCATGCATTTTCCCTTAGCATTAGGCTTTAGACTTGACACACCTTTTGATTAGAACAACAAGAGTGGATCACATGGAGTACCACGGACGTGAGGGGTGCTAATACCTTTCCCTTGCGTAATCGACTCCTATACCCGTTCTCTTGGTCGCGAGACCTTGATTTCTCCCATCTCAGGTTTTCCTTGATGTTTTCCTTTCCCTTCTGTGAGATAAATAAATATTCGATGGCAACTTTATTGTTTGATTTTTCAGGTTGTTGTTTCAGTTGGAGACTTCACTGGGGATCCATTCTTAAGTGAGTCAGTCCTAGATCTTGTTTGTTTTCTTTTTTGTGTGTTTGTTTGTTTATTGCTTTGTTGCTATTACTTCTTTATCTATTTTCATTTCATTTTATTTTCATTGTTCCTATATACTGGATATGCTGGATTGTCTGTGTTTCTCTTGGTGGATGGGTTGTTACTATGAGGTAAAAGGCCCAATACACATGCCAGAGTTGTGAACACCTAAGAACATATAGAATTAGAGTGGAGAGTCATGACGACTACTACGCGTATGCCCTACCAAGTCCGATCATGAGATCCACACTTAGACAAGGTTCAAATGGGCTACTATCATCATCACATATGTTGTTACGATGATAGTACTTTCACATGAACTATTGTCTATGTTTCCCTTCAACCTTACCCTGACCTAGACTTCACCTGTGAGTGGGGGGAATGATCATACATGTACTGTTGGTGACTATATGTTCTTTTGGTGTATGTTCCGGTCCTTTGATCCCGTGACATCCATCAGCAGTTCAATAGATATCTAGGTATTGTGTAACCTTGATCCCATGTCCTTTCATACATAACATGTTAGCAACATTTTGATACACATGTTCTTTCCCTTTCCAAGGAACCATGCTTGTGAGCCTTATGTTGTGCTTTTACATCTCTTACTTGTTAAAAATCAAAGCTTGAAGGTTCTTTGGAAATTATTGAACATGTCATTGCATTCACTCATACATCTCATACATCTTCATGCATTCATAACAGGTACTCAGAGTGGGGGCTTCTTATTTAGGCATGGTATTCTTTTCAAACTATAATTCTTGACAAGCTATGGAACAACTTCGTGGGGAATTGGATGAGATGAAGGGTCATATGGAATTGTTTATGGTAGACATGCAAGCTTTGGTCCATGGTCAGGAACTCTTGAGAGAGGAAAACAATCCGTTGAATACCCAGTTAAACTTGGTTACGGAAGTGCTAAAAATAATGCTGAGAAAGGAAGACTATCATATACCTGCCGCTGCAACAAGAATTGTCATTCCTTCTCTTCCTTTGGGACCTCATTCAATTCATGGATTAGTTCGTGGATCTCTTCCATAATATGAGCCCAAGGGGAAGGGTTTGTCAGCATAGGTCGAAAGAGCTCCCAAGGAGGTTTGATACACTACCCATGAATTATGCTCAACTGTTGCCTCGTTTGCTTGGGAAACGAAGGGTTAATCTCTGTAATCCGGCTAACCCCTCAAAACATTCTCCTGATTATGATGTTAAGGCTGTGAGTTTCACAAAAGGGCACATGGTCACAATGTTGAGAACTGCGTGGCATTGAAGTACCAAGTTCAGGATTTGCTTGATGCAGGGACAATTCTATTTAATCCAGATGGTTGAGATATGCGAGTTAATCTTACTCCATCTGCTGCAGGGAAGATGGTTATGTCTTATCGTCTTCAAGCTTCCACCTCGTGTCTTGGCTCATACCATCCATAACATGCGCTTCTAAAGGTTCCTCTCCAGCATCCATTGACTATTTCAAGTTGTGGAAATCAGATGGTTAATCAGAATAAGTATCATCCTTATGGCCAGCAAATTCAGTATGCGCCTTACCAGCAAAACTATCAACATAATCGTCAGCAACAAGGTAGGCAGAGTGACAGGAAGCCAAAAAGAGTGTATGACACAATTCCAATGCCTTATGGTCAATTGTTTTTGCATTTTCTCAAAATTTCTTTGGTGGAAACCAAGCATTTAGATCCTGTTATTTGTCCTTATCCTATAGGATTTGATCCCAACATCAAATGTGGTTACCACACCGGGGCACCTGGCCATTCAATTGAAGACTGTAAGTCATTTAGAGACAAAGTTCAAGACCTGATTGATTCAAGGTCTATTGTGTTCACACCAGATAATAATGGGAATCTGTTGGCCGAGTGATTGTCAAGACTGAAGAAAGTCTCTAGAATCAAGAAGTCCAGACAGAGTCAAGTCTCCTCAACAATGACAATCACTAGTTCTTTATTTGCATTGTTCATCTATAATTTTGCTTGTTTGTTAAACATTGTTTGCATGAGTGAACTTGTTTGTTTTTTAATATTAATTTAATGCAATGAGTATGTTTGTCTTGAAGTAATTCATTCATTTACACTCCTCTATTAGTTTACACTTATCCATTCATTTCACCTATGAAATATTTTTTCTTGCATTATGATACCGAATGTACTAGTCTTTTGCTTAGGCAAATATTGGAGGGAGGATGACGAAAATTTTTAAAATGTGAAAATCTTTGGTTATATGATTTTGAATAGAACCCTGTTGATGATGTACATACATTGTTTCAAATTCTTAAACACCAGAGATAAGGGAGTGAAACCCTCGTCAACCCCTTTGAGCCTTGAAGTAAGAGTTCTTCTATATTCAGAAAAAACCCTCATTTTTAACCCAGGGGCAGTGTAATGTTCACTTAATCTGATCGAGCATTCAAATTTTGAAAGGAGTGTGCATTTGAGGATCAACCACAATGGTTATCTCTCACGCATAAGGAGGTCAAAAGATGACGATACCATAATAGTTATCCCTCATCAATCAAAGAATGAGGCAGTCACGACTCTTCAACAAGTCAAAACAACTCAAGGTCACACGACTTGTTCAAAGAAGAAAAAATATATAGAAAAGAAATCGAAAGAAAGCCCGCTAAGTCAGAAACTTGAAAACAAGTGAGTTAGGCAAAAATTAGGGCATCCTGTTGAATTTGAAAAATCAAAATTCAAAAGAATTTGTCTAGAAAAAAGTTAGGGAAAACGAAAAAAAAAGATTGAAAATCAAAAAGATGAGGATTACAAATAAAAATCCTCAGCAAAGTACAAATTCATGTGATCAGACACCAAAGAACAAAAGGTGAGTGACTACCATGTCCAATAATTTCAGTGTTTCCTCAACCGTATCGAACTCCTCTTGAGAGATGAGTGTTGTATCAAGTTAACTGAACGTAGGACCTAAGAACATCATGGAGAATGGGTGGGTACAAATAAACTTTGAGCCTTAAATCCTTTTTTCTTCTGAAAACCATGAATCAGGCCATGTTAAAACCCTAAAAAGTCATAATTGAAGCATGGTTTATTTCGAAAGCATACTAAAACGAGGTAGTATTAACTGACTCCTAGAAGGTGTGTTAAAATATATGTGATTGGTATCATATATTTGCATTATCTTTCATGTAAAAAGATTTTCAAATGTTGCACCTTAAAAAGGTGATTCATTCACAAGAGGGTCGCAATGTCGTTTCAATAAAGATGTCAACTTCAAAACTAACATAGGTTTTGCATTAGAATTTTCATTCTCAGAATAAACATTTCTCTGTTTGCAAAAAATTTCATGACAACAAGTAAGCTTCCATGATATGAATAAGTGAAAGGAACGATCAAGAAGAATTGAGCACTCCGTGGGGTTCAAAGCCAATTAGAGAATGGTCATATCAAGGGGAATGTTTCCTAGAAACTCTTTTCAGCGTAAGAAATTTTATTTCACAGTTTGATCACCCAAGAGAGGGTAGAGTTTGAAGTCTCTACTGAGCAAAATATTTTCCAAGTGCATCCAATCTGAGGCAGTTACATCGAGGTTCAACCAATCTCTCCAAAGATTTAAAGATACTAGGGAAGATTATTCTGAAGACTCCATGGAGCAGGGGCATGCCACTTTCAGATCACCCTAAGGGGGAAATGTACTTGAGGACTCTGTTGAGCATGAGCAACTTAATATTTTATTGTTTGTTTACCATGAAAGGGAAAAGTTTGAGACTCTGTTGGATATGAGCAAGTTCCTTTTCCCATCATTATTTGCTCTTAAGAAAAGTGAAGTTTGAAGATTCAGCCGATCTAGGGCAACCAAGTCGGGATTCGATCCCATCAAAGTTCAGTTAATCTGGGGCAGTTACATCGATATTTCGACAAACCTCTCCAAGAATCTGTTGATCATAGGAGAACCATTTCAGAATTTGAAGATACTGGGGCAAGTCATCTCAAGATATTATGATAGAAGGACCCTCTCAATGCATATTCCTTCATAGACCATACATGGGGAACTTTGGTGTGGTTTATTTTGCAGTAACCGTCATTCATTTTTGACAAACAAAATACCCACGAGAGAGCAAGAACTGTCAAAGTTGTTACCAATGTGAAGTTCTTGGTTTGTATTTCTCAAATAAGAAGTGGTAAGAATGTGTCCTCAAACAGAATCCTTTTCCCCAGTGTGGTCTGCATCTTTGCTTAACAGAAGTTTGTTTGTTAAAAGGTCTCTCTTCAGAAATATCCTCCCCAGTGAAATACATGTTGGTGGATTTTGTACAACAATTTACCTCCCTATTGTGGTTTGTATCTTTTAAGGGTTCTTGTAAGAATTCTTTTACTTGCCAGTAGGAAATTTCTTAATTTATTCACGTGAAGTAGGCTGCTTTCTCCCAATGGAGTATGTGTAAGTTTGTTTTACCCCGGTGAAGTCTATACATTTGGGTTGCCTTTTTAAAATTTCTTCCAGGAAGTTTGTTTTATTCCCGACAAGTTCATATTATTTGGTAAATACCTCACAAGGTTTGCTTCCCCAGTGTAGTGTACACTTGTGAGCATTATGTTAAGAGTTCTTTTATCCCCAGTGGCAGAAGATGTTGTATTATTCCCAGTAGAAGTTACCTTTGTCAAAAATTATACACAAGTAGATCTCCATTCCCCAACAAAGTGTTCCTTATTCCCAACAAGGAGACAATGGATCTTTTTCCCTAGGAAGTTAAGATTTGGTTAAAGGCATAATTAGTTATCTTCATTGGACTGCAATTTAATTTTGCAGTACTCTTTCCAAAGTCCAGTTTTAAGTGGCATCTCTCCTCGGATTTGGAGTGTTTGATTTGCAATCTCGCACCACATTTTATACCCAGTGGTTATTAATTCAGATTTTTATCCTCCGCAGAAGATCAAATTTATAGGGATAGCTTTTCAGATGTTCTTTGTTTCTTCAACAGTTCATTTTTATTATTTTTATTCCCTAGTGAAACACCTAAACATGCATCAATACATTGCATCTACCCAAATGCATAGCATTCCCATTGTATGGACCATTACACTATAGAAAAATTCAAACATATATTGAAGCATAAGCCAAATTCTGTTGTTTACCTTAAATAACCAGTTTGCTATATACCTAGAAGATGTGTAATTCCCACAGTTTATCCCTAGTGTTTTCCCAACATGTTTCTTCTAAGATCTCTGCTTCATCCTTTTGTTTATCAAGCATCTTGTCTTATGGGAATCCCATCATGTTTCCCCAATAGAGTCTGTTATGATCCATATCTCCAGTCGGGTCTTATTTTTTTTTCTTTTTACCCAAAGAGTCGTTGATCCTTTTTTCCCTTGCAAGTTCTCAGTTTTTTCACTTGTGTTTGCTCTTTGCAGTTAGAGTGCGAGTAAGAGTTATTGGATAACCTTTCTTGCTTCTTAATCATTTGGATAGCCCTACTTGGTGTTTGGAAGTTCAGATAATTACCACTCTCAAGGAATTACACCCCGCCTCTGGCCTTAGGGATAATGTAATTATTTTTCCTAGCGCAAATACTCTAATCCCTCGCTTACCTTTTGTAAGTCGATCCCCTTACTGCCTTTTGTATAAGGGATATATCTTGCCCTTGCAAGTTCTTGGTTTTTTAACCCGTGTTTGCTCTTGCAGCTAAACTGCGAGTAAGAGTTGGTGCATAAACCTATCTTTCTTCTCAATCATTTGAGTACCTGATAAGTGCAAATTGTAGCTTTTTTGTATATACTTTTTGTTGTACTTATTGACTCTTTGTTGTTAATATCATTGAATAAACCCGACTTTTATGTAAATACGTTTAGTTTGTGTTTATTTGTGTTTTTTTGTACATAGTGTACCATTTGATGTTTGTCCATTCATTTTATAGGTATTGATGTGTATTTGGAGCATGAGCAATAAAGTGTCGAAGACACGACTTCAAACACACGATTTTTAGCAACTCATCAATGAATAAGGCTCAAAATCAAAGAATAAGAAATCATCAATTTGGTTGATACTTAGGCATTGTTAGATAGATAATTGAATAAGCTTTCCAATGTTTCGAACCAGGCGTAAATCAGAGTTACGGTTCTTAAGTTATGGCGAAAACAAAATGCTGATTTTTTTCTCATGACAGTAGAGCGCACTTAGCGAGATTTTTCCGTTTAGCGCGGTCCCCTGGACAGAATTATGTTAAAATGAAAAAAAAAACACATTTTTAGGTTATGTTTTGGGTATTTTTGGTCCCAATACATCAAACCTTCATTTTTTGGTAGAGAAAGCTTAGAAAATAGCTCCGGAGCTTGCATACGGATGATCCGGGATGGATTGATCATCAATCGGCGCTGACAAATCGAGAGATTTTTGGTTCATTTCTCTTCTTCTTTGTTTATTTCTCTTTGGTTGGGTTTTATATATAATTTTACTTTGAACTCATGTATATTTGTCTCTCATGGCGTTATATTTAATTTGCTTTACAAATCTGTGTCGATTGTTATCTTAGATTTTTGCTCTGTGCTTGGGATTTGGGTTGTTATAAATATATACTGCTCAAATCCTTATCTAGGATTATTATCTGTTAGTTTATGGATTCTAGAGATAGATTTAAAGCTAAAAATCTTTATGGGTGTCGAAGCTTAATGCTTCCGTGTTGGTTGTGTCGGTTGAGAGATCGCTGATAGGAGTAATATGGATGTCGGCTGTGTTGTTGAGGTTGGCTGAGAGATTGTCACCGAGATGATATAGTAGTTATCTATACTTTGGGTTAGAAATAACTTAGGGAGTTAGCGATACTATATAAATCTGAGGAATATTGTAGGTTAATAGTAATTGGTCGATAAGTTTTAGTTTGTGAGAAGTAGATTATATGCATGCTTGATAAGTTTCTTCTCTGTAGAGAATGAATTCTTTCCAATTCACATGTACTTTTATATTTTTATATTTTTATATTTTACCAATTCAAACCAAACTCATTAACGAGAGAATTGTCGAACGATATTTCAATACACCAATCTCTATGGAAACGATACAATATAACATATATCACCCGGTAAATTAATAACTTACCTTTTGCTTGTCGCTTTATCGCTGCAACAATACCCATCCTTTGTGTGTGGAAATTCAGATAATTACCACTCTTGAGGAATTATACCCCGCCTTTGGCATGAGAGATAATGTATTTCATGTGCTTTTGCATACATTTGTACCCTCTCAAAAGCCCAACTTAGGTTGGCAATCCTTGTCCAGAGTCCCCTTTGGATGGTCTCTTTTTTATTTGTAAGTTTGTCTTCAATCAGAGTTCTATTCAGATTCAATGTCTATTTTGTATCCCTAATGATCAATGTTCTTTTCTTAGGAATCTACCTTCGGTTATTATTCCTTGTTTGAGTTCCCTTCGATCGGTCTGTTTCGTTTATATGTCTTCCCTCAGCCTAATATATACTTCCAATATCTTTGTTAAGAGTTTATCTCCCGTTAGTCTTCTTTTCATTGCTAGTTCGTCTTTGAACGATGTTCTTTTCTCAGGAGTCTACCTTCGGCTAGTATTCCTTGATAGAGTCCCCTTAGGCCGATCTCTTTCATGTATGTGTTTTCCCCTAGCCTGACATATACTACCCATGCCTTCCCTCGGCCTGGCATATTTCATCCAAAAAAGGTATCTCGTGTTAGGGTCCCCTTCGACCGATCTCTTTCTTCTTGTATGTCTTCCCTCGACCTGACTTATATTAGCGATATCTTTGTTAGGAATCTACCTTCGACTAGTATTCCTTGTTAGAGTCCCCTTTGGTCGGTCTCTTTCCTTTATACGTCTTCCCTCGGCCTGACATGTATTTCCAATATCTTTATTAAGAGTCTAGCTCCGTCTAGTCTTCTTTTCATTGTAAGTTTCCTATGATCGGCATTCTTTTCTTAGGAATCTACCTTCGGCTAGTATTCCTTTTTAGAGTCCCCTTTGGTCGCTGTCTTTCCTTTATATGTCTTCCCTCGTCCAGAAATATATTTCCAATATCTTTGTTAAGAGTCTACCTCCAGCTAGTCTTATTTTCATTATAAGTTTGCTTTGATTGGCGTTATTTTCTTAGGAATTTACCTTCGGTTAGTATTCATTGTTAGAGTCCCCTTCGGTCGATCTCTTTCTTTTATGTGTCTTCCCTCGGCCTGGCATATATTTCTAATATCTTTGTTAAGAGTCTACCTCCGGCTAGTCTTATTTTCATGATAAGTTCGTCTTTGAATGGTGTTCTTTTCTCAGGAATCTACCTTTGGCTAGTATTCCTTGTTAGAGTCCCTTTTGGTCGGTCTCTTCCCTATATATGCCTTCTGGTGTATATTTCCAATTTACGTGTCTTCCCTTGGCCTGACATGTATTATTGGTATCTTTGGCAGGATTCTACCTTCGGCTAGTATTCCTTATTAGAGTCCCTTTCGTTCGGTCTCTTTCCTGCATATACTTTCCCTCGGCCTGGTGTGTGTTCCCAATGTCTAGTTGGTCCCTTTCCTTTATGTGTCTTCCCTCGGCATGACATGTATTTCCAATGTTTCGTTGATATGTTTGATAAGAGTCTCCTCCGGCTATTCTCTTCTTTTTGCATGTCTTCCCTCGGCTTGGCATACATTTCACCTTCAAATGACCACCCTTCCTAAAATACTAGAAAATAGAAAATAGAGAAAACCCAAAAACATATGATTTTCTCCTGTTCTTCAGAGTGCAAATTTTATGATTCTATTAGTATTAAATCCTTTTCTACCTTGAATGTTTAAAAGGCTAGATCCAATCTCACTCTCAGGTTTAAGATGATTGAATAGAGGCAGTTGTTGCACCCTAAAATTTACCCTCTTCATTTTAACCTTAATTGACTTATGTTTCTCTAACATACACATGCAGGCATGAAAATCATGGGCAAAAAATTCCCAACCGTTGCTCTTTTTGTGTCACTTCAATTTACAGGTCATGCTTTCTTATTTTAATGCAACGTTCACATGCATACTAACTCTTTGAGCTTGCCTAAAATGACTAAACAGGCTTTATGCATGCATGTACTCTCATTTTGAAAAATTACCAAAGTTGGCAAGTTTTAAAGTTTGTACAAACTTCTCCACTAATCATCCTCATGTGACAGCTTGTATCAACCATGGACTCAAGGACTCAATGACATTATCTTGACCTATTCAACAAGTTCAAAAGATCTCAAATGCATAGGATTGACAGATGAATTTTTCAGTCAACTGATCAAAATTTGACTGTACACTGAAAAGTCAAACTTTGACTTTTTGGTCAAAATCAAGTGCCAAGGGTCATTTTTACTCAAGATGTGTCAAATTATGAAACTTGTTCATCAAGAAACCCAAAATTACAAATTAGGGTTTGAAATTGAAAATTTTCATAACTTAGAATTTTTCTAAGTTATGAAATTTTCTTAATTTTTCCTAACTTTGTCCCACATTTTCACCAAGATGAAAATGGATTCAAACAAAACTTACAAAATTAAAGTTATAGTCCATCACAAAATCTACAACCTTGATTCACAAAGTTTTCTCAAAATAATCTTGGATATCAAGTTATGATTTTTGGAACAAGGGTACCTAAAACTTTTAACTTAGAGAAATTTTGCCCTAGTTTGGGAAGGATTTTGACCCATCTTCTTGGCCATTTTTCACATAGTTCCACTTAGAGTCTCAAGTTACATTTCAAAGATGGATTATAGTACATGTTTCAAGCTTTCCAAATTGTCCAAGAACTCCTCAAACACATTTGTGGTTAGGGAGAATCGAATGCTTGAAGTTGGCAAAAACTCACTTTGTAACCATGGCCAATACATGTTCATACAACTTGCAATATCTGACCAAACTAGCTTTGTACTTAATTAAAGGCATCTAAACCAATTTACACTCAAAAATTGAATGAAAATACATTGGTTAGAGGCATCTTTCTGATCAAGGGAGCATTATACAATGAACAATTCCATTTTGGGCATAAAGATAACACTTCTATTTACATAAAGCATGCTTTATGTCAAGTTCCATTTCTTGAGCCATACACCAAGCCTTTTTCTGCAAACAAGGCTCCCTAATTTCAGGCAAAGCTCAACCACTTTTTGCAGCTAGGTTACAAGCCAGTACAGCCTTGCATTGTCAACTCTCACATTTTTGCTTCAAAACCAAGTGATTGTACCAAAAGTCCATAACTCACATATCTGATATATTCAACTTAAGCCAAGATTTCAAACAAGTTTTACATATCCTTGTAAGCCATAAACACGAGCCAATCATCCCTCAAACACCCTTGAACACCAAAACACCAAAAACTTACAAAACAGGGCAGTTGCTGCAACTTGAGTGCCATAGCTCATTTTGCTCGTGCGTTTTTCTCCTTTCCACTTCAAATACCTTCCATTCAACTCACTCAAGCTATCCCAAACATCCATTGCCAACTGTAACTCCATTTACAGTGTTCACCATTTCTGTTTCAAGCTTATGCAGGTTGACTTCTAGAGGTTGATTCAGGCCATTTCAAAACAAACTAAGCATTGGGAAAGATTCAGGGAACATCAAGCAAGCTCAATAGAACCTCCAGCCTCACTGAAAGTTGCTGCATTGTGCAACTCGAATCCAACTGAAATAGGTGTTATCACCCTTTTTATCCGTAGTTATCTACGGGCTCTTAATCGCTAGCTCACTTTGTTTTGAAATGCTTTGTGTTTGTGTTTGAAAATGCCTAAGTACGAAAACTTTGTAATGATTCTTGTATAACTTAAGAATGCGTACAAAGTGTTTGTTTATGAAAATATTTCAGGAAAAGTGTTTGTGAGAAAATATTTGTTTTTGTGAGCAAGCGATTACGAGCTATCTACCTACTCAAAAGTCTTTTGTATTATTTTCCTCCTCCTTAGATAGTGTTATCCTACCATTAGTTAGTAGGAAGCCCTATCATTGGATGTGAAGGGACAAGCGTGGGTCATTGTACAGTCATCAAAGGAAACTAGTAAGGACGCTTTAGCAGTTATCGTTAAGGGACTAAGATTGTTTACCGAAGGCAACATTGAAGGTTCATCGAGGGACTAGATCTTTTTAATTGAGGGTCTTTGCTAAGGCGTCCCCACGTTCGAGGGACATGACTGTTTTTATTTGAAGGCAACAGGTGAGGTTACCCTAAAGGTGAGTGTGTGAAAACGGATTCAATTCAGTAATTTTATCTTGATTAGGGTTAACTAACGATTGATTTTAGATCTTGCCATACATGCCCTAACTACTAGAAGTTAGAAAGAAAGCGGTAAATTGCGGAAAGTAAAGGTGCACAAAGTAAACCTAAACTATTACAAGGCTTCGGGAAAGGGGTACAAACCATAAAACTGGGGGAAATAGCAAGCAGATAAAACCCTAGTTAAACTATTACATTTTGTAGCAATTACATAATATGAAAAAACTAATGCGAAAATAATAAAGTGCGTGAAACGGTAACAAGGAAAAGAAACAGAGAAATTGTTTGATGAAAAATAATTGTTGATTTAACCTAAACCTAATTGATTTTAATTGAAAAAAACTGATTAAGTGATTAAATTAAACAAACCCTAAAGTCTAGGTTCATTTTAATTTGAGAAAGAAAACCTAAAATAATTAAATTAGGATTTATTAATTAAGAACTAAAATTAATTTATTAACCTATAAATTAAATTAACCTAAAAAAATAAATTAACCTAAAAAATTAAATTAACCTAAAAAATTAAATTAAACTAAAAAAATTAGGGTTTGATTAGAAATGGTTTTGAAAAAAAGGTTTTTAAAAGAGTGAGAAACATAGAATTGAACAAAAATAACCAAATGAGTATGGGAGGTTATTCAACCCACGCCCTCAGCAGTTTTTAGCAGTATGCTCACCACTAGGCTACGCGCGCGCCTGTGCTAGGATACGCATCCAACGCATTTTATAATCAACCTGTAAAAATATGAGAAATTAAAGAATAAAATGTAAAAAGGCTGGATCGAACCCAAGCCCTTTGAGACCAATGCTTTATCACACGCGCCTCTGCCACTAGGTTGGCTGTTTCATCCGTTCATATGATTGATCAAAATAAATATAATAAAAAACCAACGCATATGGAGTCAAACCACCACCTCCGGTGGTCAACTCTTTCTTCTCCGGCCTAGCCTTTTTGCGAACCTGCGAAATCAATCAAAACAAAAAGGAAAACAACCCTAATGAACTAATTAAGGTCATGCAATTTCAATGAGCATGTTAGTTTGGTATAAAACTGCCTGCATCGTGAGATCTAAAGCTTTAAGAGCTTCGTGCCCTAACAATGGCACGACCCTGTTTCTATATCCAAACTTGCATGTAAGAAGTTAGAAAAATTCTAATAACACATATGAATCATGCTGACATGTTAACAACGATTGAAGTAATGCTAAACCTTAAAAATCAAAACTCACCAAGTTACCAACCAGAGTTCACGCAAGGAAGGGTTCTGGGATTGCTTCGTGATGGATAAAGGTTTGTACCAACTCCTGGAAGCTTCAGGAAGATGATGTGAAGCTCAAAGTTTCTTGAGAATGGTAGGAGAATAGGGTTTGTATTTGCCCTAATTATTTAAAAATTTTAGAGTGTGCTAGGGTTTATGAGGCAACTTTCACGTGTGCTTTTGGTCTGGTCTTGTTATATATATATATATATATATATATATATATATATATATATATATATATATATATATATATATATATATATATATATATATATATATATATATATATATATATATATATATATATATATATATATATATATATATATATATATATATATATATATATATATATATATATATATATATATATATATATATATATATATATATATATATATATATATATATATATAGGACATGAGATTAGGTCAAAAAAAAATTAAAGAAAATCTTGCATTAAGAGGTGAAGATTTGATTTGGAAATTTGCGTGAAAGTTTTCTATTTTTGGCTCAAACTTGCACCAATCACTCTTGCACGAATTTGATAACTTGTACATGAGATCTTGGGCCTCCAACATGACTGAAATCAAAGGCCTCATGCTTTAATCCCATTAATTTTATATTTATTTGATTTATTTTGAGTTTAATTGAATAAAAAAAAAGAAGATAATACATGAATGGACTTATGGGTCTTTGAACAAGTTATGAAGACGTTTGGATATGAAAACTTAGGCCTAAAAGCTCAAAATTACAATTTTGCTCAATTTGGAATTCATGCATTCTACCAAAATTTCCCAACTTGCAATGGTCATAACTCACTCAATTTTAATCTTTTGAAAGTGATATTGGAATTTTTGGAAAGCTCAAGATGTATTCTACAATCTCTATGTTGATCATTTTTGCTTTGGAAGATTTATCTTGATGTAAGTTGCCTTGACAAAAAGTGTCTTTTTGTTGACTTTTGAAATGACCTATAATGTATTGGCTTATATCTCTCAAATGATGATTTTTTTGGACTTGATCTTAAAGAGACAAAGTTATAGATAATTGAATTCCCTTCAAAATAGGCTTTGGTTGGGGAAAAGCTGATGAAGCATGTGAAAGTTATGCTTGGTCAAAGTTTAGTTGACTTCTTCTAAGGAATCCCTAATTTGGAAACTTTTGACTTTTGATTATTTGAGGGATTTTCTTGAGGAATCATGATCAACCTTTGATCAATTGATGGATATGACTTGAAAATGTTAATTTTACCCAAAAATCTTGAAGTTTGACTGCATGTTGACCATAATTGACTTTTTACCCAATATAGTTGATTTTCAGTCATCTGAGTCATTGACTGAGCAAACTTGTGATGCAAGACTTGAAACTTGACCTGAGCAATCTTTAAGATCTATGGAGAACCAGGAAAACTACTTGAGACCTTAGAAACTCAATCTTCCTTGAGAAACACAAAACCATAGTTGTGGACCCATTGCTTAGAAGGAGAATTTGTCTGATCAATTCTTGAGCCAACTTGAGCAAATGAGGATCTCATGAGAATATCTTGAAGAAAAATGGGAGAGAAAATTTTGGGGTACAACATCTTCCCCTGTTCAGTCTTCTTAAACCCGAGGAGTTAGATTGACATGTCCTCCATTCGTGACTTGAAGGTAGAAGATGATTGAACACTTAAGTGCCTAGAAATTTGCACTCGCATGTGCACGAAGTAACACTATTGGTTGGTTATATCGAGAATGGGCTTAAGGATTCCATTTGGAGAGTAACAGGATATCGGAGATGGGCTTATAGATGCCATCTGGAGAGGTGATGGAGAGTCATCGAAGACGAGCTTATAGATGCCACCCAGAGTAAATGTTGATAGGAACATCAGAATAAGTCTCCGCCTGACTTTGTCTTAAGAAGATGTATTTGGAATGAGTCTACGTCCGACTTTGTTCAAAATATTATCATAGTGAATCTACGCTTGATTTTCGTCTGAATGGTATACTAGAATGAGTCTACGTCTGACTTTGTCTAGAAGATATGTTGGAATGAGTCTACGCCCGACTTTGTCCAAAAAAGTTTTAAAAGTAATATGCGCTTGATTTCATCTGAACTAGAAGATTTCTATGCCCGACTTCAACTATAAGAGGTATTGGAAGGAGTATACGCCTGAATTTTTCCAAAAACAGTATCGGAATGAAATCTACGCTTGACTCCATCTGAACTAGAAGATGTCTAGGCCCGACTTTAACTAGAAGAGGTATCGGAAAGAGTCTACACCTGACTTTTTCCAAAAAGAGTATCATAAGTAAATCTACACTTGACTTCATCTGAACTAGAAGATATCTACGCCCTACTTCAACTAGAAGAGGTATTGAAAAGAGTCTACACCAGACTTTTCCAAAAAGAGAATCAGAAGGAAATCTACGCTTGACTTCCTCTGGGGAAAATGTTTAAGTAGCTACAATCAGATTTAGTCTCTAAGGGAAATGTTTGTTTGTTTGCAAACTTAACCTGAAAAGACAAGGTTAGCTTTATGAAATGTCATGATGTATGTAATGCATTGCGTAATGATGCTCTCGAAATACATATGAATGTGTTACTGCATTTCGTATGCATATGCTATGATAAATGATATATGAATGTGAGATGTAGTTGAAGTGTGTTGGTAGATTTATATAACATTCATGATTGGGAAAATAAATCCCGGACTACTGCTGGGGATAAAGAATATGTGTGATATTCAATCTTGTCATAAAATGCTTGTGCTGGGGATTCCGGCTTGCTGTTTGAGGAAACTCTGCTGGGGAATGTTGATTTTTGCTTGGGGAGAAGAACTCAAGAATATTGGTCGTTCACCGCTCTACTGAGGAATCTAATTCTTATGTACCATGACTGGGGATAAAGAGATATATAACCTTCTGAGGTGCTATCTGACCGAGTTCTTCGACATGGATGCTGACTCGTTTGGGGAGGATAAGATTAACTGATACCTGGTCCGGTTTCCGATTTCATAGCAACTCTCTGGGGATAGTGGTCTGGACTACCCTTTGCTGAAGAGAAAAGTTTTTCCGTTGATTTATAGTAGTCAGAGGGATATACTCAAATTATGGAGACTGAATTCCGCTGGGGAAATAAACCCTGTTGGGGAAATAAACCTTGTTGGGGAAATAAACTCTGCTGGAGAAACACTATGTTAAGGAATATGCTCTGCCGAGGGATTTGATTCCGGCTGGAGAAGAGAATTTTGCAAGGGATTTTATAGTTTTGGAGAAATAAACTCAGCCGAGGAAGAGAATTCCTGTGAAATATGTTGGTGGCATATCTTTGACGAAGATTGGGACATCGTAGGTTTGTGATATTGTCGAGGAAAAGATCATACTCCTTTGTATGCTAGGGGGATCTGTTGGTGACTATGATTAGAGTTTTTCAGGCTTACGGGGAATATGTCTTGTTCATGAAGATGACTCCGCGGGGGATAATCTTACGGGAACTGCTCTGTGGGGAAACTTTACCGGGGACCACTCTATGGGGATTTATGGACGGCTTGGACATTATCCAGCCTCCTAAAGTCTTGAGTAAATACTTATTCCTGTTTTTATGCATATTTATTTGTCAATAGTAATCATGTTCATATGCATATGTTCATTCAATTTAGTCATTGGACGTTTTTTGCAAACAAAATAGAAAAAGTAAAACAAAATTTGAACTTTGAAATTGTGTTTATATTTATAGTTTGCCTATAACAGGCGATTGTTGTACAAAGAGACAGAAATCCTAGTAAGAGGAAATCATCGTGAAATGAAAGGACTACAAAATATATAGCTATGTGTAAATGATCTCGTCGGGTTTCAACTCTTCTATTGCCCATATGTCTTCGAGCATCTCATCCCTCGCTTGTTGAAAGAAGTTGATTGAATTGATCTGTACCAATTGAACTTGTCGTTGGTAATAAAGCTGGCTGTAAGTGATCCAGCGGGACATAGTTGTACGATTTAATCTGTAACTTTTACCTGGACCACCCTTTCGGGTTTTCAGCCACCAGGATACCCTTTTTGCCTAAGCCGCCTTTTTAAGTTTTTGAATTGCCGGGTGTACTATATATATATATATATATATATATATATATATATATATATATATATATATATATATATATATATATCCCTGATTTTTGCTCGAACCCAATTGGTTTGCCGGGATGCCCTTACTTTTTCCTAGGCCAGTCAACCTAGCGGGTCATTTTTATGCGTATTATCTTTTAACTATGTCCGCGTTAACAGGGTGTGGAAGATCTTCACCATCCATGGTGGTAAGTATCATTTCACCGCCCAAAAATATCTTCTTGATTACAAATGTCCCTTCGTAGGTAGGAGTCCATTTCCCTTGGGGTCACCCTGCGGTAGGATGATGCGCTTTATTACCAAATCACCAACCTGATATACCTGGTGCTTGATTTTCTTATTGAAGGCTTTGATCATACGCTTCTGATACATCTGACCGTGACAGAAAACTACGAGCCTCTTCTCGTCAATTAAATTCAATTGATCCAGCCTAGTATGAATCCACTCGTCTTCGTCCAAGTCTACAGTAGGTTTGATTTCTCCGATCATATCAATTCCCCACATTGCAAACGGCCAAGGAGCAGTCAAGATATTTAATGGAACTGGAGGTGTATGTACTTTGTCAGCATAGATTTGGCACTTGTGACAAGTTCTCGAGTGGTGATGGCAGTCAGTTTCCATAGTCGACCAATAATAACCCACTCTCAGAATCTTCTTAGCTATAGTATATCCACTGGAATGAGTACCAAAGATACCTTTGTGCATATTTTCCATAATCTTCTCTGCCTCTTTCTTGTCCATACAACAAAGCAGAGTTGAATCATGGTTGCGCTTGTACATAATTCTGTTGCTCAGGAAGAACTTAGTTGAGAACCTTCGTAGGAATTTCTTGTCATTGATAGATGCTTCTTCAGGATACTTTTGAGCCTCAAGATATCTTTTCACTTCATGAAACCAAGGCTTCTCTTCTACTTCGTCAATTTCATATTAGTGTGTAGGTTCGTCTATCCTTTGAATGGTAATCCTGGGAGCCTCGTTGTCCCATCTGACTTTGGACATAGACGACATGGTAGCTAACACGTCTGCCAACTAATTCTCTTTTCTTGGGATGTGCTCAAAAGTGATCTCCTTGAAATACGGAATTAAGGTCAACACATGCTTTCAGTACAGAATGAGACTCAGATGCTTTGTATATCATTATCCCTTAATCTGGCTGATTACCAGGGCTGAGTCTCCGTAAACACTCAAAAACTTGATTCTTAGGTTAATAACAGCTTTAATACCCATGATGCAAGCTTCGTATTCAGCCGTATTGTTGGTACAATTGAAACATAATCGGGCGGTGAAGGGGTGTATGGCAACCCTGAGGAGATACAATTATGGAACAAATTTTGTTGCCAAGTGAATTAGAGGCTCCATTGAAAACCATACTCCATCAAGACCCTATCTCAGGTCCTCCATACGGTCTGGGTTCTTCACAATCTATAACTATTATGATGTTCTCATCGGGAACTCGAAATTCATAGATTGGTAGTCATCTATGTTAGAACAATGTTTGAATCTACTACCCTACGTTTGAGTTTTGATGATAACAAAATGAAAAGATATATTATTTATATGATCCATGTATGAACTATCTGCTACCTAAAATATCACGTTCTACTTTGCAGAAATTCTGATAGGTATAAGCAAGAGCATACTTAATCAGCATCAGAAATTTGGTTCTTGACATCAGCATCAGAAGTTGCTATATCAGAATACTAGAATCAGAAGATCAACTCACGTGTATGCTGAAGCTTGATGAACAGAACTGCGCTCAACACTCTGATAAATAAAACAATAGTTCATCAGCAGCTAAGCAGAGTCAGAATGAGCCAAGCCAGAACATGCATTAAGTAAGCAACGGTACTGTGCATTGAAAGCGTATTATTACCAACGGCCTCATTCCAGACAAGATCTGCTCAATAAGGAAAGTTTGTTATTAGCATTGAATCAAGAATATTGCTCCAACGTTCAAGAATCTCAGTGCTATATAAACAAGACTATAAAGATTGAATTGGCTAATGCTCTCCAACTCTTTACACGCCTAAAAGCTGATCATAATCTTCCTTCTCCCAGTTTTCTAAAACACTACACATCTTCTTACTCAATCTTTGTTTTAGCAATCTAGTTTCTAAGCTTAAAGTTGTGTATACATCACAGTTGTGATACAGTTTTGTAGAAAACATTCACACACTTAGATTTATCTTCTTTGTAAGAAAGTATTTCCTTGACAAACCGGGTTGTGGTTTGCATCAAGAAGGCTTTAGCAGTTGTTAAAGCAGTTTGTAATATTCAGTTGAATATAGTGGATTAAGACCTCGTTGGAGAGAGGCGAAATCACCTTGACGGGTGGACTGGAGTAGTTTGAGATCAAACGAACCAGGATAAAAATATCTTGTTCATTGCATTGATTTTCAGTTTTACAATTCAACCCCCCCTTCTTGTGTTTTTCACTACTTCAATTGGTATCAGAGCTTTGCATTGGGTCAGAGTATCAGAGCGAATCAGAGTATCAGAGCTTTAGTCTTCAGAGTATCATGGTGCTTTTTTGTACCTGTAGACTTAAGCAAAACATAAAACATTTCAAGTATAACAGAGTTAGAATGTTCGAGAATTTCTGTCTTAGTAATCCGTTATTATTTAAAATATCATTCTTGTTCTCCCCCTTTTTGTCAGCAATCAAAAAGTGTAAGTGATGTGCTAAAAACAATTAAGATCAGAAAAACTAGTCATATTAAAAGGTTCAGAATCAAACAAAACATATTAAAACAGTACATCAGATAATCAAAGAAAACATGAAAATGACATGAATGAAAAAACTAAGGTTGGGGAGGAAAGCGTGTGAACAGGTTCTCCAGCATGGCTTTGATCTGATCAGCAGTCTCATTCTGCTTGTGCACCATGCTGACAACAGTGTCAATCCTGCACATCCATCCTTTCTTTCATTTTCTGGTCGTTTTCATCCATCCTCTGCTGTAGACGCATGTCATTCAGCTTCAGCTCTTCCAGAGTCTGCCTGTCCAAGGCAGCTTGAGAAACATCAGAAGCAGGAAGCTTCTGAGAGCTTTCTGCAACATCTTCTGCTTGACTTGCTTCAGCTTGAATGGTCTTGTCTTCTTCTGGTTGCACCTTTGAAGCTAGCTGTTTCTCAGACCAAGGTTCACTATCCAGAGGGAGCACAGCTTCCTGAGGCAGCTGACTTTCAACTTCCTTCAGCAGCTTGTTGAAGTTCTGTTGTGCCTGCTCATAGTTGATATCCTGCAACTTGAGGGCTTCAGCACGTACCCAAATTCTGAATTGTGACCAGAGCTGGTCAGAAGCAGCTGGGTCAATTAATCCAGGACAGACTTGCTTCAAAGAAGCAATCCACTGCTGCACACCTGTTTCAAAATTCATATTACCAGAGCCAACATCTGGTTGTTTTTGTTTTGGGATGGCTATTTTGTGTTTCAGATCAGCAAGACGGTCAAGACTGGTTAAGTCTATGAAGGTCCTGCTGGGATTTTCGGTGGTTTGCTTGGCAGCTGTTTGTTTTGGAGATGGAGTGGGAGAGTCAGAAATTATGATTGGACTGTGTGGTGTTTTGGGAATGTTTGGTGGTGTAGATTCTGGTGAGGATGGCAACTGGGCATTGTGACTGTTGTTCCACATGGCAGCTGGATTGCCAGAGGTGATGGTTGAGGTGAATGAGGTTCAGAAGGTGGAGGAGAAGGAGTTTCAGAGTGATGAAACTCAGGTTGAGGTGATGGTGGATGAATTTCTGGTTGAGGAGAGGGAGACGGAATTTCTGGTTGTTCAGGGATGAGAGGTTCTTCTGGAATGGATGAGAGAGGTTGTTGTTGTTCTGGTTCTTCAGCAGATTGCTGTTGTTCTGGTTGTGGAGGAGGGACAATTTGTGGTTCAGAGTTTGGATTGGAGGAGTGATCAGAAGTGTGTTGATCAATGTCAGACAACACTTTGTCAATTGCTGATGTTGTTGATATTGTTGGTTTGGGATGTTTGGTTCTGAGTCTTCTGAGTTGTAATGCCTCAGAAGGGTCATCTTCTGGTTCAGTTTCATCTATTGTTGGGATGGGGATTGAGATTCTATGAGAGGTTGGAGGTGGAATATATGCTGGAATAGTAGAAGAATTTAAAACAGAAGCAACAGATAAATTACCTCTTTTCTTGGGTGTCTGCTGGGATGATCCTTCTGATGGTGCCTTCCTCTTCTTCGTCTTCTTCAGAGTCACTTCTGGTTGAGGTTGATGCAGATCTTTGATCCTCAGATTTGGATCTGTACCATCAGCTTTGCACGCGTCCATATATTTGAGAACAACCACTGGCTTGGATTCTATCTGAGAGAATAAAGGAAAGTCACTCAGTGGAACTCTTCTGCTGGTGATATCAGCAATAGGAGTAGCGCTGGGTTCCTTTTTGATATTCTCTATCAACTTCATTTTCTTCAAGTTCTTCGCGTTCAGAGGCTTCCCAACTGTTGGTTCAATGGTGCTTAACTCTTGAGCTTCTATCAGATGCTCTATCAGCCTATTCTCTGTCATAATATCTTATATCAACCTTCCAAAGGGAATCCAATCCCTCTTTGTTCTTTCTTCTTCCCTGGTTTCCTTCACGCTTGTTCTGAGGTGGTTGAACAGAAGATGAGCCAAGTTGATTTTTACCTTCTGATTGATAAAGTAGATCAGAAACTGTTGATCCACATTTATGTAATCAGGGGAACTAGTTGGCTTCCTATGGTTGAAGCACCCCAGAATTATCTTTGCCCAAACTCTGTGATGATCCTTCAGATCTTTGATCTTGCTGATGGGAACCCCACGGGTGAAAATCCTTTCAGCTATGGCGCCCACGTCAGCACATCTCTCAGCCATATCAATACAGCGGACGCCACCGCCACTGTAACCTATTAACTTTGCTATGTGATCCTCAGTGATCACAATCTTCTTACCCATAATGTAGGAGGTGACTTGATGCGTTGAAGTTGTCGCATGAATCCAGAACTCCTTCACTAACATAGGGAATGTTGGTCCAACCAACCTGTCAAAATACCTTTCCCATTTATGTGCCCTAACTTCTTCAGTTAAATCAAAACCGTTTTCCTTCAAGCTTCCAAAATCGATGATCAATTCAGATAACACTTCAAGATTTTTCATAGGAGTGAGGAGTGTTCTGAATGGCACTTGATACTGTTCAGATGATGCTTTCTTCTGAGGACCTGCAGAAGCACTGCTGGAGGTTGCCATGTTCACACTAAAAGATTTTGAGAAGAAACTGAGAAAAAGAGTTTGCAAGAGATGAACACAGAAAAATGCAGAGAATGCTTGAGAAAAAGTGAGAAACTGTAAAAGATTAGAATGAGAAGTTAACGTGTTTAAATAGAGTTCAGAATATTTTGAAATTGTAAACGTTTTTAAGAGAGAGAAATAAAATCATGATTACGTTTTAAAAGCATGATTACTTTTCATTTAATGCTTGCTGATTTTGGGGGATTTGAGAAAGATACTTAAAAACGGTTACCAGACATGTGTCTCAATGCACCCAATCAGCGTTTTGCCTTCTCAGAAGCGTGCACGCGTTCTGCTTTAGAGATTTGCTGATGATTGGATGACACTTGTTTGATGTAGTGATCAGCACGTCTGTCTTTGAGCTTAGGCTCTCAGATCTTTAGACTTGCATCTGATACAATCTGCATGTTCTATCTTTCTGAAAAAAGATTGATCAGAAGTTCACAGAAAACAAATACATTCTGAAGATAAATATATGGAATTAAAACATTTTCACTCTAGGTAGATTTTCATGCTGAGATGTTTCAGAATGAAATTAAACCTATCTTCAGAAAGGGGTTTAGTGAAGATATCAGCCCATTGATGGTCTGTATCTATAAATTTTAAATTCAAAATTCCTTTCTGAATATAGTCCCTAATGAAGTGATGTTTTATTTCCATATGCTTAGCTCTAGAATGTAAAATGGGATTCTTACTTCAGCAAATAGCAGAAGTATTATCACAGAGTATAGGAATGTTACTCTCAAAAATCTGGAAGTCTTCAAGCTGACTTTTCATCCAGAGCATTTGTGTGCTACATCCTGCTACTGCTATGTACTCAGCTTCTGCTGTTGATAGCGCAATTGTTGATTGCCTTTTGCTGGACCAAGAGATCAGATTTTCTCCCAGAAACTGGCAGCTTCCAGAAGTACTTTTACGCTCCACTCTGTCTCCAGCAAAATCAGCATCGCAGTAGCCTACTAAACTGTAATCACTAGATTTTCTATAAAACAAACCCAGATTAGTAGTACCTTTCAGATACTTGAAAATTCGCTTAACAGCTGTTAAGTGAGATTCTCTAGGATCTGATTGGAATCTAGCACAAATACAAACACTGAATAATATATCAGGTCTTGAAGCAGTCAGATAGAGGAGAGAACCAATCATACATCTGTAGACTTTCTGTTCTACATTTTTGCTTACCTCTTCTCTTTCCAGAATGCACGTGGGATGCATTAGAATATTTGATGGCTTACATTCTGAGAGGTCAAATTTCTTCAGAAGATCTCTGATGTATTTGCTCTGATGAATGTAAGTTCCCTCTGGAGTTTGATTGAGCTGAATTCCTAGAAAGAATTTCAGTTCCCCCATGAGGCTCATCTCAAATTCTGCCTGCATACACTTAGCAAATTTTCTTCCAAGAGAAGGATTAGTAGAACCAAAAATAATATCATCAACATAAATTTGACAGACTAAGATGTCATTCTTAACTGATTTACAGAATAGGGTAGTGTCCACTTTCCCTCTGGTAAATTCATTTTCTAATAGAAAGTTACTTAGCCTTTCATACCAAGCTCTGGGAGCTTGTTTCAGACCATATAGTGACTTCTTTAGTTTGAAAACATGTTCTGGATGTTTTGTATTTTCAAAACCAGGGGGTTGGTGCACATAGACCTCTTCTTCTATATAACCATTTAAGAATGCACTTTTGACATCCATCTGATACAGAGTGATGCCTCTATTAACAGCAAATGAAATTAAAAGTCTGATAGATTCTAACCTGGCGACTGGAGCAAAGGTTTCTGTATAGTCTATCCCCTCTTGCTGACTATATCCTTGTGCAACCAGTCGTGCCTTGTTTCTGATGACTTCACCTTGTTCATTTAGCTTGTTTCTGAACACCCATCTTGTTCCAATGACGTTGAATCCTTTTGGTCTGGGAACGAGATCCCATACGTCATTTCTGGTGAATTGATTCAGCTCTTCTTGCATTTCCAGAATCCAGTCATTATCTAGAAGTGCTTCATCAATTGAAGAAGGTTCAATCAGAGACACAAGTCCCATGAGTGTTTCTTCAGAGTTTCTGAAGCTTGCTCTTGTTCTGATTGGATCTTCCTTTCTTCCTAAGATAGTCTCTTCTGGGTGATCCAAGCTGCTTCTGGGTAATCTCTTCTGAGGTTGATCAGCAGCTGTTGTAGGATTGCTAGCAGTGCTCCTTTCAGACGTTGAAGGAGTGTCTGTGTTGAGAGCTTCTGATGACTTGTCTTCAGAACCTGTAAATTCAATTTCCATACCTGCAAAAACTTCATTCTGCTTTGACTTTTCAGAGTCAAGCTTATCATCAAAACGAACACTGATTGATTCTTCCACAATCTGTGTTTCTGTATTGTATACTCTGTACCCTCTTGAGCGTTCAGAGTATCCTAACATAATACACTTCTGTGCTTTAGAGTCAAACTTGTTCAAATAATTCTTTGTATTTAACATAAAGCAAGTACATCCAAATGGATGAAAATATGAAATGTTGGGCTTTCTGTTCTTCCACAATTCATATGGAGTCTTTTCCAGAATAGGTCTTATTGAGATTCTATTTTGAATGTAGCACGCTGTGTTTATTGCTTCTGCCCAGAAGGTCTTAGCAACGTTTGTCTCATTGATCATGGTTCTGGCAATTTCTTGCAATGTTATGTTCTTTCGTTCTACAACTCCATTTTGTTGGGGAGTTCTAGGACAAGAGAAATCATGCAGAATGCCTCTATCATTAAAGAATGACTCAAAATCTTTGTTTTCAAATTCTCCACCATGATCACTTCTGACTTTCGCGATTCTAAGATCCTTTTCATTCTGAACTTGGTTACAGAAGGTAACAAACACAGAGTGTGACTCGTCCTTGTGTCTTAAGAACTTTACCCATGTCCATCTGCTATAGTCATCTACGATTACTAACCCATACTTCTTGCCACTGACTGAAGCAGTTTTAACTGGTCCAAATAAGTCAATGTGCAGAAGTTCTAATGGCTTAGAGGTAGAAACAACATTTTTAGATTTAAAAGAAGGTTTTGCAAACTTGCCTTTCTGACATGCTTCACACAGAGCATCTGAATTGAACTTCAAATTAGGAAGTCCTCTGACCAGATTGAGTTTGTTAATATGAGATATTCTTCTCATACTAACATGCCCCAATCTTCTGTGCCAGATCCACTGCTCATTGTTAACAGACAGAAGGCACTTTACATTCTGACTCTTTAGTTCAGAAAGTTTGATTTTGTAAATGTTGTTTTTCCTCTTACCATTAAACAGGATAGTCCCATTTTTCTGACTAACAGCTTTACATGATTTTTGATTAAAGATTATATCATAACCGTTATCACTTAATTGACTTATGGATAACAGATTATGCATTAATCCATCTACTAGCAGAACATTATTAATAGAGGGAAGATTTCCATTACCTACAGTTCCAGAGCCAATTATCTTTCCCCTCTGATTGCCTCCAAAGCCAACGTGGCCTCCATGCTTAAGTTCCAGGCTTTGGAACATATGCCTTCTTCCCGTCATGTGTCGCGAGCAGCCAGAGTCCAGGTACCATGACTGGTGTTTCTGACTTGCTGCTAAAGATATCTGCAACATGTATTATTTTATCCTTAGGTACCCAGATTTTCTTGGGTCCTGATTTGTTAGTTTTACCAAAACTCTGGTTGAATTTTGGTTTCACAGAGTGCTTACTGCTAGTGTATTTAATATCATGTGTGTGGCCATACACAAAATGTGAATTCAGAGGAGTGTGTTTAATGGTTAAGTCCATGACATTCTTTGGTGTAGGAACCTTACCTTGGTATCCTATTCCTTTCCTGCCGTTTCTGCTAACTCCATAGATCATTGAAGCCATTTTGCTTCTATCTATGCTTTTAGCAAGGAACTTCTGGAAACTGTGATCATACTCCTTGATGATCTCATCAGCGTTGCTGGGAGTTTCGGAAATTGGTTCCTTCTGAGAGTTTTGTAAAGTATTTTCTAATTTTGAAATCTTATTTCTCAGCTCAGAATTCTCCAATTTGAGACTCTCAGTCTTATTAGAGTCAGATTCAAGATTCCTTTTCAGGTCTCTGAATTTAACTCTAATTTGCTGATACCTTTCCAGGATTTCATTAAGGCTTTCAGCAAGTTCAGCCTTGGTAAAGTTAACAGCAAAGTTAGGAAATACCTCTTCAGTGTCTGACTCAAGCTCTGCTCTGATATGCTGATCTAAAGCTTCTGATAGTCAAAGACTCTGATACTCTGATGTTCAAAGAAAGGCAAAAAGATCTGATCCTGAAGAACTCTTGGAATCAAAAAGGGAAGCAATAAACTCAGGGGGAGTATCTCTCAACTCTTATCCCTTATCTTTGATAAACCTCTTACTCTGATACATATCTCTGATACCTTTTCACGTTATTTTCAATTAAAAATATCCAGTTTTTGTCATCATCAAAAAGGGGGAGATTGTTAGAACAATGTTTGAATCTACTACCCTACGTTTGAGTTTTGATGATAACAAAATGAAAAGATATATTATTTATATGATCCATGTATGAACTATCTGCTACCTAAAATATCACGTTCTACTTTGCAGAAATTCTGATAGGTATAAGCAAGAGCATACTTAATCAGCATCAGAAATTTGGTTCTTGACATCAGCATCAGAAGTTGCTATATCAGAATACCAGAATCAGAAGATCAACTCACATGTATGCTGAAGCTTGATGAACAGAATTGCGCTCAACACTCTGATAAATAAAACAACAGTTCATCAGTAGCTAAGCAGAGTCAGAATGAGCCAAGCCAGAACATGCATTAAGTAAGCAACGGTACTGTGCATTGAAAGCGTATTATTACCAACGGCCTCATTCCAGACAAGATCTGCTCAATAAGGAAAGTTTGTTATTAGCATTGAATCAAGAATATTGCTCCAACGTTCAAGAATCTCAGTGCTATATAAACAAGACTATGAAGATTGAATTGGCTAATGCTCTCCAACTCTTTACACGCCTAAAAGCTGATCATAATCTTCCTTCTCCCAGTTTGCTAAAACACTACACATCTTCTTACTCAATCTTTGTTTTAGCAATCTAGTTTCTAAGCTTAAAGTTGTGTATACATCACAGTTGTGATACAGTTTTGTAGAAAACATTCACACACTTAGATTTATCTTCTTTGTAAGAAAGTATTTCCTTGACAAACCGGGTTGTGGTTTGCATCAAGAAGGCTTTAGCAGTTGTTAAAGCAGTTTGTAATATTCAGTTGAATATAGTGGATTAAGACCTCGTTGGAGAGAGGCGAAATCACCTTGACGGGTGGACTGGAGTAGTTTGAGATCAAACGAACCAGGATAAAAATATCTTGTTCATTGCATTGATTTTCAGTTTTACAATTCAACCCCCCGTTCTTGTGTTTTTCACTACTTCAATCTACAACTTGATGAGCCAAATGATTTGCCAATATACTTCTTTTAATTGCCTTCTGAGTGGTGTATATTCTGTTAACACCATTTTCCATCGGGCTATCCTTTCGGAGAGAGTTGGCTTCTCGAATATGTATTTGATGGGATCCATTTTAGAGATTAACAAGGTAGTACGAGTCAACATATAATTTCGTAGTCGGCGAGCAGCCCATGCCAAAGCGCAGCAAGTTTTCTCGAGTAGTGAGTATCTTGTTTTGTAGTCAGTAAAATTTTTGCTAAGGTAGTATATTGCATGCTCTTTTTGACCAGACTCATCATGTTACCCCAATACACACCCCATTGAGTTCTCTAGCACAGTTAAATACATGATCAAAGGTCTTCCTTCAATTGGCGGTATCATAATTGGAGGTTCTTGTAAGTACTCATTTATTTTGTCAAAGGCTATCTAACAATCGTCGTTCCATTTCACTACCTAGTCTTTCTTCAACAACTTAAAGTTCGACTCACAAGTAGCAGTCAAGTGAGAAATAAATCGGGCAATGTAATTCAGTCGTCCCAAGAAACCTCTGACTTCCTTCTCGGTACAAGGATGATGCATTTCTTGAATGGCTTTAACCTTGGTAGGATCAACTTCAATACCTTTACCACTGACCACAAAACCCAAGAGTTTACCGAATCTCACCCTAAAGGTGCACTTGTTCAGGTTTAACCTAAACTTGTACTTCTTCACTCTCTCAAACAGTTTGTGTAGATGGTCAAGATGTTTTTCTTTAGTCTGTGATCTGGATATCATTTCATTGATATAGACCTCTATCTCGTGATGAATCATGTCATGGAACAAAGCTACCATAGCACGCTAATATGTTGCGTCGGTGTTCTTCAACCCAAAAGGCATAAACTTGTAGCATAAAGTGCCCCACTGTGTAACAAAATTAGTCTTTTCCATGTCTTCAGGTGCCATATTGATCTGATTATATCTCGAGAAACCATCCATGAAGGAGAGTACCTTGTGCTGAGTGGTGTTGTCGACCAAAACATCAATATGTGAAAGTGGGAAGTCATCTTTAGGGCTCGCCCTGTTCAGATCCCTGTAATCTACATATATACGCACCTTGCCACCCATCAAATATGGTACCGGAAGAACACTTGCAACCCATTGAAGATATAATGTCACTTCTAAGAACCCTACGTTGGATTATTTCATAACCTCATCCTTGAATTTCTCTGACATCTTGGGACGCATACAACGAACCTTTTGTTTTATCGGAGCACAACCCTCTTTCATCAGCAGACGGTGAACCACAATATCGATATCAAACCCTGGCATGTCTTGGTATGACCAAGAAAATATCTCAACATATTCGTGAAACATCTGTATCAACCTGTTCTTGACATTTTCCTCTAAGTTGGCACCTATCTTGACCTCTTTTCTGTCTATTTCGGAAACCAAGTTTACCACTTCAACTTGCTCCTCATGTGGTTGAATAAATTTTTCTTCTTGCACTAACAGCTTGGAAAGTTCTCATGGCATCTCACAATCTTCCTCACCTTCGTCCTCGTCTTGGTAGATCAGATTTTCAAAGTCATAAGTGGTAATAGCATAATCGTTGTCAACGGGATCCAGAATGGACGTGGATCTACAATGTATTGTGTGGGTGTATGTAAGAACACAAAGCTTGAAATTGATAAAAGTAAAAAGAAAAGCAGAGAGCACAAAATTTGAATACAAAACGTCCAATGATTTTATTAAATGAAAATATGTTTATGAAATGACAACCCTTAACAAATGAACCGTTGTGCCCCGGGTAAGGCACAAGGCTTAAAGTCATTGTACAAATATTACAAAACCAAAACTTAAAAGCAATAAAAATAGAAATGTAGCTATTACTCCTGACTAAAGGAGATATAGATGACGTCTTCCACCTTCTAATTATTGAGCCCGTTGCCAATGGTAGGGAAGATCCAACTGTCAAAGTCATAATCACTGTCAGCATCTTCTATAGCACTGACTCTGTTGTTGCTGATGCGGAATGGCAGCCTTCCATCTCGAGCACGACGAACAACCCTTTGACCTTCTGCAGTGAAACCTAAACCAGACTTGTCTGATTTATAGGGGATGTCAGGAAGCCGACCCCAAATAGTATAATCGCCTTCTTCTATAGTAGCTTTAGCATCTTTTAATGAAGCCATCTTGTGTGGGACCCTAGTAACTTTGGGAATGGAAGAGATGTCTTTAGTTGAAGCATGAGGGATAACTTTGAAAGTCTAACAAGGAGTCTCGGTGAATTCACCATCCATCTCTACATACCGGGAAGAGTTCAAGTGGCTAACCATATACTCCTCTTCACCACATACAGTAACAGTCTTTCCGTTCACAGGATACTTTAATTTTTGATGTAGGGTTGAGGTGACAACACCAGCCCCATAGATCTAGGGGCGTCCTAGTAAGAAGAAATAAGTTGTCCGAATATCCATTACATAAAAGGTAGATTTAAAGATCTGCGAGCCTACCTTGATTGGAAGATCCACTTCCCCATGTACCATCCTTTTGGACCCATCAAAGGCTCGAACTATAATATCACTGGGTTTCAGTATGACCCCTTCGCAATTAAGTATGTCAAGAGCGCCTTTCATTAGAACATTTAACAAGGAACCAGTATCAACCAAAAAATGAACCAGAGTAGTGCCCCTGCATTCAATGGATACATACATGTCCTTATTGTGATTTCTTCCTTCCGGAGTTAGATCAGCATCAGAAAAACCTAAACCATTGTCGGTCGTTAAGCTAGAAACATAGCTTCCAAATTGATCGGAGAACTGGAAAAGAATGCTCATCATGTCTTCTTGAAAGCCAATAGTAACCAAACTGAGTAGATGACCATGTTTATTGGTGAATTGAGAATTGTCGGGAACCTTTGAGACTAATTCCTTAAGTTGAGAAGGTATCCTTACCAAGTTGATCCAGATGGTATTCCTACAACTAAAAGCCATGACCCTGCAACACAGAATAGAGATAAATCCCCTAGATCCTTGAAATGGTTAGTCATGATGCTATGATGTTATGATATTATGATGTTATGATGTCATGATATCAGGTTCAAATAGATAATCAAACACAGGAAAAGCACGCAAAGGCCTTAGGTTTAAGGCTTGCATGGGGTTTATAAGTAAATACCCTCTTTAAGTTCAGTTGGCTCAACCTGTCCTAGAGAAGTAACCGGGTTCTAGGAATCTCAATATCACTGATTTTTCCCACAAGCTTCATTTAGAATAACAACTGACTTGCCACCAAACAAAAATCGAGATTCAAATCTCAATGAGTGTAGTATTGAGTATCAAACAACTTTGGAGTGCACCAAAGCCGGCTATCTCACTACCTTCTAATGGCTAAGTTGGGTCAATTAAGGTTCTAAGGTAAGTTAGTGCTTATGACACCATGCGCAAACCTAGTATTCTCCCTGACTGACTCGAGGGATACTAGTACAAACCAATATGTTGCACTAACGTAGCCATCATCTCAACAATATCGTATACGTCGTATAGTTTCCATGATCTATTTCTACTTACCTAAAATGCTCCCAGATCCGGGTATCGTATCTTTGCAAGAAATAACCCAAACAACCCTTTAAAATAAAGCAGACAAATCAAACAAAGAAAGCATTTAAAAGTTATCTAACTCTAAGGTAACCCCACTTTTAGTTCTCCATAGCAAAGTCATCATTTCTATAATACGGTGGGAGAACTGACTTGGTTTTACATTTTATCTCCAATGTTGCGGATAGCTAGAGTCGCCACCGACTTTTCTTTTATCCAATAAGGAAATGATGAAAAGAACAAGAAAGACCTTTGAGATTTATTGAGTTCGGGGGGTAGGTTATGAAAAGGGAAGGTGTTAGCACCCTTTTCATCCGTAGTTATCTATGGGCTCTTAATCGCTAGCTCACTTTATTTTGAAAATGCTTTGTGTTTGTGTTTAAAAATATTTTGGAAATGCCTAAGTACAACAACTTTGTAATGATTCTTGTATAAGTTAAGAATGCGTACAAACTGTTTGTTTTTGAAAATATTTCAGGAAAAGTGTTTGTGAGAAAATATTTATTTTTGTGAGCAAGCGATTACGAGCTATCTACCTACTTAAAAGTCTTTCGTGTTATTTTCCTCCTCCTTAGATAATGTTATCCTACCATTAGTTAGTAGGAAGATCTATCGTTGGATTTGAAGGGACATGCGTGGATCATCATACAATCATCGAAGGTAACTGGTAAGGATGCTTTAGCAATTATCGTTAAGGGACTAAGATTATTTACCGAAGGCAACACCGAAGGGTCATCGAGGGACTACGATCTTTTTAATCGAGGGTCTTTGCTAAGGCGTCCCCACGTTTAAGAGACATGACTGTTTTTATTCGAAGGAAACAAGTGAGGTTACACTAAAGGTGAGTGTGTGAAAAGTGATTCAAATAAGTTATTTTATCTTGATTAGGGTTATCTAATGATTGATTTTAGATCTTGCCATACATGCCCTAACTACTAGCAGCTATAAAGAAAGCGGTAAATTGCGGAAAGTAAAGGTGCGGAAAGTAAACCTAAACTATCACAAGACTTCTGGAAAGGGGGTACAAACCATAAAACTAGGAGAAATAGAAAGAAGATAAAACCCTAGTTAAACTATTACATTCTGTAGCAATTACATAATAGGAAAAAACTAATGCGGAAATAATAAAGCGCACGAAACGGTGACAAGGAAAAGAAACAGAGAAATTGTTTGATGAAAAATAATAGACGATTTAACCTAAACCTAATTGATTTTAATTGAAAAAAACTGATTAAGTGATTAAATTAAACAAACCCTAAGGTCTAGGTTGATTTTAATTTGAGAAAGAAAACCTAATAGAATTAAATTAGGGTTTATTTTATTAAGACCTAAAATTAATTTATTAACCTAAAAATTAAATTAGCCTAAAAAATTAAATTATCCTAAAAAATTAAATTAAACTAAAAAATTAAATTAAACTAACAAAATTAGGGTTTGATTAGAAAAAGGTTTAAAAAAAAAGGTTTTTAAAAGAGTGTGAAACATAGAATTGAACAAAAATAACCAAATGAGTAGGGATGGATGTTGAACCCACGCCCTCAGCAGTTTCCAGCAGTATGCTCAGAATTAGTGGAAATGGGACAATGTCTCTATGGATTTTGTATCGGGTTTGCCAAAGAATGCTAAGGGAAATGACTCAATTTGGGTGATAGTAGATAGGTTGACTGGCTCATTTCTTACCAATTAAGATTAATCATCCTATGGAGAAACTAACTGAGATGTATATTGATGAGATTGTGAAATCATATGGAATACCTTCGAGTATTGTGTCAGATAGAGATCTGAGGTTTATGTCGAAATTCTGGGAAGTTTTGCATAATACTTTTGGTACTAAGTTGAAGTTGAGCTCTGCATATCATTCGCAGACGGACGGTCAGACAAGGAAGACTATTCATCCTTTGGAGGATTTGGTGAGGGATTGTATGCTAGAACAAGGAGGATCTTGGGATAGTCACTTGCCGTTAATTGAGTTTACGTAAAATAATAGTTTTCATGCAAGTATTGGTATGGCACCGTATTGAGGAATTTTATGGTAGGAGGTGTAGGACTCTATTGTGTTGGTATAAGTTAGGTGAGAGAGATGTGCTCGGACATGAGATCATGCAGAAGACAACTGAGAAGATTAAGATGATTCAAGAGAGAATGAAAGATTCTCAGAGTCGTCAAAAGAGTTATCATGAGAATAGGAGGAAGGCAATCGAATTCCAAAAGGATGATCATGTGCTTTTAAGAGTTACTCTGGTGACTAGTGTTGGTAGAGCATTGAAGTCAAGGAAGCTTACGACGTATTTTATTGGTCCATATCAGATTTCAGAGAAGATATGTGAGGTGTCCTATCAGATCACTTTACCTCTGTTGCTTGCGAATATTCATGACGTGTTTCATGTGTCTCAGTTGAGAAAGTACATTCCAGATACTTCACAATTGATTCAAATGGATGATGTACAGGTATGAGATAACCTGACTGTTTAAGCAACATCCGTGCGGATAAAAGGACGGGAAGTGAAGCAATTGTGGGGTAAATACATCTCCCTAGTGAAGGTATTGTAGAGTGGACCATCCGGTGAAAGTTGGAATTGGGAACACGAGGATTAGATGAAAAAGTCTTATCAAAATTTGTTTCCGTCAGGTAAATTTCGAGGGAAAAAAATTCTTTTAAGTAGGGGAGAGTTGTAACACCATAAAATAATTAGATTATTTATTTAATTATTTGATTAATTATGTTGGATATTTGTGGCTTAATTGTGATTTTTATGTGAGGTATTGATGATCATGAAGCTTGATATGATGTTTTGTGTGGTGTATGATGGGGTGGTACGAATTAAGGAAGTATATAGTATTTTAGAATAATCTAGATAATTAGAATAATTAGTTGGAATGATTTTAATTGATTAAGTAGAATAATAATGAGAAGTAGAAGCTATAAGGGAAAAGTGGTAAAATGCGAATGGATAAGTGAGGGTAAGATGGAAAAACATAGAAAGAGTCTAAAGGTTAAACTAGGAAAAAGAGTGTCGTTCATTCTGTGTAATCATGAAAAGAGAAGAACATTGTGAAGAGAGTTAGGACGCGGAAGGACTTGGAGGGATTTGATAGAATGCGAAGAGAATTAAATTGCTAGGAGAAATCTAAGGTAAGGGGGCTTATCGTTGTTATTATAATTAATCTAAGGTTTAGATAATTGTAGGTTTGTGTTGGGGTTTTGGGATGATGATGAATATGATGTTTTGATGAGAAATTGGTAAAATTATGATGTTTTCTTGCAAATAATTGATGTATATGATGTATACTATGATGTGTTGTTGTTATACGATGAAACTAAGTGAATCTATGATGAATTGAGGTATGTACTGTGAAGGAATCAAGTAGAAATTGGAACTGTGTAATGCAAAAATCAAAATAAGGAAGACCTGTTCGCATTGCGTCACCAAGCAAGCCATGTGTGTCACCGGGCAGGCAAGCTTCGCCCAAGCAGCGCCAAGCGAGGTAGATGAAAATGGACTAGGGAAAACATGACCCCTATACTTTTGTATGGAGGGTGATCCCTCGCTCAAGCGTCGTCGGGCGGCACTGAGGCGAGAGGTGTGTCACCGTGCGAGGAACATGCTGCGTCAAGCGATGGTGACTAGATATAATAGAGCCCCTGGAGTTTCATATGAGGATGGTTCTGTTATTCCCTCATCGCCAGGAGAGTCTCAAGCGAGCATTCTGCTTCGTTGGGCAAGCATCTGGCGATGGACAACAATATCATTTTTAAAGTGTCGTAACTTGAGTTTCAGGACTCTGATTGACACGCTGTTCAAAGTGTTAGGAAGCTAACGCGGTGTACTATACTTTGATAGAATAAAAAGATTCATATGATGTGTTTTTACAGTACCTATGATTTGATTAATAAGATGATTTGATTATTGTTTTCGTATGATGTATATGTATACATTGAATTGTTAATGCTATGATGATGTGGTTTTGTATTATGCAATATGTGTTAATATTATGATGATTATATGAATGGTGATGTGTTTTTAAGTAGAAGTGGTCATTTGATTATTAAGATGTTTCACATCATGAATTTATAGCATATGTTAGGGTATATCCCATTGATGGTTGCAGGACGTTATTCCATTGAGTTTTGTAGGACGAATAATCCAGTGATGGCCTCAATCCTATAGTGTGGATTGAGTGCAATTTTTGATGTGCTCTGGTTCCAAGCGGGAATCGATCCTATTGGTGGGGATTTTTAGAGGAAACGATGACGGTGTCATCAATAAAGTTTTGGTACCACGTGCATGAATATAAAGAAGTTGCATTGCATTATATGTGGCATTGCATGATGATTTGATTGACTGATGTTTTATGAATGCGTGTTTGTGATAATTGATAATTGATGGTACTACCATGTGCCTGGTGCGTATTAGGATGCTTGAAGGTGTGAGTATGGCATGAGGCTTCTATGATGTGGTGTTTTCCTTTGTGTTGTATTATAAATACTATATTTACTCCTTATGTCTTTTATAATGATTATGATTTACTCACCAGTGCTGCTTGGTAATATTGCCTCTATAAATGGGTAACTTGCAGGTAATCATGAATAGTTTATCGAGGATTATAGGATAGATGTGGGGTGTGTTCTTTATTTCTTGTAGAATAAAATTGTCTTGCTCTGATATGTAACATCGAGGATGGGGTCCTTTTTTTTTAATAACCATGTTTCTTTGTTTAATTTGAGATTTGAACTACCCTTTGTTAGAACATAGTTTGGTTCTACAACCCTAGTAAGAGTTTTGATGATAACAAACACAAAGAACAATTATGCACTCTAAAATTATATTCGGTTTTTTTGAGAAGTTCCGATGGAACAAGATCAGAAGATAAGCTACAAGGTTGTTCCTGCTGTGAATGTAGACAATTCTCAAAAAAGCTTTGATGAAACAAGATCAGAAGTTGCGCTAAAAGAAAGATGTTTTAACTCTGATTACACAACTCTGGGAAAGTAAGTCTAACGCTGCAAACATGATCTTATAGCTCTGACCTTCAAAATTTCTAAAGCAAGCAACAACACATACCTCAATGTTCTGAAGCGTTACAATTCAAATATTTCCATTTCAAGAGTAATGGCTGGAAGGGAACAAGGATCTTTATTTTTGGAAAGCACCTTAACTGTCATTAATCAAGTTTCCAAATGATCATCCATGCTGCGCTTATTTAAACAAGACATGAGGATAAATTGTTTACAATTTTACAACACTCAACAACGTTGCAATCTTTTCTAATCCTCATACATACAATTTTTTCAACTGTGTAAAACATCACAACGTTGTGATACTGTTTTATAAGAAAAATACTGTACAATGTCTTACTATTTTATTATTTAGTGCATTTCCTTGAGAAAAATCGGGTTATGGTTATACTCAAGAAGACTTTGGCAGTAGTCAAATTAGATTTGTAATCAAGATTGATTAGTGGATTAAGACCTCGTTGGAGAGAGGAGAAATCACCTTGATGGATGGACTGGAGTAGTTTGAGTTCAAACGAACCAAGATAAAAACCAACGTGTTCTTTCCATTGAATTTTAAGATTCCAATTCAACCCCCCTTTCTTGTGTGTTTCAATTCTTCAATTGGCATCAGAGCGCATGGTTCTGAATTCAAGCACTTAACCGTGTCAGTAAAAGATCCAAGCTAAGAAAAACACTATGGTGGGACCAAGTTAAAACATCAGCAATGAATACCATGATTAGAAAGACATAGTCAGCGGCAAACCTCCAATCTTTGATGGAGAGAACTTTGATTACTGGAAAGACATAATTGAAAGCTTCTTTCTGGCTTATAATGCTGATCTCTGGGATATAGTTATTGATGGGTACATGAATCCTGTTGATGAAAGTGGTCAAAATACTGACAGAAAAAGAATGTCAGATCATCAAAAGTGAGACTTTAGAAATCATCACAAGGCCAGAACTATTCTCTTGAGTCCCATCTCATATTCAAAGCATGAGAAGATCACAAACAGAGAGACAACAAATCACATGTTTGATTCTATGAGAATGACACATGAAGGCAACACACAAGTAAAAGAAACAAAAGCCCTTGCGCTCATTCAGAAGTATGAAGCCTTCAAAATGGAAGAAAGTGAAACCATTGAAGCAATGTTCTCAAGATTTCAAATTCTGGTTGCCAAGCTGAAAGTTCTGGACAAAGGGTACTCAACTGCTGATCATGTAAAGAAGATCATCAGAAGTTTACCAAAACAATGGAGACCCATGGTTACTACTCTCAAACTGGAAAAATATCTGAACATAATATCTCTAGAAGAACTTGTCAGCTCTCTCAGAAGTCATGAGATTGAGTTAGAAGATGATGATCCCCAAAAGCAAGGTAAGCCTTTAGCCCTTAAATCTAACAAAAAATATGATTCTAAAGTTTTGAAGGCAATAGAAGAAATCTCTGGTGGATCCTTATCA
The DNA here is from genome assembly GCA_948472305.1 of Vicia faba. Taxonomy (NCBI): domain Eukaryota; kingdom Viridiplantae; phylum Streptophyta; class Magnoliopsida; order Fabales; family Fabaceae; genus Vicia; species Vicia faba. Next base: position 223,938,696 of record OX451739.1, on the reverse strand, counting down.
GAAGAAGACAAATTGTCTCTTCTCTCCAGAAGAGTCAATCAGCTGTGGAAGCAAAGGAAAAGGAAGTTCAAAAATTCCAGAAGAATAGGGAATAAGTTTGAACCATCGTTTGGATACAGAAACTCTGAGTTATCTTCTGGACACGGAAAGTCAAGCAACAAGGACATTGTCTACTATGAGTGCAATGAAGAAGGGCACTACAAAAGCGAATTTCCAAGGCTTCAGATGGATAAACCCAAAAAGAAGTTCTCTAAGGAGAAGAATAAAAGTCTCATGGAAATATGGGATGACTCAGATTCTTATGAAGAAGACACAAAATCAGAAGATGAAAGAGCCAACATTGCTCTTATGGCCAACGTGTCAGAAGATACTGAATCATCTGGATCAGAATCAAAATCAAACACTGGAGAGGTATTTCATGACTTTACTATAAATTTACTAAAGCTGAATTAGGAGAAAGTCTAAGTGAAATTCTTGAAAGATATCAGCAACTTCGAGTCAAATTCAAGAACCTGAAAAAGGATCTAGTTTCTGACTCTGAAGAAATTAAGAATCTGAGATTGGAAAATTCTGAGCTGAAAGAAAAAATTTCAAAACTTGAAAACGAATTACAAAACACTAAGAAGGAAACTATCTCAGAAGTTCCTATTAATTCTGATAAGATCATAAAGGAATATGATCATAGCTTTTAGAAATTAATCGCTAAAAACTTAGATAGAAGCAAGATGGTTTCAATTATCTATGGAGTTAGCAGAAATGGCAGAAAAGGTATAGGATACAAAGGTAAAGTACCCCAACCTAAGAAAGTCAAGGATTTGGTTATTAAACGCACTCCTACGAATTCTCACTTTACCTATGGGCACACACATGATTTAAAATATACCAGTAATGATTTCTCTACTAAACCAAAATTCAAACAGAATTTTGGTAACTCTAACAAACAAGGACCCAAAAAGATATGGGTACCTAAGGATAAAATTATATATGTAGAAGATATCTTTGATATAAAGACTGAAACACCAATCCTGGTACCTGGACTCTGGATGCTCTCAACACATGACAGTAAGAAAGCATATGTTCCAAAGTCTGGAACTTAAATCTAGAGGCTACGTAGGTTTTGGAGGCAATCAAAAAGGGAAGATCATTGGCCCTGGAACTGTTGGTAACGATAATCTTCCTTATATTAATAATGTTTTGTTAGTAGATGGATTAATGCATAACCTGTTATCCATAAGTCAATTAAGTGATAACGGTTATGATATAATCTTTAATAAAAAATTCCTATAAAGCTGTTAGTCAGAAAGATGGATCTATCCTCTTTAATGGAAAGAGAAAGAGCAACATTCACAAAATAAAACATTCTGAACTAAAAAGTCAGAATGTAAAATGCCTATTGTCTGTTAACGATGAGTAATGGGTCTGGCACAGAAGATTGGGGCATGTTAGTATGAGAAGAATATCTCAGATTAACAAACTCAATCTGGTCAGAGGACTTCCTAACCAGAAGTTCAGCTCAGATGCTCTGTGTGAAGCATGTCAAAAAGGCAAGTTTGTAAAACCCCCTTTTTGGTTTTGGAACCAGATCCCATACATCATGTCGGGTGAATTGATTTAATTCCTCCTGCATAGCCAATATCCAATCATTGTCTATAAGAGCTTCATCAATGGAAGTTGGCTCAATCAAAGAAACTAATCCCATGAGAGATTCTCCAGAGTTTCTGAATGTGGATCTTGTTCTGATTGGGTCTTCCTTCTTTCCCAGAATGTTTTCTTCAGGATAAGCTAGGCTGCTTCTGGATAACCTTTTTTGGAGAGTTTCTTCACATGTTGTTGTAATGTTTGTGACATCTCCTTCCGATGTTGTTTGTGATTCTTTGTTGGGAACTTTTGATGCAGTGCCTTCAGTACATGTAAATTGAACTACTATATCTGCAAGAGATTCATTTTGCTTTGAATTTTGAGAGCCAAGCTTGTCATCAAATCTAACACCGATTGACTCTTCTACAATATGTGTTTCTGTGTTGTATACTCTGTAGCCTCTTAAGAATTCAGAGTATCCTAACATAATACACTTCTGTGCTTTAGAGTCAAACTTGTTCAGATGTTCTTTGGTGTTAAGAATAAAACAAATACATCCAAATAGATGGAAATACGAGATGTTGGGATTTCTGTTCCTCCACAATTCATATGGAGTCTTATACAGAATAAGTCTTATGGAGATTCTATTCTGAATGTAACACGTTGTGTTAATTTCTTCTACCCAGAAGTTCTTAGCAATGTTAGTCTCGTTGATCATGGTTCTAGCCATTTCTTGTAAAGTTCTGTTCTTTCGTTCTATAACTCCATTTTATTGGGGGAGTTCTAGGAAAAGAGAAATCATGAGAGACGCCATTCTCATTCAAAAATATTTCAAATTTTTTGTTTTCAAATTCTCCACCATGATCACTTCTGACTTTAACAATTCTAAGATCTTTCTCATTTTGGACTTGGTTACAGAAAGCGAAGAACACAGAGTGTGAATCGTCCTTGTGTCTTAAGAACTTTACCCATGTCCATCTTCTATAGTCATCTACGATCACTAATCCATACTTCTTTCCACTAATGGATATAGTTTTTACTGGTCCAAATAGGTCTATGTGCAGAAGTTCTAATGGTCTAGAGGTAGAAACAACATTTTTTAGCGCAACTTCTGATATTCTTTCATCAGAGTTTTTTTGAGAATTGTCTACATTCATAGCAGGATTAAGAGCTTGTTGGAAGCGTTGTTCACACGACTTCCCCCACCTCAATCTTAGTTTTTAAAACTTGTTTTCTTTACTGTATTCATTTTTCTTGTTTTGTTTGCCTCTGAACACGTTAATGCAATCAAGTTTAATATAACTCATCTTTTGACTCTGAATATTAATGTTTATATTGCTTTTTGATTCTTGACAAAAATGGGGAGAACGTAAGATATTTCTAATAACAGTATATCGAGACATAGTCTCAAACATTTTGAATATTATAACTTCTCATTTCTTTTTTTCTGAAAGCAAAACAGGAACAAAACTCTGATGAAGACAGAAGTAGATTGTGATACGGTGGGAAAGAACTGACTGTTTTTTGGAATGCTGGTTTGCGTTTTGCATTTGTTTTCGCAAAATGTCGCGGTAAGCAAGAGTCGCCACCGACTTTTATTTTATCCAACAAGGAAAGGAAAAAAGCACAGAAAAATTCCTTTTTCGAGATATTTCTCGGGTTCGGGGGGTAGATTATAGAAAGGGAAGGTATTAGCACCCTTTCTATCCGTGGTTATCCACAGGCTCTTAGGTACTTGCTCAATTGTTTTCAAAATTGCCTTCTTGGTGCTTGTGGGTTTGAAAAAGTTTTTGTTTTGAAAACTTCGATTTAACTCTTGCTTCTGTCCTCAAGAGCGTATGAAGTTTTTTTGAAAACATTGTTCGAAAAGGAGTGTAAGTGAAAAAGTTTGTTTTGTTTTGAAAGAGCAAGTATCTAAGAACCATCTACCTACTCGAAAAAGGAAACGTTCTATGCCAATGTCCTTTAGACAATGCTATCCTACTATTGATGAGTAGGTAGCACCGTCGTTGGAGTTTGAGGGTCAATTCGAATGCGGGACATACGGTCACCAAAGCAATGTTAGGACGCCTTAGCGATAACCCTAATGTCTTAGATCATTTGTTTTGAGGCAATCATATTTGAGGCAACCGTTTTGAGGCGACTATGATCTTTTAGACAAGAGGGCGACCTATAAAGTGGCCTATACTCAATGACCATGTACAAAGGCAACCAAGTGGGGTGTACCCTAAGAGTGCACATGTAAGAGTGTGTTGTTTTCAGTTAATTTTATCTTTGTACATGTTAATGGTGATCTATGTTGATTTTAGGTTAAAACATTCAGTCTTGTCATGCATCCATATTATCAAACATCTAACAGTTATATTTTGCAGAAAATAAAAGTGCGGAAATTAAATTACAAGGCGTCGGGTATTTACATCGCCAAAGACAACCCCTTTAAAAATAAATAAAGCGATAAAAAATAAATAAAAAGTCCTATTAACCTATTACAAACCGGAGGCAAGTACATTAATATGGTAAAAATAAATAAGTCGCGTGCGGGAAATTAAATCGAGTGCAATTAGGGTTTTGACCCACTTTAGAAAGAAGATATCTTTTTTTTTTTGTTATTTTTATTTTAAGAAAGAAATTAATCTAAATTAATTACTAAATTAAATTAAATAAATTAATTAATGAAAATAAATTATTTTTGGGTTTTTTGGTATTTTTAAGAAAGAAAATAAAAATTAATTGATTTAGTAAAACCTAATTAAGTCTAGTTAATTTTAATTATTTACAAAAATATGTTAAAATTATTCTAGAATTAAAACCTAAATTGATTTATTAGTATTTATTAATAAAATATAAAAGTTAAAATTTTATTGAATAAAAATATTTTTGATGATTTTATTTTATAAGAAAAGAATTTTTGATTGGTTAGAATTTAATAAAACAATTAAATCAATAAAACAAATACTAAATAAAATAAAGAGAGAAGAGGTTTGGGCCTGATTTAGGGGGTCTGAATAGCAATTCTGAGGTCCATTAGTGCTGGCCTCGTTTGACTCCTGCTGATCTTGTGTGCACGCGTTGACCAAAGCCTTGGTGGTCCTTCCATCCCCAGCCATCAGATCTGGCCATTGCCCATCCGTCCCTTGGATACACGAGGATGTATGATGGGCTATAGCTAGGCATGTGTAGTAATCACCTGAAAAGCAAAATTATTAAAGAAGGTGGGGGACCTGGGATTCGAACCCAGGTCCTGATGGATATTGGACACTTGCCTTGCCACTACGCTAAATTGTTTGTTTGTTAATAATATACAAGGAAAATATAATAAAACAAAACGAGTTAATGTGCCAGCAAGACAAAAATATGCGCGCCATATTTGAATGGGCGAATGAGGAAGCGACACGCCATCGTCCCTGTCGTTGGACCGTGGCTAAAGATCAGAACACCTATACCAACGGACAAAGGTCTGTCGCTATAAACCATGTCCATTCCAAAATATTGCATAGGCCATATAAATGAAAGGTAGCACCATGGTTGAGCTCGTCTTGTTCCCCTGAACAAGATGGTACCCTTCACGCAAGCCAATTATTCCTGTAATAAAAAGCCCTAAAAAAACCTAGAAAACCCTACAATGGTGATCCACGATATAAAGCATAAGAATGAAATTGGATATTGCAGAAAGCTAGCAAATGATGTGGTGAATCAGAATATGCAATTATTTTTTACAATGGGTGCAAGAATAACATAAATTGATTTCAAGAATGGAGCGGACTTGTGAACCACTTACAGCGCTCTAGGAGGTTGGAAAATGCGTGATTCTGATTGGTTTTGCTTCTGAGAATTGCCAGGAAGCGATTGTGATGCTTGCCAAGTCCTGAAAGTGCCTCCAAGCTTGATTTCGATCTCAAGTTTTTTATGCTTTTTTTTCAATTTCTGTTCTGCCTCCTTCAACATCCTCCAACCCCTATTTCGATTCCTTTGGTTTCCTTATGTATCATACAATGTGCTAGGGTAACAAATTTGGAATGAATCTCTCTAAATCAATGCATTGGAATTTGATTTGATTCATTCTTTAAACCTTTCTAATTTTGCCAATTTTCAATCTTTTTGTACATGATATGGTGTGATCCGAGTTTGATGATGCTAATTATGATAATTAAGACCTAAAACAACCAAAAAGATCTTAGGTAATCAAAGTTTGGATTTTATATGATTTAATTTGATTTAAAATGAATAAATTCAATAAAAAATGAAATTAAATAATAAAAATAGAATATGAGCTCATGGCTGAAGATAGGACACGTGGACAATGATTCAAGCTCAAATAAAGTGGAAAAGAATGGGCCCATTTGACAAAATTTGAAGTTTTAGGGATAGTTGACTTTTGGCAATTTTGCAAAAATGTCCAACTTCAACAATGCATAACTTCTTAAATTTTGAACTTTTGGAGGTGTTCTTGGACTTTTTAGAAATCTTGATATGTCCTCTAACCAACCCTTTTTGTCTCATCTCATTTTTATATTCCATGCTCAAGTTATAAGCTTTGGAAAAAAGGTGTTTTTGTTGACTTTCAAAAATGACCTATAATGTCCAAATTCATAACTTCTTGTGAGTACATTTTTTGATGTTGGGGTATGAATGTGGATTGTAGGAGATGACATCCTCTTCAAAATGAGCTTTGGATAGGTCATTTCTCATAAAGTATGAGAATGTTATGCTTGGTCAAAGTTGAGTTGACTTTTCCTGTAAAACCCTAATTTAGCAACTTTTGAGTCTTGATGAATTTTGAGCAATCCTTGATGAATCATGACCAACCCTTGATCAAATGATGAAATATACTTCAAAATGAGAATGTTGACAAAAAATATTGAAGTTTGACTGTTCATAGGTCACAGTTGACTTTTGCCCTATCACATTCGATTTTTGGACCCTTTGAGCAATTGACTGAGCAAACTTCCTCTGTAAGGCTTGAAAATTGACATGGATGATCTTGAGAACATATTAGGACATTAGGGAGCACTTGAGGTCATTTGGACTCAAGGACCTTGATGCAACACAAAACCCTAATTTGGGGTTGACTGCCTTAGGAGATAGCTTGTATGTCCAACCCTTGAGCAAGCTTGAGCCAGTTGGAGACTTTTCTTCCCATGTTTTGAGAAATATGGGAGGGCAAATTTTAGGGTACAACAGCTGCCCCTGTTCAATCTTCTTAAACCTAAGTATGTAGATTGGCTTTCGTGTCTTTCGTGATCCGAAGGTGGAAGATGATTGAACACTAGAGTGCCAGAAATTTGCACTCGCATGAAGTGGTATCAGCCTTGTGATGTCAGGAATGGGCTTACAGGTGCCATTTGGAGATTGCTGGAGGGAGGATGGGCCTAAAGATGCCATCTGCATGAGTGTTGATCGCATAAGAGATTCCTTAGCGAGAACTTGCATACCTGTTGTTGTGGAAGATTCCGCTGGGGAAGTCTGATCTTGTTGATATTTAGGAACTTGCCTGTACTTCAACTGAGAGAATACCTCTGCTGAGTTTTAAGAACTTGTCTGTAATTCAACTGGGGGGAAACATCTTTATCGAGATTTAGGACTTGTCTGTAATTCAACGGAGGATAATTCTGTTGAGATTTAAGAACTCGTCCACACTTCGACGGAGGAAAATTGTCGAGATTGAGAACCTTATCTGTAATTCAACCGAGAATAATTCAGTTGAGATTTAAGAACTGGTCAGGTCTTCGACTGAGGGAAACATCTTCATCAAGATCTAGGACTGTCTGTTTACTTCAACGAAGAATAATTCTGTTGAGATTTAAGAACTCGTCCACACTTCGAAGGAGGAAAATTGTCGAGATTGAGAACCTTATCTATAATTCAACCGAGGATAATTCAGTTGGGATTTAAGAACCGGTCAGGTCTTCGACTAAGGGAAACATCTTCATCAAGATCTAGGACTGTCTGTTTACTTCAACGGAGAATAATTCTGTTGAGATTTAAGAACTCGTCCACACTTCGACGGAGGAAAAATGTCGAGATTGAGAACCTTATCTGTAATTCAACCGAGAATAATTCAGTTGAGATTTAAGAACCGGTCAGGTCTTCGACTGAGGGAAACATCTTCATCAAGATCTAGGACTGTCTGTTTACTTCAATTGAGAATAATTCTGTTGAGATTTAAGAACTCGTCCACACTTCGACAGAGGAAAATTGTCGAGACTGAGAACCTTATCTGTAATTCAACCGAGAATAATTCAGTTGAGATTTAAGAACCGGTCAGGTCTTCGACTGAGGGAAACATCTTCATCAAGATCTAGGACTGTCTGTTTACTTCAATAGAGAATAATTCTGTTGAGATTTAAGAACTCGTCCATACTACAACGGAGGAAAATTGTCGAGATTGAGAACCTTATCTATAATTCAACCGAGGATAATTCAGTTAGGATTTAAGAACCGGTCAGGTCTTCAACTGAGGGAAACATCTTCATCAAGATTAGGACTGTCTGTTTACTTCAACGGAGAATAATTCTGTTGAGATTTAAGAACTCGTCCACACTTCGACGGAGGAAAAATGTCGAGATTGAGAACCTTATATGTAATTCAACCGATAATAATTCAGTTGAGATTTAAGAACCGGTCAGGTATTCGACTGAGGAAAACATCTTCATCAAGATCTAGGACTGTCTGTTTACTTCAACGGAGAATAATTCTGTTGAGATTTAAGAACTCGTCCACACTTCGACGGAGGAAAATTTTCGAGATTGAGAACCTTATCTATAATTCAACCGAGAATAATTCAGTTGAGATTTAAGAACCAGTCAGGTCTTCGACTGAGGGAAACATCTTCATCAAGATCTAGGACTGTCTGTTTACTTCAATGGAGAATAATTCTGTTGAGATTTAAGAACTCATCCACACTTCAACGGAGGAAAATTGTCGAGATTTAGAACCTTATCTGTAATTCAACCGAGGATAATTCAGTTGAGATTTAAGAACCGGTCAGGTCTTCGACATAGTTGAGAACTTAACTGCATGTTTCTTGAAAGGTAGAGGTCATTCGTATGCAATGCATGATATATATCAAGCAATGATGTTCTCAAAATAAATTAGATTGTGTTGTATGATGCGTATATGCATGTATCATGATGTATGGAAATGTAATGTTTTAGCTGGGGAAAACAAATCCCGGATAGCTGCTGGAGAAAATAGTTGAATTCTTTGTTTCTGCTGGAAATAGCGGACAACGATGATTGCGAGAATAAACCTGCAGGAGAGGATAACTCCGTTGGGGAATAAACTTATGAGGAGATTACTCTGTGGGGAAGAGATGCTCTGCTGAGGATTCCGCCGATAAATTTCGTTGGGGATGAATTATCGTTGCTGGTGATACTGAATCCTGTTGGGGATTGAATTTCTTGGTTGTGAAAGGGAAGAACTCCACTGGGGATGATCTTTCAGTTGCGACTTCACTGGGAATAACCTCTTAGACTCTAATGGGGATAATCCTTTTAGCTCTGTTGGGGACAATCTTCCAAAGTCTACTGGGGATGATTCTTCAACTCCACTGGGGAAGCTTCTTCAGACTGCGCTGGAAAAATTTCAGACTCCACTGGGGGATATTTTGTATTCTGTCGGGGAATATTTTTATACTCCGTTGGGGAATATTAAAATTGTCAGGGATATTAAGCCTTTTCAGTGTTGATGGTAGATAAACTCTGCTCGGGGAGAATATTACTGATTCATTCACAGTTGCATGTCTGAGCTGGGGAGAGCTATCATTACTGTCTTACTCTGCGGGGAGTGAATGTTACTGGGACGCGTGCTAAGGATATGACGATGGCTTTGCATCGAGACTTTTTTGCCCTTGTTTCTGCGGGAGAAGGTGCCTGTGGAGGCCTTGTGGATCGAGTATTATCCCAACCTATGAGGTGCTTGGTAACTCTCGATTGAAATGACAAGTCTTCTTCTGGTAGGCTAGTGACAAGATGACGGGACATAGTCGTACGCTTTGATCCCTAATTTTTGCCTGGACCGCCCTTTCGGATTTTCAGTCCACCGGGATACCCTTTTTTGCCCAAGCCGCCTTTTCAGGTTTTCGACTTTCCGGGTGTACAATTTTTTTTTATTTTCATCCCTTATTTTTGCCCGAACCCTTTTGGTTCACTGGGAAGCCCTTATTTTTTTCTAGGCCAATCAACCTAGCGGGTCTTTGATTATGCGTAGTACATTTTTTACTATGTCCACGCTCTCAGAGTTTAGGGAGTTGTCACTGTCAGTAGTGTCGTGTTGCCATACTACCAGAAGATGTTTGATCATGCAAGATTCGTTGCTGGAATTCACGTCCAATGCCCCAAGCGATTCAGATAGAGATTTGCCCCTGGCTATCTGGCATCTTTGAGAGATTCCTTGAATCTTGACTTAACTGCCCCAGATGATGGACAATGATCATGTCTGCCCCTTGGTTGGAAATGTTTTATTCCACTTGAGGTGACCCTTTTTATTGGAAAAGTTTTTTTTTCACTAGATATTCGTCGTGTGAATTTCTCTGTTGTTGAACAAATAGTCATATGCAAACAATGTTATTTTAAGAATGCAAAGCTTATGTCTGTTTTGAAGTTCTTTGAAATGCAGTTTTCAATAAAACAAGCGAATCTTTGTAAAATGTGATGTCAACTCAAGATTTACAGCAAGCCCTACAGCTGTCAGGATACCTTTTGTAACAGTATGCTTTCAAACTAACCCATGCTTCAGCTAGGACTTTTAAGGGTTATAACGTGGCCTGGTTCACGGTTTAAGAAACAAAGGATAGAGGCTCAAATTTTATTTATACCCACCCATTCTTCGTGATGTTCTTCGATCCTAAACTCAGCTAATTGTGCATTTAGATCCCGTTTGAGACTTTGCTCTGATATTCCAGTGATGGTTCGGATACTGACAATTTATTTTGAACAGGAAGTCATTTTGTTGAGAGTTTGTAGGACCTCTTTCTTTTTGATTTCGTTATCCCTGTCTTTTTGCCTGAACTGTTTCTTTTTTGATTACAGTCAGCGGGATGCCCCCGTTTTTTTCTTAAGTCTCCTTCATAGTTTTTGACTTAATGGACTTTTATTTCGAGAGATAATGATTGTTTGTCCTTACGATTATACGGAACCATCACCGTCTTTTGTTTTGGAAGGACCTTTTTGATGCCATTCATTGTGCACCTGGATTAACTGAGAAAACTACCATGCCCCAGGTTGTGATTAAGGGTTTTAATTTGTGTGAAAAGAAAAACTCCTACTTCTTTAGCTCAAAGGGGTTGACGAGGGATTATCTTCCTTATAACTCCACTGTTTAGGATTTGAAACAATGCCTGTACATCGTCAGCGGGGTCTATTCAAAAGCATACTGTAGAGATTTTGGTATCATTTTCGTCATCCTCCCTCTAAAGTCTTAGAATTTTTTTTTTAATTGAGAGTTGATCATCACAAAAATGAAAGCAATTTGAATATAGTGAATACGAATGGATTGATTCAAAATAGACATATGTGATGCATTGATAAAGTAACAAAGTTTGACATGAATAAATGTTTGAAAAATCAAAAGAAAATTACAAATTGAAAATTCTAATGAACAAAAGTCTTCTCGTCTGGTCTTGTTACTTCAAATGGTGAGCCTTGGAGGGATGGCAAAAGAATTCAATCTGACAGTCTTGTGTGAGTTCCAATGCTCCTTCATCAATCGGGTCTTGAATTTTGTTTCTCAACGCCCAACAGCTGTTAGTATCATGCCCCGGGCTATTGGAGTGATATGCACACCTTGCATCAGGATTGTACCTTGGGGAGGCTATGTGGGGATTTTGAGGAGGGTCCCTTAACGTCACCAGATTCAATCTCAACAGGTGTTGTAAATCTTGAGACAGCGGCATGTTGAGCTTGGTAAACTGCCTCTTGGGTGTATCCAGCTTACTCTGATTAACCCGTTGTTTTTAGCGAGGTTGTTGTTGGACCCGTGAGGTAGTAGCAACTTGGAGAGGTCTATTCTTCATCAAACCAAACCTTTGACTTCTCGGAAGTTGATTAATGACTTGGTCCCCGGCCTTGACTATTTGCTTCATGCTGTTGTATCTGTCTTGATGAAGTTGGTTGATAATGGTTCTCAGCTCTTCTTGTTCTCGAGCTAAGCCTTGGATAAGATCCATCTGCCCCAACATCTGGGTTTTCATGGCACTGAACTCAGCTTGCAGTTGTTCCAGCCGTTCGTCCTTATTGTCTTCAGGACTTTTCTTGACCAAGTTCCCGATGAGGAGTGTTTTCAACTCTTCCTGCCCCTTGGATAGGTTTAGGAATACGTCCCTGAACTGAGCTTATTGAGTTTGAAGATCTTTGTTGTCTTGTTTGAGAGCCATTGCTGAAATAAACAGCGAGGACATGAGAGACCGGTATTGGAAGACCTGTTATGCAATGATATGTATGATATATGTATGTAATGTTTTCAAGGATCTCGCGGGGTAAACAAGAAACTGTTAAAATTTGTTTGCAGATTGATTGAAGAACTTCGTGTCGTTGAGAATCTTCCTTCAAGAGTCAAGCTCACCATATCGAGTAGGTCATAGCCAGTGACTCAAATCATCGTGTTTTGATCTCTGGACGACATTAGCTAGAGGAAAATAAATCCCCTTTGCCCCTTGTTGGACTTTTGATTTACCATAACCTGCATCACAAACCCTTGAGATCCTTGAAATGGTTAAGGAAATGTTAAGGCATGATATTATGATGTGTATGTTATGCGTTTAAGCAAAAGTGTGAGGTGCTGTAAGTAAACCCTGCAATAAATCCAAATTATTGGGTAAGTACTGTAGACCAAACCTACAAGGAACTCATGTTGTTAGATAACAAGAATGTGCAAGTAGTTCAAGTTTAAAAGCACATAAGTCACACAAACAGCCTTAAATTTAGGCTTGCATGGGGTCTAGGTATTACTCTCTTGAAGTTCGGTTGGTTCAACCTGTCCTAATAATAATAACCGGGTTCTAGAGGATCTCAATATCACTGACCACCCTCGATCGGTCATAATTCCAGTTTAGCAACCTTTTCTTGCGGCCGGAATCATCGCGAGAGTTTAGTCTCAATGAGTGTAGCATACTGCTACTGTTCTATGGCCAAGTTGGTCAATTATAGGTTCTAAGGTCAGTTGGTGCTTAATGACCCCTTAGCAGACCCATATTCTCCTCGTTGCACCACAAGGGATATCGGTACATACTAAAGTGCCACACCAACGTAGCTACTACTTCAACCGTATCGGTCTACGCCGTACAGTTCCCTCATAGTTTATTGCTACTTACCTAAAGGGTATCCCCAGATCCGGGTTAGGATCTATAGTAACTCTGATACAAGCCCACAAATATAAATCATACAAGTCAAGCAATTGAAAACATTATTAACTATTCCTAAGGTACACCCCACTTATAAGCGTTCCCAGCAGAGTCGCCAGTTCTGTGATACAGCGGGAAAGAACTGACTGTTTTTTGGAATGCTGGTTTGTGTTTTGCGTTTGTTTTTGCAAAATGTCGCGGTAAGCAAGAGTCGCCACCAACTTTTATTTTATCCAACAAGGAAAGGAAAAAAGCACAGAAAAATTCCTTTTTCGAGATATTTCTCGGGTTCAGGGGGTAGATTATAGAAAGGGAAGGTATTAGCACCCTTTCTATCGGTTGTTATCCACGGGCTCTTAGGTACTTGCTCAATTGTTTTCAAAATTGCTTTCTTGGTGCTTGTGGGTTTGAAAAAGTTTTTGTTTTGAAAACTTCGATTTAACTCTTGCTTCTGTCCTCAAGAGCGTATGAAGTGTTTTTGAAAACTTTGTTCGAAAAGGAGTGTAAGTGAAATAGTTTGTTTTGTTTTGAAAGAGCAAGTATCTAAGAACCATCTACCTACTCGAAAAAGGAATCGTTCTATGATAATTTCCTTTAGACAATGTTATCCTACTATTGATGAGTAGGTAGCACCGTCGTTGGAGTTTGAGGGTCAATTCGAATGCGGGACATATGGTCACCAAAGCAATGTTAGGATGCCTTAGCGATAACCCTAATGTCTTAGATCATTTGTTTTGAGGCAATCATATCTGAGGCAACCGTTTCAAGGCGACTATGATCTTTTAGATAAGAGGGCGACCTCTAAAGTGACCTATACTCAATGACCGCGTACGAAGGCAACCAAGTGGGGTGTACCCTAAGAGTGCGCATGTTCGAGTGTGTTGTTTTCAGTTAATTTTATCTTTGTACATGTTAATGGTGATCTATGTTGATTTTAGGTTAAAACATTCAGTCTTGTCATGCATCCCTATTATCAAACATCTAACAGTTATATTTTGCGGAAAATAAAAGTGCGGAAATTAAATTACAAGGCGTCGGGTATTTACATCGCCAAAGACAAACCCTTTAAAAATAAATAAAGCGATAAAAAATAAATAAAAAGTCCTATTAACTTATTACAAACCGGAGGCAAGTACATTAATATGGTAAAAATAAATAAGTCGCGTGCGGGAAATTAAATCGAGTGCAATTAGGGTTTTGACCCTCTTTTGAAAGAAGATTTCTTTTTTTTGTTATTTTTATTTTAAGAAAGAAATTAATCTAAATTAATTACTAAATTAAATTAAATAAATTAATTAATGAAAATAAATTATTTTTGGGTTTTTTGGTATTTTTAAGAAAGAAAATAAAAATTAATTGATTTAGTAAAACCTAATTAAGTCTAGTTAATTTTAATTATTTACAAAAATATGTTAAAATTATTCTAGAATTAAAACCTAAATTGATTTATTAGTATTTATTAATAAAATATAAAAGTTAAAATTTTATTGAATAAAAATATTTTTGATGATTTTATTTTATAAGAAAAGAATTTTTGATTGGTTAGAATTTAATAAAACAATTAAATCAATAAAACAAATACTAAATAAAATAAAGAGAGAAGAGGTTTGGGCCTGATTTTGGGGGTCTGAATAGCAATTCTGAGGCCCATTAGTGCTGGTCTCGTTTGACTCCTGCTGATCTTGTGTGCACGCGTTGACCAAAGCCTTGGTGGTCCTTCCATCCCCAGCCATCAGATCTGGCCATTGGCCATCTGTCCCTTGGATACACGAGGATGTATGATAGGCTGTAGCTAGGCATGTGTACGTAATCACCTGAAAAGCAAAATTATTAAAGAAGGTGGGGGACCTGGAATTCGAACCCAGGTCTTGATGGATATTGGACACTTGCCTTGCCACTATGCTGAATTGTTTGTTTGTTAATAATATACAAGGAAAATATAATAAAACAAAATGAGTTAATGTGCCAGCAAGACAAAAATATGCGCGCCATATTTGAATGGGCAAATGAGGAAGCGAAACGCCATCGTCTCTGTCATTGGACCGTGGCTAAAGATCAGAACACCTATACCAACGGACAAAGGTCCGTCACTATAAACCATGTCCATTCCAAAATCTTGCATAGGCCATATAAATGAAAGGTAGCACCATGGTTGAGCTCGTCTTGTTCCCCTGAACAAGATGGTAACCTTCACGCAAGCCAATTATTCTTGTAATAAAAAGCCCTAAAAAAACCTAGAAAATCCTACAATGGTGATCCACGATATAAAGCATAAGAATGAAATTGGTTATTGCAGAAAGCTAGCAAATGATGTGGTGAATCAGAATATGCAACTATTTTTTACAATGGGTGCAAGAATAACATAAATTGATTTCAAGAATGGAGAGGACTCGTGAACCACTTACAGCGCTCTAGGAGGTTAGAAAATGCGTGATTCTGATTGGTTTTGCTTCTGAGAATTACCAGGAAGCGATTGTGATGCTTGCCAAGTCCTGAAAGTGCCTCCAAGCTTGATTTTGATCTCAAGTTTTTATGCTTTTTTTCAATTTCTATTCTTCCTCCTTCAACATCCTCCAACCCCTATTTCGATTTCTTTGGCTTCCTTATGTATCATACAATGTGCTAGGGTAACAAATTTGGAATGAATCTCTCTAAATCAATGCATTGGAATTTGATTTGATTCATTCTTTAAACCTTTCCAATTTTGCCAATTTTCAATCTTTTTGTACATGATATGGTGTGATCCGAGTTTGATGATGCTAATGATGATAATTAAGACCTGAAACAACCAAAAAGATCTTAGGTAATCAAAGTTTGGATTTTATACGATTTAATTTGATTTAAAATAAATAAATTCAATAAAAAATAAAATAAAATAATAAAAATAGAATATGAGCTCATGGATGAAGCTAGGACACGTGGACAATGGTGCAAGCTCAAATCAAGTGGAAAAGAATGGGCCCATTTGACAAAATTTGAAGTTTTGGGGATAGTTGACTTTTGGCAATTTTGCAAAAATGTCCAACTTCAACAATGCATAACTTCTTCAATTTTGAAATTTTGGATGTGTTCTTGGACTTTTTAGAAAGCTTGAGATGTTATCTAACCAAACCTTTTGTCTCATATCATTTTGATATTCCATGCTCAAGTTATAAGCTTTGGTAAAAAAGGTGTTTTTGTTGATATTCAAAAATGACCTATAATGTCCAAATTCATAACTTCTTGTGAGTGCATTTTTTGATCTTGGGGTATGAATATGGATTGTAGGAGATGGAATCCTCTTTAAAATGAGCTTGTGATGGGTCATTTATCATAAAGTATGAGAAAGTTATGCTTGGTCAAAGTTGAGTTGACTTTTCCTGCAAAACCCTAATTTAGCAACTTTTGAGTCTTGATAAATTTTGAGCAATCCTTGATGAATCATGATAAACCCTTGATAAAATGATGAAATATCCTTCAAAATGAGAATGTTGACAAAATATCTTGAAGTTTGACTGTTCATAGGTCACAGTTGACTTTTGCCCTCGCACAGTCGATTTTTGGACCCTTTGAGCAATTGACTGTGCAAACTTCCTCTGCAAGGCTTGAAACTTGACATGGATGATCTTGAGAACATATTAGGACATTAGGGAGCACTTGAGGTCATTTGGACTCAAGGACCTTGATGCAACACAAAATCCTAATTTGGGGTTGACTGCCTTAGGAGATAGCTTGTTTGTCCAACCCTTGAGAAAGCTTGAGCCACTTGGAGACTTTTCTTGCCATGTTTTGATAAATATGGGAGGGCAAATTTTGGGGTACAACATAGATGCATAAAAATCTCTGATCAGAATGAACTTCGGAGAAGTAATTTATCTCTATCTGAGTACTCAGCTCAAGGGGGAGACCCTATAATGATTTATGTTCTGTTTATTCTGATTGAAATATCCTAGTTTTTGTCATCATAAAAAAGGGGGAGATTGTTAGAACATAGTTTGATTCTACAACCCTAGTAAGAGTTTTGATGATAACAAAAACAAAGAACAATTATGCACTCTAAAATTATATTCTGTTTTGTAGAGAATTTCTTATGGAACAAGATCAAAAAATAAGCTACAAGGCCGTTCCTGCTGTGAATGTAGACAATTCTCAAAAAAGCTTTGATGAAATAAGATCAGAAGTTGCACTAAAAGAAAGATGTTTTAATTCTGATTACACAACTCTGGGAAAGTAAATCTAACGCTGCAAACAGGATCTTATGGCTCTGACCTTCAAAAGTTATGAAGCAAGCAGCAATGCATACCTTAACGTTCTGAAGCGTTACAAATAAAATATTTCCATTTCAAGAGTAACGGATGGAAGGGAACAAGGATCTTTATTTTTGGAAAGCACCTTAACTGTCATTAATCAAGTTTCCAAATGATCATCCATGTTGCGCCTATTTAAACAAGACGTAAGGATAAATAGTTTACGATTTTACAATACTCAACAACGCTACAATCTTTTCTAATCCTCATACATATAATTCTTTCAAATGTGTAAAAACATCACAGATACTGTTTTGTAAGAAAACAATATTGTACATTGTCTTACTATTATATTATTTAGTGCATTTCCTTGAGAAAATTCGGGTTGTGGTTATACTCAAGAAGACTTTGGCAGTAGTCAAAGTATATTTGTAATCAAGACTGATTAGTGGATTAAGACCTTGTTGGAGAGAGGCGAAATCAACTTGATGGATGGACTGGAATAGTTTGATTTCAAACGAACCAGAATAAAAATCAATGTGTTCTTTCAATTGAATTTTAAGATTCCAATTCAACCCCCCCCCCCCCCCCCCCCCCCCTTCTTGTGTTTTTCAATTCTTCACCCTTGTGGTAGTTGAGCTGTTTTGGATATGATGAAGTTATTTAGAAGTATCTTAATAAAGATGTTTTGAATTATGAATTTCCGATGCAAGTAAGTTGAAAAAGTATGGTTGTTAAGCACGAAGTATTTAATGTAATTGATTTTTGAAAACCCGTGTTACAGAGCAGGATGTGTTTTACTATGAAGTTTGATGAAGTAAATGTGACACCCTTTTTGGTGCATTACTCAGATTTAATTATTGAATTATCTTGCAAATATTCTTTGGGGTTTAGAAGGGTGTTACACAATATATTATGTAATTCATCCATACATTTTCATATAACACTATCATGTTAGATCATATTATTCAACATCACTCATCATACAAAACTTATACAAGGTTCCATGTTTCAGCATAATTTCCATCATTACTGGCATTCCTATATCTGCCTAAGTCATACTAGTCATTATGAATCAAAAGAACTTACATTGCATGCAAAAACAGGAATATCCGCACCTCAGCCTGCTCATACGCGTATGGCCCTGCCCCATACACGTATGAATCACTTCCCTGCCCATCTCCTGAGTGTCATACGTTTAGGGGCACATATCCCAAGCCTCATATGCATATCGTATACATACGACCAAAGGAAAATTTCCCCCAAAAACCTCTCTAAAACCTTCCATACGCGAAACAGCTATCCCATACGTATTTAGCCTTCCTCTCATACGTGTATCATACGTGTTCCAGTAGAATGGTCGTGATGGCTTGGGGACAGGGCGTGTACCATACGCGTACAACCCCTGAGAGTGTCCCCCATACCCGTATTACCTCTATCATATGCGTATTGCCAGCCTGTTACCCCAAAAATTCCGATTTCATATCAGTACGACTTCCGCTCATTTAGAGCACTTCCAAGCTCCTAATGTTGATCCAAAATAGTGTTTTTACACCTAACAACCTATATATTTAGATCAATCTCATTAATTTATCATCCTATAACAATTCTCTACACAAAATTCTCACTTTTCATCATCTTCCTAAACCCACATTTTCTAGATTGGGGTTTTTATGGAATAACACCACAACAACAATCATCAACAACAATCACATCATTCGCATCAATTAATTCATAATTCCACATAAAGACAACATCAATCAAACAAAAGAAGAATATATATATATATATATATATATATATATATATATATATATATATATATATATATATATATATATATATATATATATATATATATATATATATATATATATATATATATATATATATATATATATATATATATATATATATATATATATATATATATATATATATATATATATATATATATATATATATATATATATCAATTACATACAAAACCTAAAGAGGAAAAGAAACCCTCACTGCCCTCTCATGTTATAATCACTCTTTAGAGAATTCATTCTCCCCCTTACCTTAGTTTGGAGCTTTGGATCCTTCAACAATGGTGGAATTCTCTCTTGCCTTAGATTTTCCTTCTCTTCTCTTTTCTTTTTCTATGTGACAATACTTTTCCCAATTTCTCCTTCTATAACTCTCTCTAAATAATTATGTTTTATTCTTAATAAAAAAATAGTAATGGAAATAATTATAATAATAATTATAATATTAATAATAATATTATTGTTAGTGGTAGCTATACCATATATCTAATAATATTTTTATTAATAATAATAGTATATTCCATCATTCACCAATATTATTACTACTATAACACAAACCAAGTTTAATTCTAGTTATCTAATTAGAACTAAGTTCTCACATACCCTTAGTTATGCCAAAATAATTGAAAATCAACCAACAATGACTAAATATTTAAATGGAGCATTACAACTCTCTTTCACTTAGAATATTTTCATCCTAAAAAATTACCTTATGCGAACAATTCCGAATAAGACTCCCGTATCTTACTCTCTAATTCTCACGTCATACTTTCTCCGGCTGCTCCTCCCCAAACTACTTTCATGAGAGGAATTTACTTTCCCTTCAACTTCTCCATTTCACGGCCTTCGATCCTCACCGGCAAGGTTTCAACTATATGGTTATCCCTCACTTGCACGTCATCCATCGGGATCACATGAGTGGATCCGAAACGTACTTCCGAAGTTGCGACACGTGGAACACATCATGTAAATTCGAAAGGTTAGGGGGCAAGGCCATCCTATAAGCAACAGTTCCCACTTTGTCAGAAATCTAATATGGACCAATAACCGAGGAGTAAGTTTCTTCAATTTTAATGCTTGTTCAACACCAGTCACCGGTGTGACTCTAAAAAATACATGATCTCCCTCTTGAAACTCTAGGTCATTCCTTTGCTTGTCATGGTAACTCTTCTGCCTAATCTACAAAGTTATCATCTTTTCCAGAATTAGATTCACTTTTTATGTAGTTTGTTGAACAATTTATGTCACAAGCACTACACTTTCACCAGATTCATACCAACACAACAGAGTCCTACACCTCCAACCATACAATGCCTCAAACAGTGTCATTCCAATGCTAAAAAGGTAAATATTATTATAAGTAAACTCTATTAATGGAAGATAACTATCCCATGATCCTCCTTACTCAAGCACATAAGCTCTAAACAAATCTTCCAACAATTCAATAGTTATCTCTGTCTGTCCATCTGTCTATGGATGATATGTGTTAGAGCGTTATAGTGGCAAGCAACAAAAGTTTTGGAAATATTTATCCGGAAATTTATCGTGTCCACAGATATTGGTTATTGGATTATCCTTCGACAAATATCTCGTTAGTGAGTTTGGGGATAAATGGGTTTGTAAAGAAAATGTTATCAAGATAAAATAAATGTAAACAAAAGTATAAACCAAGGAAGAACTTATCAAGCCTGCATATAATTTACTCATCACAGACTTAAATCTACCGACCAGTTACATTCATCCTAACAATACTCATAAATGTCACCACATATCACTCACAACCTAAGTCATTTCTAACCCAAATTGAGACTGATTGTATCACTAAGGAAATGATCTCTCTACCTCCTCAACAACACAGAAGACAAATATGTAATTGCACTGACAATATCTTAGCACAACACAACCACATAGAGGCATTAAGCTCTGATACCCAAGTAGATGTCAGCTCTAAATCTATCTCTAGAGTTCAGAAACTAACAGATAATCATCCTAGATAAGAATCTAAGCAGTATATGTCTATAACAACTCAAATCCCTAGCACAGAGCAAAAATTCAGGACAACAATTGACAGAGATTAATAAAGCAAGTTTTATATAACACCATGGGTGATAAGTTCAAAGTAGAATACATACAAAACCCAATAAAAGAGAAATAAATAGAGAAGAGAAGAGATAAACCACAAATCTTTCGGTTTGTCAGAGCCGGTTGACGAGCAATCCACCCTGGATCATCTGTATGCAAGCCCTATTATTGTTATCTAAGCTAATCCACTATAAAAATGAAGGTTGATGGAGTTGGGATAAAAAATACACAAAACCATACCCAAAAAATGTGTTTTTACCCCTAAATACGCATTTCTGACTGTCCTGCATCGCCCAACGACCAAAAAGCGTCGCTCGGTGACCAAAACTGCATCTTTTCCATGCTTCAGGTCGCTCTTGAATTGCCCGGCGACCAAAAAGCTTCGCCTGACGACAAATGACAAAAAGTTGAAAAACCAGCACAGATTCAGCCATAAGTTTTGAACCGTAAATTCGATTCACGCACGGTCGTAAGCGTTGGAAAGCTTATTAAATGTTTTATCTAAAAATGTCTAAATATCAATGCTTGAATACCTACAAAAATGAGATAAAATCAATTAAACTCAATGATATTTACATAATAACGTAATAAATACACTATAACATAAACTATACCGACTATACACTAAAGTTGAGGTTTATTGATAAAAAGCAAACGAATTAAGCCGATGACTGCTAATTATTCACACTCAAATCCACAACAATTTAACACTCATAAATATGCCAAAGTCAATCTCAAATTAGAGCCCAACGCAGCCTGTAGACTCTCCAAAAATCCAAAAGTGAACCTTGGATCTCTATTAGACACGATTCTAGATGGAACACCATGAAGCTTCACAATCACACGGATATAAATCTCCACTAACTGTGCTACTGAAAAATTGATATTAATCGAAATATAATGAGATGACTTTGTTAGCCTATCAACAATCACCCAAATCGTAACATGCCCCCTTGGAGTACTCAGAAGTCCCGTCATAAAGTCCAACAATATACTATCCCACTTCCACTTCGGAACATCTAACAGTTTCAAAAATCCCACAGGTTTTTGATGTTTGACTTTTGACTTCTGGAAAGTCAAACACGCATACACAAACCGTGCTACATCTCGTTTCAATTTGGACCACTAAAAATAACTTCTTCAAGTCGTGATACATATTAGTAGCTCTCGAATGAATACTCAAAATACTTCTATGAATTTCTTCCATAATCATCTTTTCATGTCTCCATCATCAAGAATACAAAGTTTATCCCGGAATCTCAAGACACCTTATGCGTATACTTTGAAATCACTATCTTCAGACTGATTACTTATAACCATCAAATCTACTAGAAATCTACTTGAAATCACTATTTTTCAAGAAATCACTATTAATCTTCAACATTCCCAGCATCACACTCTGCGGTGTCAATTCACAAACTAAACTCATGTCTCTGAATTGCTTAATCAATTTTAATTCTTTAACCATCATAGTAAACATATGTAACAATTCCTGACTTAAAGCATCCGCTACAACATTAGCTTTACTCGGATGGTAATTTAAGCCAAAATCATAATCCTTCAACAGTTCTAGCCATCTTCATTGTCTCATATTCAATTCCTTTTAGTCGAACAAATATTTCAAGCTCTTGTGATCACTAAATACTTTAAATCTGGAGCCGTAAAGATAATGCCTCCAAATCTTTAGTACAAACACCACTGCAAGTAATTCTAGATCATGAGTAGGATAATTTCTTTCATGAATCCTCAATTGCCTCGAAGCATAAGCTACCACTTTATCATTCTACATAAGCACACCGCCTAAACCCAATTTAGAAGCATCATAATATAGAACAAACTATTCTTTATGATTAGGTAATATCAAAATCGAAGTCGTCGTCAATTTCTTCTTTAGCTTGGTAAAACTTTCCTCACACTGGATATCCCATACAAACGTTTTACCTTTACAAGTCAGCTGAGCCAACGAAAGTGCTAACTTAGAAAAGCCTTCAATGAATATTCTATAATAACCAGCCAAGATCAAAAAGCTTCTAATTTCTGTAACCAACTTTGGAGTCTCCCACTACAATACCGCTTCTACCTTGGATGGATCTACAGTAATACCATCACCTGAAATAACATGACCAAGAAAACTAACCTTCTCTAACCAGAACTCACACTTTGAAAACTTAGCATATAGCTTCTTCTCTTTCAACACTTGCAATGCAATTCCCAAATGCTCAACATGCTCTTCCTCTGATTTGGAATATATCAAAGTATCATCAATGAATACGACTATGGACCGATCCAAGTAAGTGCAAAAGATACGGTTCATATACTCCATAAATACTCCCGATGCATTGGTAACACCAAATGGCATCACCAGATACTCATAATGTCCATATCGAGTTCTGAAAGTTGTCTTCTGAATATCATCATCTTTGGCTTGAATCTGATGATAGCCCGATCTCAAGTCAATCTTTCTAAATACATGTGCACCCACTAGTTGATCCATCAAGTCATCTATTCTCGAAGTGGATACTTATTTTTAATTGTTACTTTATCGGTAATCAACATAGAGTCTCATACTACCGTCCTTCTTTTTCACTAGCAACATTGGAGCTCCCTGTTAGGGGAAATTCCGAGGGAGCATTATTTACTAGGACACACCTTTTGTGAGAGACAAACCACATATCCACCTAAAACCTTAAGGTGATAGGTGTGTGGGTTATCTCACTTATAAAGTGTTCATTCTTCCCTTTTCTAATCAATGTGAGACTTCTTCCTCATACTTGATTCTCAACACTCCTCCTCAAGTGTGAGTCTACAATGCTCCCCCTCATATGGAAGCTCTCTCTTCCATATAAACATGTACCTCCAGTCCCTTTACTCAAAACCAAAGGCTCTGATACCACTATTATGGGCAATTGTGAGGGAGCATTCTTTACTGGGACACACCTATTGTGAGAGACACACCACATATCCACCTAAAAAACCTTAAGATGATAGTTGTGTGGGTTCTCTCACTTATAAAGTGTTCATTCTTCCATTTTCTAATCAATGTGGGACTCCTTACTCACACTTGATTCTCAATACTCCTCAAGGCGATACGCTTGGTCTCACAAATTTCTTTTCAAGCAAGTCTTGAATTTGCTTCTTCAACTCTGTTAGTTCAGATGCTGACATCCTGTATGGTGCCATAGAAATGGGTCTGGTACCAGTAACAAGATCAATAGAAAACTCCACTTCTCTTTGTGGCGGCACATCTGGAATATCATCTGAGAAAACTTTAGGAAAGTCACACACTACCTGTAACTCATCAATTGTAGCCTGATTCTCAATAGACAAGGACACCATCAAGGAAAATGTAGTAGCGGTATAGTGGCAAGAAAAAAGTAAAGTATTATTTTACATGGTGATATAGGTTATATCGTATCGTGTCCATAGAGATTGGTTATCGATTCTCCGTTCGACAAAAACATTTGTTAATGAGTTTGGGTTTGAATGAAAGAAAAAAGTTATCAACAAAAAAAAGTATAAAAATAAAAGAAAAATGAATAACTTATCAGGACTGCATATATACTACTTCTCACAGACTTAACCCTATTGACCAGATATACTTAACCTACAATACTCGTCAATGTCACCATGTAATACTCACAACCTAAGTCATTTCTAACCCAAATTGAGAGGTTGACTGTATAACCTCAATAGCGATCTCTCAACCACCTCAACAATACAGAAGTCAACCATGCTAATCCCATTGACAATCTCTCAGAGCGACACAACCAACACAGAGGCATTAATCACAGACACCCAAGTGAATGCAAGCTCTAAATGTATCTCTAAAGTCCAGAAACTAACAGACTATTTATAACAGCCCAATTTAATTAGAATTATTTTTAATTAAATAATAAGGTGATGTGGTGTATTTACATGAATTGATGGGTTTTATGATGTGGTGTGATGCCTTTGTTGAGGACTAGGCGCATTAGAATAATGGGAGTTGAGGTTATAGGGGTGTATGACTAAATGTGTAGAGACATGGGGTGTGTAGTATAGTATGAATTATTATTATTATTATTATTATTATTATTATTATTATTATTATTATCATTATTATTATTATTATTATTATTATTATATTAGGATTATTATTATTTTATAATAATAATTAAATAGTTATTTAATTGGGATAGTTATATTATTATTGGATTATAAGAGGTGAGAATAGAGAGAAGAAAGTCAGAACGTGAAAAATAGAAGAGAAGCGCATAAGTGAGAAGAGCACTAGAAAGGTAGGGCAATAAGATTCATCGTAGGAATCAAGAACCGACAAAAAATCTAAGGTAACGGGGGATTCTAACACTATAATGGGTTTCCTAATGATGGGGTATAGTAGAATTTAGGTTTCGTTGTTGCATGTTTTGATTTTCTTCCTAATTGGTGTTTTTGGGGTTTTCTCCCATTGATGAATTTTGATGCATTTTGGATGATTGATTGTGAATTTGGTGATGTGTTTTGGTTAGCATTGATAGGCATATGTTGGTGAATAATTAGCAAGTTTGCAAAACATTATTTTGTGACATCTCACCCATTATATTTTAATGTTACCTTTACGTGAGTAACATACAGATGATCCGAAGTAGCTCTAGGTTGAGGTTAGCTTAAGAGTCACCTCAGTTTCATAGATTTAGTCGGTGTCTGCTCTGATACGTAACACTTGGGGGTTTTGCATTTGTCTTATTATGTTGGGAGTAAACTTTGTGTAGCTCTGTTGTTTTGAATTTGCGTTATGATTATGCAAATTTTTGAATGATGAAAAATACCACTCATATTGAGGGTTTAGAATAACTATTTATCGATGTTTTCTGCTACAATAAATGAAATGAAGTTTAAGACTTATGAACATGTGATTTGTGTTGCGCATCCTAATTAGTGAGCATGTGTGATCTAAGAAGTATGTGACATCCTATTTTAATGTTGTATTTTAGAAATAAATTTACTCTGTTTTTATATTAAAATTACCGACGAGGAAATGAGGTGTTACACTATTATCCTAGATAAGAATCCGAGCAGTATACATGTATAGCAACCCCGAAAAACACAGAGCAAAAATCCTGGATAATAATCGACAAAGATTTGTAAGGAAAGCTTTATATAACGCCATGGGAGACAAATATACACGAGTTCAAAGTAAATACATATACAAACTTAAATAATAGAGAATACACAAAGAAAACGAGAAATGAACCACAAATCTACCAGTTTGTCAATGCCGATCGAAGAGCAATCCACCCCGGATCATCCGTATGCAAGCTCCATAGTTGTTATCTAAGATAATCCACTATAAAATAAGGTTGATGGAGTTGGGATATCAAAGACCACACCCAAAACCATAACCATATAAAATTAAATGAAAAGTAAATATAAACAATTTTAGATCCGCGCGCGTCGCCTGGGGACATAAAAGTGTCGCCCGGCGACGATTCTTAAATATAAGGCCCATGTTGCACCATGTACGCAACTGGCCATAAATATCTTCTATCGCACAATGACAGAAAGCTTCGCCCGACAACACCCTTATTTCCTCACCTGGCGACACAACAACGAAGCAAGGCAGACCCAATTGGAAAATTTACTTCATCCCAATGCTCCACCGTCGTCCGGTGATACAGACGCGATGCCCTATCTCCCGACCATCATCCGACGATGCACACCAGTCCAATAACTTCTGTCGCTTTCTCTGCACAAATTTAAATGACTTTCTCTTCTTGGCCTTATTCCTTTATTGATACAACAATCCATCTTGTAGATTTTATTCTT
Organism: Vicia faba; assembly: GCA_948472305.1. Lineage (NCBI taxonomy): Eukaryota > Viridiplantae > Streptophyta > Magnoliopsida > Fabales > Fabaceae > Vicia > Vicia faba. The sequence continues at coordinate 223,911,856 of OX451739.1, read as the reverse complement.
GCTCCAACAATGCTCGAATACCTACAAAATAAATACAAAACTATCAATAAATACATTATGTACACAAAAATGCTTTATACAAAAACTAAATGAACTTATGAACAAAGTCGGGTTTATTCAACAAATATTAACAACAAAGAGTAGATAAGTGCAATAAAAAGTATATACAAAATAAATACATTTTGCACTTATCAAACTCTCCCCAAGTTGAACTTGTTTGTCCTCAAACAACGCCAAACAACTCAAAGAAGCAAAAATAATCAACCAAAGAATCACGAATCAATAAGTTTTAAAAACGGAAAACAAATATATGGTTCAAACAAAAACATACAAGATAAAGACTTACCACAATCCTAAAATGACAACATGTAAATGAAAAAAATCCTTAGTACAAAAATCATACAAAACATTCTAAAACAAAAAAAGATCAATCATGAATCACACCTAGTAAAAATTCACCGGCAGATGAAGAACACACAGAAGTGAGGGACAACAATACTCATCCACAATCTTGCAAACAATAGACTAAATTATGCATTCATCAAAAAACTCATATTAAATATATAAAGCTAATCGAAACAAAAACTTACTTAAACCTAAGGGAGTGATTAACTCATAAAAGTTAAAACATTAAATTTCAATCAAACTTCTTTCTTCATCCCAAAGCTAACAAACCAATCACAATATTTATTAACACAACATTAATCCATACTCTTTTTGTTTTTCTTTTTCAAAGCTTTTTAAAAAAAATTCTTTGTTTTTCTTTTCTCTTCCTTTTTCACATTTTTTTTTCTTTTCTTTCTCACAAACTCATAACAATCACAACATAAGTACATAAACATTCCTCTCCCCAACTTGAATTAAACCATCATCTAAGGCAAGGTAAAAATTCAACTAAAATCATAGTTGAAAGCTCAAGAAAACAAAGAATCAACATCCAATAAAAAAGGAAAACCAAACACTCATAGACAAGCATTAGGTTCAAAAACAACATGGACATTGATAAAAAAAGCTCAAAGGGGATACTAATGATCACACGTTCACAAGGTGAATTGACTATTTGGATAGGTAGTTGTTCTCAAAATGAAACAAAATTCCTTGATCACTTTCATGCTTCCATACAATCAACACAAACAAAATATTTAATATAATAAAATCCAGTTAAAATAAGAATGTGGCCTCTAACATATATGAATAATGGAAACCTTCCTCACAGTTGGGGTAAAAAGGGAACTAAAGTGATTCAAGTCATGAGAAAGTAATGAAAAAATAATGGATAACATGGTAATTGTACAAATTAAAAGTTTCCTAAATATGTTATGCTATAGAAAGCAATAAACGAGTATCTGGTGTGTACCAACTTCAAAACTATCATTACCATACATCTGCAAGTTGAAACACTCAAATTCGGACAATTACCAAAAGTGGCCTCAATCTATAGAACCAAAATTTGAGTCCAAACAAATAACAAAAGAATTAACTCAACTAAACAAACGAGTGAAATTGATTAAACAAGTTGAAAAGTGAAGATTCGAGACTTTAGAACAGGTCTAACTTTAACTTGTTTAAGTAGAGATCACCACACTACCTAAACTAAAACAATGAAAAACAATAAAACATGTTTGTTTTATGTCATAATCTCAAAGCCTGTGATTTAAGAATGTTCCTCCAAGTTGCTTCCACCCGATTATTCTTAACCCACACACAAGCAAACGTGAAAGGAAACAAACAATGATATAACAAATTCACAAGTATAGAAAACATGTACAAGTGTGGTAAACATAAACAAATAAATTCACAAGTAAACATAAACAAGTTCATGCATAATTTATATACAACATATACATTAATTACAAAACTCAAAAACAAAGAAACTATCACAATGCGAAACAATAAACACCAATCCACCGCAATAGTGCCATTTTGTTGCAGCGGTATAGCGGCAAGCAAAGAGTAAAGTATTATTTTATCAGGTGATATAGGTTATATTGTATTGTGTCCACAGAGATTGTTTATCGAGTTGTTGTTCGACAAATCATTCATTAATGAGTTTGGATTTGAATGGAAAGAGTAAAATTTATCAACAAAAATTAAATGTATAAAAATAAAAGAAAAATGAATAACTTATAAAGAGTGCATATATACTACTTCTCACAGACTTAAACCTATCGACCAGTTATACTCAACCTACAATACTCGTCAATGTCACCACACACCACTCATAACCTAAGTCATTTCTAACCCAAATTGAGAGGCCAACTGTATCACCTCGGTAGTGATCTCTCAACCACCTCAACAACATATAAGTCAACCGTGCTAATCATATCGACGATCTCTCAGAGTGACACAACCAACACAGAGGCATTAACCACAGACACCCAAGTGAATGTCAGCTCTAAATCTATCTCTAGAATCCAGAAACTAACAAACTATCATCCTAGATAAGAATCCGAGCAATATATGTCTATAGCAACCCAAACCCTAAGGCACAAAGCAAAAATTCAAGATAATAATCGACAAAGATTTGTAAAGAAAGCTTTATATAACGCCATGGGCGACAAATATACATGAGTTTAAAGTAAATTCATATACAAACCCAACTAATATAGAATACACAAAGAAAAAGAGAAATGAACCACAAATCTACCAGTTTGTCAGCACCCATCGAAGAGTAGTCCACCCCGGATCATCCATATGCAAGCTTCATAGTTGTTATCTAAGCTAATCCTCTATAAAAATGAGGTTGATGGAGTTGGGAGATCAAAAACCACATTCAAAACCATAACCATCCAAAATGAAATAGAAAGAAAATATAAACAAAATAAGATTTGCGCGTGTCACCCGACGAAGGTTCTTAAATACAAGGCCCAGGTTACGCCATATACTCAACTGGACACAAATATCTTCCATCGTCCAACGATATAAAGCTTCTCCCGGCGACACCATTATTTCCTCGTCTGGCATACAACAGCGAAGCAAGGTAGACCTAACTGGAAAATTGACTCCATGCCAATGCTCCACCGTTGCTCAGCGACGCAGACGCGATACCCCATCGCCCGACCATCGCCCAACGATGCACACCAGTCCATCAACTTTTGTTTATTTCTATGCACAACTTCAAACGGCTCTCTCTTCTTGGCCTTATTCCTTTATTGATCAAACAATGCATCTTGGAGATTTTATTTCTCTTTCTCAAACAATTCTCAAATACCTACAAAATGAATACAAAACTATCAATCGATACACTATTACACAAAAACACTTTATATAGAAACTAAATGAATTTACGAACAAAGTCAGGTTTTGAATGGAAAAATAACAAGTGTATTATTTTTGCCTTGCAGTAATAATGGGAAATTCCCTGAATGTCGATCTCAAGGACTTCATGTAATTATCAAGCTCAATTCACGTTCAATTAAACAAAAACTTTAACTGGGGTTTTGGTTTAGGAATTGTCACTTTGCAAAAATAAAAATAATTAGAATGTAAATTAGGGCTTTTTCACAAATATGAGGAGTATGCTAGGGTATGGTGTATAATTTGCCCTATAACAACTTTGAATCCTGATCTCTTCAACAAGCTCATATCCTTCAATTACCAGCCCTTTAGAATATCTTCCCCTAATTATGTATTGGAAAAACCTTTAACCATCCATCATAAATCATAAGTCTTTAGAGATATATGATGGAGGAAAACCTTTATTTTATCAAGGGTTAAATCCGGTAACTATAGGGTATCCCTAGTCCTAGCTGATATCTACTATAGCCTAATTACACAAAAACGTTAACAACTTGGTCCAACTGGTTGTTAACCATAAATCAATCCTAATTTGTTCGATCAGAAAGGCATAAAAACATTGTACAGTTAAATCGAATAGAGAAGACTTTATTAAAGAACTCAGGAATTCATAATCATTATAGATTCAAATCAGGGACACCCCCTAGAATTGGGGGGTTTAGCTACTCATATTGTTCAAAATAATCACAAGACAAAATATATACATTATAGGGATTGGGATGGACTTTGATATTCAATTGCTTCCATGCATGAAAATATCTCGCTCTCCGAAAACCTTCACTTCTCCAATCTTCCGTCCTGTAAACTATTCTTCACTGCCCAAAAAAAAATTCTCTCCATTCCTCTTTCAAACCTGGTTAAATAGTGAACAATCCATTTGTCTCGGTCGAAAATGCCCAAAACGCCCCTCTTGGTCCCAAATCATGAAAAATCATAAAAACACTCAAAATCAGCGTTCTGGCCGACATGGGTCGTGTCACCTGACACGGGCACCCTTTTCGTTCTTTGTCCATTGCACCAACAAATCCTCTCGCCCAAACCTTCTAACACTAACCGTGTCATCCTCTTCCCCTGCCTGTCAAACCGCTTTCTGAGCATCCTCTCTTGACACAGTCCGTGTCAGGCGACACGGGTGGCTGTGTTAGGTATCCTATAGCTTGGTTTTTGAGACTTCCTCCGAAACTCCGAATTCTGCACTTTTCGCACTGATTTTTCTGGTTTTATTCCTCTGAGGCCAAAAATAACAAAATACAAAACCAACACATAAAACATAGAAGAATGAACTAAAACACTTGACAAAATAAAGAACTAACTAAAATCAACTGTAAATAAAGGTGGAAAAACCACTGATCAGGTTTATTCAACGAATATTAATAACAAAGAGTCGATAAGTGCAACAAAAAGTATATATAAAATAACTATATTTTTGCACTTATCAGAAAACACCTAGGCTTCATCTTGCATCAATTCATTCAAATGTATAGCAGATAAGAATCCAGCCTCCCCTTCCTCATTAGGAGTAGAAAACCGCACAAATTTGTTTTAACAATTAATATGAACATAATTGTATTCCAACTAGTTCATGCCTAAAATCACGTCCAGACCACTCAACGATAAGCAAACTAAATCTATAGTAAAGTCTCTGTCAAAGATCGACAAAGGACACTTCGAACATACAAGAGAAGTAGTCATTAATCCCTTAGCTGGTGTATCGACAACCATTTCTATATTCATAGAAGATAATATAAAACCCAACTTTTTCACACAGTCAGCAACAATAAAACTATGGGTAGTACCAATATCAATAATAGTAAATAAAATAGTACTATTAATGAAACATATACCTTCAATCAAACGATCTCCACTGGATGTCTGGGTTCCGGCTAAAACAAACACTTTCCCACTGGATTGAGCTTTCTTCGGTTTTTGACACTGAGTATTCATATGTCCTTTCTCGCCACAGTTGAAACATATTATCTCTTAATGTTTACAATCAGCTATCTCATGCCCATTTTTACCATAACTGAAACACCTCTTTACATCTCCAGTACACACATTACTTTGATGACCTGTTTTTCCATATCTGAAACATATGAGGTCAATAGGAACCCCTCCACCACTTGTCCTCTTACTATCAGCAACTCTATGTTTGTCTTTGTTAGCTGGAGCATTGTAAGGCTTCCCACAGTTCTGTTGTTTCTTGCCTCTCCTATCATTTATGATCTTGTAGTGAGCCTTAATATCCTCCTCATAAATCCTGTAGCTATTCACCAAATCTACAAATTTACGAATATGCTGATATCTGTAACGCCCCAGACTGCTTTCAAGATTACCGACTGACCCCTCAAACCAACATGAGTCTTTTCAGCACGATTTATCCTCACTCACACGCATTCGGGAAACTTCCCAAAAGGTCACCCATCCTAGAATTGCTCCAAGTCAAGCACGCTTAACTGTGGAGTTCTTATAAATGAGCTGCCAAAAAGAAGATGCATCTTATTGGTATAGGTAGTACAAATTAATCCTTATAAGCCTTCCTTCAACCATGCAGTCCCATACATGCATATCCTCGGGATCCCTCTCATTCCGATGTGGCGACCACATTTGCCCTCTTAGGCCTCAGGTGTTACATGCGGTGCAACCACTCCTCGCCTTTTTGGCCTCGAGTGTTACGTGCCCACCAACTTCCGCATGGTTTGTCCTCGAACCACATCGTACTGGGAGAGGTATGGCTCTGATACCATTTGTAACGCCCCAGACTTCTTTCAGGATTACCGACTGACCCCACAAACCAACACGAGTCTTTTCAGCATGATTTGTCCTCACTCACACGCATTCTGGGAAACTTCCCAGAAGGTCACCCATCCCAGAATTGCTCCAAGTCAAGCACGCTTAACTATGGAGTTCTTATGAATGAGCTACCGGAAAAAAGATGCATCTTATTGGTATAGGTAGTACAAATTAATCCTTATAAACCTTCTTTCAACCATGCAGTCCCATACCTGCATAGCCTCGGGATCCCTCTCATTCCGATGTGGCGACCACCTTTGCCCTCTTAGGCCTTAGGTGTTACATGCGGTGCAACCACTCCTCGCCTTTTTGGCCTCGAGTGTTACAATATCCAATAGCCCACTTGATTTCTGGACACAAACCATTTTCAAACTTAATGCACTTTGAGAATTCAGCAGTTGCTTCGCTATAGTGAGGGTAGAACTTTGCCAGCTCCACGAACTTAGCAGCATATTCAGCCACCGACAAATCTCCCCGTTTCAATTCTAGAAATTCAATTTCTTTCTTCCTGTGGATATCTTCAGGAAAATACTTCCTAAGAAACTCCCTGCTGAACAGAGTTTAATTAATCTCTTCACCTTCACCATCCAGCCTCTGATGAATGCTAATCCACCAGTCATCAGCCTCTCTTGCCAGTATATATGTACTGAATCGCACTTTATGTGCCTCAGAACAGTCCATAACCTGAAAGGTCCTTTCCTTGAGCCAAGTCTGTGCCCCATCAAGATCATACCTACCCTTGAACGTAGGCAGGTGGTTCCTCTAGAATGTCTCCAAAACACGGGATCCATCATTCCCACCAGCATTAGGCTGATGTTGCACAGCTTGAGCCATAGTCTGCAAAGTAGCAGCAAGAACATCATCGTTTCTTTAAGCCATTTCTCTGTTTCACACCATAACATCAAACAATGGTTAGAAGAAACAGATCAACAATATGCAACCGTCACACTATACTACTGACTCAACAATCTGACCGGACGAACCGACCTGCTCTGATACCAATTGTAACACCCCACTTTTCCCAAAAGAATAATGATAATAAAATATACGAAATATATCAGAGTACACAAGTAGAATGTCACATTTTTCAAAAACTCATAAAGTTTCAAGTCACTTTATTACTTCATTTCTCATAAAATCAACTTAACAGTTGAATGATTAAATTAGTTCACTTCCATGGTGCTACGGCCTCAACAATAATAAAAACTCCACAAAATTGTGTGGTCCAACATAAGTATGAAATAAGATACATAACAATTAAAACAATACAAAACATAATAACTCTCAAATCCAGTGTTATGTATCAGAGCGACTCCTAAGACTCGATCAGTTAACAATCACTCTAAGCACTACTTAGGTACCTGAATACTTTTACTCCCAGAGGAGCACATACACAACAACAGAAAAAGGGTGAGAATTACATTCAATAAATATATGGTGAATATCACACGCTAAGGAGTAGTAATTCACACCATTCATTCACTAATTCACATCACAAACATAACACAACATCAAATCAACAGTAATGCAATGCAATGAGACCAACACCGACTCAATGCATGTGATACCAACATGGCATAAGCCCTCTCTATAATGCCAGATAGGACAACAACAAGACATAAGCCCTCAACATAACACCATTTTAGGCCAACAACAGGGCATGAGGCCTCAATGTTACGCCAATGTAAGCCAACAATATCATCATCATCATCATCATGCAATATATTATGCAATTCTTCCATATATTTTTATATAACACTATCATGTTAGGTCACATTATTCACTACTTCAAAATTGATATTTTGTATTGCCTAATTTAATAGCACTTTTAAAAAAGTGCTATTAAAAAGGAAAAAACACATCTATAATAGTACTTTATGTTTGGGTGCTATTATAAGATACAGATAATGCAATTTTGATAGCACTTTGTGAAAAAACACTATTGTTAAACTTCAGTAAGATAACACTTTCTACAAAACGCTATTAATATTATACACTAAGATAACACTTTCGTCAAAACACTATTATTATTATTCACTAAGATAACACTTTCGTTAAAACACTATTAATATTATTCACTAAGATAACAATTTTGTTAAACGCTATTATTGTACTATCCTATATTAGCGTTCATACAAAAGCACTATTGTTTTCATAATATATAATTAATAAAATAAAAAAATACTTTCCTATGTCAGCGTTTATACCTAATCACTATTATTTTTATAATATATACACTACAACATTTTTACTATATAGCAACGTCTAAGTCTTGGGAGATAAAAATACAGTTCTCACAAAGAGTAATAGACAACAAATTTTATATTTTGTTAGCTTATGAATCTAACCATTTATTTTTTGTAGGTCTCAAACCCTAACAATTAAAGACTTTATTTGTTCAAAATTTCTCAAATCTCAGAGGATTTTCAAACCTTGTAAGTTATTTTTTCCGATCCGGTACTGTGATTCCCAACAAAAATTGGTTATGTTTACTAGTTTATGATTAATTTGATACTGATGCATTCGATAAATTTGATATAATGTCAAACATGTCTCAAGTTCTTGTAGGTAGATTGTGTGTTTAAAATCAATTCCTAAATCGGGATTTGTGAAAGTTAGATATTTGGTTGGAACACATTGTTGTATGGTAGAGAATATGTAAGATGAGTGAAGCAATGACACCACTAACTATGAATGATAAACCTTCTAGGAGATGAACCAATCCTTTAACCCCAACCTCGCAAACCAACTCTTACTTATTTCATGTTTGTGTTGTTTCACGCCCCTTTCTATACTTATTATACTTTCACTTTTTCTTCCTATCCATGTATATTTCATTCACCTAATTAATGATGGGTCTATTAATAATAGTGGGCCTAACATGCATACATGTCAGGTCACAAAGTTTATTTTTTTCCTAAGTATGTGCCAAACTTAGTTTAATAATATTGAAATATAATTGGCAGCAAGAGTTCATGTAATGTACCAACGTGCTTTTATGTAGAATGATTATGAGTCTTTCTTTATGTCGCATACATATGAAGAAATTGAAGAGAAATATGAGTGGATTTTGAATTTTCTTTCTTTATAAAATTGTCCAACTAACTTTCAATATGAGTATAAAATGATTTATATAGGATCATAATATAGAATATTAAGAGTTACAATAATAATTATTTCTAGTTCTCTAAAGAAATAAATTTTCCACTGTCCAAGAGAATCTTATTTTTGCATTACCCAAGACTGATTTCAATTTAACCAACAAAACTCTCCCATAAATTCAAATATTCCTTCGATCCATCATGCCTAACATTTTCTTGCATCTATCGAATAGCTCATTCGACAGTGGTTTTGTAAGAATGTTTGCTGCTTGATCCTTGCTTGCAACATGCTTCAGTTCGATGCTTTCATCCTTCACATGTTCTCGAATAAAGTGGAATCGAACCTCAATGTGCTTGCTTCTTTCGTGGTTAACTGGATTCTTCGCCAGTTCGATTGCAAATTTATTCTCGACTTGAATTATTGTTGCATCTTCCTGTTTCGATTCCATCCTGCTCAACAATCTTCTCAGCCATATTGCATGGCATATGCACCAGGATGCTGCCACATACTCTGCTTCACAGGTCGAAAGAGTTACTATGAGTTGCTTCCTTGACAGCCAGGTGAATGCAGTGTTTCCCATGAAGAACACATATCCTGAAATTCTCTTTCGATCATTTATGTCACCACACCAATCGCTGTCAGAGTAGCCAGTTAACTTGTATTCTTCTGCTTTCGAATAGAACATTCCAAGTGACACAGTTCTTTGAACATATCGAAGGATTCTCTTCAGAGCTTTCCAGTGTACAAAAACTGGTTCTTCCATGAAATGACTCACAATTCCAACACTCAGCGAAAGATCTAGCCTTGTGCATGTGAGGTATCGAAGACTTCCCACCAAGCTTCGAAATTTGTTTGCTTCGACACGCTCTCCCCCATCAAATTTCGAAAGCTTTGCTCCTGGCTCCATTGATGTCGAAATGGGATTGCAGCTATCCATTTTAAATCTTTTTCAGGATATCTTTTGCATATTTTTCTTGTGAGATGAAGATTCTTGTTTCTTCTTGTCGAACCTCCAGACCAAGAAAGTATTTCATCAAGCCTAAGTCAGTCATCTCAAATTCTTGCATCATTGTGCCTTTGAACTCTTCGATCATTTGATTGTTGTTGCACAAGAAAATTAAATCATCAACATAGAGAGCAACAAGCAATATTTTCTCTTTTTTCTTCTTCACATATAGGGCATGTTCGTAGGGACATTGTGGAAATCTATTTTCTTTGAAGTATGTGTCAATTCGTGTATTCCATGCTCGTGGTGCCTGCTTCATCCCATAAAGTGCCTTCTTTAGCTTTAACACCTTTCCTTCATTTTCGATTTTCATGAATACAGGGGGTTGTTCTATATAAACTTCTTCTTCGAGCACGCCATTCAAAAAGGCTGACTTGACATCCATCTGATGTATTTTCCATTTGTATTGAGCATCTTGAGATACGAGCAATCGAATTGTATCCGTTCTCGCAACAGGTGTGAACACTTCATCTTAGTCGATTCCTGCTTTCTGCTTGTATCCTTTCGCCATAAGTCGCACCTTGTATCTTTCGATTTCACCTTGTGCATTTATATTTTTCTTAAACACTCACCTCACACCAATTGTTTGACTTCCTTTTGGTAACTCTGCTAGTTCCCAAGTATCATTGCGTTCAATGGTCTTAATTTCTTCATTCATAGCATCCTTCCAATTTTTGTTTCTTATTGCTTCGTCGAAACTGACATCTTCAGTGTTTGCCAACAAACATACGAGATGCACTTCTTCTGTGTTTTCATACAAGTCTTGTAAACTTCGCAACATGGGCTGTGAGAGTCCATCTTCATCATCAGAGTTTTCTGGTTCTATCGAAGTGTCTTTCGATATAGCATCTGGTACTTCGATCACAACTCCAGTTGAGTTGTTCCAGTCCCACTTGCTTTCTTCGGTCACACGAACATCTACTTAGTATCACCTTTTTGTTTATTGGGTCGAAAAGTCTATAACCTTTCATTTTCTCATCATACCCAATGAGTATGTATTTCTGACTCTTATCTTACAGCTTTGTTCTTCTTTGATCAAGTACATGAGCATAAGCCACACTTCCAAACACTTTGAAGTGAGACATAGTTGGCTTTTGTCCACTCCAAGCTTCTTGAGGTGTTAAATCTCCCAATTTCAAATGTGGACATCTATTCTGAACGTAGATTGCACATTGTACAGCTTCTGCCAAAAATTCCTTCGACATGTTCTTGCTCTTAATAATTGATCGAACCATGTCAAGGATTATTCGATTCTTTCCGCCACACCATTTTGTTGAGGTGAGTATGTTGCATTCAGAAATCTCCTTATGCCTTGCTCTTCACAGTACTTCATAAAGGTTGTCGAAGCATACTCCCCACCTCTGTCTGATCGAAGAGCTTTGATGTACTTGTCTGTTGCTTTCTCCACCATTATCTTAAACTTCTTGAATACTTCGAAGGCTTCTGACTTTTCTTTCAGAAAATACACCCAAGTTTTCCTTGAGTAATCATCAATAAGGGATATAAAATACTTTTTGCTACTGAAGGATTCTGGGGTAATTGGTCCACATATGTCAGTGTGAATCAATTCCAGAATTTGTTTAGTCTAATATTCTGCCTTCGATTTAAATGAGGTTCTCGTCTGTTTGCCAAACACACATTCTTCACAGAACTTTCCTTTGAATTCTACGTCTGGCAGTCCATGCACCATATTTTTTTTTGCTAACCTCCTTAGTCCAGCTTGATTTAGATGACCAAAACATAGATGCCACAGAGATGCTTGGTCTTTGACATTGACTTGTAAACATTTTTCTCGAATGCTTCTCAAGTTTAACTTATACATTCGATTTCTCCCCATTTCGACTTGAGCAACCAGACGTCCTGACTTGTCTTTTAAGTGCAAGCTTCGATCTTCCATGAGAATCAAATAGCCCTTTTTTGTGAGTTGTCCCAGACTCAAAATATTTGCTTTGAGGTTTGGTACATAGTACACATCTTGGATTGATCCTATCAAATCATCCTTCTGCAAGAAACTGATTGTTCATTTTCCTTCGACCCTTACTTTTGACGCATCTCCAAAGAAAACGTGACCATCCTCAATTTTCTTTATTTCTTTGAACAAGATCTAATGACCACACATATGGTTTCTTGCTCCTTATTCCAGGTACCACATAGTGTCACTTTCTGCATCTGCTTCCTTTTGAGTCATTAACAGAAATCCTTCATTCGATTCTGTTTCTAGGGCAAGATTTGTTGTTTCTTCTATCTTTCTTCTGAGTTGACAATCTTTTGCAAGATGTCCTATTTTACCACAGTTGTAGCAACTGTAGGAGTTGCAATCTTTCACATAGTGCCCCTGTTTGTTACATTTGTAACATTCGATATTGTTGTAATTCGATCTACCACCTCTCTGGCCACGTCCTCTTCCACGCCAGTTTTGTTGGCTTGACTGTCCTCTGTCGAAGTTGTTATTTTGGTAACTTCGACCACTATTACGTCCTCCACGACCATGTCCTCTCCCACGTTAATTTTGAGAGAAAAGTATATTTTCGTCTCTGTTGGGTTTTGCATCCTCAAGTGCCTCCCCCTTCGTCTTTATTTTGCGCTATTCATGTGCCTCAAGCGAACCAGCCACTTCTTCGACAATGATTGTCGAAAGGTCTTCGCCTCTTCTAGTGCGCATACTATGTTTTCGAACTTGTCTGTCAAAGATCTCAGAATCTTTTCGATAATACGAGTATCAGTCATTGCTTCTCCATTCCGATTGAGTTGATTTGCCACCGTCTGCACACGAGTGATGTAGTCTGATACGGACTCTGTCTCCTTCATTTTCATTCTCCCTATTTCTCCTCGAAGAGTCTGCAATCGAACTTACTTGACTTTATCTGCTCCTTTGAAAGCCTTTTCGAGCGTGTCCCACGCCTCCTTCGATGTAGTCGAACCAACAATGTTTTCGAAAACTGATTCGTCGACTGCTCTGAATAGCATGTACAATGTTGTTTTATCCTTTGCTCGCGTTTCTTTCAACGCCTTGGTCTGAGCAGCTGTGTTTGTCGTCGTATTTGATGGTTCTACAAACCCATCATTAGTTACTTCCCATACATCTAACGATCCCAGCAGCGCTTTCATCTGGATACTCCAGTTCTCATAATTCGACTTTGAAAGTCGTGGCAGTGGCATTTGACCCATCATATTTGTCATGCACTCTGATACCAATTTGAAGAAATTGAAGGGAAATGAGAGTGGATTTTGAAGTTTCTTTCTATAAAAAATTGTCCAACTAACTTTCAATATGAGTATAAAGTGATTTATATAGGATCACAATATGGAATATTAAGAGTTACAACAATAACTATTTCTAATTCTCTAAAGGAATAAACTTCTCACTACTCAAGGAAATCTGTCTTTTGCATTACCTAAGACTAATTTAAATTTAACCAACAACTTCAACTCATTTTTTTGTGAATAATTTATTAGTTAGAATAGAGAAGTGATTTCTCTGTTAGTATATGTTGCATGTAGACGGTTATGAGTTATGGCATTACATGTTAGTCTATGATGAGACATTAGTCTATGATAATTGAGTCACGTTGAATATGGTATGCAGGTAAATAGAGCACTTGGTTTCTGTCCTAAATAATTTTAGAAAGTTTGTAACTGCTCATTGGTCTGTAGTGGTCAGATATATTTATGGTGCAACACTTACTCATTCTGGAAAATTTGACTAGAATGAGATTTATAATAGTTGGAATTTGTCATATACTCAATTAAGGTTTCAGTAAGAAGTTGGCAAATTTTTGTTCTTTATAACGTTGAAAAAATTTAGGGTATCTTGTTGGTTTGATAAAAATTGTAAGATTTGTGATTTCAAACTTTATAGGTTTGGAATTATGGTAGAGATAGGAACTGGAAATAGTGATTTGTTAGTGTATTCTCAATTGAAGATTAGAGTGAGCATGCCTCATATATATTGTGTTACTCTTATTATCACTGTGTGTTGACTGTTGTTCCGGTAAACAAAGCTGACTTTGATGATGAATCATCACTCATAAGGTTGTTTTGAAATTCTTGTTTAACCATCTTTTAAAGGTCTCTTAGCCAAAGTGTATATCTACTTACCAATAAATTGATATGTGTCATTAAGAAAATGAAAATTGTGGTGACTGTGTTGTTTCATTTTATGCGAGTGGGTTTAGTATCCTCCCTTGACGTTGGAGGATAATGTGATTTCCAACTATCATTGTGTAGAAGCTTAAAAAATAGTCTGAATAGGCCTAGTTTTTTTTAAGCAAAGTCTGAAAGCTTATGTTAAAACAAATAAACATTTTGTGACATTTTGCAGCTATTTGAAACAGTATCAACATATTTTAGAGTAACAAATAAGTCTGTTAGAGCAGAAAATTGTGTTACACTTTCAGTTCTCTAAACACAAGACAAACATCAATTCATTTCGCGCGGTTCCACTCGTTACACTTTCAGATCCACTTGTTTTGTTAGGCTATATAGTCTCTGTGTCAGCTTACTTATCAACATATATGGATATTTCTTAATGTAATGTCTATGGTTAGATATGTCAATCTCGAATAAGATTGACTCTGATAATAAAATAGTATAAATTTATAGTTGCAATAGTTCGATCAAACTGTGTTAATAGTTTGTCCCGAATTGAGTTCGTATAGAAATTTGAGTTTATCCGATTTTTCATGAACCTGATTGTACTAAATTGTTACTATGAACTGACAATTAGGACCATTGAGTTCATTTTGTGAACTGTAAGTCACAACGATTTTTTCAGCGCGGTTTAGTTGGTTTCTCTTTAATCTTCACTACTAGTCAGGGTAACTTTCATGCTTGATTGAACTTTCTTTTTTGTATCATACTTCGGTACTACTTTTATTGTAAATGTTTAATTACTCTATATATCTTGAATTGATTTTTATTGTACGATACATAATCAATATATTCCTTCTATAATACATGAAAACAAGAAGCAGATATTTTGCCTAGCTAAGTGATCGTGTATGTGGGTTCGACGCTTTTGGTTCGTGAAGTGCGGTTACTACTTGATGCTGTTTTGTTGTCCTTTTTTTGTTTTTTAGGTGTTTTGTTTAGAGAATATGACTGTTTGCTTTAGAATTGAAGCACGCTTAATTGGAATTAATGCATGCATATACAAATTTGGCTATGCAAAGTATATTAAAAAGTTATGATATTTGTAAACAAGTGGATTAGGTTTAAGTTGTTGGTATTGAATTAAATGAAGCTTTTTGATATCTGCACACTAAAAGAATGATTTTTTGAACAAAAAAAAAGGGAACTATAATAGCCTTTTAGAGAGATTGCTATTAATGAAACATCCTATGATAGCATTTTTAAGAGAAAGCGCTATCAAACAGGTGCCATGTATTAGCGCTTTGTTTGAAAATGCTATCAAACAAGTGCCATATTTTAGCGTTTTGTTTGAAAGTGCTATCAAACATGTGCCCTATAATAGCGCTTTGTTTGAAAGTGCTATCAAACATGTGCTCTATAATAGCACTTTGTTTGAAAGTGTTATCAAGATCAAATTAAAAAACGTACTGTAAATCGCAAAATGTCCACTTCAGTAGTACTCAAGTAAAAACGCTATTATAACATGTACTTTAATAGCGCTTTTAAAATGCTATTAAACAAAATTGTTTATAATAGCGGCGCGGTTAATAGCGCTTTTAACCGCTATCAAAAATAAAAGAAAGCGCTATTAAATAGTTTTTATGACGTAGTGATTCAGCATTACTCATTATAAGAAACTAATACAAGGTTTCATTTTCCAACATAATTTCCATCATTACTAGCCTTCCTATATCTACCTAAGTCATACTAGTCATTACGAATAAAAAGAACTTACACTGCATGCGAAAATGAGAATTTCCGCACCCCAGCCTACTCATACGCGTATGGCTCACTTCCCCGCCCATCTCATTTGTATTATACCTGCAGGCCCCATAGCCTAAGCTCCATACACGTATCATATACATACGACCAGAGGCAATCCCCCCCCCCTTAAAAAAACCTCTCTAAAACCTCCCATACGCATAATGGCTAGCCCATACGCGTTTGGTCTTCCTCTCATACGCGTCTCAACAGAATGGCCATGTTGGCTTGAGGACAGGGCGCATACCATACACGTACAACTCCTGGGAGTGTCCTACATACGCGTAATGCCTACCTCATATGCGTATGGCCAGACTGTTACTCCAAAAATTCTGATTTCGTATCACTACGACTTCCACTCATTTGGAGCACTTCCAAGCTCTTAATTTTGACCCAATACAATGTTTTTACACCTAAGAACTTATAGACTTAGATTAATCTCATTAATCTATCATCCTATAACAATTCTCTACATCTAAATTTTCACTTTTCATCATCTTCCTAAACCCATATTTTTTAGATTAGGGTTTTCATAGAATAACACCACAACAACAACAATTATCAACATCAATCACATCATTGGCATCAATTAATCACAATTCCATATAGAATCACATAGAGACAACATCAACCAAACAAAAGAAGAACATACATCAATTACATACAAAAACTAAAGAGGGAAAGGAACCCTCACTATCCTCTCATGTTATAATCACCCTTTTAGAGAATCCATTCTCCCTCCTTACTTTAGTTTGGAGCTTTGGATCCTTTAACAATTGTGGAATTCTCTCTTGCTCTAGCTTTTCCTTCTCTTCTCTTCTTTGTTTCTACGTGATAGCAATTTTCCCCAATTCTCCTTCTACCACTCTAATAATTATATTTTATTCTTAATAATAAATAATAATAATAATAGTAATAGGAATAATTATAATAATAACTATAATATTAATAATATTATTATTATTAGTGGTAACTATACCATATATCTAATAATATTTTTATTAATAATAATAGTATATTTCATCATTCACCAATATTTTTATTACTATAACATAGACTGAGTTTAATTCTAGTTATCTAATTAGAACTAAGTTCTCACATATCCTTAGTTATGTCAAAATAATTCAAAATCAACCAACAATGACTAAATATTTAAATGAGACGTTACATAGAGCATAACACAAATAAACTAGTGAATCAATGAATGCTAACTACACCAAATAAATACACACTAAAAATCAGTGAATGCTAACTACAACAAAATGTACACATCGAATCCAAGAATGCTAACTACATCAAAAATAAATACACATTAAATTAGTAAATGCTAACTACAACAAGCAAATATACACTGAATTATTCGATGCTAATTACAATAAACAAACTCAACAACCAAACATGGTAACAAACAATGTTTTATCCGCTAAACTAAAAATTATAAGTGACCATTTTCAATCAAGTTCAAAGGGAACATCAAGGACTTCGACATAATGAGGAAACTCGTTTCCTCATGAAGGAAAACCATAAGGGTTCTCACATCTAAAGCAGACTTATGGTGCAAACTCACAACCCACCAGTGAACACTGGCGATGCCCATGAGGCAGATAAAATTTACATTGTAGGGATGATAAGAAAGCCTTGGAGCTATAACATCTCGCAAACAACCATAAGTGTAGCACAACAACAATAAAATATCGCCAAATACAAGACTCAAAGTTAAACAAAGCTACAACTCACTAAGTGTTAGTTGGGATTTTTGACAAGACTAAAATTCCAACTAAACTAAGGAGAAGATAAGGAGGGTTGGAACGAATAGTGTGGTGAAATGCTAAAATGTGGTTTACACACATGTAAGCAATTGTTTGACAAGGAGACAACGAATTAGCTGTCGAAATTTATCCTGAGAAAAGAATTATGGACTTAGCATTTTTCCAAATAACAGTAATAGAGATTTTGACCAAAGCTGTTGAGATTCGACCCGGGCAATTGACACGAACAAACGTGGTTCGATAACCACTCCTTAACATTATCCTTAGTGTGAAGACGTGTAGAATTGGTTTATGAAATAAGAAGGCATGCGGTAGAAATGTGACACTCAGTGTAGAAAAGCCCGACTTGAAGCAATTGTTTGTATTTCACTGTAAATAGTAATTTCATTATTAGAATTGGGGGTGTTCAAATTTACTATCAAACTCACAAAAACTCAGAGTAACCAGCAAAGCACAAAATAAGTCTCAAGAATGCAATGTATGATCGGTGGATCTGGAACTGACTATTTAACGCTGGTTCGCGAAATGTCGCGGAAGCAAGAGTCGCCACCGTCTTTTATTTTCTCCAAATGGAAAGGACAAAAGCACAGAAAAATTCCTTATTGAGATTAGTTCTCGGTTCGGGAGGTAGATTTATAGAAAGGGAAGGTGTTAGCACCCTTTCTATCCATGGTTATCCATTGGCTCTTAGATACTTGCTCATTTGTATTTTCAAAATGTTTGTTTGCTTTTCAAGGTGAGTGGGTTTGAAAAAGTTCCGTTTAAAATTTCAGTTCGACTCTTGTATCAGTCCTCAAGAGTGTTTGAAAAGTTGTTTTTGAAAGCTTTTTGCAAAGTGTCGGTGTGAAAAGAAGTTTTTGATTTGTTTTGAATTAGAGCAAGCATCTACGAGTCATCTACCTACCCTAAGGAATCCGTCTGTGTAAATGTCTTTAAGATAGTGCCATCCCACCATTGAGAGGTAGGTAGCACCACCGTTGGAGGTTTTCGGGTCAATTCGAGGTTTAGGGACAGTGTGGTCACCAGAGCAATAGGAAGACACCTTAGAAGCTACCCTCATGCCATGTTCATGGACATGAGGACTTACTAAAACATCCTCTACTCGACGACCACTTTTCGAGGGGCAAGGCAACAGTGAGGCGTACCCTAGGGGTGGTGTGTGAATTGTGTGTCATTTTCGATTATGTTTATCTTGTCATGCATTGGCGATCTACGCTTTGTTTTTATTTTTGGAATTCATTCTTTCATGTGGTTATTAACAGTTAAAAGGTGCGGGAAGATAAAAGTCCTACGCTATTACAAAGGCGCGGGTCTACATCGCCAAATTAAACCAAGACCCGATTTGAATAAGTAAAATGCAGAAAGTAAATATCTAATTAATCTATTGCAAAGCTTTGGGGCAATTACATGAACTTTAAAAAAGGGAAATAAAAGTAAACATGCGAAAAGAAATAAAATCGAGAATGTGAGGGCGTTGGACCCTTTAAAGAAATTACATTACAATTAATAAATTAATTAAGTTAAATAAAGAAAAGAACCTATTTTTGGAGTTTTTGTATTTATGAAATTTAATGAGAAAATTAATTATTATAGGAAACCCTAATTCTAATCGTTTTTAATTTATAAAAAAAAAAGTTTAAGTTGTAACCTAATTTAACCCTAATTATTTAAACGGCATATTTATTTACAAAAATAATTAATACTTAATAATGGTAAAAAAGGAAAAAAGAATAAAAGAATAAAAGTATTAAAAACCCTAATTTCTACATTTTAAGTTTATTTAAAAAAAATTAGAATTAAACTAATTAATTATTAGAATTTTATTTACAAAATATTGATTAAAAAAAAATAAAAGAACATATTTTTATTTTTTATAGTTTCTGATTTTTTTTTTGTATTTTTATGTTATAAAACATTAATTTGAAGAATTAAAAGAAAATAATTAAAACAAAATAAAAAAAAAGAAAAGAATAAAGGAAAGAAATACAAACAAAGGGGGTTTGTTGACCCTTTTGGAGGTTTATAGAAAGCAATTAGGCCCAACAGATTCAAGGCCTGTTGACTTTTTCCAGCGCGTGTGTGGCATGGTCAACTGATGTGTATGATGGGCCTCTCGTCCTGACCTTCAGATTCGTCTCCTGGGACATGTGGCGCGCCAAGGTATTGGATGCATGGTAGACCACTGAAGGACATGCTGCGTAGGAACACATTAAGCAAAATAATATTGAGAAGGGAGGGGACCTGGGAATCGAACCCAGGTCCCAATGCTTGAAGGACAACGCATCAACCAACCAGCCAAGCGCGTTTGTTTGATCATATAATGGATAAAGAAAAATAAGAGAGAGAAAACAAGGGTTAGTGGGATTTTAACAAAACGCGCGCCAGGGTTTGAATTATCCAGTAGCATGCTTACACCTCAGCGTCTTCCTCATGACCTC
Source organism: Vicia faba (assembly GCA_948472305.1). Lineage (NCBI taxonomy): Eukaryota > Viridiplantae > Streptophyta > Magnoliopsida > Fabales > Fabaceae > Vicia > Vicia faba. The sequence goes on along the minus strand of OX451739.1, from coordinate 223,891,562 downwards.
TTTGTTTTTCCTGAAAAATACAAGCTAGATAGCGGGGGTTTTAAACCCCCACAATCTGAAACAACAAAAATAGCGAATAGAAATTGGTCAATGATAAATTGAGCGCGATGAGTGTTTTAAATTCGTTAGAATGTTACGAATTCAATTGTCCTAGTCTCATGGTCTAATTTTACCAGATGAAAGAAACCCCAAATTTAGAGCTTTGAAACCCTAATGCGTGTTCATGGTAACTTCTTATTTAGACGACCATTCTTCAATTGAACGGTACTGTTAGCTTTAGAAACATCATGTTAGCGTAAAACGACTATTAAAAGACATGAAACATGCGTATAAATCAAGATGCGATTATGAAAATTTCCATGAACAGGGCTATGGCGTTCTACCGTTTCTGGATGTATGGAGAGTGGAAAAGTATTGGGTTATGTTCAGAGAGGTCCCAACAAGCTTTTGAGATACTTTCTACGCCTTGAAATGCCTTGAAACTATGAAAACAGATTTGAAGTTTTTTAAGAAAAAAGTGAGTTTGTGTTCTTGATTCTGAGCGCAGCTTCTTGGTTCTGTGCATTAGGGTTGTGTTCTGGCTTATATGAGGAATGATTTAGGTTTTCAAAACAAGTCCAAAAACCTTTGCAATCAATGTTTCAATATTTGATTTTTCATGAATCTTTTTCAATCTTTTTCATCCCTTTTTGATGCCAATCATTGCCAATTCTTTCCTTTTTAGTGATGCACGAAATCTTGAGTCTTTAAGGAGTGGAATATGCTGCAAAAAAGGATTGGAAAACATGATTTTCTATTTTTGTCATATTTTATTTTAATTTAGTGAACTAATAATAATAATAATTCAAATAATTAATAAAAAATGATAAAATAAATCCCTTTAAAGTCAATGGGGCGTGCATAGCCTTTGGGTGATGATTCTTGGAAGAAAATGTGGCCCATTAGCAATTTTGAGGCATTTGAAGCAAAGTTGACTTTTCAAAATTCCCAACAATTTCCCAACTTCCACAAGGCATATCTTGCTCAATTTTTAAGCTTTGATCATGTTCTTGGACATTTTGGAAAGGTCTTGAAGTCCTCTAACCAATTCCTTTAGTCCCATGTTATTTTGATTTACCAATCTCAAGTTATGGTCTTTAACTTAAAGTCCCTTTTTGTTGACTTTTGAAAATGACCTATAATGTTGAGATTGATAACTTTTTGTGAGAGCATTTCTTGGACTTGAAGTGTGAAGAGGAGTTGTAGAAAATGTCATTCTCTTCAAAATGAGCTTTGGATGGAATTTTTCTGACAAACCATGTGGACGTTATGCCTTGGTCAAGTTACAGTTGACTTTTTCAACTGTCCAAATATGGAAACTTTTGCATCTTGAGACTTTTTGAGCCATGCCTTGAGAATCATGATCAAGAATTGATCAAATGATGTTTTTGGCTTCAAAATAAGATGTTGACCAAAAATTTGGACTTTTGACTGTCAAATGACCATTTTACCCCTACAGTTGACTGTAGGGCAATTAGGGTTTTTGACTGTGCAATTTTGTGCTGTAAGTCTTGAAACTTGGCATGAGGATGCTTGGCAATATTTATAGGCATGTGGGACTTGATTGGACCCTTGGAAACTTCATCTTCTTTGCCAGAACCAAAACCCTAATTTTTGACTGTTAGGAGGCTCTTGGACTGTGCAACCCTTGGGAGATTTTGAAGCATGCTCTTTGCAAATCTTGAAGTATATGGGAGGGCAAATTTTGGGGAACAACAGTTGCCCCTGTTCAATCTTCTTAGACCTGAGGATGTAGATTGGCTGGCGTGCCTTTCGTAATCCGAGGGTGGAAGATGATTGGACACTAGAGTGCCCAGAAATTTGCGCTCACATAGTAGTGTGATGGTGGGAATGGGCTTACAGATGCCATTTGGAGATTGATGGATAGGAAGATGGGCTTACAGATGCCATGTTAAGAGATGATGGATAGGTGGATGGGCTTATAGATGCCATCTGGGTGTCGATCGCGTAAGATATTCCTTAGCGAGAACTTGCGTACCTGAAAAAGAAAGATGATTACCTGACCTGTTATAGGAGTTGGTCTTTAATCTCTTTGTGTAAATGTGCCCTGACTGATTACAGGAATGGAATCTTTAAACCTCTTCAGACGTGCCCTGGTGAGATACAGGAGTCGAGTCTGGAGTTTCGAAAGGTGATGAATGAATCAAGGATGGTTACTACCTCACGGGATGGTGAGAGAACATGGGGGCGATTACTACCTCAACAGTAACGATGATAGAACCTGGGGCGATTACTACCTCAACAGGAACGCTGAGAGAATCTTGGGGCGATTACTACCTCAACAGGAACGCTGAGAGAATCTTGGATGTCTTCTACTGGGATAAGAATCAGGGAGATCTTAGGGTCGATCTGACTGAACCGGAGAAGGCCTTTGATTGGATAAGAATCAGGAAAATCTTAGGGTCGATTTAACTGAACCGGGCAAGGTCTTGGAATCTTCAACTGGATAAGAATCAGGGAGATCTTAGGGTCGATCTGACTGAACCACAGAAGGCCTTTGACTGGATAAGAATCAGGAAAATCTTAGGGTCAATTTAACTGAACCGGGCAAGGTCTTGGAATCTTCAACTGGATAAGAATCAGGGAGATCTTAGGGTCGATCTGACTGAACCAGAGAAGGCCTTTGACTGGATAAGAATCAGGAAAATCTTAGGGTCGATTTAACTGAACCAGGCTAGGTCTTGGAATCTTCAACTGGATAAGAATCAGGGAGATCTTAGGGTCGATCTGACTGAACCAGAGAAGGCCTTTGACTGGATAAGAATCAGGAAAATCTTAGGGTCGATTTAACTGAACCAGGCTAAAGTCTTGGACATATCTTCAACTGGATAAGAATCAGGGAGATCTTAGGGTCGATCTGACTGAACCAGAGAAGGCCTTTGACTGGATAAGAATCAGGAAAATCTTAGGGTCGATTTAACTGAACCAGACTAAAGTCTTGAAATATAGCTGAGAACTTAATTGGATCTTTCCTGAAAGGTAAAGGTCAGTCATATGTAATGCATGATATGGATCAAGCCATGATGTTCTCAACATAAGTGAGATTGTAAGATATGATGCGTATGTGCATGCGATGTTTATGAATGTATGTTTTTGCCTAGGAAAACAAATCCTTGACGGGTGCCGGGAAGTCAACATCCTGGGCTGATGTTGGAGAATAGATCTTTGCTTCCGCTGGGGATGATGGTTGCAAGAATATCGGTAGGAGAAGATAACTCCGTTGGGGGATAAACTTGATGAAGAGATTACTCTGTGGGGAATAACTACTCTAGCGACCTTGCTGGGGAACAATACTCTGTGGGGAGAGAGGTACTCTGTTGAGATGTTGGATGATAACTTCACTGGGGATACCGTTGTTATGTTGGAAGTGTTAATAGACTCCGCTGGGGATAAGACTTCGTCGGGGACGATCTTCCCGTGGCTTTTGGCTGAGGATAACCCAGTTATATCCTGATAGGGAAATAACCTTTGAATGAAGGCCGGGAGACGCGTTCGTGCTCTGTAGGGGAGAAGCTTCCAGAATTTACCGGGGATAAGCTTCCTGTTGGGGAGATGATTCAAACTTTCCTGGGGAAACTTGATTGGACTCTCCTGGGGGAATTTTTGAGATATATTGGGGAAGTGGCTCCGCTGAATATCTGGTGTACCACCGGGGAACAATCTTTAGGTCAAGACTGCCGGGGATGCTTGTTAGGAATGTCTGTATATCATGCTGGGGAATGTTGAGATCTGCTGGAGGACACCCAACTTCCTTAAGGCTGATTGTATAACTTTGCTTGGGGAGAGCGCATTGATTTGCTGACTCACTCTCTGGGGAATTAAGATATCTTGGTTATGTTCTTTAGCCGAACTTACCTTGGTACCTTGGTGGATAGAGCAATTAGATCGCTTAGACAACTCATTATTGCCCCTGTTTCTAGTGTTACCTGTAATTAATCCTTTGTTTCGTATGCAATCATTTATGAGTTAGCAATTATTGTCAAATGCATATATCACAAATTGAACCTTGGATGTTCTTCGCAAAACAAAACAGAAAAGGAAAACAATTGGCAATTTTAACTGAAAAGTGTATTTATATTGATTTTTGAATTTGCCTGTAAAATAGGCGTTTATGTACAAGAGGCTGACGTCCTAGTAAGAGAACGCCGCCGAACAAAAGAGTTTATACAAATTTGTACAAAGGAAAATAAAACAGCTGTGTGAAAGAATAATCCCACTGGGTCCCAACTCTGCTATCGCCTTTATATCTTTGAGCGTCTCATCACTTGATGACCTAGTTGAAGATGAAGCTGATTGATCAATGTCGTCTGAACTTGATGCTGATACCGGATTCTGGATGCAAAGTGATCCAATGAGACATAGTATTACGCTTTATCCCTAACTTTTGCCTGGACCGCCATTTCGGGTTTTCAGTCCACCGGGATACCCATTTTTGCCCAAGCCGCCTTTTCAGGTTTTCGGCTTGCCGGGTGTACATATTTTTTTCATTTCATCCCTTCATTTTGCCCGAACCCTTTTGGTTCACCGGGAAGCCCTAATTTTTGCCTAGGTATGTCAACCTAGCGGGTCTTTTTTTATGCGTAGTATCTTTTTACTATATCTGCATTGGCGGGGTGAGGAAGGTCGTCACCATCCATGTTGGTTAGAATCATGGCTCCTCCTGAGAACACATGTTTAACCACAAATGGCCCTTCGTACGTAGGGGTCCATTTGCCCCTTGGATCACTCTGAGGAAGGATGATGCGTTTGATTACCAGATCCCCAACTTGATATTCTTGTGGTCTGACCTTTTTGTTAAATGCCCTGATTATTCGTTTTTGGTATGTCTGACCATGACAGATAGCAGCAAGTCTCTTTTCATCAATAAGGTTTAGCTGATCAAGTCGTGTCTGGATCCAATCATCTTCGCTCAGATCTGCATCCTTCATTATCCGGAGCGAGGGTATCTGCACTTCGATCGGTAAGACTGCCTCCATGCCGTAGACCAAGGAGAAAGGAGTTGCCCCGATTGACGTCCTTGCTGAGGTACGGTACCCGTGTAGAGCGAACGGTAACATCTCGTGCCAATCTTTATAAGTCACTGTCATCTTCTGCACAATTTTCTTAATGTTCTTATTCGCTGCCTCTACAGCCCCATTCATCTTCGGTCGGTAAGGAGAAGAGTTGTGGTGCTGTATCTTAAACTGCTCGCAGAGCTCAGTGATCATCTTGTTATTGAGATTGGTACCGTTGTCTGTAATGATTCTTTCAGGGATGTCGTATCGACAGATCAGGTTGTGCCGAATGAACCGTGCCACAACGTTCTTGGTTACTGTAGCGTAGGAAGCTGCTTCAACCCACTTCGTGAAGTAATCAATCGCTACCAGGATGAAGCGATGCCCGTTGGATGCCGTAGGTTTAATCTCACCGATCATATCTATGCCCCACATTGCAAACGGCCAAGGTTCTGTCAAGACATTCAGAGGAACTGGGGGAACGTGCACCTTGTCTGCATAAATCTGGCATTTATGACATGTCCGAGAATGCTGGTAACAGTCGGCTTCCATTGTGGACCAGAAATACCCTGCCCGAAGGATCTTCTTTTCCATAGTGTGTCCACTGGAATGTGTTCCGAAGGTCCCTTCATGTAGCTCTTCCATGATCCTTTCTGCTTCAGTCTTATCCATACAATGCAGTAAGGTCGAATCATGGTTTCGCTTATACAGAATGCCGTTGCTAAGGAAGAACTTCGCTGCGAACCTTCTCAGGAACTTCTTGTCGTTGACAGATGCACCTTCAGGGTATTCCTGAGCTTCCAAGTATCTCTTCACCTCATGGTACCAAGGCTTCTCGGTCACCAATTCAGTCTCAAGATCACAATAGTATGCCGGTTCGTCCAGTTTCCAGATAATGATCCGGGGAGACTCATTGTCCCATTTGACTTTGAACATAGAAGACATCGTAGCTAACGCGTCCGCCAGCTGATTCTCCTCTCTTGGGAAATGTTCAAAGGTTATCTCTGTGAAGTGGGGGATCAATGTCAACACACATTCTCTGTAAGGAATAAGATTCGGATGTTTCGTATCCCACTCTCCTTTGATCTGATTGATCACGAGAGCGGAATCTCCGAAGACACTCAGAAACTTGATCCTTAAGTCGATCGCAGCTTGAAGACCCATGATGCATGCCTCATACTCCGCTATGTTGTTGGTGCAGTTGAAGCATAGTCGGGCAGTGAGTGGAGTATGAGTGCCTTGAGGGGATATGATCACAGCGCCGATGCCGTTACCCAAAGCGTTGGAGGCTCCGTCAAAGTGCATAGACCATTGGGATCCTTCCTCAGGTCCTTCATCCGGTCCAGGTACTTCACAATCAGTCACAATCATGATGCTCTCGTCAGGAAATTCAAAGTTCATTGACTGATAGTCGTCTACTGCCTGATGTGCCAAGTGGTCTGCCAAAACACTTCCCTTGATGGCTTTCTGGGTTGTGTACTGGATGTCGTATTCCATCAAGATCATTTGCCATCTTGCTATTCTCCCAGACAGAGCAGGCTTTTCAAATATATACTTTATAGGATCCATCTTAGAAATCAACAAGGTAGTGTGAGTCAGCATATACTGTCTCAGCCGGCGAGCAGCCCATACCAAAGCGTAGCAAGTTTTCTCGAGCAGTGAGTATCGGGTCTCACAGTCGGTAAACTTTTTGCTAAGGTAATAAATGGCGTGCTCTTTTCGGCCAGACTCGTCATGCTGCCCCAGCACACACCCCATTGAGTTGTCAAGTACTGTCAGGTATAATATCAGAGGTCTCCCTTCAACCGGTGGCATAAGAATGGGTGGTTCTTGGAGATACTCTTTGATTCTATTAAAAGCGGCCTGACATTCATCATCCCAACGTACTACCTGATCTTTCTTTAGCAGCTTGAAGATTGGTTCACAGGTGGCAGTTAGATGGGAGATGAATCGAGCAATGTAATTCAGGCGTCCTAAAAAGCCTCTGACCTCTTTCTCTGTCTTAGGAACTGGCATCTCTTGAATGGCTTTAACCTTGGCAGGGTCCACTTGAATACCTTTGTCACTTACAACGAAGCCTAGCAACTTTCCAGATCTTACCCCGAAGGTGCACTTGTTCGGGTTCAATCTCAGCTTGTACAATTTCAGACGGTCAAACAATTTCTGCAGATGATCAAGGTGTTCTTCCTCAGTTTGGGACCTTGCAATCATGTCGTCAACATACACTTCTATCTCATGATGGATCATGTCATGAAATAAAGCAACCATGGCGCGTTGGTAGGTTGCCCCAGCATTTTTCAACCCGAATGGCATGACCTTGTAGCAGAAGGTACCTCACTGAGTGACAAAGGTAGTCTTCTCCATGTCTTCAGGTGCCATCTTAATCTGATTATACCCTGAAAAACCATCCATGAAAGAGAACACCTTGTGCTGAGCAGTATTGTCAACCAGGACATCAATGTGAGGTAGAGGGAAGTCATCCTTGGGGCTGGCCCTGTTCAGATCCCTGTAGTCAACGCACATTCTGACCTTACCGTCTTTCTTTGGTACCGGCACCACATTAGCAACCCACTGAGGATAAGAAGTCACTGCAAGGAACCCGACATCAAACTGTTTCATAACCTCAGCTTTGATCTTCTCAGACATCTCTAGACGCATACGGCGGACCTTTTGCTTAACCGGAGGGCAGTCTTCCTTGGTAGGAAAATGATGGACCACAATGTCGGTATCCAACCCGGGCATGTCTTCGTAGGACCAGGCAAAGATCTCCATATAGTCATGCAGCATCTGAGTCAACCGTTGCTTCACGCTGAGCTCTAGGTTGGCACCAATCTTAACCTCCTTTCTGTCCATCTCAGTACCCAGATTTATCGTTTCCACCGGCTCTTCATGTGGTTGAATTGCCCTATCTTCCTGGAGTAACAGTCTTGCAAGCTCGCCAGGCACTTCGCAATCATCTTCACCTTCGTCTTCGGCTAAGTTGATCGGATTTTCGAAGTCATAACTGGCAGTAGCAGAGTCGTTACCAGTGAGATCCAGAGTGGACTGAAACCTGTATGCGTGAGTGTGTGTAAATACAGTTGTTTTGCAATATATAAAGAAAGGAAAGAAAGAAAAGGAGCATAAGATTTGAAATGCGAGAAAACTTCCAAGGTCTTTATTCATGATATATGAAATGACAATTAATATGCCCTCACAAATGAAGCCACGGTGCCCCGGGTAAGACATCGGGCCATAGAGTTTTAATTCATTGTTTATTACAAATAACAAAAACAAAGGAGTTTATTACTGCGTAACAAAAGTAACAAGAGTATGATCTTTAGCAGTCCAATTGGTCAATCCACCATCAGTCGTCGGGTAAATCCAGCTATCAAACTCTGACTCTTCCACTTCGTCTTCATCCCCAACAGCATTCACTCCAGGATGGGTAATGAGCACAGGAGGTTTTCTGGTCCTTGCCTTGCGCACAACCCTCTGAGCCTCTGCAGTAAAACCCAGTCCAAACTTGTCAATTTTAAGAGTGAAATCAGGGAGCCTGCCCCAGTTAGCACATTCACCTTTCTGGATTACGGCCCGGGCATCCTTCAGGGAAGCCATCTTCAAAGGAACATCCTCTTCAACCACTGTTTCTGCCGCTGCCAATGTTGGAGGTACCTCTTCAAAATGCTGAAAGGGGGTTTCAATAAACTCCCCGTCCATCTCAATATATCGGAAGGAATTCAAGTGACTAACCATATACTCCTCCTCTCCCTGCACAGTGACAATCTTCCCTTTGACAGGGTACTTGAGCTTCTGGTGTAGGGTAGAGGTCACTGCCCCAGCTTTGTGAATCCAAGGTCGACCCAGTAAACAAGAATAAGATGGACGGATATCCATCACATAGAAAGTTGAGTCGAATACTTGAGAACCCACACGAATAGGAATGTCTACCTCTCCATGAACCATCCTCTTAGAACCATCAAAGGCTCTGACAATGATGTTGCTAGGTTTCAGCTCCAGGCCCTCACAATCCAACCGGTCTAAGGCCTTTTTGGGTAACACATTCAAGAAAGAACCGGTGTCCACCAACACGTGCGCAAGAGTAGTGCGCCTGCATTCAATAGAGACATGCAGGGCGTCATTGTGGTTCTTTCCCTTAGCAGTAAGGTCAGCATCCGAGAAACCCAAACCATTGTCGGTTGTCAAATTGGCTACGCAATCAGTAAACTGGACTGCAGATGTCTCCTGTGGCACATGGGCCGTCTTTAGAAATGAAATCAAGGCCTTAGCATGGGCCTCTGAGCACAACAACAAGGAGAGCATAGAGATCTTGGAGGGGGTATGCCCCAGCTGCTCAACAACATTAAAATCGCTCTTCTTGATTATCTTCAGAATTTCCTCCATCTCTTGTTGGGAGGCCTCAGCATTCACAGATTTTGGTGCCTCCATCCGGGCAGGCTCATCTTCAATCCCTTTGCCCCGAGCATTAGATGACTCGGCTGCAGGGGAAACAACTTGATCAGAAATGGGAACAGGTGCACTTGCAGGTGTTATAATGAGAGGTCTTTGAATAGCTGGTGGCGCAATGTCAGGCGAGAAGAGCCTGCCACTGCGGGTAACTTTGGCTGGACCAGTGATATTGCTGATGCTGGTACCAGTGTTGAACTCTTGCTTTATACCGTGTACATATACATCTGCCCCATAGTGCCATGGGACAGCCTTATCAGATTCATAGGGGAGGGGCCCCGGAACAGTAATAACAATGGGTGCGACAGTCATGATTTTAACCGGCTTCCTCGGGGGAACCTTGATTGGATTACTGAAAATTGTAACAACAGATACTTCTTCCACAGGAACAAACGGAACAGCGGTCTTCTTGAACAGAATCTCTTTGCTGTCCATCAGGCTTTGGATGCCCAACTTCAGCAACGGACAACCAGTAAGGGAAACAACACACAAAAGGCAACCCTCGCTACAACCCGGAAATAAACCGGCTAGCAGCAGGTTCCTCTTAACAGTCGACAGGGGAGTAGCTACATCATTCACAGAGACGGCATACACATCTTCATCAACGGCATTCACTCCATGCTGGGGCATAGGAGCAGTCACCACATTTGGCCTCTCAGGCGCTTCAAATTGTATCTCTTTTGCGTCAATAAGGTCTTGCACCTTATTCCTCATGGCCCAACAGTCATCAGTGGAATGTCCCGGGCTATCGGAGTGATAAGCACAGCGGGCATTCGGATTATACTTGGGAGAGGCAGTATTCACAACCTTCGGGGCCTCTCTGACAGTCACCAAATTGGTGGATAGCAACTGCGGCAAGATTTGTGATAGGGTCATACTTAGACGGGTAAACTCTCTTCTGGGTCTTTCAGCCCTGGGTGGATTGGTTTGCCGAGGAGCGGCAGCAGGCTTTGCAATCATCACCGCGTTGACAGATTAGCGGCGTTCTGGCTTCTCTTGCCTCCTAGGCCCATACACAGCACTGGCCTCCTTCTTAAAGGGTTTCTTCTCAGAACTTGAAGATGCACCCTTCTGAATTTTACCGGACTTCATTCCAGCCTCTATCCTCTCCCCTGTCAGAATAAGATCAGTGAACCTTGCAGACGAATTGCCAATAAGATGATTGAAAAACGGCCCGGATAAGGTCCCCAAAGAACATATCTACCAGCTCACGGTCAGTTAACAGAGGCTGCACCCTGCCAGCCAGATCCCTCCACTTCTGTGCATACTCTTTAAAACCTTCGCTTGATCCTAGCGACATACCCAGGAGTTGGGTACGTGTAGGAGCAAGGTCGGCATTATATTGATACTGCTTGTAAAAAGCAGTAGCCAACTCCTCCCAGTTACGAACTTTGGTCCTATCCAGCTGATAGAACCATTCGAGATGAGTCCCTGAAAGACTCTCCTGGAAGAAGTGGATCCACAAATTCTTATCCACAGTGTACGGCTGAATCTTCCGCACATAAGATCTGAGGTGTAGCTTGGGACAAGACGCCCCGTCATACTTGGTGAAAGATGGTGCCTTAAATTTGTGAGGAATGATCACACCAGTAGATAAGCCCAAATCTCCGAAATCCAGCCCAGGCACTTGTTGGATCTCCATGGCGTTCAGTCTGTCTTCCAACTGCTTGTATCTGTCTTCAGCCGGAGGATACTGTTCCTCATTGAAGTCAGTCTCGTTGTCAGAGACTACCGGACTTAGAGCCTTTCCACCTTGAGGACTGTCTTTGCCTACAGAAGAACCAGCTTCTTCATTCTGCAGAGTGTTACCAAACCTCCGGCCCGAGTTGAAAAGAACAGTTCTCTTCTTCTTCTTCTCCTTCTTCAGGAGTAAAGCCTTCAGCTCTTCTTGGCCTTGAGCCAAACCCATGATCAGCTCCTGAAATTGCGCGTTCTGCGCCTGAAGGGCCTTGATAGACATCTCGGTTGATGATGAGTCAGGGTTCATGATGATGAAATAAATAGCGAAGAACAGTAAGCAACCTGAAAAGAAGAATACCTTCTATTCACATGATGAATGGAATGCGTATGATTTATGTTTTCAAAGACAATCGGGAATCAACTTTGTAAACAAAAAGGAACACACTTCATTAGATTCAACTTTGCAATTTAAATTGTTCAACAGGTTGCCCTTAGGCGTTACAAAAAATGGAAATACTGAAAAGGGAAATAAAACTGTAAAAGAACATCCAAAGCTCATCATTGATCCCATGGTCTCCTCTTCTCAGTACGGATGTAGTCATTCAGAGCTCGCTTATTCTCCAACTGCTTTGTCAGCTTCTGGATCTTTAATTCCTGCTCGTTGAACTTTTCCCGATAAGAATCACGTTCCTCTCGCAGTTGCGACCAAGACCTCTTTAATGTCTCATAATCAGTAGGTATCTGAGGAGGGAGGATAGTTGGAGGAGCCCCATCTTTGTCAGGATACTCAAGAATGACGGGTCTGACAGCTTCGTATGGCATACCTAACTTCTGAGCACGGATGCGAACCCATTTGTAGCAGGCTTCCATAGGTAGAGAAGTCTTTGGCCCCAACTCTTGTGGGTCAGCTTTATGAACTTTGTCCCAAGCCTTGATGAACCTACGACGCAGCTCGTCACTATCCACCTGAAACTCAAAACTGATGTAAGGCACCAGCATCTCATGAGGTCCTGCTCTTCTGGCTCTTCCAAACTGACGGAGAGCTAGACATGGATTATAAGAGATTCCTCCTTGGGTACCAATCAGAGGAACATTAGGGTATTCTCCGCAACGATCAATAACAGCTTCCTCATCCAAACCTCTGAGAGTCCAAATGATGTCCTTATCAGTGAGAGACATTAACCTATGAGCCCAGCCTCTTCCTTCTTGGTTCTTCAGCACGAACTTAGGGAGGTGCGAAATAAACCACCTCACCAACAAAGGGATACAACACAACAGAGTTCCTCGTCTTCGGGCAGTACAAGCATAAAGTTGTTGCAGGATGTCACCCAAGAGAGTGGGCACAGGATTCTGAGACATGAAGATTCTTATGGTAGTGACATTGACGAAGTTGTCAGGATTAGGAAACAAGACTAGACCATAGATTAAGAGAGCCAGGATGTCTTCATATGCCCTAAAGTCCAAGTCATTCCAGAAATTGTTAGCTTTACCAATCAGAAACTTAGCCAAGAAACCCTTAACTCCGCTTCTAGTCACCCAGTTATCCATTACTTCTTGGTGGGTCAAGGGGAGAGCTGCAGCAACCTCCTCAAGTCTAAGAGTCTTTTCCCAACCAGTGTAGGGAGTCTGATCCAAGATAGGGATGCCTAGCAAATCAGAGAACTCTTCCAGGGTAGGGACCAGCTGGAAGTCTTGAAAGGTGAAGCACTGGTACAGAGGGTCATAGAACTGGGTCAGGACACTCATCAGCTGTTGGTCCCGCTTTACCGTGACTAAACTGAGAAGAGAACCATGCCTTTGGATGAAGGAAGTAGTATTTGGAATTCTACTAACCAACTCTTCAAGCAACTCAGGTGGGTGAACAAAGTTGAACCGGATAGTATTCCTTCGCATAGGCATCATGATGTCCTACAAAACAGAGCAAAGGTGAAACCCTCTTGTCTTTGAAATGGTCATTCCTTATGCAGGATGCATGCAATGTTTATGATGGCATGATGTTATGATAAAGCACACCACAGATATTTACAAGGGCAAACATGATAAGGCACACAAGACAAGCCCTTAGAGTTTAGGCCAGCATGGGGTCTAGGTATTACCCTCTTTCAGTTTGTTTGTTCATACCTGTCCTATCAAAAGTAACCGGGTTCTTAGAGGATCCCAATATCATTGACTACCCTCAATCGGTCATAACTCCAGCATCGCAATCTTTTCTTGCAGCCAGAACCATCACGAGAGTTTAGCCTCAATGGGCGTAGCATACTGCTACTGTTCTATTGGCCAAGTTGGGTCGTTTAAGGTTCTAAGGTCGGTTGGTGCTTAATGATTCCTCAGAAGACCCATATTCTCCTCGTTGCGACACAAGGGATATCGGTACAGACCAAGGTGCCACACCAACATAGCCACTGCTTCACCCATGTCGGTCTACGCCGGACAGGTCCCTCACAGCTTATGCTACCTAACAGGGTATCCCCAGATCTGGGTTAGGATCTATGTAACTCCGATGCAGCCCACAATAATAAAGCAAACAAAACATTCAATTGAAAACACAAGTGATCTTAGTCCTAAGGTACACCTCACTTTATAAGATTTCCCCAGCAGAGTCGCCAGTTCTGTGATCGGTGGATCTGGAACTGACTGTTTAACGCTGGTTCGTGAAATGTCACGGAAGCAAGAGTCACCACCGTCTTTTATTTTCTCCAAATGGAAAGGACAAAAGCACAGAAAAATTCCTTATTGAGATTAGTTCTCGGTTCGGGAGGTAGATTTATAGAATGGGAAGGTGTTAGCACCCTTTCTATCCATGGTTATCCATGGGCTCTTAGATACTTGCTCATTTGTGTTTTCAAAATGTTTGTTTGCTTTTCAAGGTGAGTGGGTTTGAAAAAGTTCCGTTTAAAATTTCAGTTCGACTCTTGTATCAGTCCTCAAGAGTGTTTGAAAAGTTGTTTTTGAAAGCTTTTTGCAAAGTGTCGGTGTGAAAAGAAGTTTTTGATTTGTTTTGAATTAGAGCAAGCATCTACGAGTCATCTACCTACCCTAAGGAATTCGTCTGTGTAAATGTCCTTAAGATAGTGCCATCCCACCATTGAGAGGTAGGTAGCACCACCGTTGGAGGTGTTCGGATCAATTCGAGGTTTAGGGACAATGTGGTCACCAGAGCAATAGGAAGACACCTTAGAAGCTACCCTCATGCCATGTTCATGGACATGAGGACTTACTAAAACATCCTCTACTCGACGACCACTTTTCGAGGGGCAAGGCAACAGTGAGGCGTACCCTAGGGGTGGTGTGTGAATTGTGTGTCATTTTCGATTATGTTTATCTTGTCATGCATTGGCGATCTACGCTTTTTTTTTATTTTTGGCATTCATTCTTTCATGTGGTTATTAACAGTTAAAAGGCGCGGGAAGATAAAAGTCCTACGCTATTACAAAGGCGCGGGTCTACATCGCCAAATTAAACCAAGACCCGATTTGAATAAGTAAAATGCAGAAAGTAAATATCTAATTAATCTATTACAAAGCTTTGGGGCAATTAAATGAACTTTAAAAAAGGGAAATAAAAGTAAACGTGCGAAAAGAAATAAAATCGAGAATGCGAGGGCGTTGGACCCTTTAAAGAAATTACATTACAATTAATAAATTAATTAAGTTAAATAAAGAAAAGAACCTATTTTTGGAGTTTTTGTATTTATGAAATTTAATGAGAAAATTAATTATTATAGGAAACCCTAATTTTAATCGTTTTTAATTTATAAAAAAAAATGTTTAAGTTGTAACCTAATTTAACCCTAATTATTTAAACGGCATATTTATTTACAAAAATAATTAATACTTAATAATGGTAAAAAAGGGAAAAAAGAATAAAAGTATTAAAAACCCTAATTTCTACATTTTAAGTTTATTTAAAAAAAATTAGAATTAAACCTAAAATTAAACTAATTAATTATTAGAATTTTATTTACAAAATATTGATTAAAAAAAAATAAAAGAACATATTTTTATTTTTTATAGTTTCTAATTTTTTTTTTGTATTTTTATGTTATAAAACATTAATTTGAAGAATTAAAAGAAAATAATTAAAACAAAATAAAAAAAAGAAAAGAATAAAGGAAAGAAATACAAACAAAGGGGGTTTGTTGACCCTTTTGGAGGTTTATAGAAAGCAATTAGGCCCAACAGATTCAAGGCCTCTTGACTTTTTCCAGCGCGTGTGTGGCATGGTCAACTGATGTGTATGATGGACCTCTCGTCCTGACCTTCAGATTCGTCTCCTGGGACATGTGGCGCGCCAAGGTATTGGATGCATGGTAGACCACTAAAGGACATGCTATGTAGGAACACATTAAGCAAAATAATATTGAGAAGGGAGGGGACCTGGGAATCGAACCCAGGTCCAAATGCTTGAAGGACAACGCATCAACCAACCAGCCAAGCGCGTTTGTTTGATCATATAATGGATAAAGAAAAATAAGAGAGAGAAAACAAGGGTTAGTGGGATTTTAACAAAACGCGCGTCAGGGTTTGAATTATCCAGTAGCATGCTTACACCTCAGCGTCTTCCTCATGGCCTCTTTGTTTTTCCTGAAAAATACAAGCTAGATAGCGGGGGTTTTAAACCCCCACAATCTGAAACAACAAAAATAGCGAACAGAAATTGGTCAATGATAAATTGAGCGCGATGAGTGTTTTAAATTCGTTAGAATGTTACGAATTCAATGGTCCTAGTCTCATGGTCTAATTTTACCAGATGAAAGAAACCCCAAATTTAGAGCTTTGAAACCCTAATGCATATTCATGGTAACTTCTTATTTAGACGACCATTCTTCAATTGAACGGTACTGTTAGCTTCAGAAACATCATGTTAGCGTAAAACGACAATTAAAAGACATGAAACATGCGTATAAATCAAGATGCGATTATGAAAATTTCCATGAACAGGGTTATGGCGTTCTACCGTTTCTGGATGTATAGAGAGTGGAAAAGTATTGGGTTATGTTCAGAGAGGTCCCAGCAAGCTTTTGAGATACTTTCCACGCCTTGAAATGCCTTGAAACTATGAAAACAGATTTGAAGTTTTTTAAGAAAAAAGTGAGTTTGTGTTCTTGATTCTGAGCGCAGCTTCTTGGTTCTTTGCATTAGGGTTGTGTTCTGGCTTATATGAGGAATGATTTAGGTTTTCAAAACAAGTCCAAAAACCTTTGCAATCAATGTTTCAATATTTGATTTTTCATGAATCTTTTTCAATCTTTTTCATCCCTTTTTGATGCCAATCATTGCCAATTCTTGCCTTTTTAGTGATGCACGAAATCTTGAGTCTTTAAGGAGTGGAATATGCTGCAAAAAAGGATTGGAAAACATGATTTTCTATTTTTGTCATATTTTATTTTAATTAAGTGAACTAATAATAACAATAATTCAAATAATTAATAAAAAATGATAAAATAAATCCCTTTAAAGTCAATGGGGCGTGTATAGCCTTTGGGTGATGATTCTTGGAAGAAAATGTGGCCCATTAGCAATTTGAGGCATTTGAAGCAAAGTTGACTTTTCAAAATTCCCAACAATTTCCCAACTTCCACAAGGCATATCTTGCTCAATTTTTAAGCTTTGATCATGTTCTTGGACATTTTGGAAAGGTCTTGAAGTCCTCTAACCAATGCCTTTGGTACCATGTCATTTTGATTTACCAATCTCAAGTTATGGTCTTTGACTTAAAGTCCCTTTTTGTTGACTTTTGAAATGACCTATAATGTTGAGATTGATAACTTTTTGTGAGAGCATTTCTTGGACTTGAAGTGTGAAGAGGAGTTGTATAAAATGTCATTCTCTTCAAAATGAGCTTTGGATGGAATTTTTCTGACAAACCATGTGGAAGTTATGCCTTGGTCAAGTTACAGTTGACTTTTTCAACTGTCCAAATATGGAAACTTTTGCATCTTGAGACTCTTTGGGCCATGCCTTGAGAATCATGATCAATAATTGATCAAATGATGTTTGTGGCTTCAAAATAAGATGTTGACCAAAAATTTGGACTTTTGTCTGTCAAATGACCATTTTGCCCCTACAGTTGACTGTAGGGCAATTAGGGTTTTTGACTGTACAATTTTGTGCTGTAAGTCTTGAAACTTGGCATGAGGAAGCTTGGCAATGTTTATAGGCATGTGGGACTTGATTGGACCCTTGGAAACTTCAACTTCTTTGCCAGAACCAAAACCCTAATTTTTGACTGTTAGGAGGCCCTTGGACTGTGCAACCCTTGGGAGATTTTGAAGCATGCTCTTTGCAAATCTTGAAGAATATGGGAGGGCAAATTTTGGGGTACAACACAATGTATGTTTGATCACCAAATTTCCATTTATGCAAAGCTTTACATTCAGTTTTTCTTTATTTTCCTTTACATTTCATGATCGAAATCTTTATATTTGCAGTCAAAATCTTACTTTCACTTGACTTAATTTTCAAAACGTGATCTTGATCACGGTCGAAATCACACAAACCCTTAATATTTTTACTCTATTTGAAAAAATTCACGCACATTATTCTGAGATTCACTAGTCGATCTCGTAAAGTAACCTTTAATAAGAGACTAGCGTTGTTTACCAAATTCCAGAGTAAACAATTGGCACATCCGGTAGGACATTGTATTAATATTTTTCAAATATTTGTGTTAAACTCATTGTGTTTTCATTATGTATGGTTTGTATTGCTGTTAGCTGGAAATTTCGACTAAGGATTTTAAAGTTAGACTTGAATATACTTCAGAATATTCCACTACTTTATTTATGTGAAGCCATAAAGGTTGAGATTCGAATTAAGTAAAATTCGTTGGAAAGGTTTACCAATTCGAATTATTGAATAAAGATTGTTATTCGAAATGTGGCTAAGGTTTTAAACATTTTTTCGTTCGACCGTCTTCAGAGATTGGCACTTAAGATAAGAAGGACATTCAAATTCAAATATTTTGATCTTATCCGAAAAGACGCGTGGAAGGCTCTGAGTTCGTCGAAGACATGCAAACAGAAACGTGGCATTAGTTCGTGTAGAAGACCGTTAGGATCGAAGTAGTATAAATAGTGGCTTTAATATTTCAATTTAGGTGGTCAACATCTTTGTACAAATTACTCAGAAATTACTCAAAGTACCAAGTCTTAAATAGAAACGAGTTTATTGAGGATGTACGTATGATGCACCCATTTAATATAAATGCATTTACTTTCTGCAGAATTTCCAGTAACATTCACTTAAGTATTTTACCATTTCAAGTTTAGAAGTAATTTTACTTTCACTTTATATGCATTTTAATTCGACATTTGAAGCCATTTGTCTTCATATACAAAACATGTTAAATACAACAATCAAGTTAAAAGATTAATAAAGACACTCGTGTCCTGAGATCAATCTGATCAATCTCGCAAGTAACTGGATCCGTGAAAGAATTTGGAAGATCAACGGTTGTTTACTAAAATTCGAAGGTAAACAAATTGGCACACCCGGTGGGACCTGTGTCTTTATCCATCTTAGTTTTAACTTGTTTATTGCATGAGATTGAGAAGTGGAAAACTAGCCAACAATACAAATCCTAGACCAAAAGGACAACACATTAGGGGAATGGCTAACCCACCCACTAGTGATGCGCAACAAGTTCACCCTCCCATGGGAGGAAATACAAGCGCTTCTAATACAAACGAAGTGATGACGGAGAGTCAAGGGACTGCAACGATCCCTTCGACAACAAGCACTGCAGTTATACCCTAAAATACAAACGCTTCAACTATATCATCAAACACCCATAACGAACATACCATTGTGTCTATGGCCAATCAAAATCCACCATTAACACCCAGGCCTTCGATATGTATGTCTAGAACCTTTCCACCAGGATTTACAATCCCAACATCAGATCCTATATATGGCATGCCAACTTCTTTCATGATGGGATTTCAAAATTATACGTCGATATACACCCGTCCCGTAACATCTACTTTATCACCATTGCAAGGATCGGGGTCTGGGATAAACCATATGGCTAGAAACAATTCGCAGCCAATCCAAATACCTGCTATCACCACAAATACACAAGCAGTCATAAGGAAACAAATGGACGATATCAACCACGAGATGTTGGGCGTATTGGCCCAACAGATGGGTACGATTTTCAACCCTTTAATTCAAAGCACTACACAAACTAACTTGCAGAATGCCCAAGAAAACCAACAAATGGCAGCGCAAATAAGGCGTCTTGCAAATTTCTTTAGTACGGCCAGAGAAGCAGTTCGACGGCCACCCGAACAGCCCACATGGGTAAGGGAGAATCAAGGCATCATATTCCAAGAAGAGCCAACCATAAACCAGGCCCAACCTTTGATTCACCCTGAAGCCGAAGTCCAACAACCAATTCAAAGGGAGGAACCACCCAGACCCTAACAGGCTATCCCTAGGGAGGAACCAGGGAGAAGGGTAGTTTTGGTGAATCAAAACCAAGATGTTGATGAAATCCTTCAGGGTTGTCGACAAAATGATATGGTCGGAAACAATAACCTAGCAGCCTTAGTCGAAAGGATTATGGCACGAAATGGGGTAAACTTAGGTATGTGTAGACCAAATTATACATCCCTTTTGTTAGAATATATTCAACAAACCGAACTGCCAAGGGGATGGAAAGTACCCAAATTCACCAAGTTTTCTGATGATACTAGCGAATCTACCATAGAACATATCGCTAGATATCTTACAGAGGCAGGAGATATAGCAAATAATGAAAATCTAAGGATTAAATACTTCCCTTCTTCGCTGACAAAAAATGCTTTTACTTGGTTCACCACCCTCGCGGTGAATTCCATCCATGATTGGACTCGTTTGGAGAGGTTGTTTCATGAACAATTTTATGTAGGACAAACCAAGATTAGTCTAAGCGAATTGGAAAATGTCAAGCGAAAATTTAGTGGGCCCATAGACGATTACCTCAACAGATTCCGTTTGTTGAAGGCAAGATGCTTCACACAAGTTCTAGAACACGAGTTGGTCAAAATGGCAACAAGAGGTTTGGAATTTTCTATCAGGAAAAAATTAGATCCCCACTATTTGAGGGATATGGCGCAATTGGCTGATAGGGTTCGACAAGTTGAGCGTTTGAAGATCGAAAAGGCTAGGGTGAAACAAAGTCGTAGAAAAGAAAGAGTGGCTTATATTGAAGCCTGCTCAGACGAAAGAGAAGTCAAAGAGGATTTCTCAGAAGTCGAAGAGCACGAAATAGATCTTGCAGAATTGAAGCAAGGACCACCGTACCCTTGCAAAATGTTGACTCCTGCGAATGGGAAAAATCCTGTCGAACCATAAAGGAGCGAAAAATTTCCAAGAAAATCTTATACGTTCGACATCACCAAGTGTGATGAAATTTCCGACTTACTAGTTAAAGATGGCCAGATGATAGTTCCCCCTGGTGATAAAATTCCTCCGTTAGAACAACGAAAGAAAAGGGGTTTCTGTAAGTATTATAATTTCTTAGGCCACAAAACCTCACAATGCTTTCTTTTCAGGGATCTGATACAAAAAGCAATTCAGGATGGAAGGCTGAAGTTTGGGGAAAAACCCAAACCTCAAATGAGGATTGATGCTGACCCTATGCAGGTTGCCGAGACCAATTATGTTGAGCCTTCTGCCATCAACATGGTGGACATTGCTGGAGTCAAACGGTTGCAACCAGAAAAAACCAGGGGTCTGTTAAAGCCTCAAAGACAGGGTTGCTGATGATCTCATGGCGGAGAAGGAAACAAGCGCTACTGATGGCACAATGAAGAGTGCAATGAAGACCAAGACTATTGATGTTCTTAGGGTCAAGTTCGAAGGAATGAAACTTGCTGAGGGTCCAAAATTCGAAGTGAACACGGTGGACCTGTACCAATTCTCCCCAGAAATGGAGGAGATAGAAAAGCGACTCAAAATGGAGAATGAAAAGATGAAGGCAGGCGACCAAAAGGTGAGTTTGGTGGATTACTTATTCCATTGTCACTCGAAGAACCCAAAGGGGCTTGTGTGCCCAAGGTGCAACATCATGAATGATCAAGGAGCGGCTGCTACCTACCAAAGGGTCTATTAGGAGAAGGCCAGAAACAACTGGAAAAGGGAGAAGGAACTCTTACCTTACCCCTAGATGGGAGAGAGTCTCATGGGATTCTTACTTCGTTGTCACAAAATGGGTTCAGAAGTTCTTATGTGCCCATGGTGCAACGCGCTATATGACGGAAGGACCGCTGAAGCTTACAAAAGGATTCCATACTCTCAGTGTTGGAACAATCAAAGCTGGAATAGGGAAAGCTACGTAAATAATGCAAGAAGAGTCCCCAAAAGGGCAGATAGCCCAAACCCTGGGGCATGCAAACAGGAAACATTTAAGCCCCAAGCAAACATGCGAACGGGAAAATGGATGAAAGCAGGACAAAATAGAACTGAAGACAAATGAAAGTCGAAGTGGAGAAGCTTCGAAGAAGGTGGACGTACTGCATGGGCCTTCAGGAGGCAGTTTCCCTCTAACAAGCAACAATCTCACGTGTCAGAGAACTACAAGGGGAAGAACCCCATGTCTAGGTCCCAATGGAAGCGACACCAACGAAACAAGAAAGCCCAAAAGGAGCTTACAAACAAGGAAGTTAGCGAGTCAAGCACCAACCAAACTTCGACTGTCCCAGCAATGGAAAATAAGTCCCCAACAAGGAGGAAACTTTTCTCTCCTACCAAGATGAAGGTCCCTGGCGAAGGGGACAACAACGAACTGGCCAGCAATGGGCTAGTAGATGATGAAGATATGTCAACATATAGCTTCAATTCCAATGGAGAATCTTCTTTGCAAATAAATTGCAATGTGGTTTCTGTCTTACCACATGAGTACGACCAGGTTACGGAGGTCGAACACTCCGAAGAGGCTGGTGAATTGGAAATGACAAAACACAAACATGTATGTTACTATGTCATGAATAATGGCGCCGTTGAAGAGCAGAATGCCTTCTTCGAAAGGCCAGATGCAGGTATGAAAAACCACCTTAAGCCTTTATTTATTAGGTCTAAAATTGAACAAGTGGGCATCAACAAAGTTATGATGGATGGTGGGGCAGCAGTGAACTTGATGCCTCAATTCCTATTTGTTATACCCCAAAATTTGCCCTCCCATATTCTTCAAGAAATTGTCAAGCCAAGCTAGAAAAGTTCCCCAAGGGTTGTGCATTGCAACAGTCTCCTAAACAGTCAAAATTAGGGTTTTGAGTCTGATCAAGAAAAGGAAGTTTTCAAAGGCCCAATCAAATCTCATATGCTTACAAACATGGTCAAGCATCCCCATATCAAGTTTCAAGGCATTCAGTTCAAGATTGCACAGTCAAAACCCTAGATTGCACTACAGTCAACTGTAGGGGCAAAATGGTCATTTGGCAGTCAAAAGTTCAAATTTTTGGTCAATATATCATTTTGAAGCCACAAACATCATTTGATCAATGCTTGATCATGATTCTCAAAGTTTGGCTCAGAAATCATCAAAGATGCAGAAGTTGCTATATTTGGACAGCTGAAAAAGTCAACTGAAATTGACCAGGGCATAACTTTCACATGGATTATCAGAAAAATTCCATCCAAAGCTCATTTTGAAGAGAAAGACATTTCCTACAACTCATCTTCATACTTCAAGTCCAAGAAATGCTCTCACAAAAAGTTGTCAATTTCAACATTATAGGTCATTTTCAAAAGTCAACAAAAAGGGACTTTAAGTCAAAGGCCATAACTTGAGATTGGTAAATCAAAATGACATGGGACCAAAGACATTGGTTAAAGGACTCAAAGACCTTTCCAAAATGTCCAAGAACATGTGAAAATCTTAAAAATTGAGCAAGTTATGCCTTGTAGAAGTTGGGAAAATTTTGTGAAATGGCAAAAGTCAATTATCTTTGAAAATCCAATTTTGACAAAAGGGCCCCATTTTTCTCACTTTGTCCATCCTTGTCATGCCACACACGTGGCCCATGGTTGATTTCAAGACCAAATGTTGACTTTTTTATTTTATTTAATTTTTGATGATTTAATTCATTTTAATTCATTGAAAATTCAAATAAAATTTAAAAATCAATGAAATGGTGTCAAATGAATTTGGACAAGTTCTATACATCATGAACCAACTCAAAAATCAGGCCAAGGTTCATTTTCATACTAAGTCTAGGTTTTGGCTAGAAATTAGGAAAAAATGGTTAATGGACAAACCCTAATGCCAATTCTTTCTCAAGCATGGATTAAGGAGAGTTAGCAAGCTTATTCAATTCCATAAGGATCACTGAGTCCAACCCTACCAAGAACACAGCAAGAAACTCGTTCAAAGGCCATTTGACAATTTGAAAATTTGGACATAAAAGGCAAAACTGATTTCAAAGCTGGGGATCTTTTCAAGCCAAAATTTTTATACCAATAGCTTCCTGAGACCATTTTGAACGTGTCCCAATTCATAACCTCAATCAAAGCTCCTTAAACTGGTAGTTACAAGTGAAACTGTACATCAAATATTTTGAATTCGTGTTCTTGATTCTAAGCCTCTTTTTGCATTTTAAATTACATATTCATACTCATGATGAAGTTTCCAAGCTGTCCATGGTAGTTAATTGCATTTTCATAAGCCATACACGATTTTGCCATTTTCGAATTCTAGGTTTCCCAGCTTCTTAAATTGGGGCTTTTGTAAATAGGAAAAATCAGAACTTCAGAGCAACACCATCACACTCAGCATCTTGAGACGAAGAAGAAGACATACTCGCGCCTAATTTATATTAGGAAACGAGCTATTCGCTATTTCTCCATAGCCACCCAAACCCCACGTTTCAAAAACCGCTGCTCTATTGGTTTGTGTTTCAGGAAATTGGCAGGGACGATGGCGTGGCACAAGCAGATTGGGCGAATTTGAAATAGCGCGCGTTTTAAAGAGCGTTGTTATTTTTCCTTTATATTGTTTATTTATTATTATATGTTAATTGAAAGTAAACTGGCTCAGTGGCAAGGGATAAGCGTGTTAACTTCAAAGACCTGGGTTCAAGTCCCAGGTCTTGCAATTTCTCAATATTATTTTTCCTTTCCAGGTTCCATGCAACGCTCATATTGATACTCACCATACTCCATCAGGATTCAACCTACACGTGTCTCAGGGCCTCAGATCCATGGCTAAGATGAGGAGTGCACCATACATCAAGTCAACAGGCGTGTACAGGATTAAAAAAGTCAACAAATGGCTAGCAATTGGGCCAGGCCTTTCAGGCTTGCACCCCCAAATTTGAAATCCACACCCCCTGGTTCTATCTTGTTTTTCTTTCTTTTCTAATTTCCTTTATATTTTATTTTATTTTTAATTTACTTATGTTTTATTTTCTTATTTAATTAATTCTTACAAAAAATATAAAAACATTAAAAAGACAGAAAAGACAAAAAAAATATAATTAATTTTGATTCTTTTTTTTAATAAATTAAAATATAACTCATTTAGTTTAATTAGGTTTTAATGTTAATTTTAATTCTTTTTTCTTTTTCATAATAAAAATCCAAAAAATGTAGAATTAGGGTAGTTATTAATTTTTCATATCCTTTTTAATTTTTTCCCTTTTTCTCACAATAATTGTCATTTATTATTTATTTTCTATAAATCAAAAATTGTATATAAATTAGTTTAGAATTTAATTAGGTTAGAAATTAAATCTTTTTCATAATAAACTTAAAAATGATAGAACTAGGATTTTAATTTTAATTAACTTTTCTCTTTTTTTTCTTTTAAACCTAAAAAACACAAAAACATTATTTTTCATTTAATTTTTAATTTTAAATTTCCTTGATTAATTTTAATTATTTGTTAAGGGGTCCAACGCCCTAATTTTGTTTAGTCTTTATTTCGCGCATTTATTTTACGTTGTTTAAATACCTCTGTATATGCCCCAAAGCCATGTAATTAAAAACTCTCGGACTTTTATTTATTCGCTTTATTTATTTTCAGTCAAATCGGGTTCGGTTTTTTTGGCGATGTGGACCCGCGCCCGTTGTAATAGTTAGATTTATTTTCTCGCAAATATAACTGTTAATAAATATGCATGAAAGAATGAATGCCCAAAAAATAAAATCGAATCGATAGATCACCAACGTATGACAAGACAAATAATAAACTGAAAATGACACACAATTCGCACACACCACCCCTAGGGTACGTCTCACTGTTGCCTTTCGAAAGGTGGTCGTCGAGTAGAAAACGTCTTAGTAAGTCCTCATGGTCCGGGAACCTGGCATGAGGGTAGCTTCTAAGGTGTTTTCCCATTGCTCCGGTGACCACCACGTCCCTAAAACTCGAATTGACCCGAATACCTCCAACGGTGGTGCTACCTACCTCTCAATAGTGGGATGGCACTACTTTAAAGGACTCTTACACAGACGAATTCCTTAGGGTAGGTAGGTTCTCGTAGGTACTTGCTCTCTTCAAAACAAAACAAAAACTCTTTTCACACCAACACACTTTCAAAAACTTTCAAAGCAAACTTCTCAAACACTCTGACGTACGAGTTGAATTGAAACTTTTCAAAGAATATTTTTGAAACCCACATTGAAAAGCAAGCAAACATTTTTGAAAACACATTGAGCAAGTACCTAAGAGCCCATGGATAACCATGGATAGAAAGGGTGCTAACACCTTCCCTTTCTATAACCTACCTCCCGAACCGAGAGCAATCTCTTTAAAGGAATTTTTCTGTGCTTTTGTCCTTTCCTATTGGAGAAAATAAAAGACGGTGGCGACTCTTGCTTACCGCGACATTTCGCGAACCAGCTTTAAAACAGTCAGTTCCAGATCCACCGATCACAGAACTGGCGACTCTGCTGGGGAAAAACTTAAAGTGAGGTGTACCTTAGGACTAAGATCATTGTGTTTTCAATTGCTTTCCTTGTATGCTTTAAAATTGTGGGTTGCTTGGGAGTTCTATAGATCCTAACCCGGATCTGGGGATACCTTTTTAGAAAGTAGCAACAAGGCTGTGAGGGAACTGTGCGGGGTATACCGACATGGTTGAAACAGTCTGCTACGTTGATGTGGCATTTTGGTGTGTACCGGTAACCCTTGAGTCAGTCAAGGAGAGTACGGGGCCTCCATATGGTGTCATGAAGCATCAACAGACCTTAGGAACCTTAATTGAACAATCTTGGCCTCTTTAGGGTAGTGAGATAACTGACTTTGGTGCAGTCCGAGGTTGGTTGATACTCGATACTACACTCAATTGAGGGTTGCTTTCCTGGAATATTTCGGTCGCCAGTTCAGTGGCTAAATCGAAACGATGAACAATGAAAGCAATCCCGTGATATTGGGAACCTTAGAACCCGGTTACTTTGATTAGGACAGGATGAACCCACCAACTTCAAGAGGGTACTACCCAGACCCCATGCTGGCCTTAAACCTTAAGGGCCTGTCTTGTGTGCCTTGTGTGCCTTACATGTTTGTCTTTGTAAATATCTGTGTTTAATCATAGCATCATGACATCATCCAGCATCATATGCATTAACTAACCATTTCAGGGGTTCGAATTTTCATCTTTGTTCCTGTTTTGTAGGACATGGAAACTGTTCGTAGAAAGACAATTCCAATCAGTCTTGTAAGGATCCCTCCTCAGCTTAAGGAACTTACATCCAGGATTCCTGAGAACTCTTCATTCAGTGAAAGGCATGGAAGCCTCATCAGCTTGGTCAACACCAACATTGAGGAAGATATGATAAAAGTCCTGTTCCAATTCTTTGACCCTCTGCATCACTGTTTCACCTTCTTGGACTATCAGTTGGTACCTACATTGGAGGAGTTCTCCCGACTCCTGAAGATCCCTATCCTTGATCAGCTACCCTTCAACGGTACAGAAAAAGAACCTAAGCTTGAAGAGATTGCTAAAGCCTTGCACCTGCAGTCATCTGACCTCAAGGGACATTGGGAAGTTAGAAGTGGTATCAAAGGGTTCTTAGCCAGGTTTCTGTTTGAAAAGGCCTATGAATGTTGGAATTCCCTTGACTTACAAGCTTTTGAAGAGGTTGTGGCTCTCCTTGTTTATGGTTTGGTGTTGTTCCCTAACCCAGATCAGCTCATTGATATCAGTGCTGTCCAGATCTTTATGTCCAGGAATCCTATACCTACGTTGCTAGGGGACCTCCTTCACTCATGTTACACTCGAACCATGAGAAAAAGAGGTGTCCTTATGTGTTGCACTCCTCTCCTGGGAAAGTGGTTTATTTCGCACCTTCCACAATCAGTCCTGAAGAACGAGCGGGGTTTGAGATGGTCACAACGGTTGATGACTCTTACACATGCAGATATACATTGGTGTCCTAGGTCCAGAGAAGATGTCACTATCATTGATCGTTGCGGGGAATATCCTAATGTTCCTTTACTTGGAATCAGAGGGGGTATTACTTATAGTCCATGCCTGGCTTGGAGACAGTTTGGTTATGCTCGGAGGGATGGTCCTCATGACATGTTGATTCCTGACATAGTTTTTGACTTCGACAACGATACTCAAGGACTTCGCCAGAGATTTATCAGAGCTTGGAGGATGCCTAGTAGGATAGACAGCAAGACACTGGGGCACAGGAACTCCATCCCTTTGGAGCCTTACCTCAAATGGGTACGAGCCCGCTCTCAGAAATTAGTGATGCCTTATCCTCACATGCTTCCAGTAATCAAAGAGCCTGCCTTGGAAGGAGAGGTGTCTCATGTTATTCAGCACCCTGACATGCCCACATCCTGGGAAGAGATGCAGAAGAGTTGGATCCAGCTTAAAGAAGAGAGGAATTCTCTTGAGACTAGTTTGCATGCCAGTGAAAAGAAGGTTTTGGAGCTCACTCGCCTGTTGCACGAGGAAAGGAATCTCAACACTTACATAGCTCCAGAGAAGATGCGCAACATATTTTGGATGTGACTTGATCTTTTTGTATTTTTGCCCATGAGGCTTTGATGTATTAAAACAATGATTTTCTTAATAATAAAGTGTGTTCCTTTTGGTCTACAACAAATTTGAATTTTCGAACTCTTGAATGCATTGCATAAACACATATCATTCATCATGTGCATCATAAATACTCTTCTTTTCAGGTTGTTTACCGTTCTTCGCTGTTTATTTCAGCATCATGAATCCTCCTGAATCATCAACCGATGCGGCTATCAAGGCTCTTCAGGCGCAGAACGCCCAGTTTCAGGCGCAAAACGCCCAATTTCAGGAGCTGATCAAGGGCTTGTCTCAGGGTCAACAAGAGTTAAAGACCATGCTGTTGAAGAAGACTAAGAAGAAGAGGAGGACTGTGCTATTTAGCACTGGACGCAGACTCGGGAACACCTTGCAAATTGAAGCTGAAAGGACTCCTCCATCTGTGACAGAAGGTAGTCATCATGAAAGGGAGGTCACTACTCCTGTGGGCTCTGATACTGAAACAGACTTCAACGACGATCAGTACCCTCCTGCTGAAGACCGGTACAAACAGCTGGAAGACAGATTAAAGGCTGTGGAAGTTCAACGGGTACCTGGATTGGATTTCGGAGACTTGGGGTTATCTACTGGAGTGGTGATCCCGCACAAGTTCAAAACACCTGCCTTCATGAAGTATGATGGGGCTTCCTGTCCCAAGATGCACCTCCGTTCTTATGTAAGGAAGATCCAGCCTTACACAGCAGACAAGAACCTTTGGATCCACTTCTTCCAGGAGAGTCTTTCAGGGACTCACCTCGATTGGTTCTATCAGCTAGATGGAATCAGCATTCGTAACTGGGAGGATCTGGCCACTGCTTTTTACAAGCAGTATCAGTATAATGCCGACCTCGCTCCTACGCGTACCCAGCTCCAGGGTATGTCGCTAGGGTCGGGAGAAGGTTTTAAGGAGTACGCTCAGAAATGGAGAGACCTGGCTGGCAGGGTGCAGCCACCATTGACGGATCGGGAGCTGGTAGATATGTTCTTGGGGACCTTATCTGGTCCATTTTTCAATCATCTCATTGGTAATTCCTCTGCTGGGTTTACCGATCTAATCTTGACTGGTGAAAGGATTGAGGCCGGTATAAAATCGGGGAAGATACAGAAAGTTGCCTCCTCCAGTACTGAGAAGAAGCCCTTCAAAAAGGAGGCTAGTGCTGTATATAACTCCCGGAGAACAGAGCGACCTGAACACCGCCAATCTGTCAGTGCGGTAATGATTGCCAAACCTGCTGCCGCTCCTCGGCCAACTAATCCTCAGAAGTTTGAAAGACCCCGGAGGGAGTTTACCCGGTTAAGCATGACCTTATCACAGATCCTGCCGCAGTTGCTATCCTCCAATTTAGTGACTGTCAAGGAAGCTCCAAAGTTTCCCAACACTGCATCTCCCAAGTTCAATCCGAATGCTCGCTGTGCTTATCACTCTGATAGCCCGGGGCATAACACAGATGACTGTTGGGCCCTAAGAAACAAGGTTCAAGACCTCATTGATGCCAAGGAGATACAGTTTGAAGCGCCCGAGAAGCCAAATGTTGTAAATGCTCCCATGCCCCACCATGGAGTGAATGCTGTTGAGGAAAATTTGTATGTAGCTTCGGTGGATGATGTTGCTACTCCGTTGCTGATGGTTAAGAGGAATCTGTTGCTAGCCGGTTTATTTCCGGGATGTAGCGAAAGTTGCCCTCTATGTGTTGCTTCCCCTGTTGGTTGTTCTCTGTTGAAGTCAGGCATCCAAAACCTGATGGACAATAGAGAGATTTTGTTTGAAAAGACTGTTGTTCCTGCTGCTCCTGTTGAGGAAGTGTCGATCGTTACCATCCTCAACAACTATTCCGAGGCTCCTTCAAAGAAGCCTATACAAATTTTGTCAGTTCACAAGAATGTTCCCATCACCATTACTGTTCCGGGGCCTATACCCTACAAATCTGATAAGGCTGTCCCATGGCACTATGGGGCGGATGTTTATGTTCTGGGTGTGAAACAAGAATGCAACATTGATACTGGTGTCTCCAACATCACCGGGCCTGCTAAGGTCACTCGTAGTGGAAGACTATTCTCGCCAGACATTGCTCCTCCAGCAATTCATAGGCCTTTGATCTTCACACCTGCCAGAGTGCCTGTTTCTCCCTCTGACCAAGTATCCACCCCTGCTGCTGAGTCATCTGATACTCGGGGCAAGGGAACTGCTGCTGATGTGCCTGCCAGGATGGAGGCACCAAAGACCATTGTTGAGGCTTCCAAGCAGGAAATGGAAGAAATTCTCAAGATAATAAAGAAAAGTGATTTCAATGTTGTGGAACAGCTGGGGCACACCCCCTCTAAAATCTCCATGTTGTCACTGCTGCTGTGTTCAGAGGCCCATGCAAAGGCTCTGATTGCTTTCTTAAAGACTGCCCATGTACCCCAAGATACGACTGCTGACCAGTTCACCGATTGTGTGGCCAACCTAACTGCTGATAATGGCCTAGGTTTCTCTGATGCCGATCTGACAGCAAAGGGGAAGAACCATAATGATGCCCTGCATGTCTCCATTGAATGCAGGGGCACTACTCTTGCTCATGTGCTGGTTGATACAGGTTCCTCATTAAATGTGCTGCCCAAGAAGGCTCTAGATAGGCTGGATTGTGAAGGTCTAGAGCTCAAACCAAGTAGCATTGTTGTCCGGGCCTTTGACGGGTCCAAAAGAATGGTGCATGGTGAAGTGGACATCCCAATCAGGGTTGGGTCACAGGTATTCGATTCAAAGTTCTATGTGATGGATATCCATCCGTCCTATTCTTGTTTGCTGGGTCGCCCATGGATCCACAAAGCTGGAGCTGTGACTTCTACATTGCATCAGAAGCTCAAGTACCCGGTCAGGGGGAGGATCGTAACAGTGCAAGGGGAGGAGGAATACATGGTCAGCCACCTCAACTCTTTCAGATACGTGGAAATGGATGGGGAGTTCATTGAAACCCCCTTTCAACATTTTGAGGAGGTACCACCAACCTTGGCAACAGCAGAAGATGAAGAGGTTTCTCCTATGAAGATGGCCTCCTTAAAGGACGCCCGGGCTGTGATCGAAAAAGGTGAATGTGCAAATTGGGGCAAGCTCCCTGATCTTACTCCTAAGACTAACAAGTTTGGGCTGGGTTTCACCACAGAAGCTCAGAAAGCGGTGCGCAAGGCAAGAATTGGAAGACCTCCGTTGCTCATCACTCACTCTAAAGTGGATGTTATTGGAGAGGAAGATGAAGTGGGAGAGTCAGAGTTCGATAGCTGGATCTACCCAACGGCCGACGGTGGATTGACTAATTGGACTGCCAAAGATTTTACTCCAATAACTTTTGTTCCCCAGTAATGAATTTCTTTGTTTTTGATTTGTAATAAACAATAATTTGAGACTATATGGCCCGGTGTCTTACCCGGGGCACCGTGGTTTTATTTATGAGGGCTTTTTTTTGTTTGTCACCATCATATATCATGAATAAAAGCATTGGACGTTTTTCACAATTCAAATTTTGCGTTCCTTTTCTTTCCTTTCTTTACATATTGCAAAACAGCTGTATTTACACACACACTCACTCGTACAGGTTTCAATCCACTCTGGATCTCACTGGTAACGACTCTGCTACTGCCAGTTATGACTTCGAAAATCCGATCAACTTAGCCGCCGACGAAGGTGAAGATGATTGCGAAGTGCCTGGTGAACTTGCAAGACTGTTACAACAGGAAGAGAGGGCAATTCAACCCCATGAAGAGCCAGTGGAAATGATAAACTTGGGTACGGAGGAAGACAAGAAAGAGGTGAAGATTGGTGCCAACCTAGAACTCAGCGTGAAGCAACGGTTGACTCAGATGCTGCGGGATTATAAAGAAATCTTTGCCTGGTCCTACGAAGATATGCCCGGATTAGATACCGACATTGTGGTCCATCATTTACCAACTAAAGAAGATTTCCCTCCGGTTAAGCAAAAGGTTCGTCGGATGCGTCCAGAGATGTCTGAGAAGATTAAAGCCGAAGTTATGAAGCAGTTTGATGCCGGGTTTCTTGCAGTGACTTCTTACCCTCAGTGGGTTGCTAATGTGGTGCCGGTACCTAAGAAGGACGGCAAGGTCAGGATGTGTGTTGATTACAGGGATCTGAACAGGGCCAGCCCCAAGGATGACTTCCCTCTACCCCACATTGATGTCCTTGTTGATAATACAGCTCAGCATAAAGTGTTCTCTTTCATGGATGGTTTTTCAGGCTACAATCAGATCAAGATGGCACCTGAAGACATGGAAAAGACTACCTTTGTTACTCAGTGGGGCACCTTCTGTTACAAGGTCATGCCGTTCGGGTTAAAGAATGCTGGGGCAACCTACCAACGTGCCATGGTTACCTTATTTCATGATATGATCCATCATGAGATAGAAGTGTATGTGGACGACATGATCGCTAGGTCCCAGACTGAGGAAGAGCACCTAGATCATCTGCAGAAGTTGTTCGACCGGTTGAAACTGTACAAGCTGAGATTGAACCCGAACAAGTGCACCTTCGGGGTAAGATCTGGAAAGTTGCTAGGCTTCGTGGTGAGTGACAAAGGTATTCAAGTGGACCCTGCTAAGGTCAAAGCCATTCAAGAGATGCCAGTTCCCAAGACAGAGAAGGAAGTCAGAGGCTTTCTAGGACGTCTGAATTACATTGCTCGGTTCATCTCACATTTAACTGCTACCTGTGAACCAATCTTCAAGCTGCTGAAGAAAGATCAGGTAGTACGTTGGAATGATGAATGCCAGGCTGCTTTTGACAGAATCAAGGAATATCTCCAAGAACCGCCCATCCTTATGCCACCAGTTGAAGGGAGACCTTTGATACTTTACCTGACTGTGCTTGATAATGCAATGGGGTGTGTGCTGGGGCAGCATGACGAGTCTGGCCGAAAAGAGCATGCCATTTATTACCTTAGCAAAAAGTTTACCGACTGTGAGACCCGATACTCACTGCTTGAGAAAACTTGCTGCGCTTTGGTATGGGCTGCTCGCCGGCTGAGACAGTATATGCTGACTCACACTACCTTGTTAATCTCAAAAATGGATCCTATGAAGTACATATTCGAAAAGCCTGCTCTGTCTGGGAGAATTGCAAGATGGCAGATGATCTTGACGGAATATGACATTCAGTACACGACCCAAAAAGCCATCAAGGGAAGTGTATTGGCCGACCACCTAGCACATCAAGCTGTGGATGACTACCAATCAATGAACTTCGAGTTTCCAGACGAAAGCATTATGATAGTGACTGACTGTGAAATACCCGGACCGGATGAAGGACCTGAACCAGGATCCCGATGGTCTATGCACTTTGACGGAGCCTCCAATGCTTTGGGAAATGGTATCGGCGCCATAATCGTATCTCCACAAGGTACTCATACTCCACTCACCGCCCGGCTGTGTTTCAACTGTACCAACAACATGGCGGAGTATGAAGCGTGTATTATGGGTCTTCAAGCTGCGATCGACCTGAGGATCAAATTTCTGAGTGTCTTCGGAGATTCCGCTCTTGTGATCAATCAGATCAGAGGAGAGTGGGATACGAAACATCCAAACTTGATTCCTTACCGAGAATGTGTATTGGCCCTGATCCCCCACTTCACAGAGATAACATTTGAGCACTTTCCAAGAGAAGAGAATCAGCTGGCGGACGCGTTAGCTACAATGTCTTCAATGTTCAAGGTTAAATGGGATAATGAAGCTCCCCGGATCACCATCTGGAAACTGGACGAACCGGCATACTGTTGTGATCTCGAAACTGAATTGGTAACTGAGAAGCCTTGGTACCACGAGGTGAAGAGATACCTAGAAGCTCAGGAATACCCTGAAGGAGCATCTGTCAATGATAAGAAGTTCCTGAGGAGGTTTGCAGCCAAGTTCTTTCTTAGCAACGGCATCTTGTACAAGCGAAACCAGGATTCAACTCTACTGCGTTGTGTGGATAAGACGGAAGCAGAAAGAATCATGGAAGAGCTACATGATGGGACCTTTGGTACACACTCCAGTGGACACACCATGGCAAAGAAGATCCTACGGGCAGGGTATTACTGGTCTACCATGGAAGCTGATTGTTACCAACATTCCAGGACATGCCACAAATGCCAGATTTATGCAGATAAAGTGCATGTTCCTCCGGTTCCCCTGAATGTTCTGACTGCGCCTTGGCCATTTGCAATGTGGGGCATAGACATGATTGGCGAGATAAGACCTACGGCATCCAATGGACATCGCTTCATCCTAGTGGCAATTGATTATTTCACGAAGTGGGTTGAGGCAGCATCCTATGCTACGGTAACCAAGACTGTTGTGGCACGGTTCATTCGGCACAACCTGATCTGTCGGTACGGCGTCCCTGAGCGGATCATTACAGACAACGGTACCAATCTAAACAATAAGATGATCGCTGAGCTCTGCGAACAGTTCAAGATACAGCACCACAATTCTTCTCCTTACAGACCGAAGATGAATGGGGCTGTAGAAGCAGCTAATAAAAACATCAAGAAGATTGTGCAGAAGATGACAGTAACGTATAAAGATTGGCACGAGATGTTACCGTTCGCTCTACATGGGTATCGTACCTCAGCTAGGACCTCAACCGGGGCAACTCCTTTCTCTCTGGTTTATGGCATGGAGGCAGTCTTGCCGATCGAAGTACAAATTCCTTCTCTCCGGATAATGAAGGATGCAAATCTGAACGAAGATGATTGGATCCGGACACGACTTGATCAGCTCAACCTTATTGACGAAAAGAGACTTGCTGCTATCTGTCATGGTCAGACGTATCAGAAACGAATGATCAAGGCGTTTAACAAAAAGGTCAGACCACAGGAATATCAAGTCGGGGATCTGGTGATCAAGCGAATCATCCTTCCTCAGAGTGATCCAAGGGGCAAATGGACCCCTACGTACGAAGGGCCATTTGTGGTTAAGCACGTGTTCTCAGGAGGAGCAATGATATTAACCAACATGGATGGTGACGACCTTCCTCATCCCGCCAATGCAGACATAGTTAAAAAATACTACGCATGAAGAAAGACCCGCTAGGCTGACATGCCTAGGCAAAAATTAGGGCTTCCCGTCGAACCAAAAGGGTTCGGGCAAAATGAAGGGATGAAAATGAAAAAATCTGTACACCCGGCAAGTCGAAAACCTGAAAAGGCGGCTTGGGCAAAAATGGGTATCCCGGTGGACTGAAAACCCGAAAGGGCAGTCCAGGCAAAAATTAGGGATAAAAGCGTAATACTATGTCTCATTGGATCACTTTGCATCTAGAATCCGGTATCTACATCAAGACGGCATCGATCAGTCAGCTTCACCTTCAATCAAGGTCACCAAGTGATGAGACGCTCGGAGTTATAAAGGCAATAGCGGGGTTGAAACCCAGTGGATCATTCATATTTCGCACAGCTGTTTTAATTTCTTTTGTACAAAACTTGTAATAAACTCTTTTGTTCGGCGACGTACCTCTTACTAGGACGTCAGCCTCTTGTACACAAAACGCCTATTCACAGGCCTCTTGTACACAAAACGCCTATTCACAGGCTATTCAAAATCAATACAAATATACTTTTCAGTTAAACGTGCCAACTGTTTTTCTTTTCTGTTTTGTTTTGCGAAGAACGTCCAAGGTTCAATTTGTGATATATGCATTGATAATAATTTGCTAGCTCATAAATATTTGCATACGAGACAAAGAACTAATTGCAGGTAACACTAGAAACAGGGGCAATAAAGAGTTGTCTGAGCAGTCTAATTGTTCTATCCTCCAAGGTACCAAGGTAGGTTCGACTAAAGAACCTAACCAGACATCTTAAATTCCCCAGAGGACAGCAAGTCAGTGCATTCTTCCCCAGCATATCAAAACTTCCCCAGGAGAGTCCCATCCAGGTTCCCCAGGAAAGGTGGAATTCATCTCCCCAAGCAGTAAGCTTATCCCCAGTATATTCTGGAAGCTTATCCTTCACAGGACACGAACGCGTCGTCTGGCTTGATTTAAAGAGTTATTTCCTTAACAGGATATAACTGGGTTATCCTCAGCCAAAAGCCAAGGGAAGGTCGTCGTCAACGTAGTTATTTCCTATCCCCAGCGAAGTCTATTCACACTTCCAACACAACAACGGTATCCCCAACGGAGTTACTGTCAACATTCAGCAAGGCATCTCTATCCCCACAGAGTATTGCTTCCCAGCATGATCGCTAGAGTATCTTTCCTCCCCGCAGAATCTTCCAGTCGCCAAGTTTATTCCGCGACGGAGTCATCTTCTCCTACCGGTATCCTTGCAGTTATCATCCCCAGCGGAAGCAAAATCTATTCTTCGACATTAGCCCAGGATACGACTTCCCGGCACCCGTCAAGGATTCATTTTTCTAGTACATAAAACATCACATACAGCATTATAGCATGCATAACGCACTGCATCATACAAATCTCATTTATGTTGAGAACATCATTGCTTGATTCATATCATGCATTGCATATGACTGACTTTTATCTTTCAGGAAAAATTCAGTCAAGTTCTCAAGCTACATTTCAAGACCTAGACTGGTTCAGTCAAAGGCCTTCTCTGGTTCAGTTAGATCGTCCCAAGATTTTCCTGATTGCTTATCCCTTTGAAGACATTTCAAGACCTAGACTGGTTCAGTCAAAGGCCTTCTCTGGTTCAGTTAAATCATCCCAAGATTTTCCTGATTGCTTATCCCATTGAAGACATTTCAAGACCTAGACTGGTTCAGTCAAAGGCCTTCTCTGGTTCAGTTAAATCGTCCCAAGATTTTCCTGATGCTTATCCCTTTGAAGACATTTCAAGACCTAGACTGGTTCAGTCAAAGGCCTCCTCTGGTTCAGTTAAATCGTCCCAAGATTTTCCTGATTGCTTATCCAGTGGAAGACATTTCAAGACCTAGACTTATTCAGTCAAAGGCCTTCTCTGGTTCAGTTAAATCGTCCCAAGATTTTCCTGATTGCTTATCCCTTTGAAGACATTTCAAGACCTAGACTGGTTCAGTCAAAGGCCTCCTCTGGTTCAGTTAAATCGTCCCAAGATTTTCCTGATTGCTTATCCAGTGGAAGACATTTCAAGACCTAGACCGGTTCAGTTAAATCGTCCCAAGATTTTCCTGATTGCTTATCCAGTCAAAGGCCTCCTCTGGTTCAGTTAAATCGTCCCAAGATTTTCCTGATTGCTTATCCAGTGGAAGACATTTCAAGACCTAGACTTATCCAGTCAAAGGCCTTCTCTGGTTCAGTCAGATCAATCCTAAGATCTCCCTGATTCTTATCCCAGTAGAAGACACTCCAGATTTTTCTCAACGAGCGTTGTTGAAGTTAAAGTCGCCCAAGGCTCTCTTACCATTCATGCTAAGGAAGTAATCATCCCTGGTTCTTTCATTGCTGTTTGAAGCTCCCGACTCAGCTCCTGCAACGTGTCAGGTACTCATTTTCTGTTTTGCAGGTATGCAGGTTCTCGCTAAGGAATCTCTTACGCAATCAAACACCCAGATGGCATCTATAAGCCCATCATCCCATCCAGCAATCTCCAGATGGCATCTATAAGCCCATTACCCTCATTGCCAACATGTGAGCGCAAATTTCCGGGCACTCTGGTGTCCAATCATCTTTTACCCTCGGATTACAAAAGGCACGTCAGCCAATCTACATCCTCAGGTCTAAGAAGATTGAACAGGGGCAACTGTTATACCCCAAAATTTGCCCTCCCATATTCTTCAAGAAATTGTCAAGCCAAGCTAGAAAAGTTCCCCAAGGGTTGTGCATTGCAACAGTCTCCTAAACAGTCAAAATTAGGGTTTTGAGTCTGATCAAGAAAAGGAAGTTTTCAAAGGCCCAATCAAATCTCATATGCTTACAAACATGGTCAAGCATCCCCATATCAAGTTTCAAGGCATTCAGTTCAAGATTGCACAGTCAAAACCCTAGATTGCACTACAGTCAACTGTAGGGGCAAAATGGTCATTTGGCAGTCAAAAGTTCAAATTTTTGGTCAATATATCATTTTGAAGCCACAAACATCATTTGATCAATGCTTGATCATGATTCTCAAAGTTTGGCTCAGAAATCATCAAAGATGCAGAAGTTGCTATATTTGGACAGCTGAAAAAGTCAACTGAAATTGACCAGGGCATAACTTTCACATGGATTATCAGAAAAATTCCATCCAAAGCTCATTTTGAAGAGAAAGACATTTCCTACAACTCATCTTCATACTTCAAGTCCAAGAAATGCTCTCACAAAAAGTTGTCAATTTCAACATTATAGGTCATTTTCAAAAGTCAACAAAAAGGGACTTTAAGTCAAAGGCCATAACTTGAGATTGGTAAATCAAAATGACATGGGACCAAAGACATTGGTTAAAGGACTCAAAGACCTTTCCAAAATGTCCAAGAACATGTGAAAATCTTAAACATTGAGCAAGTTATGCCTTGTAGAAGTTGGGAAAATTTTGTGAAATGGCAAAAGTCAATTATCTTTGAAAATCCAATTTTGACAAAAGGGCCCCATTTTTCTCACTTTGTCCATCCTTGTCATGCCACACACGTGGCCCATGGTTGATTTCAAGACCAAATGTTGACTTTTTTATTTTATTTAATTTTTGATGATTTAATTCATTTTAATTCATTGAAAATTCAAATAAAATTTAAAAATCAATGAAATGGTGTCAAATGAATTTGGACAAGTTCTATACATCATGAACCAACTCAAAAATCAGGCCAAGGTTCATTTTCATACTAAGTCTAGGTTTTGGCTAGAAATTAGGAAAAAATGGTTAATGGACAAACCCTAATGCCAATTCTTTCTCAAGCATGGATTAAGGAGAGTTAGCAAGCTTATTCAATTCCATAAGGATCACTGAGTCCAACCCTACCAAGAACACAGCAAGAAACTCGTTCAAAGGCCATTTGACAATTTGAAAATTTGGACATAAAAGGCAAAACTGATTTCAAAGCTGGGGATCTTTTCAAGCCAAAATTTTTATACCAATAGCTTCCTGAGACCATTTTGAACGTGTCCCAATTCATAACCTCAATCAAAGCTCCTTAAACTGGTAGTTACAAGTGAAACTGTACATCAAATATTTTGAATTCGTGTTCTTGATTCTAAGCCTCTTTTTGCATTTTAAATTACATATTCATACTCATGATGAAGTTTCCAAGCTGTCCATGGTAGTTAATTGCATTTTCATAAGCCATACACGATTTTGCCATTTTCGAATTCTAGGTTTCCCAGCTTCTTAAATTGGGGCTTTTGTAAATAGGAAAAATCAGAACTTCAGAGCAACACCATCACACTCAGCATCTTGAGACGAAGAAGAAGACATACTCGCGCCTAATTTATATTAGGAAACGAGCTATTCGCTATTTCTCCATAGCCACCCAAACCCCACGTTTCAAAAACCGCTGCTCTATTGGTTTGTGTTTCAGGAAATTGGCAGGGACGATGGCGTGGCACAAGCAGATTGGGCGAATTTGAAATAGCGCGCGTTTTAAAGAGCGTTGTTATTTTTCCTTTATATTGTTTATTTATTATTATATGTTAATTGAAAGTAAACTGGCTCAGTGGCAAGGGATAAGCGTGTTAACTTCAAAGACCTGGGTTCAAGTCCCAGGTCTTGCAATTTCTCAATATTATTTTTCCTTTCCAGGTTCCATGCAACGCTCATATTGATACTCACCATACTCCATCAGGATTCAACCTACACGTGTCTCAGGGCCTCAGATCCATGGCTAAGATGAGGAGTGCACCATACATCAAGTCAACAGGCGTGTACAGGATTAAAAAAGTCAACAAATGGCTAGCAATTGGGCCAGGCCTTTCAGGCTTGCACCCCCAAATTTGAAATCCACACCCCCTGGTTCTATCTTGTTTTTCTTTCTTTTCTAATTTCCTTTATATTTTATTTTATTTTTAATTTACTTATGTTTTATTTTCTTATTTAATTAATTCTTACAAAAAATATAAAAACATTAAAAAGACAGAAAAGACAAAAAAAATATAATTAATTTTGATTCTTTTTTTTAATAAATTAAAATATAACTCATTTAGTTTAATTAGGTTTTAATGTTAATTTTAATTCTTTTTTCTTTTTCATAATAAAAATCCAAAAAATGTAGAATTAGGGTAGTTATTAATTTTTCATATCCTTTTTAATTTTTTCCCTTTTTCTCACAATAATTGTCATTTATTATTTATTTTCTATAAATCAAAAATTGTATATAAATTAGTTTAGAATTTAATTAGGTTAGAAATTAAATCTTTTTCATAATAAACTTAAAAATGATAGAACTAGGATTTTAATTTTAATTAACTTTTCTCTTTTTTTTCTTTTAAACCTAAAAAACACAAAAACATTATTTTTCATTTAATTTTTAATTTTAAATTTCCTTGATTAATTTTAATTATTTGTTAAGGGGTCCAACGCCCTAATTTTGTTTAGTCTTTATTTCGCGCATTTATTTTACGTTGTTTAAATACCTCTGTATATGCCCCAAAGCCATGTAATTAAAAACTCTCGGACTTTTATTTATTCGCTTTATTTATTTTCAGTCAAATCGGGTTCGGTTTTTTTGGCGATGTGGACCCGCGCCCGTTGTAATAGTTAGATTTATTTTCTCGCAAATATAACTGTTAATAAATATGCATGAAAGAATGAATGCCCAAAAAATAAAATCGAATCGATAGATCACCAACGTATGACAAGACAAATAATAAACTGAAAATGACACACAATTCGCACACACCACCCCTAGGGTACGTCTCACTGTTGCCTTTCGAAAGGTGGTCGTCGAGTAGAAAACGTCTTAGTAAGTCCTCATGGTCCGGGAACCTGGCATGAGGGTAGCTTCTAAGGTGTTTTCCCATTGCTCCGGTGACCACCACGTCCCTAAAACTCGAATTGACCCGAATACCTCCAACGGTGGTGCTACCTACCTCTCAATAGTGGGATGGCACTACTTTAAAGGACTCTTACACAGACGAATTCCTTAGGGTAGGTAGGTTCTCGTAGGTACTTGCTCTCTTCAAAACAAAACAAAAACTCTTTTCACACCAACACACTTTCAAAAACTTTCAAAGCAAACTTCTCAAACACTCTGACGTACGAGTTGAATTGAAACTTTTCAAAGAATATTTTTGAAACCCACATTGAAAAGCAAGCAAACATTTTTGAAAACACATTGAGCAAGTACCTAAGAGCCCATGGATAACCATGGATAGAAAGGGTGCTAACACCTTCCCTTTCTATAACC
This sequence comes from Vicia faba, assembly GCA_948472305.1. Lineage (NCBI taxonomy): Eukaryota > Viridiplantae > Streptophyta > Magnoliopsida > Fabales > Fabaceae > Vicia > Vicia faba. Next base: position 223,850,111 of record OX451739.1, on the reverse strand, counting down.
TACCTCCCGAACCGAGAGCAATCTCTTTAAAGGAATTTTTCTGTGCTTTTGTCCTTTCCTATTGGAGAAAATAAAAGACGGTGGCGACTCTTGCTTACCGCGACATTTCGCGAACCAGCTTTAAAACAGTCAGTTCCAGATCCACCGATCACACTATTGAATAGGATTGGGATGTTCGCACCGACATCAAACCATACAACATGGTGCTGTCAAACTATGAAGGAAAAATTGGACAAACTCTAGGAGTGGTCCAAGTAGAATTAACTGTAGGTACCATAACAAGACCCACCATGTTCATGGTAATTGCGGCAAAGACGAATTACAATCTTCTTCTAGGCCGTGAATGGATACATGGAATCGGGGCAGTTCCATCCTCAATGCACCAAAGGGTGGCAATATGGAGAGATGGTGGGATTGTCGAAAACATAGAAGCAGACCAAAGCTATTTTATGGCTGAGGTTAATCATGTCGATAGAAGAAATTTCGACAGGAATTTGGCCAACATTGGGCCATGCACTGCAGCGGAAGGTGCATCAGCACCAAGTAATAATGCAATGTATTTCCTTGCCCTTCACCCAACACATGGATTTTATTGGGACAAGGAAAATATGGGACCTGATGAAGACGTGCTTGGAGTCCCAAGAATACGGACAACTGGATGGGAAGACGAACACCATGTCCATGTCTGAGTCTTCTTACTTCAAGAAGATTTCGGCCTATTTGGTTGAAAATAGGATGAAAACGGCTTTGGAAGCCGAAGTTAAAATTATGGTTGTTGAAGCCAAGGCTGAAGGAATTCATAACAAGGGGCCAGGAATTTTCTTCAAACCTGAACCACCTGACGAAGACACACTTATCAAAGACAAAGACCAAAGGCTTGATGGCATCTATGACGATAAGCCTTTGGGAATCGAGAAGGATCCAGCAGCATCCAACATGAAGATGCTGGCGCAAGACCCTCTCGAGGAAGTGGATCTAGGAGATGGAACTCAAAGGAGGCCAACATACATCAACATGAAATTGAACCCAAAAGCAAGAGCAGAAGTGATCCAATTGCTCAAGGAGTATAAAGATTATTTTGCCTGGGACTATGACGAAATTCCTGGTTTAAGTAGGGAAGTAGTCGAATTGAATCTGCCAATAAAGGATGGCAAGAAGCCCATCAAGCAGAGCCCAAGAAGATTCGCGCCAGAAATCATGTCCAAAATAAAAGAGGAAGTCAAAATACTCCTACGTTGCAAGTTCATCAGGACCACAAGGTATGTCGAATGGATAGCTAATATAGTTCCTATAATTAAGAAAAACGGTTCTCTTAGAGTATGCATAGATTTTCGTGATTTAAATTCAGCTACTCCTAAAGATGAATACCCAATGCCTATGGCTGAAATGTTAGTAGATTCTGCTGCTAGTTATGAATACCTTGGTATGTTAGATGGTTATTTAGGATACAACCAGATTTTTATTGCAGAAGAAGATATGCCAAAGACAGCGTTTCGATGTCCTGGTGCAATAGGCACCTATGAATGGGTGGTTATGCCCTTTGGCCTAAAAAATGCCGGGGCAACCTATCAAAGGGAAATGAATTCAATATTCCATGATTTCATTGAGACCTTTATACAGGTTTATATTGATGACATAGTGGTGAAATCTATATCAGGGCCAAACATGGTATTGGAGTGCCAAACTGGCTTTGTTTGAAATTACAGCATAAGGCTCTTTGGCCTATACAAAAAACAAGAAAAGAAATTTGTTAAGAAAGTTTTGATGAAGATTTGAGAAAGAAGAAGCTTGAAGGTTGAATAAGATTGAAAAAAGGAAAAAGAGATTAAAAATATTATTTATATGGAAGAAAGTGAACCGTTTTGATGAAAGAGAAATTAAAATTCTCAGGTTAGTGGGACACGTGTAGCATGATCCTGCGTGCTGATGAACGGTTTTATGAGTTCCAATACAGGAACTAGTCATTGTAGCTAATGATGGAATTTATAGATACCCATGCTGTGATTTGACATTTTGAGATTAAAGATCATCATGAGGATGACGTCAGAGTAGTTGAAAGATTGACAACATGTTCAGGGAGTCGAAATTTTGAAGAGGTTGCAAAAAATATACATTTCTTGGGGAAATTTGTTAGCTGGAAATTTCAACTAAGGATTTTAAAGTTAGACTTGAATATAATTCAGAATATTCCACTACTTTATTTATGTGAAGCCATAAAGGTTGAGATTCAAATTGAGTAAAATTCATTGGAAAGGTTTACCAATTCGAATTATTGAATAAAGATTGTTATTAGAAATGTGGCTAAGGTTTCAAACATTTTTTCGTTCGACCGTCTTCAGAGATTGGCGCTCAAGATAAGAAGGAGATTCAAATTCAAATATTTTGATCTTATCCGAAAAGACGCGTGGAAGGCTCTGAGTTCGTCGAAGACATGAAAACAGAAACATGGCATTAGTTCGTGTAGAAGACCGTTAGGGTCGAAATAGTATAAATAGTGGCTTTAGTATTTCAATTTAGGTGGTGAACATCTTTGTACAAATTACTCAGAAATTACTCAAAGTACCAAGTGTTAAAGAGAAACGAGTTTATTGAGGATGTACGTATGATACACCCATTTAATATAAATGAATTTACTTTCTGCAGAATTTCCAGTAACATTTACTTAAGTCTTTTACCATTTCAAGTTTAGAAGTAATTTTACTTTCACTTTATATGCATTTTAATTCGACATTTGAAGCCATTTGTCTTCATATACAAAACATGTTAAATACAACAATCAAGTTAAAAGATTAATAAAGATACTCGTGTCCTGAGATCAATCTGATCGATCTCGCAAGTAACTGGATCTGTGAAAGGATTTGGAAGATCAGCAGTTGTTTACCAAAATTCGAGGGTAAACAATTGCATAACATAATACGAATGTTTGTTGATGCATAGACTTGAGAAGCGGGAAACAATTGTTTAAAATGTCACCTTCTAGCACAAACACTAACACTTCTAACCCTACACAAAGCCACACTCACAATGTTGACGTTATATCAGCTGGTACAAAGACTCAAAACGCGACGATTTTGTCCCCTGCTAGGACATCTGCCTCCGCTGGCTCGACAACAACGATTTGATTGGTTCCGGTGTAACCTGGGGGTTCACGTATTATTAATGCCTCCACTGGTTAGGGAACTCTTTCAATTAGGGTCAATGTCAACTCCAAGCTATTATCAATATGGAATGCCTCAATCGATGGTGGCTAACCTTCAGTCGAAGATGTCGACGTATGCTAATAATATGATGGTTACGGGGCCATATTTTAACCATCAAAATGATTTTGCTGCGACCTTGAATACTATTGGTCAACTAGGAGGAATAAGATATGTCCCTCAAACAAAACCCTTCACTGAATATGACTTATGTGATGGATTTGAGGCAACAGATAGACGACAGTAATCTCAAGTTATTAAATAATCTTGCCCAACAAATGGGTATTATATTTAACCCCATGATCAACCAAATGAGTTAGATTACTGAGTCTTTCGCATCTTGAGAAATATCAATCAAAATAACCTAGTGGGGCACAACAATATTGTAAATATGGTTTAACAAGTGTTAGCCCAAAGTGGTCTTAATGTTGGCCTTCACATGCCTAATTATACGTCCCCTTTACCTGATTACATTCGTCAAACAGAACTGCCTAGGGGGTGTAAAGTCCCCAAATTTACCAAGTTTGTCGGTGATACATATGAATCAATTGTTGAACACATAGCCAGGTTCAAAAATGAAGCTAACAACATTACCAACGATGAACTTTTAAAAATTAGATATTTTCCCAGTTTGTTGACAAAGAATGTGTTCACCAAGTTCACGAATCTCCTCTAAAATCTATACAAACTTGGGATCAATTGAGAGAATTGTCCATGAGCAGTTTTATATGGGTCAGTTGAATATATGTCCTAAAGAATTGTCCAGTGTTAGACAAAAAATGTCTGAATCCGTCGATGAGTATCTCAACAGGTTTAGACTTCTTAAAGCCAGGTGCTTTACTCAAGTCCCTAAGTATGAGTTGGTCGAAATGGCCGTTGGAGTCATAGACTATTCTATTAGGAAGAAGTTACACACCCAGTATATTAGGGATGTGGCCTAACTAGCTGATAGGGTTCGCCAAGTCAAACACTTAATGTCATAACCGACAAAAAATTAGAGAGTCTCCACCATTATTTTTGTCCTAAGGACGAGGAAGTAACGAATAACCCTAATTTATACAGAGATTCTAAATTCATGGGTCGATTAGAAAAGGGAAGGTGTTAGGAACCCTTCATCTCCCTTGTTCTCAAGGGGATCCTTTTCTAGGCCTAGGGTAAATCAGGTATTTTCTAGTTAAAAGTTATTATTTCCATGAGTTTGAGAAAAAAATTTAGTTTTTGTTACGAACTCGCATTGGTTTTAACCGCGTGCCTACGTATCTCCTTACGAAGAATCAAAGTCCAAATTCGTAGTTCGTATGTGTTTGGTTAGTTTTTTTTATGGATTGTCGAAATATTTTATAATTATCCTTGAACCTTGTATGGGTTTAAAAATAGCATAGTCGTAGACGATGTTCGCAATTAATATAGAAAATATATCCAGAATCCTTTTTTGAAAATAATATTGAAATTGAAATTAAGTTAGTAAAAAAATAGTGTTAAATTTGATTGGTTAGCTATATTGAATGCATGATTAAGTTTGAAAATAAAACTTGAATGATATTTGATGAATGGATAGAAAAAAGGTTAGTTTTAAAAAAAATAATGAATAAATAATTATTGTACTTATTATTAAAAATATAATGAATATTTATAATAATAGACAAATATTTATTTATCAATATGATTTATTATGATAAGTAAGCAATATAATTCTAATGCAAATGATACAAAAAATAATAATAATACAAGGAGAAAAATTGGTAATTATATATAATAAATCAATTAAAACAATCAAATAAATTAAATAAATATATTAAATAAATTATTTTAATTAAACAAAGGGGGTGCATTATTAGTCCATGTAGTAAAATAGGGGGTGTGAATATCAAGGGCTTAAGCCCAGGAACAAATCAGAAGCCCAATAATCAGGGGTGGTGTGAATTATATTAATGTAGGAAAATGGGGGATTTAGACAATAAGGGCTTGAGCCTAGAACTTACTGGAGCCCAATAGCGTGGGGGGGGGGGTGCTAATTATGGTAGCATAGTAATTCTAGAAGCGTGGATAGAAAGGGCTTGGCCCAAGATGAAGTTTGGAGCCCGTTAGACAACATGTGAAAAGGTATATGGAATTATAGTTAGCAGAGATCATGAGGAACGTTTGATCTGAATCAAAGGGCTACCAAAGGCCAACTCTGGAGCATTGATTCAAAGTAAAACAAACAAAGAGTTGAGATGTAGAGTTTGACTGAGGGAGTATGTTTGCTGCATACACGGAGAGACAAAGGGATTATATATACGATTCTCCTCTCAAACTATCACTTTTTTGTCTCTCTCTCTACGTCTTATCTCTTTACCAAACAAATTTATAGAGAGAGAGGCTCTGGTCTCTCTCTAGAAAATAGCTCGCAGAAATCGCCTTAGCCGCACCGGCCGCTGCGAATCCACCCTAAACCACCCACTAAACTCAGATCTCCGATTGAAGTTCAACCAAGATCTCCATCCCCAACCCAGAAATCACATGAACCCCAATAAATCTAAGAATATTCTACCCTAACCATAGCCAATCTTTAGAACCCTAGGTGCCAACCATTGTGGGCGGCCGTTGAGGCTGCCGTCCACGATGAATCTCCGTCGAGAAGTTTATCTTTCATCCAGATATTCAATCAAAATCCTATGAACCCTAACCCTTCTAACCATAACCCTTTAGAACATGAATCCTAACCCTACACCAATATGAACCTTAACGCTAATAATTTCTAGAAATCCCAAATTTCACCCAATGATTCACAAAATCCAACGATCACAACAACAATTACAAAACCCAAAACGGTAAAATCTACCGTGAAGTTTGGAAACAGTTCAAATATTCCAATTTTGGGGAAATGCATAAGTTCTATTAGGTTGAAAGATGGATCTCAAAACTTTATTGTTGGTTTTTATATGCTCCTGGTCTTCATCACAATCTATTGAGTATGGGACAAATGTCGGAGAAAGGTTACAACATGTAGATTCACAATGGTTTTTGCACGTTGATTGACAGATATGGCAGATTTATCGCAAAGGTAAGGATGACACTGAACCGCCTATTTCCTTTGAAAATTCAACATGAAAATTTTTCTTGCTTGAGTTCTATCATTCCAAATTATGATTGGTTGTGGCACATGAGATTTGGTCATTTTCATTTTTTTGCTTGAATTAACTATCGAGAAAAGAATATGTTTCAAGATTTCCTGTTGTGAATATTCCAAATGGACTATGTGAGAATTGTCAAATTGGAAAGAAGCATAGAGAATAATTTCCAACTGGAATGTCTAGGTGAGCGAAGAAGCTTATAGAGATAATTCATTCAGACTTATGTTCAGTGGAAATACCAACACCAAGTGGCTATAAGTACTTTATTACTTTTATTGATGATTTTAGTAGAAATACTCGGGTGTATTTCTCGAAGAAAAAAAATCAGAAGTTTGTGATGCCTTTAAGACATTCAAGGTATTTGTAGAAAAACAAAGTGGTTGTAGAATCAAAGCATTGAGAACAGACAGAGGTCAAGAATACCTCGCTAGTACAAGTTTCTTTTAGCAACATGGAATTGATCATAAGTTAACAACAAGATACACACCCCAGCAAAATGAAGTTGCTGAAAGAAAGAATAGAACATTCAAGAATATTGTGAGATGCATGTTGAAGGCCAAACAAATGCATAAGTAATTTCGAGCAGAAGATGTTGCTACTGTGGTTTATATTTTAAACAGGTGTCTAACAAAGAGTGTTCAAGAAAATACTCCAGAAGAAGCTTGGAGTGGAAAAAGACCTTCAATCCGGTACCTTAGAGTTTTTGGATGTATTGAATATGCCTGTGTACCAGATCAATTGAGAAAGAAGTTAGATGAAAAAGGAGAAAGATGTATCTTTGTTGATTACAGTTCAAACTCAAAGGCTTATAATCTCTACAATCCAGAGACACAGAAGGTGATTATTAGTCGAGATGTGACTTTTGATAAAGGAGGAATATGGGATTGGCTCTCAAAGTCACAAAAGGATCCAATAGTGACTTCAAATGAATATTGTTGTACCCCAAAATTTGCCCTCTCATTTATCAAATACTTTCTCACAAGATCTCCTTTGGTTCAAGACTGCACAAGGGTTGATCAACTCAAGACACCTCCTTAAGCACAGATGACTAATATTAGGGTTTGAGATTGCACTCACGTCAAGTTTCAAGTCTTGGATCACATTTTTGCTCAGTCAATTGATCAGTTGACCTAAAAGTCAGTTGTATTGGGGAAAAATTCAACTGTGGTCAATTTATAGTCAAACTTCATAATTTTTTATCCATATCAACATTGTGAACTCCTATATGTCATTTGATCAAATTTAAACCACAATTCCTCAAGAAACTTGATCAGATCATCAAAAGGGAAAATTGGTCAAAATTAGGGTTTTGACTGAGAAATGCTTTACACAACTCCTCCTATAAATGCTTGAATTTCAAGTTATTAATCCATGAAATCATGGTCATGAAACTAAAACACTTAGTGAAAATTTTGAGCATTTTAGTCAGGATTTTGACCTAACCTCTGAGCCAAGTTTCACATATTTCCATTTGGATTTTGAAAAATTAATTCAAAGAAGGGTTGTAGAGAACATTACGAGCTTTCTAAAATGTCCAAGAACACCTTGAGATCCCTTGTGAGCAAGGAGAATCGAAGGCCAGAAGTTAGGGTTTCAAGTTGTTTTGCAAGGAAAAATTTGTGATGCACAATGAACCAAATCCATAGCCATGCTGCATAATCTTCACTGTGCAGGCCTCAAACTTGCAATTCACTCCTTAATTAATTGTTTACACAACATATGAAGCCATTGTCCAAGCATTTGACTCATTATCCAAGATTCATTTCCATTTTTGGAAGAAAGGCACCATTGATATTCTTGAAAAGTGACTTTAATCACAAAGTCAACTTGTATGGAGCTTTGCACTTGTTCTTTCTGCACAAGCATACTCTATAAACTCAGAACAAACATGTTTAAAGTTGCTAGCCACCCTACAAGACATGTACCTTGCATTGAAACCATGTTTGTCAAGATAACTTCAAAAACAAGTCAAGAACTCATAACATGTGATTCTTTGTTTTTGATCATTTCAAACCTCAAAACCTTTCCTATATAAATAGAGATACTATTTTCAAGAAAACCCATGCATTCTTAAGCCCTTGAACTCACTCAAACTCATACAAACACAGATTTCACACAAAACTCCATTTTTGTGCAGAAACTGACCTTACACTCCCATCTCTCAAACTACTCGTGCGTTTCCTCCAAACCATTCCAAAAGTTCATAAATATCATCCACAACTCATCCAAATACCTGTTACATTTCTGTAACTCGATTTCCACCATTGTCCAAACTCAAAAACAAAGCACTGCAAGTGGACTTCTCCAGAACTCCTCAGCCATTTTCAGCTCAAGCCAAGCATCACATTAGCTTCCTGGGAACTTGAGAAAGCTAACCCAATCACTAGAACTCGTTGAAAGCTGCTCAAACTCAAAACACGATACCCTCTTGCAAGGTTAGTTTTCTGACTTTTGAACTATTCATATAGGCATTGTTAGGCTTGCATTTGTGAAGATAAAACATAGATATCATTGCCCTGAAACTATACATGTCCATAAATTTAATTTATGTTTCTTGAGCATGGAGAATTTTGAGTTTAAACTTACTGAAACATTTAGGTCAGAATTTGGTACTTTCATAAATTCATCTTTATCTTTGAATGTTAGCTTAAATTAGTTACATGGTTGGATTAGTGGTGAAAAAATACACAACTTTCATGTTTACATTTTTTAAAATGGTTGAAGAATGAACAATTTATAGATCCTTTGGCTGGAGGTTGAAGATGAAGTACAGTCAGGGAAAGTTTTATGTTATGTATTTATTTTTGTGCCAATGTTAATGGATGTATAGCCACCCCAGTGGTAAGGCAGCACGCTGGTAACAAAGAGAGCGTGGGTTCAACACCCATCGTGCTACCTTTTTTCCATTTTCCACATTTCATTCTTTTTTGTCACAAACACACACGCCTTGGCCTAAATGCAGTGGGCCTTGGTATTTTGCTAGCTTCTAACCCCTGGCCTTGCTTCAGCAGCCCCCTGGTAATTTATTTCTTTATATTATTTTATTTTTATCTTTTAGTTTATTTCACTTTCATATTTTCATTTTATTATTTTTATTATTAATATTATTATTATTATTAATAAAAAATCCAAAAAATATTTATTTTATTATTTTTACACTCATTTATATTTTATTTCTCTTTATAAAAACTAAAAGAACAAAAACATTTTCTTAATAAATTAATTTCTTTCTTAATAATTAATATTTGGTTTAGGTTTAACTATTATATTATTTTATTGCAATTAAAATTAATTTAGAACTTAGGTTTATTTTAATTAATTAATATCCATATTATTTTTATTAATTTAAAACCTTTTCATAAACAAAACCCTAAAAAATCCCTTTTTTTTAGTTAATTTCTTTTTTTATTTAGTTTAAGTTAATTTTATTTAATTTTCCTTAATCATTTATTTATTAGGTCAAGACTAAACCCTTTCATAAAAAAACAAACAAAATCATTTCTTTTTTTCATTTACATTCTTGCATTTTTATTTTCAATTTTGTACAATATTCAATATGGTTGTAATAATTCTTTAGATTTAATTTTCTTGAAATTTCCCCATTTGTAAATTTTTACACCCTTTCCCCTATTGATGTAATAGCTTAGTATTTTTATTTTCCGCAATTTAATACTTTATATATAAATGCTAGTAAATTAGGGTTTGCATGGAAAGATAAAACCAATAATTAGCAAACCATAATCAAGACAAAACAATGCATGTAAATCAATACACTTGCACACTTACACCCTTAGGGTAAACCCACTTTGTTGCCTTATAAAATGGCCATATTATGCATGTGGGGTATCTTAGCAAAAGCAATCAAAAAATACAAGATCATAGTCCCTCGATGACGTTATCAAAGTTGCCTTTCAAAAATGATCTTAGTCCCTAAAGAAAATGCTAAGATATCTTACAACATTGCTAATCATGGCTATACGATGACCCGCGTCCGTCCCTTTACATCCAAAGATAGGGTTTCTTACCAAATCAATGGTAAGATAACAATGTCAAATGAAAGAGGAAATAAACAAGAAATACTTTTGATTAGGTAGAATGTTCCTAGTTGCTTGCTCATTTTCAAACCAAAACATCCTTTCTATTTTCAAAAACAAACATCAACACTTTCAAAAAAACATCTTTCAAACTTGAAACATTTTCAAAATATCAACACTTTGTATACATTCTTACGAATGAGAATCATTACAAAGTTTTCCTAAACAATGGCGCCTTTTCAAAATATTTTCAAAAACCACACAAAGCACATTTTCAAATAAAAGCAAGTGATCTAGCAAGCAACTAAGAGCCGGTAGATAAATACGGATGAAAAGGGTGCTAATACCTTCCCTTTTCATAATCTACCCCCCGAACTCAAGAAAACAATCTCAAAGGTCTTTCCTGTTCTTTTCAACCTTTCCTTTTGGATAAAAGAAAAGTTTGTGGCGACTCTTGCTAACCGCAACATTTGCAATCAAATATAAAACAACCAAGTCAGTTCTCCCACCGTGTTAAAGAACGATCGACTCTGCTGGGGACTAAATTTAAAAGTGTGGTTACCTTAGGGATAGATCATATTTACTTGCTTTCTTTGTTTGACTTTCATGCTTTACATTATGGTTCCTTGTTTGGGCTTGATTTGATCCTCCACCCGAATCTGGTAAACCTTGTTAGGTAAGTAGAAATAGATTGTGGAAACTGTATGGCATAGACCGATATGGTTGAAACAATGTCTACGTTAGTGTGACGCAATTGTGGGTACCGGTATCCCTTGTGTTGAATCGAGGAGAATATGGGGCCGCTGAGTGGCATCATGAAGCACTAACTAACTTTAGAACCTTAATTGAACAAACTTGGCCAATTAGGACGTAGTGAGATAACCAGTTTCGGTGGAAAGCTGAAAATTGGTTGATACTCGATACTACACTCATTGAGACTAGACTTTTGGGATATCCTGGCCGTAAGAAAAGATTGATTATGCTGGGACAATGACTAAAAGAAAGGTCAGTGGTATTGAGATCCCTTAGAACCCGGTTACTATTAACTAGGACATGTTTGAGCCAACTAAACTTCAAGAGGGTACTTACCTACAAATTCCATGCAAGCTTAAGCCTAGTGACTTATTCTTGCCTTGTGTGTATATGCTTACTTGTACATAACATCATGAACATCATAACATCATATGCAATCTCACTAACCATTTCAAGGATTTAGGAATTTATCTTTGTTTTTGTTTTGTAGGCCATGAACTCTGTCCGAAGAAACACCATCTGAATCAACTTCATGAAAGCACATCCTCAGATCCAAGAGTTAACATCAAGGGTGAGCAGAGATTCTCCTTTTACCAAGAAATATGGACGACTCCTGAGTTTGGCTACCTTCAATTTCCAAGATGAGATGATGTGTGTGCTCTTCCAATTCTTTGATCCCATACATCATTGCTTCACCTTTCCTGACTATCAGTTGGTACCTACACTAGAAGAGTTCTCTCTACTATTAAGAGTGTCTGTGCTTGATCAGATACCATTCACCGGTCTAGAAGGGATCACAAAACCTGAGGTCATGGCCGAAGCTCTACATCTGAAGAGATCCGACATCTTAGCAAATTGGGAGACTAGAAGCGGAGTCAAAGGGTTCCTAGCCAAATTTCTATTAGAGAAAGCTCGTTCATTTTGGGAAGATATGGATTTTCAAGCCTTTGAAGACGTCCTGGCCCTTCTCATCTATTGTCTGTTTCTTTTCCCCAACTCGGACCAATTCATAGATGTAAATGCCATCAAAGTCTTTCTCTCCCGTAATCTTATACCTACCTTGTTGGGAGACATCTTACATTGCATCCATACCCACACCATGAAGAAAATAGGTACCCTTTTGTGTTGTATTCCCCTACTCGCCAAGTGGTTCATTTTACACCTACCTCGATCAACATTGAAGAACGAACAAATATTGACATGGTCTCAAAGGATGATGTCCCTCACCCACTCTGATATTCATTGGTGTTTAAGATCCTCAAATGATACTTCTATCATTGACCGTTATGGGGAATTCCCTAATGTCCCTCTACTTGGCGTTAGGGGAGGTATCACTTACAACCCTTGCTTAGCTTTACGATAGTTTGGGTATACCCGGAGAGATGGTCCTTATGATATGCTCATCCAAGGTTTGGTGTTTGACTATGAAAGCGACGATCGAGGCTACCGTCGAGGTTTATGCAAGCTTGGAGTATGGTAAACAAGGTGGATAACAAGACACTGGGGCAAAAGAATTCCATCCCTCTTGAGCCTTATCTCAAATGGGTACGAGCCCGTGCTCAAAGTCTTATGATGCCTTACCCCTCCATTCTCCCAGTTATCATAGAGCCTGTTGTGGAAGGAGATGTTCCATACACTATCCTTCATCCTAACATACCCACTGTTGTACCCCAATTTTTGCCCCTAAGATTCCCATATCATATCATGTCAACTTGATCATAACAAAATCATATTAGGGTTGGTTCTTCCTCTTTTTTCTATCTCTTATCTTTAAGTTTGCTCTTGAGGAATTTTCAAGCACCTTGGTTTTGTATTTTGTATATGTGTTGTTTACTAACTTCTAATCAAAATACAAAAAAAAAATTTATCTTTGTCTTTGCAAAATTGTGTTTTGTAGGTACCAAGTCAAAGTATCCGACAAATAAGGTTTTCCGGTATTATTTCCCTAAAATCTCTATTTGCAAAGAAAAAAATAATATTTAAAATTTTTCATTTTTGTTTTCCTGTACAATCGATTGCTCCCATAGTGCAATCGATTGCGTAGTGTATTATGCACAATCTTTGAGAAAAGTGTATTTTTAGCCTTCCAAAAAATATTTTTTTTTAGTATGTATCGACACATACGTGTTATGTGTTGACCCATGCAAGACAATCAATTTTGTATTGTGTCGAAAGGCAGCTTGTATCAATCCATAGAGGCTTGTGTCAAACTCATGCAAATTGATTGATTCTGTATTGTGTTGAAAGGCAGCTTGTATCAATCCATAGAGGCTTGTGTCGAACTCATGCAAATTGATTGATTTTGTATTGTGTTGAAAGGTAGCTTGTATCAATCCATAGAGGCTTGTGTCGAACTCATGCAAATTGATTGATTTTGTATTGTGTCGAAAGGCATCTTGTATCAATCCATAGAGGCTTGTGTCGAACTCATGCAAATTGATTGATTCTATATTGTGTCGAAAGGCAGCTTGTATCAATCCATAGAGGCTTGTGTCGAACTCATGCAAATTGATTGATTCTGTATTGTGTAGAAAGGCATCTTGTATTGATCCATAGAGGCTTGTGTCGACTCATACTGTTTTGTATAACTAGCATGTGTCGACACATGCATGTTATGTATCGACTCATCCTGTTTTGTATAACTAGCATGTGTCGACACATGCATGTTATGTATCGACTCATGCAAATTGGTTGATTCTGTATTGTGTTGAGATAGTAGCTTGTATCGATACATAGAAGCTTGCGTCGACACATGCTGTCTTATACAACTAGTATGTGTCGATGCATACGACTCTTGTGTCGACTCATAGTAGCAAAATACACGTGATTTTTGAAAAAAGCCAGCAATTTCAAAACTGTCATCTTTTTGGCTCCAATTTTTCTGCATAATTTGAAAATTATATCATTAATTCAATTTTGGCTCCAAGAATCAATTACCAAATTACCACTAATCCCAATCCTAAACTCTATAAATAGAGACCTCATTTTATTCAAATCACAAGATTTTGTTAGCCAAAATTACTTTGCTAAAAAATCTCTCAATTCTCTCCATCTACCAAATTCACTCAAAGCTCCATTTTCAAAAAGGATAGTAAGCTTTGCATTGAAGCTTACTAATCTTTGAGCTAAACCTTCATCCAAACACTTTTTCTTCATCAATTCTCTACATCCAAGCTTTGGTAATTGATTCTTGTGGTTGAATTGAAGCAAATTCTGGAAGTTGTTTGATAATTCTCTAATTCTACCTTTGGTAAGTTGGATCATCATCTTTCACAATGTGATCTCTTGTGGATTTCTGGTTTTGATTCATTGAGCACTGTTTTATGATTCCATTAGTGCCATTTTCTCATAATTTGATGGAATTTTCATGCTCAATTGGATCCATGATCATAAGGTGTTTGATGAAAAGTTGGAACAAGAATTTGATCCTTGAAATGTTGTTTTCTACTGATTTTAACAGGTTGCAATCAATTGTTGTAACATTGTAATTGTTTGTCATAAAATGTTGATTTGAAAAAACTGCACTGATGCAATTGGTAGCTGTCGAAGCACAATTGATTGTAACAGTGTCGAAAATATTTTTTCTGCCTTATTTTGGGGCTGTTTCGACTCAAATATTTTTTTCTGCTCACTCTCTTTGATGGATAATTTGGATTGTAATTTTAAATGTCCAATTTGTCTTTAAACTCAATGGACTTTGTGATGTAGATGAAGTTGGATAAATGTTCATCAATTAAAATCTACCTAAGAGTGAATTATTTAATTCATTTTTGGTGCTTTGGATTAATGATATGTTTAGTACTTTAATCCATCTAGAGGAGTGGTTGAATTTAAAGATGAAAGAATTTTGAGATTGTGATCCAAATTAGCTTATCATTCTCCTCCCTCTTCATATTATCCCTTTCTTTTTTAATTGTGCTACATGTTAAGGGATGGTGATCTATATATCATTTATCCAAACATGAAGTACATAGATTGCTATTGACCGGCCTCAAAATAGGTGCGACTTCTGCATAAGTCCACTTACGATTGCTTAACACAATGCTAAATTTTGTCCCGATTCGAATAAATGATCATTCGTGGCCCAAACTTATGATTGCAAGCCCAAGTATGTTAATTTGATCTCTTTGATCCAATAACCTTGAGATTCATTGTGTGGAGGCTTTGGTTCTACCAATCCTCTAATGGATCTACAACACCTTTGGTCAACGCGGATCACTTAAACATCGTTGATCATTAAATGTTACTTTTGAGGATTCCAGAATGGATGATATACTTGACAAATAGAAAATGCAACTTGTTGTGTGGAGGCTTTGGTTCTACCAATCCTCTAATGAGTTCCAAATGCAAGTTTCAAGATGGTCATCCAACTAACCACTAATTTCTAACAATTTACTTTACTTTATGCTTTTATTTTTTATGCTTTATATACCATTTAATTTAAGCATTTACATTTCATGCCATTTTTATTTATTTTTGCTCACTTTAGCATTTACTTTATGTCATTTTTTTATTTTTCTCACTTGAGCTTTTCTTTTCCTTTTAAAGACACCTAATAATCAACATGAACCATAAAAATCTTTAATGATACTTGGACTATTTGGTTAATATCCTTGGCATCATGGAGTATTGGAATTCTTAGACTTAGGATTAGAGACCTTGGCCTATCTTGGAGACTTTGTGACTTTATTTGATATTTTGTCTGGAGTTCTTGAGTTTTACCTCAAGACATTGGGTTGTTTGTTTGTTTTGTGTGCAGGTTATTGTGATTACATACTTTGTTTATAATATGGAATTCACCCGTATACAACCGTTACTCTGCCCAATTTTTGCGAGGACTTAATACACTTGAAGTTTGGTTCTCTCAAGAAGTCTAGTATTTTTACTTTCTTGGTTTCAATCCGAAGAATGGGAATTCTATATTGACTCATAATGTCAAGTATTGGCTTCTTGTTGGATAGATGGTTCTTATCTCTAGATTTTACCTTATGCTTTAGGATAATCTCTTCATCTCCTCCCATCTTCTTTAATTTCAAAAAAGCTTCTCCCTCCTTTTAAAAACTCTTCTTATTTATAAACTTGAAACACTTTCATTATAAACTTGGACTTAGGTCCATGAATTTTCAAAACATTTTCATAAATAAATTTTAATCAATTTAATAATACCTTGACATTTTTATGAAAAGACTAA
Organism: Vicia faba; assembly: GCA_948472305.1. Classification (NCBI taxonomy): domain Eukaryota; kingdom Viridiplantae; phylum Streptophyta; class Magnoliopsida; order Fabales; family Fabaceae; genus Vicia; species Vicia faba. The sequence goes on along the minus strand of OX451739.1, from coordinate 223,833,820 downwards.
AAGTCAATCAATCTCATTTCAAACCATTTTGCCACTTTGGCTTTTATCTTTAAACTTTTATCAAAGGATTAGACTCTTGTCAATCCTTGTAGTGATGCAAACAACTATACTTCTACAATATGTAGTAAAGAGAGATATTTTCCACTTGGGTGTTGAGTGAGGCATTGTTGATTTTAAAATCTAAGCCATATCCTCCACTTTGAGATGATGCAAATTCTCCTTTCTCATGATTGTGGGTAGTAAGTATGTTTTCCACATGGACAATGACGATGATGTCTTATCTCATAAAATTAACCAACACACTTGTGTTTCATTTTTCTAAAAGAGGAACTACGTGTACCCTGATCCCCTATTGCACGAAAGATGGTACGTAGGCCCTAAAGGTTCGCAACCGCGGCGGGTGCAAAAATCATAAAAATATTTCTTTTCTCACCTCCACCATCCATTTTATATACAACATATTTTTATAGCCAAAATATACAGATTTTTTAAAGAGGTTCCTGCGGAGTACCGTAGACGTTTAGGGTGCTAATACCTTCCCTTTGCATAACCAACCCCCTTACCTTGAATCTTTCCCCCTTTTTTGGGTTATTCGCTCTTTTCCCATTCCTTTGGAAACAATAAAGCGCGGTGGCGATTTTTATTTTGATATGTATAAAGTCTAGTCAATCCAATGGCTTAGTCTTGAACATTTCTACCGCTACAGAAAAATGGCGACTTCACTGGGGAAAGATTGACCTCTTGCTGGTCCATCCCTAAGTGGGTTGAGCCTATCTTTGTTTATATCTGTATATGTGTTATTGTGTTTATGTGTTATATTTCTTATATATGTTTGTCTGGATTTTCCTGGTTTACAGGGTGCTTGGTGATTACGCATAAGTCCTATACCCGGATTTGGGCAAACTTTAAGATAGGACGGGCGGTATAGTCATGTTAACTTTGAGGGAGTAATCCCAAAAAAGGAGGCATGAGATCCCCCACTCAGTGGAGGCCCCTTTGACTGTAGTGCCGTTTTCCGAGTAATCGGGAAGACGTACTGCTTTCGACCTGGGAGTCTGCTGAAGCTGAGGACCGTAGATTACCTAACCCATCTTGGCCTTTTAGGTGTAGTGCGGAAGCTATGAAAGAGTAATCCGGAAATAGTTGTCACGCGATACTACACTCGGACGAGTCTTTCTTGAGAATATTACTAATTACTGAGTTAATCGAGAAGTTAGTAATATCCGAAGAAAGGATATAGATTCTGGGAACCACTTAGAACTTTGTTCGGAAGGTGATAACTTTTTATACCAATACCTTATGGGTAGTACCTTCGACCTCATGCTCGTGACATTGAACCTATGAACCCTATATGTGTGATCTTGTGTGTGATTGTGGCATCATGCATCCATGCACTCATAAGCATCTTTTGAAGAAAACAATATTTCAAGGGATTTAAAGGTTGAATATTTGTGAGTATCTCAGAGTACTTTTAAACCATGGATTCTGGAAAGAGAAAGACTGGGAAATACAGTTTCAAGGATCCTAAGATAGATGAGTTGATCAGTCTAATTCCCGAGATCGAGTGTTCTGCAGACTTTCGGAAGAAGTATGGATCCATTATTCCTCTCATGAAGCTGAAGATGAAGGAGGGTATTCTCTCAACTTTGGTCCAGTTCTATGATCCGGTGTATCACTGCTTTAATTTTCCCGATTATAAGTTGATGCTAACACTGGAAGAGTATTCTTATCTATTGGATTTACCTGTTACCGATCGTGTTCCTTTTACTAGTTTGGAGGGTGAGCCAAAACTACATGAGATTGTTGCTTTGATTCATCTGGGGAAGTCTGAGGTGGAAGCCCATATGACTACCAAAGGAGGGATTAAAGGATTACCAGCTCAGTTCTTATTGGAGAAAGCTCGTTACTTTGCCAGGATGAAGAGTACGGTTGCTTTTGAGGCCATCTTTGCTTTACTCGCCTATGGAATATTCTTATTTCCTAATGTGGACAAGTTTGTCGACATTAACGCTATCAGGATTTTCATGATTGGAAACCCGGTTCCTACACTGTTGGGTGATGCTTATTACTCTGTTCATCTTCGGAGTTCCTATCATGGGGGAATGATTATCTGTTACACGCCTTTGTTGTACCGGTGGTTTATCTCTCATATGCCTCAGTCTGATGCTTTTTGGGATGTCAAGAAGGAACCCCGTTGGGCTCCTAAGATCATGGAACTTACTCACTCGGATATTGATTGGTATCATCGAGCTTACCAGGATGTGGAGGTTATTGACAGTTGTGGTAGTTTCCCCAATGTGCCTCTTCTTGGTACAAAGGGAGGAATTAACTATAACCTTGTTCTTGCACGGCGACAACTTGGTTACCCGATGAGGGATAAACCGAATAGTATTCATTTAAGTAGTTTCTTTCTGAAGGATGGAGAAGACCACAAGGAAGCTAGGGAGTAGATTGCGAAGGCCTGGCGTCACATTCATAAGATGAGTAGGAAGGATTTCGGACCTAGAGGTGTTGTTTCTTTGGAGCCATATCTTCAGTGGGTCTGATCGAGAGCCATTCAGTTGAAGATGCCGTATACTCGGGAGACACCCATGCCTAATTTGTTTGTGAAGACCACTCCTCCCTTATTAGATGATCTAGAAGAGCTGCAGCTTGCTTTGGTTAGGTGCAACAGGAAATGGATGCTTGGAAGAACAAGTTCCAGACTTTAGAGAGTTCCTACAGAGCAGACCTGAAGGAGAAAGATGATTTGATCGAGATCCTTGAGAGTCGAGCGTTGGATTCTATGGAGAGGCAAGGGGATTTATTTTCTCCTAAGCCTCAAACAGGTGTTGATTACTCACTTCTTGCTTCAGATGACTGGAAGGAGGTTGCCATCAGACATGTGGAAGAAAACCAGAGGTTGAGGGCTCAGATTGTCAAGCTCACAGGGAAGCGTCAGCGTACAGATTGATCTCCATTAGTTCCTCTTCTCAGGATTTTAGATTGAATTTTCATCTTGTACTTGGGATCATTGAAACTTGTAATCCATCTTAAAGTTATTATAATAAAAAAAAATTTAGTATTTCAAAAGCTTTATTACTTGGATGTTTGCAATATGTCTATAAACTATAAATCCCTTGAAATATTAAATGATAAAGTAAAAATAATCATATGCATTGCATATCATGCATCATATTGCCAATATTTCTTGCATTTGTTATGCATATCCAGGTGTCTTACCCAGCTTCTTTACTTTGTTCAGCAAGCTGACTCATCACTACAACACTCGGGCTAATTTCAAAAATAAGATGGACAACTTAGAACAGGAGAATCGCGAGCTGCACGAAGAAGTTTCCACTTTGAAGGCTAGCTTGGCCAACTTGACTACTCTGATGGAAGCTCTGGTGGTTGCTCAGAATTAGCCACCGAGTGTTCAACCTCAACCAACAAAGGCAAATGTTAAAGTTCCTACTGTTCCTGTATCCGCTACTCCGGTTGTTGTTCAAAATTGTATGCCTCGGGGTTATCCATGGGGAATGCCATAGGATTTTGCACCTGAAGGTTTCAATCTTGGCCCTCAAGATGCTCCAGTGGTTCAAAATGTTGTTACCCATACACCTCATGTGGTGCATATTGTTCCTGCTGCACCTCCTTCGGTGAATTTGGTTCCGTTTGTTAATGAAGATATGTGTCGTCCTTTTCCTCCGCCGAGTGAAGACTTGGGTCTTTATGACAGAATGGATGATTTCCAAGAGAACTTTATTAGAATGCAAAGAGAGATGAAGGCTCTTAGGGAAAAAAAGTTATTTGGGCAGAATGTGAATGAGCTGTGTTTGGTCCTGAATGTTAAAGTTCCTGCTAAGTTCAAGGTCCCAGAGTTTGAGAAGTATAAGGCCAACACTTGCCCTCGTGCTCACTTATTGATGTGCGTGAGGAGAATGTCTCCCACACCGATGATCAGCGTCTGCTGATTCACTTTTTCCAGGATAGTCTGACCGGCGCAGCGTTGAAATGGTACATGAGTTTAGACAGCGCCAACATTCATACATTTAATGATTTGGGAGAAGCATTCATTAAACAATACAAGTACAATGTGGACATGGCGCCTGACCGTGACCATCTTAGGGCCATGGTTCAGAAAGATAGAGAATCGTTCAAAGAGTATGCGCAGAGAAGGCGCAAAGTGGCTGCACAAGTGATTCTTCCCATGGAGGAGAAAGAAATGACTAAGATTTTTCTAAAGACGCTAGGCTCTTTCTACTACGAAAGAATGGTAGCAAGTGCCCCAAGTGATTTTACAGAGATGGTAGGAATGAGTGTCCGCCTAGAAGAGGCAGTAAGAGAAGGCCGTTTGACAAAGGGTGAAGGATCTGGAGGAGTGAAAAAGCCAGCTTATGGGTTTACAAAGAAGAAAGAGGGGGATACAAATGCTGTTATGCAAGAGAGAAGGGTAAACGCTCCTAGAAGGAATTATCAGTGTCATCAGCAAGTTGCCTCAGTTACTCCTGTTATGAATGTCTCTCCGACTATCGTTGCTTATCAGAGACTGTCCCATCAGAGGAATCAAGGGTATAATCAGAGAAGGAAGAACTATGATCCTATTCCCATGAGCTATGCAGAGCTCCTACCAGCATTGATTCATAAGAAGTTGGTCCAGACACGACCACCTCCCGCCATACCATCACCATTTCCTTGGTATTACAAAGCAGACCAGATGTCTGCCTTTCATCAGGGAGCACCAGGGCATAATGTTGAGAATTGTTATCCTTTGAGGACTGAAGTGAAAAGGTTGGTGAAGTCTGGAATTTTATCTTTCAAAGACATGGGACCTAATGTGAAAGACAATCCTCTACCCAAGCACGGGGGAGTGAATGTTGTAAATATGGTGGCCGGTTGTCCAAGCGACTTTCGAATTTTTGACATTAATCTGGTTAGAGGAGATTTGGTGAAGATGCACGTAGGCCTCTGTGAATTCAGTTATTATATGCATGACCACGCCGGTTGTGCTATTTGCAGTATAAATATACAGGGTTGCGAGAAGATAAAGGCTGATTTACAGGAGATGATGGGTGAAGGTTTAATCCATATAATCAGGCCTAGGGAGGAATATGAAGAGGAATTTAATATGGTTTCTGGATATCCGGGTGAATTCAGAATTTTTGATGTGGATCATTTGAATGAGGATCTAGTGTAGTTGCATGCTACCTTTTGCCGTACTGCTAGTCAGGTGGAACACCAATATGGATCTTGCATAGTTTGTTGTCGAAATCCCCGAGGATGTTCTATTATGAGGGAAGGTGTTCAGTTGCTGTTAGAGAATGGAACTATCAAGATCACAGGTCATAGAGATGATTATCATGAGATTGATATGGTTGAAGTTTGTTTGATGCAAGAAGAGTCAGAGGAAGAGTATGCCTCCGTAGATGAGTATTTCTCTTCAGACAAAGATTTGTTTGCCGGAAATGACTTTTTGATGGCTGATTGTGTTGAGGAAGGGGTAAACGTCATTGTACCTTGTTTTGGTGCACCCACTCATCTTGAGGTGGAGTACCATAGCAAACCAGTTATTACCCCATTGGTAATTAGTCTTCCAGGTCCAGTTCCCTATGAATCGGACAAGGCTGTGCCTTACAAATACAACGCTACAATCTTAGAAGATGGGGTAGAGATTCCCATCAAGACAATGCTAGATGTTGGAAATATAACTGATAATAGCAGGGTGACCCGTAGCGATCGTGTGTTTGTGCCAGTTATTCGAAGAGATGTTGTTGCTGGAAAAAAATTGCTGAGAATGATGAGCCTAAGAAGGCTACAGGAGAGACTAGTGGAGCTACATTAGAGAAAGAAGTGGATGATATTTTTAAGATAATTAAGATGAGCGACTACAAAATTATAGATCAACTATTGCAGACTCCTTCTAAGATATCTATCCTAGCTTTATTAATGAATTCCTCTGCTCATAGAGAATCACTGATGAGAGTACTAGACCAAGATTTTGTGGAGAATGACATGCCATTAGATTAATTCAGCAGCGTAATTGGAAACATTACGTCATGTAACAATTTGAGTTTCTGTGATGATGAGTTACCAGATGAAGGGAGGAATCACAACCTGGCCCTCCACATATCTATGAACTATAAGAATGATTTGTTGTCCAATGTGCTAATTGATAACGAATCCACGCTGAATGTGATACCGAGGAGTACCCTCATGAAGTTAAAGTATAAAGGAGCACTTATGCACCCGAGTGGCATCATTGTGAAGGCTTTTGATGGGTCGAGGAAATCTGTCATCGGTGAAGTGGACTTGCCCATCCATATAGGACCACATTTGTTCTTGATAACTTTCCAGGTCATGGACATTATTCCCGCATATATTTGTTTGCTAGGACGGCCATGGATACACGAAACAGGGGCTGTCACTTCAACTCTGCATCAGAAGTTAAAGTTTGTGCGCGAAAGGAAGGTGGTGATCATAAATGGGGAGTCAGCGTTGTTGATATCCCATCTATCCTCTTTCAGTATTGTAGAAGCGGATGAGGATGCTGTTGGAACCCAGTTCAAAGCCCTATCTATTGACAACATAAGGAGGAATGAGAATTCTGTGGTTTCGTTGAAGGACGCGCAGCAGGTTGTGTGCAATGGTCATAATGCAGTTTGGGGACAACATGTGGATCCACCCGTGAACAAAAACAGAACTGGTTTGGGTTTCTCTTCGAAGAATGGCAAAGGTGAAAGTTTGAGGTCAAAGTCTTCTGTGAATAGTTATCATGATGTTTTCCGCAGCGGAGGCTACCTCCATCCAATTGGTTCTGGAATAAATGTTGTTGAAGAGGATGAAGCAGAGCAGGAAGTACCGAATTATGTGACGCATGGAGTCCGAGTTCAGAACTGGGTCACCATTGATGTTCTTTCTTGCATACGTATTTCAAAGTAATTTGTTTTGTTAATCTGTTTCTTTCTTTTGAAAAGCTTTCACTCTGCCCAAGGTGAAAGTATTGTATGGGCTTATCTGTTTACTTTGATTTTTAAGATCATTAATAAAAGTTGTCTTTGCTTCCAAAAATATGTCTTTATTTTCTGCTTTTTCTTGGGAAATGGTAATCAAATAAAAAACCTTTTCAAAATAAATAATAACTGAAAATTAATCTGCATGATCACTTGTTATATGTGTCAGTTTCTAAAAGCAATCATAAATCACATGTGCAGATTAATTAAAAAACCTGTTGAATACAATGACCCTGCACCCTCTCCCAACTTTGAATGTCCTGTGTTTGGGGCTGAAGAAGAAGATTATGATGAGATTCCCGAAGATGTCTCACGGTTGCTTGAGCGCGAGGAAAATACCATTCAACCATATAAGGAGCCTTTGGAAGTGATTAATGTGGGTTCAGAAGAAGATCCGAAGGAGATTAAGATTGGAGCATCGTTGCGTCCTGATGTAAAAAGCGGGTTGATTGAGATGTTGAAAGAGTATGTGGATATTTTCGCTTGGTCTTATCAAGATATGCCTGGTCTAGATACACACATTGTCGAGCATCATTTGCTGTTGAAGCCAGAGTGTCCGCCAGTTAAACAAAAGTTGAGAAGAACCCACCCAGATATGGCAATAAAGATCAAAGAGGAGGTCCTAAAGCAGATTAATGCTGGTTTTCTTGTGACGTCAGTGTATCCTCAATGGATTGCCAATATTGTCCGAGTACCGAAAAAAGACGGAAAAGTCCGCATGTGCGTAGATTACAGAGATCTAAACAAAGCTAGTCCGAAAGATGATTTTCCATTACCTCACATTGACATGTTAGTGGACAACACAACAAAATTCAAGATATTCTCGTTCATGGACGGATTTTCCGGGTATAATCAAATAAGAATGGCTCCAGAGGACATGGAAAAAACAACGTTTATCACACCCTGTTACAGAGTGATGCCCTTCGGGTTGAAGAACGCTGGTGCAACGTACCAGAGGGCTATGACAACCCTATTCCATGATCTGATGCACAAGGAAATTGAAGTATATGTTGATGATATGATTGCAAAATCCCAAACTGAGGAAGGGCATATAAAAGATTTGTTGAAGTTGTTTCAGCGTTTGAGGAATTATCGTCTCCGCTTGAATCCAAATAAATGCACCTTCGGAGTTAGATCGGGGAAATTGTTAGGTTTTATTGTTAACCAGAAAGGAATTGAAGTTGACCCTGATAAAGTCAAAGCAATTCAAGAAATGCCAGCACCAAGAACTGAAAATCAAGTCAGGGGTTTCCTCGGGCGTTTGAATTATATTTCCAGATTCATTTCCCACATGACTGCAAAGTGTGAACCGATCTTTAAATTGTTAAAGAAAGATCAAGGTTGTGTATGGACGAATGACTGCCAAAGGGAATTTGAGAGTATTAAAGAGTATCTGCTTGAACCTCCTATCTTGCTCCCTCCCGTAGAAGGAATATCGTTGATCATGTATCTAACAGTGTTAGATAAATCCATGGGTTGTATTCTGGGACAACATGATGAAACAGGGAAGAAAGAGTTCTCCATTTATTATCTCAGCAAAAAGTTCACTGATTGTGAGTCGCGGTATTCCATGCTAGAAAAAACGTGTTGTGATTTGGCCTGGGAGGCAAAGCGTTTGCGGCAATATATGTTGAATCATACCACTTGGTTGATCTCCAAAATGGATCCAATCAAGTACATTTTTTAGAAGCCTACTCTTACTAGGAGAATTTCCCGCTGGCAGATGTTGTTATCTGAATATGATATTGAGTACCATACTCAAAAAGCTATCAAAAGTAGTGTGTTGGCAGATTACCTTGCTCACCAGCCGGTGGAACATCATCAGTTTGCAGAATATGAATTCCCCGATGAGGATGTGATGTTCCTGAAAGTGAAAGATTGAGATGAACCATTGCCTGAATCTCGTTGGAGTATGATATTTGATGGAGCGGTGAATGCTTATGGTAAAGGAATTGGTGTTCTGATCGTCACTCCTCATGGATCCCACATTCCTTTTACTACAAGGTTAACATTTGATTGCACTAATAATATGGCGGAATATCAGGCTTGCATCATGGGTCTCGAAGAAGCTATTGATCTCAGAATCAAAATTCTAGATGTGTATGGTGATTCAGCTTTGGTAATAAATCAGATTAAAGGAGAATGGGATACTCGTCACCCTGGCTTGATCCCTTACAAAGATTATGCTAGAAGATTACTACCCTTCTTCAATAAAGTTGAATTCCATCACATTCCTAGAGATGAAAATCAAATGGCGGATGCTCTGGAAACTCTGGCTTCCATGTACCAAGTGAATACTTGGAATGATATACCCCGTATTACAGTTCGACGACTGGATAGGCCCGCTCATGTGTTTACGAAAGAGGAGGTAGCAGATGAAAAACCTTGGTATTATGACATCCAGCATTTTCTTCAGACTCGGGAATATCCGATTGGTGCGTCGAGGAAAGATAGAAAGACACTGAGAAGATTGGCAGGCAGTTTCTTCCTCAGTGAAAATGTGTTATACAAGAGAAATTATGACATGGTCTTTCTCAGATGCATGGATAGACACGAAGCAGACATGTTGATGCATGAGATTCATGAAGGTTCATTTGGCACTCATGCTAATGGGCATTCAATGGCTAAAAATATGCTAAAGGCAGGTTACTATTGGTTGACAATGGAATCTGACTGTTACAAATTTGCAAAGAAGTGCCATAAATGCCAGATTTATGCAGACAAGGTCCATGTGCCTCCGACACTTCTCAATGTGATTTCCTCCCCATGGCCTTTCTCTATGTGGGGTATAAACATGATCGGGATGATAGAACCCAAAGCTTCGAATGGACATCGTTTCATCTTGGTAGCAATTGACTACTTTACCAAATGGGTAGAGGTTGCTTCTTATGCCAATGTTACCAAATAGGTGGTTGTGTGTTTCATCAAAAATAATCTTATATGCCAGTATGGTGTGCCGAGTAGAATCATCACTGAAAATGGCTCGAATTTGAACAACAAGATGATGACAGAACTGTGTGAAGAATTCAAGATTGTCCATCACAATTCGTCTCCATACAGGCCAAAGATGAATGGGGCTGTTGAAGCTGCTAATAAGAATATCAAGAGAATTATCCAGAAAATGGTTGTTACTTATAAGGATTGGCATGAAATGCTCCCTTTTTCTCTACATGGATATCGAACATCTGTTCGCACTTCAACAGGAGCAACCCCGTTCTCCCTGGTATATGGAATGGAAGTTGTACTCCCTGTTGAGGTAGAGATTCCCTCATTGCGTGTGATAATTGAATCCAAGTTGACAGAGGCTGAATGGGTCCAGAACAGGTTTGACCAATTGAATTTGATTGAAGAGAAGAGAATGACAACTTTGTGTCATGGGCAGTTATATCAGAAAAGAATGAAGAAATCATTTGATAAAAAGGTCAAACCTCATGAATTCAGAGAAGGCGACCTCGTGCTCAGGAAGATCATGTCTTTTAACACTGATTCTAGGGGCAAGTGGACTCCCAATTTTGAAGGCCCGTATGTTGTTAAGAAAGCCTTCTCTGGTGGTGCATTAATTCTTGAAACTATGGATGACGAGGAGTTCCCACGTCCCATGAATGCTGACGTAGTCAAGAAATACTTTGCCTAAAGAAATAAAAGAACAACTTGCTAAGTTGAAAACCCGAAAGGGCGGCTTAGGAAAAAAGGAGCATCTCGGTAGGCTGAAAACCCGAAAGGGCGGTCTAGGAAAAAATTAGAGACATAAACAGAATAAATTTCCCGCTATGTTGAAAACCCGCAAGGGAAACTTAGGCAAAAGTTAGGGATTTTTCTTGGCAAGTAACTACGTCAGACAAGACTTGATCGTTGAAGCAACAATCTTATGGGATCCTCACCATACTTCAACAAAGGCTGCTGCTCAGGATTTCAAAAGTTGTTAGGGGGAATGGTGGTCATTGTATCTCAATGTATCTTTTCCATTATATATTACCATTTCCCAAACTTTGTAATCATCCATGGAGTCTCGCCATTCGCAGACTACCATTCTATTAATGAAATTCGAGCTTTTGCCTAATTCTTTGTGTTCTTATTTTTATTTAGCTTGCAAAGACTCCATTTATTACTGATAATAATTTTTTAAAGCAAAAAGATTAAAAAGAAAAAAACTGACTTTTCAAAAAAAAGAAGGGAGATCTTCACAATTCAATTTACTTTGGGATTTGTGATGAAACAATGACAACAAAAATGGCGATCCCGGGAATGAACAAACTCCGGTTGTTTTAAGAATTTTTACTTCCTTCGTGAAGGTTTTTTCTCAGGTCATCTTGTTGGTATGTGCGCAATCTTTGTGTGTTTCTCAGATAGTTAAAGACGATACCAGTGGGTGCAAGGTACAATATTAGGTTTGTGATCCCATTATCCCCGGCCAAGTCTTGGTTCACTTTTGATTTTGTATTTGCATGGTCAGAAACATCCGTCCCAGATTCCCCAGCGAAGTTTTCCCTCATATGATGAAAGGTTTTATTCCCTTGGTGTGCTAAGATTTCGCTCTTTGTGCAGTATTGGCATTAATGTTGACTTCTTGATTTCCCGAGAAGGCTATCCCATGGCATCTTTTGTCGGAATAGGTTTTCATGATGTAAAGTTTCGATCTGCATCTTTCCCCAGGGGGGTAGGCTTGAATTCCCTAGTGAGGTTTGATTGTCTCATCGTCAGTTCGCTTTATTTGAGGCTGGTCTTGCAATCTCCAGTAGGTATGTTTCTTTTGAAAAACTGGTTTCTCCGACGAAACCGGAAGAAAGATGTTCTATCCCGGTATCTGTTTAATTTAGCTACATCCGGATTATGTTTCTCCTCAGTGAAGTTAGGACAGGCAATAGGTTTGGTTTCCGCAGTTGCTTTTACCTTTCTTGGATTGATCTTTCTGGTTGAAGTTAAGCCCAATGTTGTTGGTACCTGAGGCGGTTTTGTTTGTTTGTACTGATTATGTATCCTTTTACCAGCATATTCACGATATAACTCATACATTCATACATGCATCATGCATTGCTACAAATCATTTTTATTGACATTGTGTTCTAACCGTCCTGCAGTGCTCCTTGCTTAGGTGGATTTGGCTTTCCCTCTTGAGTGTATTTCTCAAAGGATGTATCTTCGTTGGCCGTCTTGCTCCAGTTTGTTTCTAATTGGATTCGTGGTTGCATGACAATATTATTTACTTTGGATTTCCGAGAACTTTGAGTTTTGGTTTGTGCATTTATTTTGCACGAGAAGACTTTATCTCCTCAGCAGGAAGTCATATCTCTTTCCCCAGGAAGTCATATCTATTTCCCCAGGAAGTCATATCTATTTCCCCAGGAAGTAATATCTCTTTCCCCAGGAAGTCATATCTCTATCCCCAGAAAGTCATTTCTCTTTGCAATTCCCCTTGACAATGAGTGGAAGTCTCTTTATTTGTGATAAGCTTACATATTACCCTTTCCAGGTAGAGTGCCTTGGTTAAAGAAGAAGTTGAGACCCGTTCTAGGTGAAACACCAGAATTTTGGGGAAAGCATGATATATTCTCTTTCTACCTTCAGTGAATGTTGGTAGTACATCGGCAGTGAACGTCGGTGTTTCTTATCTTTTTTCTATCATCAATGAATGTTGATAGTTCATCGTCAATGAACGGTGATGGTATGATATTCTCTTTCTACCTTCAGTGAACGTTGGTAGTACATCGGCAGTGAACGTTGATGTTTCTTATCTTTTTGCTATCATCAGTGAACAGCGATGGTATGATATATTTTTCTCTACCTTTAGTGAACGTTGGTAGTACATCGGCAGTGAACGTTGGTGTTTCTTATCTTTTTTCTATCATCCGTGAACATTGATAGTTCATCATCAGTGAACGACGATGGTATGATATTCTCTTTCTACCTTCAGTGAACGTTGGTAGTACATCGGCAGTGAACGTCGGTGTTTCTTATCTTTTTGCTATCATCAGTGAACATTGATAGTTCATCGTCAATGAACAACGATGGTATGATATATTTTCTCTCTACCTTCAGTGAATGTTGGTAGTACATCGGCAGTGAACGTCGGTGTTTCTTATCTTTTTGCTATCATCAGTGAACGTTGATAGTTCATTGTCAGTGAACGGCGGTGGTATGATATTTTCTCTCTACCTTCAGTGAATGTTGGTAGGACATTGGCAGTGAACGTCAGTGTTTCTTATCTTTTAGCTATCATCAGTGAACATTGATAGTTCATCGTCAGTGAACAGCGATGGTATGATATATTTTCTCTCTACCTTCAGTGAACGTTGGTTTTACATCGGAAGTGAACGTCAGTGTTTCTTATCTTTTTTCTATCATCAGTGAACGTTGGTAGTTCATCGCCAGTGAACGGCGGTGGTATGATATTCTCTTTCTACCTTCAGTGAACGTTGGTAGGACATCGGCAGTGAACGTCGATGTTTCTTATCTTTTTTCTATCATCAGTGAACGTTGATAGTTCATCGTCAGTGAACGGCGGTGGTATGATATTTTCTCTTTCTACCTTCAATGAACGTTGGTAGGACATCGACAGTGAATGTCGGTGTTTCTTATCTTTTTGCTATCATTAGTGAACGTTGATAGTTCATCGTCAGTGAACGGCGGTGGTATGATATTTTTTTCTCTACCTTCAGTGAATGTTGGTAGACATCGGCAGTGAATGTCGATGCTTGTTATCCTCCTATCTGATTCAATTCTTTTGGTCCACCAGTGATTTATTTTCCTGGTGGGGTTGCTCCTTTGTTTCTTCATTTTTGTGGCATCCCTAGTGATACTTTGCGTCTCTTTTATTCTGTTCATATGCATTCATAATCATAAGCATTGCATGGCATCTTAGAGACAAAAATAGGGCTTGTTTTATATTTAAGTATCTTCAATCGCGTCGACACGAAGATTTTTTTTAACCTTCATATCTCTGGATAGAAGACACTTAAATAAGAGCAGCTGTTGTACCCCAATTTTTGCCCCTAAGATTCCCCTATCATATCATGTCAACTTTATCATAACAAAATCACATTAGGGTTGGTTCTTCCTCTTTTTTCTATCTCCTATCTTTAAGTTTTCTCTTGAGGAATTTCCAAGCACCTTGGTTTTGTATTTTGTATATGTGTTGTTTACTAACTTCTAATCAAAATACAAAAAAAATATTTGTCTTTGTCTTTGCAAAATTCTGTTTTGTAGGTACCAAGTCAAAGCATCCGACAAATAAGGTTTTCCGGTATTATTTCCCTAAAATCTCTATTTGCAAAGAAAAAAATAATATTTAAAATTTTTCATTTTTGTTTTCCTGTACAATCGATTGCTCCCATAGTGCAATCGATTGCACAGTGTATTGTGCACAATCTTTGAGAAAAGTGTATTTTTAGCCTTCAAAAAAATAATTTTTTTTAGTATGTATCGACACATATGTGTTATGTGTCGACCCATGCAAGACAATCAATTATGTATTGTGTTGAAAGGTAACTTGTATCAGTACATAGAGGCTTGTGTCGAACTCATGCAAATGGATTAATTTTGTATTGTGTCGAAAAGCAGCTTGTATCAATCCATAGAGGCTTGTGTCGAACTCATGCAAATTGATTGATTTTGTATTGTGTCGAAAGGCAACTTGTATCAATCCATAGAGGCTTGTGTCGAACTCATGAAAATTGATTGATTATGTATTGTGTCGAAAGGCATCTTGTATCAATCCATAGAGGCTTGTGTCGAACTCATGCAAATTGATTGATTTTGTATTGTGTCAAAAGGCAACTTGTATCAATCCATAGAGGCTTGTGTCGAACTCATGCAAATTGATTGATTATGTATTGTATCGAAAGGCATCTTGTATCGATCCATAGAGGCTTGTGTCGACTCATCCTGTTTTGTATAACTAGCATGTGTCGACACATGCATGTTATGTATCGACTCATCCTGTTTTGTATAACTAGCATGTGTCGACACATGCATGTTATGTATCGACTCATGCAAATTGGTTGATTCTGTATTGTGTTGAGATAGCAGCTTGTATCGATACATAGAAGCTTGCATCGACACATGCTGTATTATACAACTTGTATGTGTCGATGCATACGACTCTTGTGTCGACTCATAGTAGCAAAATACACGTGATTTTTGAAAAAAGCCAGCAATTTCAAAACTGTCATCTTTTTGGCTCCAATTTTTCTGCATAATTTGAAAATTATATCATTAATTCAATTTTGGCTCCAAGAATCAATTACCAAATTACCACTAATCCCAATCCTAAACTCTATAAATATAGACCTCATTTCATTCAAATCACAAGCTTTTGATAGCCAAAATCACTTTGCTAAAAAATCTCTCAATTCTCTCCATCTACCAAATTCACTCAAAGCTCCATTTTCAAAAAGGATAGTAAGCTTTGCATTGAAGCTTACTAATCTTTGAGCTAAACCTTCATCCAAACACTTTTTCTTCATCAATTCTCTACATCCAAGCTTTGGTAATTGATTCTTATGGTTGAATTAAAGCAAATTCTGGAAGTTGTTTGATAATTCTCTAATTCTACCTTTGGTAAGTTGGATCATCATATTTCACAATGTGATCTCTTGTGGATTTCTGGTTTTGATTAATTGAGCATTGTTTTATGATTCCATTAGTGCCATTTTCTCATAATTTGATGGAATTTTCATGCTCAATTGGATCCATGATCATAAGGTGTTTGATGAAAAGTTGGAACAAGAATTTGATCCTTGAAATGTTGTTTTCTACTGATTTTAACAGGTTGCAATGAATTGTTGTAACATTGCAATTGTTTGTCACAGAAAGTTGATTTGAAAAAACTGCACTGATGCAATTGGTAGCTGTCGAAGCATAATTGATTGTAACAGTGTCGAAAATACTTTTTCTGCCTTATTTTGGGGCTGTTTCGACTCAAATATTTTTTCTGCTCACTCTCTTTGATGGATAATTTGGATTGCAATTTTAAATGTCCAATTTGTCTTTAAACTCAATGGACTTTGTGATGTAGATGAAGTTGGATAAATGTTCATAAATTCAAATCTACCTAAGAGTGAATTATTTAATTCATTTTTGGTGCTTTGGATTAATGATATGTTTAGTGCTTTAATCCATCTAGAGGAGTGGTTGAATTTAAAGATGAAAGAATTTTGAGATGGTGATCCATATTAGCTTATCATTCCCCTCCCTCTTCATTTTATCCCTTTCTTTTTTAATTGTGTTACATGTTAAGGGATGGTGATCTCTATATCATTTATCCAAACATGAAGTACATAGATTGCTATTGATCGACCTTAAAATAGGTGCGACTTCTACATAAGTCCACTTACGATTGCTTAACATAGCGCTAAATTTTGTCCCGATTCGAATAAATGATCATTCGTGGCCCAAACTTATAATTGCAAGCCCAAGTATGTTAATTTGATCTCTTTGATCCAATAACCTTGAGATTCATTGTGTGGAGGCTTTGGTTCTAACAATCCTCTAATGGATCTACAACACCTTTGGTCAACGCGGATCACTTAAACATCGTTGATCATTAAATGTTACTTTTGAGGATTCCAAAATGGATGATATACTTGACAAAAAGCAAATGAAACTTGTTGTGTGGAGGCTTTGATTCTACCAATCCTCTAATGAGTTCTAAATGCAAGTTTCAAGATGGTCATCCAACTAACCACTAATTTCTAACAATTGACTTTACTTTATGCTTTTATTTTTTATGCTTTATATACCATTTAATTTAAGCATTTACATTTCATGCCATTTTTTATTTTTGCTCACTTGAGCATTTACTTTATGTCATTTTTTTATTTTGCTCACTTGAGCTTTTCTTTTCCTTTTAAAGACACCTAATAATAAAAATGAACCATACAAATCTTTAATGATACTCGGACTATTTGGTTACTTTGTGACTTTATTTGATATTTTGTCTGAAGTTCTTGAGGTTTACCTCAAGACATTTGGTTGTTTGTTTGTTTTGTGTGCAGGTTATTGTGATTACATACTTTGTTTGTAATATATAATTCACCCGTATACAACCGTTACTCTGCCTAATTTTTGCGAAGACTTAATACACTTGAAGTTTGGTTCTCTCAAGAAGTCTAATATTTTTGCTTGCTTGGTTTCAATCCGAAGAATGGGAATTCTATATTGACTCATAATGTCAAGTATTGGCTTCTTGTTGGTTAGATGGTTCTTATCTCTAGCTTTTACCTTATGCTTTAGGATAGTCTCTTCATCTCCTCCCATCATCTTTAATTTCAAAAAAGCTTCTCCCTCCTTTTAAAAACTCTTCTTATTTCTAAACTTGAAACACTTTCATAATAAACTTGGACTTAGGTCCATGCATTTTCAAAACATTTTCATAAATAAATTTCAATCAATTTAATAATACCTTGACATTTTTGTGAGAAGACTAAAAGTCAATCAATCTCATTTCAAACCATTTTGCCACTTTGGCTTTTATCTTTAAACTTTTATCAAAGGATTAGACTCTTGTCGATCCTTGTAGTGATGCAAACAACTATACTTCTACAATATGTAGTAAAGAGAGATATTTTCCACTTGGGTGTCGAGTGAGGCATTGTTGATTTTAAAATCCAAGCCATATCCTCCACTTTAAGATGATGCAAATTCTCTTTTCTCATGATTGTGGGTAGTAAGTATGTTTTCCACACGGACAATGACGATGATGTCTTATCTCATAAAATTAACCAACACACTTGTGTTTCATTTTTTTAAAAGAGGAACTACGTGTACCCTGATCCCCTATTGCACGAAAGGTGGTACGTAGGCACTAAAGGTTCGCAACCGCGGCGGGTGCAAAAATCATAAAAATATTTCTTTTCTCACCTCCACCATCCATTTTATATACAACACATTTTTATAGCCAAAATATACAGATTTTTCAAAGAGGTTCCTGCGGAGTACCGTAGATGTTTAGGGTGCTAATAACTTCCCTTTGCATAACCAACCCCCTTACCTTGAATCTTTCCCCCTTTTTTGGGTTATTCGCTCTTTTCCCATTCCTTTGGAAACAATAAAGCGCGTTGGCGATTTTTATTTTGATTTGTATAAAGTCTAGTCAATCCAATGGCTTAGTCTTGAACATTTCTACCGCTACACCCACCTCTCTCGAAGACTTGCAAAGGGATTGGAAATAGCTTATGGAAGAGCGAGACACTTTCGAGGCCCAATTCTACGCCAGCGAGAAGAAAGTTCTGGAACTCACCAAGCAGCTTCTTGAGGAGCGGAGTCTGAACACCTACATTGCACCAAAGAGAATGCGTTCAACTTTTTTATCTTAGAGTTTTTATATTTCTTTGTAAGCCCAAAGAGGCATGATGTACTCAAACTTTGATTTATTAATATAACGTGTGTTCCTTTTTGTCTAAAACAAATTTAAATCTCTAATTTCCTTGAAATCATTGCATATGCATCTTCATTCATCATAACACAAAACAGGTTTCTTACAACAAGTCTCCTTATCTTTCTACTGTTTATTTCAGTGAGATGGATATGGAACATACAGTCAAAGATCTTCAGGTGCAGAACGCTCAGTTTCAACAAATGTTCTTGACTCTGGCCAAAGGACAAAAGGATTTGAAAAGAAAAGAAGAAAAAAGCAAAGAAATCAGCTGGTGTTTTGAATCTGGGAAGAAGGTTCCCATGGCCAGCCAGACGAATCCTAGACTTTGCAACATCATCAGGTGAAGGGGACAATCAAGAAGGGAAAAACAAGGAAGTGACTGACCATCTAGAATCTGAAGAGGAAGAAGAGGATAATTACTCTGAAGAGTAATATCCTCCAGCTGATGAGAAGTACAAGCAGCTCGAAGAGCGTCTAATTGCAATGGAGATTTAGAAAGTGTCCGGGCTGGACTTTGAAGAGATGGGTTTGGTGTATGGGATTGTTATTCCACCAAAGTTCAAGGCACAAGTGTTTGCTAAGTACAACGGGGTTTCGTGTCCCAAGATGCACCTCCGATCTTATATGAGGAAGATACAACCTCACACTGCTGACAGAGAGTTGTGGGTCCACTTCTTTCAGGATAGTCTATCCGGGACTCAACTAGATTAGTTCTATCAACTAGAGAGGGCCAATATCCATAATTGGGAAGACATGGTCGGTGCTTTTTATAAGCAGTATCAGTACAACACGGACCTTACTCCCACCCGTACTCAACTCCAGAGTCTGGCTATGGGTTCGAGCGAGGGTTTCAAAGACTACGCTCAGAAGTGGAGGGACTTAGCAGGAAGAGTCCAGCCTCCCCTGTCTGACAGGGAGCTAGTGGACATGTTTCTGGGTACCTTGTCCGGTCCTTTCTTTAATCATCTAATTGGAAGCTCCTCATCTAGCTTCACTGAATTAATCTTTACCGGGGAGAGAGTGGAAACTGGGATTAAGAGTTGAAAGATCCAAAAGGACGCATCCTCCAGTGCCGTGAGAAAACCATTCATTGGGAAGAAAGAGGTTGGTGTTGTGTACCATCAAAGGAATCAGGAAAGAACTGAATGCCGTCCAACGGTAGGGGCCGTCATGATCCCTAAGCCTTCACCTACTCAACAAAGGAACAACCATCCTAGAACGGAAACATTAGTAAGACAATTTACCTGGATAAATATGACGTTGTCTCAAGTCTTGCCACATTTGTTGAGATCTAATCTGGTAACCTTGCAGGAAGCTCCGACGAATCCCAACAGTGCCTCTCCCCATTACAACCCAAATGCCTGTTGTGCTTACCATTCAGAAAGTCCAGGTCATGATACAAACGACTGTTGGGTTTTGAAAAACAAGGTGCAAGACCTTCTCTAGGGAAAAGAAATTGAATTTGACGCTCATGAGATCCCAAATGTTATCATCGCTCCTATACCCAAGCACGATTGTGATGTTAACGTTGTTGAAAATGATATGTTTGTTACTGTTGTTGATGAGCTTGTTACTCTGCTCCTGTCCGTCAAGAGGAACCTGTTGAAGGCCAGTTTATTTACGGGCTATGGAAAAGGCTACCACCTCTGTTTATCCCTACCAACTGGTTGTCATGTATTGAAAGCAGGTGTCCAGCGCCTGATGGATGACAGAGAGATTTTGTTTGAAAAGACTCTCGTTCCAACCATTACTTACAAGGATGTTTCGATAGTAACCATTTCCGCCAATCTTCCCAGGGTCTCCACCAAAAGACCCGTTAGGATTACATCTGTTCCGAAAGTGACTCCACTGATCATTACTATGCCAGGACCAATCTCGTACTCCTCAGATAAAACTATCCCCTGGAACTATGGGGGTGACGTCTACTACCACGGCGTCAAGCAAGATTGGTTGGCTGATGAAGACTCGATTTTTGAGAGGGCTGACCCCGACATCGGAAACATTGTGGGAACCAACAAAATAACCAGAAGTGGCAGAGTGTTATCCCCTGAGATTGCTCCTCCAAAAACTATTACCGGTCTTGTGATCATCCCTGCTTTTGTTCCTGTTGATACTACTACTACAATTCCTGTGGTTACCTCTACTGATACCCCTATCACCGAGTCGACCGATACTCGGGGAAAAGGAATTTTGGTTGAACCTGTCCGAATAAAGGCGCAATCAGTGTCTATTCTAGAAGCTTTAAAGAAGGAGATGGAAGAAATTTTGAAAATTATAAAGAGAAGTGACTACAATGTAGTCAAACAGCTAGGGCATACCCCTTCAAAGATCTCTCTGTTAGCTTTACTGTTGTGCTCCGAAGCTCATGCGAAGGCCTTAGTGAAATTTCTTAAAACTGCCCATGTGCCACAGGAAACCTCTGCTGACCAATTCAAAGATTGTATGAACAATTTGACCGCTGACAACGGTTTGGGCTTTCTGATGCTGACCTGACACCTAGAGGGAGGAAACACAATGAGGCGTTGCATGTCTTTGTCGAATGCAGGGGCACTACTTTGGCCCATGTCCTAGTAGACACTGGTTCATCTTTGAATGTGCTGCCTAAGAAGGCTCTAGATAGACTAGACAATGAAGGTTTGACCTTAAAACCCAATAATATAGTGGTAAGGGCCTTCGACGGTTCGAAGAGAATGGTGCACGAGGAGGTGGACATCCCCATTAAATTTGGAACTCAAAAATTTGATTCAACTTACTATGTAATGGATACTCTCCCTTCCTATTCCAGTTTATTGGGCCGACCTTGGATTCATAACGCTGGTGCCGTCACCTCTACATTACATGAGATGTTGAAGTACCCAACCAAGGGAAAAATCATCATTGTCCATGGAGAGGAGGAATACATGGTCAGTCACCTGAACTCCTTCAGATATGTGGAAATGGATGGTGAATTCATCGAAACTCCGTGTCAGCATTTCGAGGAAGTCCCACAAACAGTTGCGGCAACAAAGACTATCTCCAAAGTTTCGAAGATTACCAGACCTCCGCTGAAGATGACTTCTCTGAAAGATGCCAAGGCAGTAATCGAAGAAGGTGGGTGTACTTTTTGGGGCAAAATCCCGGATATTCCCTACAAATCTGACAAATTCGGTTTGGGTTTTAACTTCAGGAGCCCAGAAAGCTGTTCTTCGTGCTCGTTCCAGGGGACCACCTTTGTGGATCAGCAACCATGGAGTCAACGCAGTGGAGGATAGTGATGACAGCTATGACCTGGAAGAATGGATTTTCCCAACTATCAGTGGAGGACTCAACAACTGGGAAGCCAAAGAATTTGTCCCTATTACTTTTATCCAACAGTAATTGTCTTTAAAACTTTGTCGGACTTGTAATAATTAAACAATTGAGACTTTTAAAACCTTTTGTCTTGCCCGAGGCACAACGGTCCATTTGTAAGGGTTGTTACTTCATTTTCATATGTCATCAATGAATCATGGATGTTTTTGCATAAAATTTTACGCTCTTTGTTATTCCTTTTTCTACATTTTTATTTTTTCAAAGATAGCTATGCTCTTACACACACTCACATATCAAAATGCAGATCCACATCCACTCAGGATCCCATGGGTAACGATTCTGCTATGGCCTATTGTGACTTTGAAAATCCGATCTACCAAGTCGAAGACGAAGGTGAGGAAGATTGTGAAGTTCCAGGGGAACTAGCCAGATTACTACAATAGGAAGAAAGGACCATACAGCCCCACAAAGAACTAGTTGACACAGTTAACTTAGGTACCGAAGAGGACAAGAAAGAAGTCAAGGAAGGTGCCAATCTGGAACTGAGTGTCAATAAGTTCCTAACTCGGTTACTATATTACTATGTTGAGGTCTTTGACTAGTCATACGAAGACATGCCAGGACTTGACGCTGATATCGTGGTCCATCGTCTACCGACAAAAGAAGAATGCCCTCCGGTAAAACAGAAACTCCGTCGCATGCGGCCAAACATGTCAGAGAAGATCAAGACTAAAGTCATGAAACAATTCAACGCCAGAATCTTAGTCGTCACCTCCTATCCATAATGGGTCTCCAATGTTGTTACAATGCCTAAAAAGGACGGTAAAGTACACATGTGTGTGGATTACAGAGATTTGAATAGGGAAAGCCCTAAGGATGATTTCCCGCTTCCCCATATCGATATTCTGGTTGACAATACCGCACAACATAAAGTGTTCTCATTTATGGACGGTTTCTTAGGCTATAACCAAATCAAAATGGCACCTGAGGACATGGACAAAACGACCTTCGTCACACAGTGGGACACATTCTGTTACAAGGTTATGCCATTCGGGTTGAAAAACGCTAGGGAAACTTATCAGCGCGCCATGGTAGATCTATTTCACGATATGATCCATCACGAAATAGAGGTCTATGTGGATGACATGATATCTAGATCTCAAACTGAAGAGGAACATATTGATCATTTGAAGAAACTGTTTGAAACGCTAAAGAAATACAAGCTAAGGTTGAACCTGAATAAATACACATTTGGGGTGAGGTCCGGTAAACTCCTAGGCTTCATCATCAGTGGTAAAAGTATCAAAGTGGACCCTGCAAAGGTAAAAGCAATACAAGAAATTCCTTCTCCTTGCACCGAGAAGGAAGTCAGAGGGTTCTTAGGACGGCTAAACTACATCGCCAGATTCATTTCTCACCTAACTACTACTTGTGAACCAATCTTCAAATTACTGAAGAAAGATCAAGTAGTCAAATGGAATGATGAATGCCAAGCTGCCTTCGACAAGATCAAAGAATACCTTCAAGAGCCTTCTGTTTTGATGCGGCCAGTCGAGGGAAAACCTTTGATCATGTATCTAACTGTCTTGGAAAATTCAATGGGGTGTGTGCTGGGGCAGCATGACGAGTCTGGTCGAAAAGAGCATGCTATTTATGACCTGAGCAAAAAGTTTACCGACTGTGAAACCAAATATTCACTGCTCGAGAAAACTTGTTGCGCTCTGGTATGGGCTACTCGCCGGCTAAGACAGTATATGCTGACCCATACTACCTTATTAATATCCAAGATGGATCCAATTAAATACATATTCGAGAAGCCTGTCCTCTCTAGAAGAATAGCAAGGTGGCAGATGATCTTAACTGAATACGATATTCAATACACTACCCAAAAAGCAATAAATGTTAGTGTACTAGCCGATCATCTTGCTCATCAGGCTATGGATGATCGCCAGTCCATGAAATTCGAGTTCCCAGATAAAGACATCATGTTGGTAAACAATTGTGAAGAATTCAGACCATATGACATACCTAAACAAGGATCCCGATGAACCTTTATTTTTGACTGAACTTCCAACGCACTCGGCAATGGCATAGGTGCTGTGATCATATCACCTGAAGGATGTCATACTCCCTTCACTGCAAGACTTTGTTTCAACTGTACCAATAATATGGCAGAATATGAAGCGTGTATTATGGGTCTCAAAGCCGCCATAGATTTGGGAATCAAGTCCTTAAGTGTATTTGGAGATTCAACCTTAGTCATCAGTCAGATCAAAGGAGATTGGGATACGAAGCACCCTAATCTCATCCTCTAAAAAGAACATGTGTTGACATTAATCCCATATTTTGAGGAAATTACCTTTGAGCATTTCCCACGAGAGGAAAATCAACTAGAGGATGCACTAGCCATTATGTCATCCATGTTTAAACTCAAGTGGGGTAACGAGGCTCCCTATATCACCATTGAGCGGAGGGATGAACCAACTTACTGTCACGAGATCGATACTGAAGAGCTAGTGGACAAGCCATGGTTCCATGAAGTTAAGAGGTATCTCGAGGCCCAAGAGTATCCGGAGGGAGCTTCAGTCAATGATAAGAAGTTCTTGAGAAGATTCTATGCTAAGTTCTTCCTCAGTAATGGCATTCTCTACAAGCGCAACCACGACTCTACTTTGCTTCGTTGCATAGATAAGGTTAAGGCAGACAAGATCATGGCTAATCTACATGAAAGCACTTTTGGCACCCATTCTAGTGGACACAATATGGTTAAAAAGATCCTACGGGCAGGGTATTATTGGTCTACCATGGAAGCAAATTGCCATTAGCATTCACGAACCTGTCACAAGTGTCAGATCTATGCTGACAAAGTACATGTGCCTCCAGTTCCTCTAAACGTCCTGACTGCTCCCTGGCCATTCGCGATGTGGGGCATCGACATGATTGGAGAAGTCAAACCTACAGCTTCTAATGGACACCGCTTCATCTTGGTGGCCATTGACTATTTCACGAAGTGGGTTGAGGAAGCTTCTTCCGCTTCCGTTACCAAGAATGTTGTGGCCTGTTTCATCAAACAGAATCTCATCTGTCGGTACGGTATCCCGAGAGAATCATCACAAACAATTGTACCAATCTCAACAATACTATGATCATCACACTATGCGCACAATTCAAGATCCAACATCATAATTCTTTCCCTTACCGGCCGAAGATGAATGGCGTTGTCAAAGCCACCAATAAAAACATTAAGAAGATCATACAATAAATGATAGTAACATATAACGACTGGAAAGAGATGTTACCATTTGCTCTCCACGGTTACCGTACCACGGTGCACATGTCAACAGGGGAAACTCCTTTCTCTTTGGTATACGGTACGGAAATCGTTCTACCAATTGAAGTCCAAATACCTTCTCTGAGAATCATAAAGGATGTAGGGCTGAATGAAGATGAATGGATTAAAACTCGACTTGACCAGTGGAATTTGATTGATGAGAAAAGGCTTACAGCTGCCTGTCATGGTCAGATGTACCAATAACGTATGATTAAAGCTTTTAACAAGAAGATCAGATGTCAGGTATATCAGGTTGGTGATTTGGTAATCAAGAGTATCATACTGCCACAAGGTGATCCCAGGGGCAAATGGACTCCTACATACAAAGGACCATTTATGATCAAAAGCATATTCTCTGGTGGAGCAATGATCTTAACCACTATGGATGGCGACGACCTTCTGCACCCTGTGAACGTGGACATAGTCAAAAGATACTACGCATGAATAAAGACCTGCTAGGTCGACTGGCCTAAGAAAAAATTAGGCCATCCCGGCGAACCACAAAGGTTTGGGCAAAAATTAGGGATAAAATACAAAAAACAATGTGTACACCCGGCAAGTTGAAAACCCAAATAGGCGGCTTGGGCAAAAAAGGGTATCCCGGTGGACGGAAACCTAAAAGGGTGGTGGCAAAATTTAGGGAATTAAAGTGTATGACTATGTCCCGTTGGATCACCTTACAAACAACCTTTAGCATCGACTAACAAACTCAAACGGTTCTAATCAATCCAATCAGCTTTGGACAAAGCAACAAGTGGATGAGACGCCCAGAGACACGAAGGCTATAACAGAATGGGAACCCCGTGGGATTATTTCACATAGCTATCTTTTCTTTGTATCAGTTTTCATATTCTATGACGAAATTCTCTTACTAGAATGTCCGTCTCGTTGTACAAAAATACTTATTCAAGTTAATACAAAGATATCCCTTTGAAAGTGCAAAACTATTTGTTTTTCTTTTATTTCCGCGTTTTGTTTGAAAAAACGTCCAATGATTATTTTTGAACATATGCATTTGAACGTGACTACTATTTACAAATGAGCAAAAAAAGAGGAACAAAAATTAGAAAGACAATCACTAATGGATTTAAGAAATAGGATAATATCTTTAGACTATTCCATAAAATTTCCAGCAGGTACTTTTCCAGCAAGAGCGGAAAGCGGGACATCCCACTACAAGATCGCTAACGTATCTCCAGTATGCAGCCTAATGGTATCAAGTGCTCTCACATCCCCGACAGAACAAAACTTCCGGTTACCGCTCCAAAGATTCCCCAGTGAAAGTTGCCCAGTTTCTTAGGATTCCCCAGCAGGATTTCACGAGGTCCAGAAGCAATGCACGGCGTTTCCTTCCACGACAAAGTTTATTTCTCTAACATATGGAAACTCATCAACACTTCAACTTCAAAATATGAAGACTTACACTCCTCATTTATAGAAGTACTCAGGGATTTATTTTCCCCGACTCTAGAAACACCGCGGCATAACGATTAATGTGTCCATACATTACATCCATACATGCATTGACAACACAGATGCATACGACGCGATCTCATTTATTTTGAGAAACAACATTATACCATGAATTGCGTACATCATGGCATTGCATGCAACTAACTTTTCACTTTTTCAGGAAAGATCAATCAACAGAAAATTATCGTCAAATTGCCAACAAGTCAATTATAGATCAATTCCCGAGAAAGGACTGGTTGACCATCTACATAATAGATATTTCCTCCAGATCCCTGCCGGTTCAGTTTAAATCTTAACGATTTATTCTGATTCTTTCTGGAAAACACTTTCTCTAGTTCAGATAAATATCTCAATGATTTATTCTGATTTTTTCTCCAGATCCATGCTGGTTCAAATAAATCTCTCAACGATTTATTCTGATTCTTTCCTAGTAGACCTTCTCTGGTTCAGATAAATCACTCAAAGATCTACTCTGATTCTCTCCAGTTAAAGAATATTCAAGACCTCTTTTGGGTTCAGTTTAAATCTCTCAACGGTTTATCCTGATACTTTCCAAATAAACATCTCTGGTTCAGGTAAGTCTCTCAATGATTTATTCTGATTCTTCTCCAGATCCCTACCGGTTCAGTTTGAATCTCTCAACGGTTTATTTTGATTCTTTCCCGCAGACGTTTTCTCTGGTTCAGATAAATCTCTCAATGATTTATTCTAATTCTTCTCCAGATCTCTGCCGGTTCAGTTTGAATCTCAACGGTTTATTCTAATTCTTTCCTGCAGACGCCTTCTCCGGTTCAGATAAATCTCAACGATTTATTCTGATTCTTCTCCAAATCCCTGCTGGTTCAGATAAATATCTCAATGATTTATTCTGATTCTTTCCTAATAGACGTTTTCTTTGGTTCAGATAAATCTCTCAATGATTTATTCTGATTCTTATCCAAATCCCTGATGGTTCAGATAAATCTCTTAATGGTTTATTCTGATTCTTTCCTAGTAGGCACTTTCTCTGGTTCAGATAAATCGCTCAAAGATCTACTCTGATTCTCCCTAGTTAAAGAATATTCAAGACCTCTTTTGGTTCAGTTTAAAACTCTCAACGGTTTATCCGGATACTTGCCAAATGAAAATTTCTGGTTCAGATAAATTGCTCTAAGATTTATTCTGACTCCTCCCAGTCAAACAACATACAAGACTTTTGCTAGTTTCAGATAAATCGCTCCAAAGATTTATAATGATTCTTTTCCAGTTGAAATCAAGTTCAGACTTAGTCCATTTTATGTCAACAGTCACCTTTGGATGGCATCTACAAGCCCATCTCCAGCAAATCTCCATCATTCCTCCAAATGGCATCTATAATCCCATTCCCAATTCATCTTCGAGTGCAAATTTCTGGGCACCCTAGTGTTCAATCATCTTCCACCTTCAAGTCACGAATGGCAGATCCGCCAATCTAACTCTTCAAGTTTAAGAAGATTGAACAGGGGAAGTTGTTGTACTCCAAAGTTTGCCCTCTCATTTAACAAATACTTTCTCACAAGATCTCCTTTGGTTCAAGACTGCACAAGGGTTGATCAGCTCAAGACACCTCCTTAAGCACTGATGACTGATATTAGGGTTTGAGATTGCACAAGGATAATTGAACTTTTAATGCCTCATATGACTTTCATGGATCATTATGGACCCTCAAGATTGCTCATGTCAAGTTTCAAGTCTTGGATCACATTTTTGCTCAGTCAATTGATTAGTTGACCTAAAAGTGAGCTGTATTGGGGAAAAAGTCAATTATGGTCAATTTACAGTCAAACTTCATAATTTTTTATCCATATCAACATTGTGAACTCCTATATGTCATTTTATAAAGTTTGGATCACAATTCCTAAAGAAATTTGATCAGATCATCAAAAGGGCAAATTGGTCAAAATTAGGGTTTTGACTAAGAAGGGGCAATTTCTGATTTTTGACCTAGCAAATGGTTACTTGGTTTGAGGCATTATATTAAGGTTTCAAATGCATCATTTTGACCTAATGGTATGACTCAAAACTTCCCTCAAGATCAATTGATTGATAGTTGATTTTCAGTTAACTGATCAAAAGTCAACTGCACACTGAAAAGTTAAACTTTGACTTTTTGGTCAAAATCAAGTGTCAAAGATCACAATAATCAAAACATGTCAAAATATGAAACTTGTTCATTAAGAAATCAAAAAGTCAAGAATTCATTTTGAAAAGTCAAAGTTTCCAAACTTAGAAATTTTTTCAAGTGTTGAAAACATCTTATTTTTTCATAACTTTGAGCCAATTTTTCACCATGATGCAAGATGATTCAAAGGAAACTGTCAACATGAAAGTTGTAGATATCAATGAGATATAAAACATTTCTTTACACAACTCCTCCTACAAATTCTTGGATTTCAAGTTATTAATCCATGAAATCATGGTCATGAAACTAAAATACTTAGTGAAAATTTTGAGCATTTTGGTCAGGATTTTTTTACCTAACTTTTGAGCCAAGTTTCACATAGTTTCATTTGTATTTTTCAAAAGTAATTCAAATAGGGGTTGTATATCACATTACAAGATTTCTAAAATGTCCAATAACTCCTTGATATCACTTGTGAGCAAGGAGAATCGAAGGCCAGAAGTTAGGGTTTCGAGTTGTCTTGCAAGGCAAAATTTGTGATGCACAATGAACCAAATCGATAGCCATGCTGCATAATCTTCACTTTGCAGGCCTCAAACTTTCAATTCACTCCTTAATTAAATGTTTACACAACATATGGAACCATTGTCCAAGCATTTGAATTATTATCCAAGTTGCATTTCCATTTTTGGAAGAAAGGCACCATTGCTATTCTTGAAAAGTGACTTTAATCATAAAGTCAACTTGTATGAAGCTTTGCACTTGTTCTTTCTGCACAAGCATACTCTATAAACTCATAACAAACATGTTTAAATTTGCTAGCCACCCTACAAGACATGTACCTTGCATTGAAACCATGTTTGTCAAGATAACTTCAAAAATAAGTCAAGAACTCATAACATGTAATTCTCTGTTTCTGATCATTTCAAACCTCAAAATCTTTTCTCTATAAATAGAGATACTATTTGCAAGAGAACCCATGCATGCTTAAGCCCTTGAACTCACTCAAACTCACACAAACTCAGATTGCACACAAAACTCCATTTTTGTGCAGAAACTGGCCTTACACTCCCATCTCTCAAACTACTCGTGTGTTTCCTATCCAAACCATTCCAAAAGTTCCTAAACATCATCCACAACTCATCCCAATACCTGTTACAGTTCTGTAACTCCATTTCCACCATTGTCCAAACTCAAAAACAGAGCACTGCAAGTGGACTTCTCCAGAACTCCTCAGTCATTTTCAGCTCAAGCCAAGCATCACATTAGCTTCCTGGGAACTTGACGAAGCTAACCCAATCACTAGAACTCATTGAAAGCTGCTCAAACTCAAAACACGATACCCTCTTGCAAGGTTTATTTTTTGACTTTTGAACTATTCATATAGGCATTGTTAGGCTTGCATTTATGAAGATAGAATGTAGATATCATTTCCCTGAAACTATACATGTCCATAGATTTCATTTATGTTACTTGAGCATGGAGAATTTTAAGTTTAAACTTGCTGAAACATTTAGGTCAGAATTTGGTACTTTCATAAATTCATCTTTATCTTTGAATGTTAGCTTAAATTAGTTACATGGTTGGATTCGTGGTGAAAAAATACACAAGTTTCATGTTTACATTTTTGAAAATGGTTGAAGAATGAGCAAGTTACAGATCCTTTGGCTGGAGGTTAAAGATGAAATACAGTCAGGGCAAGTTTTATGCTATGTATTTATTTTTGTGCCAATGTTAATGGATTTATAGCCACCCCCAGTGGTAAGGCAGCGCGCTAGTAACCAAGAGGGTGTGGGTTCAACACCCAGCGCGCTACCTTTTTCCCATTTTCCACATTTTCATTCTTTTTTATCACAAACACACATGCCTGGGCCTCAATGCAGTGGGCCTTGGTATTTTGCTGGCTTCTAACCCCTGGCCCTGCTTCAGCACCCCCCTGGTCATTTATTTCTTTATTTTATTTTATTTTTATCTTTTAGTTTATTTCACTTTCATATTTTCATTTTATTATTATTATTATTATTATTATTATTATTATTAATAAAAAATCCAAAAAGTATTTATTTTATTATTTTTACACTCATTTATATTTTATTTCTCTTTATAAAAACTAAAAGTACAAAAACATTTTCTTAATAAATTAATTTCTTTCTTAATAATTAATATTTGGTTTAGGTTTAACTATTATATTATTTTATTGCAATTAAAATTAATTTAGAACTTAGTTTTCTTTTAATTAATTAATATCCATATTATTTTTATTAATTTAAAACCTTTTCATAAATAAAACCCTAAAAAATCCCTGTTTTTAGTTAATTTCTTTTTTATTTAGTTTAAGTTAATTTTATTTAATTTTCCTTAATAATTTTTTATTAGGTCAAGACTAAACCCTTTCATAAAAAAACAAACAAAATCATTTCTATTTTTCATTTACATTCTTGCATTTTTATTTTCAATTTTGTACAATATTCAATATGGTTGTATTAATTTTTTAGATTTAATTTTCTCACAATTTCCCCATTTATAAATTTGTACACCCCCTCCCCTATTGATGTAATAGCTCAGTATTTTTATTTTCCGCAATTTAATGCTTTATATATAAATGCTAGTAAATTAGGGTTTGTATGGAAAGATAAAACAAATAATTAGCAAACCCTAATCAAGACAAAACAATGCATGTAAATCAATACACTTGCACACTTACACCCTTAGGGTAAACCCACTTTGTTGCCTTATAAATGGCCATATTATGCATGTGGGGTATCTTAGCAAAAGCAATAAAAAAAATACAAGATCATAGTCCCTCAATGACGCTATCAAAGTTGCCTTTCAAAAATGATCTTAGTCCCTAAAGAAAATGCTAAGATATCTTACAACATTGATAATCATGGCTATACGATGACCCAGACCCGTCCCTTTACACCCAAAGATAGGTTTTCTTACCAAATCAATGGTAAGATAACAATGTCAAAGGAAAGAGGAAATAAACAAGAAAGACTTTTGAGTAGGTTCTGTGATCGGTGGAAATAGAATTGGCTGTTTTTTAAGCTGGTTTCGCGTATGTCGCGGTTAAGCAAGAGTCGCCACCGTCTTTTATGTTCTCCAACAGGGAAAGGACAAAAGCACAAAAAATTCCTTATTCGAGAATGTCTCTCGGTTCGGGAGGTAGATTTATAGAAAGGGAAGGTGTTAGCACCCTTTCTATCCGTGGTTATCCACGGGCTCTTAGGTACTTGCTCTTATGTTTTCAAAAATTTGTTTGCTTTTCAAGTGTGTGTGGGTTTTGAAAAAGTATCGTTTGAAAAATTTCTAAGTAACTCTTGTATCTGTCCTCAAGAGTGTATGAAAAATTTGTTTGAAATCTTTTAGAAAGTGTGAGGTGTGAAAAGTATTTTTGTTTGTTTTGAGAAAGAGCAAGTACCCATGAGAATCTACCTACTTTAAGGAATTAGGCTGTGTAAGAGTCCTTTAGATAGTGCTATCCCACCATTGAGAGGTAGGTAGCACCATCGTTGGAGGTGTTCGGGTCAATTCGATTATCGGGACAGTGTGGTCACCAAAGCAATGGTAGGACATCTTAGTGGTAACCCTAATGTCCTAGATCCTTTTATCCGAGGCAACCGTTTCGAGGCAACTGGATCTTTAGACAGAAGGGCGACCTCTAAGACACCCTATACTTGATGACCACGTCGAGGCAACCAGTGAGGCGTACCCTAGAAGTGGCATGTGCTTTGTGTGTTGAATTCAATTTAATTGTTTCGTACATGTTATTTGTGAGATACGGATTAATTTTATTATTCATACATTCTTTCATGCATTGTTAACAGTTAGGAGTGCGGAAAATAAATTGCGGAAATGTAAATCTAACTATTACAAGGCGCGGGTCTATACATCGCCAAAAAACAAAACCCGTTTGGAAATAAAGTGCGAGAAATAGCAAATAAAGAGATAAACCTAATTACTATTACATATCCGGAAACAATTACATAAATAATCAAAATAAGAATAATGCGCGAAAGAATTAAATTGGAACGTCTTAGGGTTTTGACCCTTTTTTGAATAAGAATTAAATTTTGTCTTTTTTTTGTAATTAATGAAATTAAAATTAATAACTAATTAATTAATTAATTAAGAAAATATTTTTTGTGTTTTTATGTTTTAATGAAATAAAATAAAAAAAGGAATTAAAAATGTCAAAAGAAAAGCCTAAGTCTAAATTATTTTATTTATTGTAAAAAAGTATTAAAGTTAACTAATTAAACTAATTTAATTTAATTTACGTTTATTTACAAAATAAGTTAATAAATAATAAAATGTTTTTTTTGAATTTTATGGAAAAATTAATTTGTTAGGTTAATTAACAATAATGATAATAATTAAAAATTAGTTAAAAGAAAATAAAAAAAGGAAAAGAAAACAAAAGAAAATAAAATAGAACCATAGGGGTGTTGGGCCAGAATTGAGGGTTTGTTTAGCATTGTTGTGGCCCATTTGCATCCAACCACGTTGACTCTGGGAATTGAGTGGGGCGCTGGTTGACCAGGAATATGGTGTGCTCTCATCCTGACCCTTGGATTGCCACCTGAAGACACATGGCGTGTGGAGGTTGGAAGTCCATGGTGGACGTATCCTGGAAGGCTACACTTGAATAAGCATGAGAAAATGATAACAAGAAATGTGGGGGGACCTGGGATTCGAACCCAGGTCCCAGTAGTGACCAAGCACGTCATCAACCACCAAGGCACTGCATTGTCTTTGTTAATATAATATGTAACAAACATTAAATATAGAAATCACGTCCATGCTGGATTTTTAAAAAAAAAGCGCGCTACGTTTGAATGCACCAACCATGTTCTTCCACGTAATCATCTTCTTCGCTTTTCCTGAAACAAAAAACAAACAAATAACGGGGGTTTTTAACCCCCACAATGCTGAATGGCCAAAAATAGCGAATAGGAATCCAGGGCATATAAATATGGCGCGAGGTCTCCAATGTCTTCGTCTCACTTAGGTGGTTTCAACCATGTGCGTCTTGAGGTCTGATTTAACAGTATGTGAAAAGCCCAAATTCAAAAACATGAAAACCCTAAGATTTAACCATGGTGATTTGCGTTTCAGGGGCTCTCAAAGCAATTGAACCCTACCATTAGCTTCACCTGAATGCTATGAACACAAAATGATCCACAAAAGATGTTAACAATGTATGAATAATGGTATGCGTTTCTGAAGAAAAAATTCAAACTGTGTGACTTGTGTTGGGCGTTTCCTTGAGTATTGGAGCTTGTTTATGATTGCAATAGGTTCTGGAGACTCCCAACAATGTATTTGAACCTTCAAATCTCCTTGAAATGGTCTGGAAGGTAGAATTAGGATTTGACTTTTTTGCTTGGATTTGTGAATTTGGTTATGCCGTTTCAATGAACTCTAGGCCGTGAATGAGGTCTGCAACATTTTCCTATGTATGTATGAATGCAATTAGGTCACTTTAAGAGCCAATGATCCATTGCAATGATGTTTTTGGATTTCTTCATAACCACCATTAAAGCATTTTCCAATTTTGTTCAAATTTGAATTTTCATGCTTAAAATGGCCCTAACACGAAATTGGTAGGTTGTTCATGACACATAAAAGTCATTCAAATCAAAAGATGTTATTTAATTAATTTTTTTGATTTTATTTGAATTTTATGGATTTAAAATGAATTAAATCAAATAAAATTAAATAAAAATAGAAAAATTAATGTTTAATCTTGAAATTGATCATGGGACACGTGGGTGGCATGACAAGGCTGAATCAAGTGGAAAAAGTGGGCCCTTTTGTCAAAAATCAAGGATAGTTGACTTTTGCAATTTCACAAAAATTTCCCAACTTCTCCAATGCATATCTTGCTCAGTTTTGATCATATGAACATGTTCTTGGACATTTTGGAAAGGTCTTGAAGTCCTCTAACCAATGCCTTTGGTCCGATGTCATTTTGATTTACCAATCTCAAGTTATGGTCTTTGACTTAAAATGCCTTTTTGTTGACTTTTGAAAATGACCTATAATGTTGAAATTGATAACTTTTTGTGAGAGCATTTCTTGGACTTGGAATGTGAAGATGAGTTGTAGGAAATGTCATCCCCTTCAAAATGAGCATTGGATGGGATTTTTCTGATGAACCATGAAAACGTTATGCCTTGGTCAAGTTGCAGTTGACTTTTCAGCTGTCCAAAAATAGAAACTTTTGCATCTTGATGATTTTTGAGCCATTCTTGTGAAATCATGGTCAAGATTTGACCAAATGATGATTGTGGCTTCAAAATAAGATGTTGACCAAAATTTTTGACTTTTGACTGCCAAATGACCATTTTACCCCTACAGTTGATTGTGGAGCAATTAGGGTTTTTGACTGTGCAACTTGACCTTGTGAGCCTTGCAACTTGGCATGTAGGTGCTTGACAATGTGTATAGGCATATGTGACTTGATTGAGCCCTTGAAAACCTCATCTTCCTTGAAGGAACCAAAACCCTAATTTGATTGGCTTAGGAGGGTGTTTGAACTGTGCAACCCTTAAGTAGACTAGAGCAAATTGAGATGATGCTTGACAAATCTTGAAGAATATGGGAGGGAAAATTTTGGGGTACAACAGTTGCCCCTGTTCAATCTTCTTAGACCTGAGGATGTAGATTGGCTTGTGTGCCTTTCGTGATCCGAGGGTGGAAGATGATTGAACACTAGAGTGCCCAGAAATTTGCACTCACATAGTAGAGTATCAGCAGTGTGACAGCGGGAATGGGCTTACAGATGCCATTTGGAGAGATGGTGGATAGGAGGATGGGCTTATAGATGCCATCTGGAGATGTGACAGAACCTTGTCGGGGATGGGCTTATAGATGCCATTTGGAAGTGTGACGGATAGTTGTGGAGATGGGCTTAAAGATGCCATCGGAAGGTGTCGATCGCGTAAGAGATTCCTTAGCGAGAACTTGTGTGCTTGAGAAAGAAAGATGGTTTCCTGGCCTGTTACAGGTGTTGATCTTCAAACTCTTCATGTAGGCATGCCTTGGATGGATACAGGTGTCGAATCTATAATCAAATTACTCACAGACATGCCCTGGCTAGATACAGGTGTCGAATCTGGAATTAGTCGTCTACAGACATGCCCTGGCTGGATACAGGTATCGAATCTTCAAACTCTTCAGATATGCCCTGTCTAGATACAGGAATCGAATATGGAATTAGTCATCTACAGATATGCCCTGGCTGGATACATGTATCGAATCTTCAAACTCTTCAGATATGCCCTGGCTAGATACAGGAATCGAATCTGGAATTAGTCATCTACAGATATGCCCTGGCTGGATACAGGTATCGAATCTTCAAACTCTTCAGATATGCCCTGGCTAGATACAGGAATCGAATCTGGAATTAGTCATCTACAGATATGCCCTTTGCTGGATACAGGAATCGAATCTTCAAACTCTTCAGATATGCCCTGGCTAGATACAGGAATCGAATCTGGAATTAGTCATCTACAGATATGCCCTGGCTGGATACAGGTATCGAATCTTCAAACTCTTCAGATATGCCCTGGCTAGATACAGGAATCGAATCTGGAATTAGTCATCTACAGATATGCCCTGGCTGGATACAGGAATCGAATCTTCAAACTCTTCAAATATGCCCTGGCTAGATACAGGAATCGAATCTGGAATTAGTCATCTACAGATATGCCCTGGCTGGATACAGGTATCGAATCTTCAAACTCTTCAGATATACCCTGGCTAGATACAGGAATCGAATCTGGAATTAGTCATCTACAGATATGCCCTGGCTGGATACAGGTATCGAATCTTCAAACCCTTCAGATATGCCCTGGCTAGGTACAGGAATCGAATCTGGAATTAGTCATCTACAGATATGCCCTGGCTGGATACAGGAATCGAATCTTCAAACTCTTCAGATATGCCCTGGCTAGATACAGGAATCGAATCTGGAATTACGAAAATTGATAGTAATCATCTTTGGATTGACCTTTTTCCTGAAAAGGCGAAACATCAGTTGTATGCAATGTCATGATGTATGAAATGCATGATGCCATGATGTTATCAAGAATAAATGAGATTGTGTGTTTATGATGCGTATCATGTATGTAAGCAGGATGTACAAAATGTGAAATGTCTATGAATGTATTTTCGTCTAGGAAAATAAATCCTTGACGAGTGCCGGGAGCTTTTTGAATCCTGGGCTAATGTTTTGAAGAATAGAGTTCTTCATTTCCGCTGGGGATGATGGTTGCAAGAATAAACCGGTAGGAGAAGATGACTCCGTTGGGGGAATAAACTTGATGAAAGATTACTCTGCGGGGAATACTCTGTGGGAAGAGATACTTCGCTGAGGTTTTGATGATAACTCCGCTGGGGATTCCATTGATGAGCTTTGTTGGGGAATCTTGATGAACTCCGCTGGGGGATAGGGAGAACTTCACCGAGGACGATCTTTCCGTGGTAATTAGCTGAGGATAACCCAGTTATAAGCCCTGGTGGGGAATAACCTTTGAATAAAGCCGGGGAGACGCGTTCGTACTCTGCCGGTGGATAAGCTTCCAGAATCTACTGGGGATAAGCTTCCAAAATCTACTGGGGAGATTGATTCATCTCTCCTGGGGAAACTTTTTTGAAATGTACTGGGGAGTGGCTCCACAAGGGTGTCTGTATTCCGCCGGGGAACAATCTTATATTAAGACTGTCGGGGATGCTTGATTAGGAACATCTGTACACTCCGCTTGGGAATATTGAGATCTTCTGGGGATACCCAATTCCTTAAGGCTGACAGTAGACTAACTCTGCTTGGGGAAAGTATCGCTGACTTGCTGGAGATACTGCGCCTTTTTAGGGCTGATGAGAGGCCAACTCTGCTCGGGGGAGAGTATTGCTGAATTTTGGTCTTACTCTGCGGGGAGTGAAGATATCTTGGTTACATTCTTCAGCCGAACTTACCTTGGTACCTTGGTGGACAAAGCAACTAGATTGCTTAGACAACTCATTATTGCCCCTGTTTCTGATGTCACCTGTAATTAGTCCTTTGTTTTGTATGCAAATATTTATGAGTTAGCAATTAGTGTCAAATGCATATATCAAAAATGAACATTGGACGTTCTTCACAAAACAGAAAAAGGAAAAATAATTGGCAATTTTTCTGGAAAAGTGAATTTGTATTGATTTTTGAATTTGCCTGTAAATAGGCGTTTATGTACAAGAGGCTGACGTCCTAGTAAGAGAACGCCGCCGAACAAACATAGAGTTCATACAATTTTGAAAAAGGAAAACAAAACAGCTATGTGAAAAGTCCCACTGGGTTTCAACTCTGCTATCGCCTTTATGTCTTCAAGCGTCTCATCACTTTACTGCTCAGTTGAAGATGAAGCTGATTGATCGATGTCGTCTGAACCTGATAGTTGATACCGAATTCTGGATGCAAGGTGATCCAATGAGACATAGTATTACGCTTATCCCTAACTTTTGCCTGGACCGCCCTTTCGGGTTTTCAGTCCACCGGGATACCCATTTTTTCCCAAGCCGCCTTTTCAGGTTTTCGACTTGCCGGGTATACAGATTTTTTTCATTTCATCCCTTATTTTTGCCCGAACCCTTTTGGTTCGCCGGGAAGCCCTTGTTTTTGCCTAGGTGTGTCAACCTAGCGGGTCTTTTATTCATGCGTAGTATCTTTTTACTATGTCTGCATTGGTGGGGTGAGGAAGGTCGTCACCATCCATGGTGGTTAGAATCATAGCTCCTCCTGAGAAGATATGTTTAACCACAAATGGCCCTTCGTACGTAGGGGTCCATTTGCGCCTGGGATCACTTTGAGGAAGAATGATGCGCTTGATTACCAGGTCTCTGACTTGATACTCTTGGCGTCTGACTTTCTTGTTAAATGCCCTGATCATCCGTTTTTGGTACGTTTGACCATGACAAATA
The DNA here is from genome assembly GCA_948472305.1 of Vicia faba. Taxonomy (NCBI): domain Eukaryota; kingdom Viridiplantae; phylum Streptophyta; class Magnoliopsida; order Fabales; family Fabaceae; genus Vicia; species Vicia faba. The sequence continues at coordinate 223,795,259 of OX451739.1, read as the reverse complement.
GCGGTGAGTCTCTTTTCGTCAATTAGGTTTAATTGATCAAGTCGAGTCTGGATCCAGTCATCTTCGCTCAAACCTGCATCCTTCATTATCCATTTAGAGGGTATCTGGACTTCAATAGGCAAGACTGCCTCCATGCCATAGACCAAGGAAAAGGGTGTTGCCCCTGTTGACGTTCGTGCTGAAGTACGGTACCCATGAAGAGCGAATGGCAACATCTCGTGCCAATCTTTGTAGGTCACTGTCATCTTCTGCACAATCTTCTTGATATTCTTATTTTCCGCTTCGACAACCCCATTCATCTTCGGCCGGTAGGGAGAAGAGTTGTGGTGCTGTATCTTGAATTGCTCGCAGAGCTCAGTGATCATCTTGTTGTTAAGATTGGTACCATTGTCTGTAATGATCCTCTCAGGTACACCGTAGCGACATATCAGGTTATGCCGAATGAACCGTGCCACGACGCTCTTGGTTACGGTAGCGTAGGAAGCTGCTTCAACCCACTTCGTGAAGTAATCAATGGCTACTAGAATGAAGCGATGCCCGTTAGATGCCGTAGGTCTGATTTCGCCGATCATGTCAATGCCCCACATTGCAAAAGGCCAAGGTGTTGTCAAGACATTCAGAGGTACTGGAGGAACGTGCACCTTATCAGCATATATCTGGCATTTATGACATGTCCGAGAATGTTGGTAACAGTCAGCTTCCATTGTGGACCAGAAATATCCTGCCCGAAGGATTTTCTTTGCCATAGTATGTCCACTGGAATGTGTTCCGAAGGTACCTTCGTGTAGCTCTGCCATGATCCTTTCTGCTTCAGTCTTATCCACACAACGCAGTAAGGTTGAATCATGGTTTCGCTTGTAGAGGATGCCATTCCTGAGGAAGAATTTTACCGCGAACCTCCTCAGAAACTTCTTGTCATTAACAGATGCACCCTCGGGGTATTCTTGAGCTTCCAAGTACCTCTTCACTTCATGATACCAAGGTTTTTCAGTTACCTCTTCAGCCTCAAGATCACAGCAATGTGCAGGTTCATTTAACTTCCAGATAATGATCCGGGGAGCCTCGTTGTCCCATTTGACTTTGAACATGGAAGACATCATAGCTAACGCGTCCGCCAACTGATTCTCCTCTCTTGGGAAGTGTTCAAAAGTTATCTCCTCGAAGTGGGGAATCAACGTCAAAACATACTCTTTGTAAGGAATAAGATTTGGGTGTTTCGTATCCCACTCGCCTTTGATCTGGTTGATCACGAGAGCGGAATCTCCGAAGACACTCAGAAACTTGATCCTTAAGTCAATTGCAGCTTGAAGAACCATGATGCATGCCTCATACTCTTCCATGTTGTTGGTGCAGTTGAAACATAGCCGGGCAGTGAGTGGAGTATGAGTGCCTTTTGGGGAGATGATCACAGCGCCAATACCATTACCCAAAGCGTTTGAGGCTCCGTCAAAGTGCATAGACCATCGGGATCCTTCCTCAGGTCCTTCATCCGGTCCAGGTACTTCACAATCAGTCACTACCATGATGTTCTCGTCTGGAAATTCAAAGTTCATAGATTGGTAGTCATCCACTGTTTGGTGTGCCAAATGGTCGGCCAATACACTTCCCTTGATTGCTTTCTGGGTCGTGTACTGGATGTCGTATTCTGTCAAGATCATCTGTGTAAGTGCCTTCGTTTAGGATTGGCTCATTTCTTGTAAAACAAATAGTAACAACAATAATGTAATGTAATGTACAATAGGAACAGCCTGAAAATCCTATTGTAAATGCCTAAACATGTTGTGTTGAATCAACATGTCTCAAGTGATGTCATAACATCATACCAGACATCAAGCTACTGAACTGTCAAGTCTGATGCAGTTCTGTTCCTGAAGTTATGCAGAATATTCTGCCAAATAGAATGCATAACAAGTAGCGAAAATTGAAGGCATATGTGGAGCCCTAGAAGACTCAATCAGAAGCTAAGGATAAGGAGAAAAGCTCGATGGAAGACCTAACTTACAGCAGAAGTTTTCTGCTTACTTTATGCAGGTCGTTAAAGCTGCATTGCTGTCATATGAAGGCCCAAATCCAGTTGGGTAAAAAGGGTTATAAATAGAAGCATTGTAACCTAATTTAAGTGAGGTCGTGTATTGACAAGATGTAATTATTTAGGGCTAGTTTTGTTGTGAACCACCCGGGCTGTGGGATGGTCACCATACTCCTTGAAACCTGTAGGTTAGAGGATGTATGCATTGTACTTGATTGAAGCTTTTAAGCATAATCAAGATGTGTAATGGAAGTGTATCTTCTGAACAGTTTGTGTACTGTAGAATGTTATCACTGCGGTGATTGAGGGGGAGTGAGAGGGGTCTCATATCTAGGATTGGATCTTAGGTAAAAGTGTCATTGGGTAGTGATTAAGTGAGAAGGCTGTCAACGAGTGTGTTGGTTGTAGGGTCTTTGAATTAATACTACTAATAGTGAACTTTATCCCTGACTTGGAAGCCTCCAGATGTAGGTTGGTTGAACCGAACTGGGTGAACAATTCTGTGTGTTATTTACTTTCTGCATTGGTTATTTGTTTGATGTCACAGCATTCCTCATGACATCAATGTTTATGATTAACCTTAACTGTTCTGAACTTCAGTAAATCAGAACCTGCGTTTGTCAAAAGGTGTTGCAGGCTCTGGTATGATAGTTCAGTGACTGTTGTAGAACATATATCAAAAGTACAGCCTATTCTACCTGTACAGCGCTTAATGTCAGATCAGATGTCTTAACATTCCATTAGACATCCTGAGTCTGTGACATACCAGGAATTTCAATTGGTATCAGAGCAGGCATCCTGTCTGTCTCTGGATGAGATCCATGGGGGATACTTTCCGGTTGTGTACAAGGTAGAATATTGTTTGAACCAGTAGTGTTCATATTGTTTGGTCCCTAGGAGTGGAGGATGGACCAATTTGGGAGAAACTAGATCAGCTATGTTGAAGGAAGATGAAAGTGTTTGAACAAATTCAAAGACCTCATGCGGGAGTGAAGATTTTGGAGTGCATTGTTCAACCTGTGTTCAGCACAGAGAAGAATATTATCAAAACCTTCATGCGGGAGTGAAGATATTGATAAGGCATCATATGTGTTTATAAAGCTTTCTTTTAACAGGGCTGTAGAGTTGGGTCTAGAAAATTGCTTGGTGAAGAAGCAAACAACTTGTAGGATTGATTTATTTTCAATCCTTATGTGTCATATGGAGTAAGCACTGTGTAAGTTCTGGTGAAGTACTGCTATTCTGCTGCATAGCTTCTGATACAACCCCTAAAGTGAAAGAAGAACTCTAGGGTTATTATTTTCAACAGAATTTTGTTGATGAGTATCAATTGATCAATGATTCTCATATACATCTGCTGCTTGAAGACCTTTAAGATTATCAAGGATGATGTGTTCCAAGGAGATGGAACTGATGGATGTTAGAACATCATGCAACTGCCAGTTGAAGAACAGATGTTCTGGGTGCTAAACACATGTAATGTGAGTACATATGTTTGGAACCTACTCCTGATCTGGAAGAGGAGACATCTGTTTTGAAATAATTGATCAGGACACGATCAACAGGTCATCTACTCCAGTTGTGAGTTTAAGGGAGTGTATGTGCTGAGCTAAAAAGGACTTTAAAGCTGTGATTTCCAGGTTTCCCCTCATGTGATGGATGATGGAACATCATTTCTGTGTCTTCAGCCAAGTAAATATGCTTAGCAAGCATGAAGAAGTAATCAGTCAGGATCCTCTAGTGTGATTAAATAATTCTAACTAAATAAATGATGGAAGCATAATCTTTATGTGATAAATATGTGGAAATCAGAATCAAAAGCTCTAAAGCTTGTGATGATAAAGGATGTACAACATCACAACTGTTGAAGACATCAGTTGTTGAGGAAAGACAGATAAGTTCCAGATTTAGTGAACATCCTCATGATTGATAATGAAGTTTCTTCTAGTACAAGTTACAGAATGTGGCAACCTGAAACTTGTACAGCAAGCAAACTAAGGACTCTTAATTTGAAACCTGTGGCAAATTCCAAATAAAGAGTACTTACTATGTGTCTAAAGTAAAGAGCTCAACACTGTATCCATAAAGAGGGAAGTTGGATAACATTTTGTTCAGAAGGAGTAGTATGATCAAGCTGATGTTAAAGGGAGTTCATCTTACCTTGTTCTATAAGATGCTTGAGTTTATTTCTCATGATCTTAGTGATTTCCAAGGAGGATAGGAATAGAACAGGTTATGTCTACCAATCACATAAACTGCAGCATGTGAAGGAGAATTCACTTAATTCTCTACAAAGATCTGAGCTGAGTTTCAGGGGGAGTCCTTAACCTGAAGATCTTGAAGACATGTCATACAAAATGTCTTGACATCCTGGACCAAAGTCAAATGGTATATATCTGCACTTTGACAAGTCATCCCCATCACCTAGGATGAACTTGTTAGTTGTATGTAGCAAGGAGGAGTTATCTTCAAAAGATCATGGGTTCCTGAGAAGATCCTCTTGTTACTTGAAGTTCATTTATGTGAACAACTTGGTCTGATCCTGTCTACAGGAGTATGGTACAATTAACTTCTTTGTACTGTTCAAGGGTCAGCAGACAAGGTGAAGGTGATACATGCTAGTTGATGCATGGTTATGTGGTTGTTGTGGGTCTGATCATAAAGGATGTAAGAAAAGTGTGCTTTGATTGCTATGGATGTTCATCCAAAACCATAGTATAAGCCAGGCTCATATGGTTGAGATCAATGTCAGATCTAATGTTACAACATCATCTCAAACGAAGGGTCTCTTCAGCAAAGGAAGCTTGTAAGGACCAGTTGGTTCTTCATGCATGGAGCAGAAGATTGTTAGAATAATTATCCTACCTTGAGAAGATGGCATAATCTAACTAATAATGAATACTCTGACGGGAGACTAAGTATTCATTAGGATCTTGCATAAAGATATATATAAGCACTTTGATGGGAGACTAAGTGTTTGTATAATATACATGCAAGGCTGTATTCTGAACCTATTTCTCAGAACTTGGTAGAGAGTTTATTTCTCTCTAAGAGTATTCTGGTGAGTAATTATTGTAAAGATGAAGATCATACCTTTCTTATGAGCATCAATCCCCTGGATGTTAACTTCAGAACCCAAGCAGATAGGTTCATGCTGTAACATCATTATTGTTAGAAGTCTGTGGCAGAGACTTGGGACTGTGAATCTTAATATTCTATTGCCTCATTCAGAAGTGGCATTTCTATTGTTGGTTTGGAATAAGTAGATTCTACTTGTGTTTAAAAGTAGTATGCTTAACAATGCATAACTACTGTTGTGGTCTGAAGAATTTACTAGTATTAGCAACTACTAGTAAATATATTATACAGAAGGATGACATGATCAAGGATAATCCTTCTAGAAAGTCTGAATCTTAGTAAAGCTTGTAAGCACACTAAGAAGGTTGGAGGTTGGTTTCAGACTATGGCTACATGATTTCTCAGCCATCCAGAGAGTCATGATACGTGTGGAAGTGCAAGGGCATGAATCAGAGATGTCCTTACTATTCTAAGACTAGTTCAGGGTGCTTGAAGTTACCACCTCAGAGCTAGTACTACTGGTTTCCACGCTACCGTTTTGTTTGGCCTTAAAAAAAGGGAGTCACTGAGTGTTGCACTTTCCCCAATTACAATATACATTGAAGGGGGACTTTGTATTGTTGGACTTAATCTGAAGATCAGAAGTCAGAAGAGGACGGTGGTATGCTGATGTTTATGTGTTCTGATAATATGACATTGTGAACTTCTAAGTGAAGTCATGAATAATGTCTCAACATCAGGAGATTGAAGAATTGCTCTTGTTATCTGTCTGGGTTTAGGAAGAAAATCTCAGAGATTCTTAAAAATCTCATAAGTGGCAGTTTTGATACTTTTGGAGCAATTTGGAAGATTCAGATCTTATCAATAACAACTTGGTCTGGCAAATCAGAAATGCTTTTGTGGTAAAGACTTCACTAGCTCTAGCAACTACTAGTGAATGGAAGATCAGAAGAAGTAAATCAGATCAAGAAATCTGATATATTCAGCATATGTTCAAGGGGTCCTTTTACTACAAGAAATTGACGTGGCATCTAAATTTTGTGTATTAGAACTAATCTGTGATGTCTTGTGAAGCATTTTGGAGTCCTCTGGTTTATTCCCTCCTTCCTTATTTTGCTGTCTGGAAGAAGGTAGAAAGTAATTGTGGTGGATCTCAGCAACACTTAAGAAAGCATGATTGATGGCCATGCTTAATGCTACTAGTCTCTTGCTACTAGCTGTTTAAAGTGACCTTCTCTGTGCCTAACTGAGAGAAGTAAAAAGAAGGCTGCTATATGAATCATGGTTGTTGAAGAATGTCTAAGTAAGTGTCATGACATTACCAACGGCATTACAACCTTGGGGAAATCAAGAAGAATACGTGGAAAATAACTTCACCACGTAATTGTAGCTATTCAGGAGCTATATTTGGTATTTTGTTTCCCAAAAGAATCTTCAACCTTAAAAGTCGGTCAAAGGCTGATTTTATTCAGGAATTGCTTTGACCTAAACTTATGCATGTATCAGGACTGGTCCTTTTGGCAGAAACAAACAAATGCGTCTAAATTTCATGCACAGTCAGTCTGAAATATGCAATAACTTTAACAGGTATCCTTGACCAAGATTTTATATCACCATCTTCTTGAACCTGTTATCTCCTTATATAACCTCCTGTCACACATTCTTTTCTCTCACAACCATCATGGGGTTTGTACGGATCTGGGAAAACTGTTCTTGGATCTGGTTTTGTGAGGGCTTTCTTTGTCAATTTTTGGCCAAAAAGGGGGAGAAAGGAGTAAAGGAGTACTGTTACGGTTTGACATTGTTCTTGTTGTAGCAGCTACTCAAAATTTTGATCACAAAGACTTGTCACAAATTCAGCAGAAATTCAAATGGCGTGAATTTCTTTGTGACTTGTGATCTGAGTTATGAACACAGTTGTGACCTGTGTTCTGAGTTACAAGGGAGATATTCTGGTCACTCCTTAAAGGTTCTCTGATGCCTCTGAAAGGATAGTTTATCTCCCACGGTCCTCTTTTTCCACCACCAGTGACAAGAAATGGTTCGTGGTCTAAAAGGGAATGAGGTGCATCCTCTTCCTCCTGTGCTTCAAGAGGTCCTGAATGGTTAGTGTGGTTACAACCAAAGATGTCAAGATCAATGTCAAGACATCCTTCTGTGTGTATCCTGAACACTTTTATTGTTGTATTTGTTTTAGCCAAAATTTGCCAAAGGGGGAGATTGTAAGTGCCTTCGTTTAGGATTGGCTCATTTCTTGTAAAACAAATAGTAACAACAATAATGTAATGTAATGTACAATAGGAACAGCCTGAAAATCCTATTGTAAATGCCTAAACATGTTGTGTTGAATCAACATGTCTCAAGTGATGTCATAACATCATACCAGACATCAAGCTACTGAACTGTCAAGTCTGATGCAGTTCTGTTCCTGAAGTTATGCAGAATATTCTGCCAAATAGAATGCATAACAAGTAGCGAAAATTGAAGGCATATGTGGAGCCCTAGAAGACTCAATCAGAAGCTAAGGATAAGGAGAAAAGCTTGATGGAAGACCTAACTTACAGCAGAAGTTTTCTGCTTACTTTATGCAGGTCGTTAAAGCTGCATTGCTGTCATATGAAGGCCCAAATCCAGTTGGGTAAAAAGGGTTATAAATAGAAGCATTGTAACCTAATTTAAGTGAGGTCGTGTATTGACAAGATGTAATTATTTAGGGCTAGTTTTGTTGTGAACCACCCGGGCTGTGGGATGGTCACCATACTCCTTGAAACCTGTAGGTTAGAGGATGTATGCATTGTACTTGATTGAAGCTTTTAAGCATAATCAAGATGTGTAATGGAAGTGTATCTTCTGAACAGTTTGTGTACTGTAGAAAGTTATCACTACGGTGATTGAGGGGGAGTGAGAGGGGTCTCATATCTAGGATTGGATCTTAGGTAAAAGTGTCATTGGGTAGTGATTAAGTGAGAAGGCTGTCAACGGGTGTGTTGGCTGTAGGGTCTTTGAATTAATACTACTAATAGTGAACTTTATCCCTGACTTGGAAGCCTCCAGATGTAGGTTGGTTGAACCGAACTGGGTGAACAATTCTGTGTGTTATTTACTTTCTGCATTGGTTATTTGTTTGATGTCACAGCATTCCTCATGACATCAATGTTTATGATTAACCTTAACTGTTCTGAACTTCAGTAAATCAGAACCTGCGTTTGTCAAAAGGTGTTGCAGGCTCTGGTATGATAGTTCAGTGACTGTTGTAGAACATATATCAAAAGTACAGCCTATTCTACCTGTACAGCGCTTAATGTCAGATCAGATGTCTTAACATTCCATTAGACATCCTGAGTCTGTGACATACCAGGAATTTCAATCTGCCATCTTGCTATTCTTCCAGACAGAGCAGGCTTTTCGAATATGTACTTTATTGGATCCATTTTTGAAATCAATAGAGTAGTGTGAGTCAACATATACTGTCTCAGATGGTGAGCAGCCCATACCAAAGCGCAGCAAGTTTTCTCGAGCAGTGAGTATCGGGTCTCACAGTCGGTAAACTTTTTGCTAAGGTAATAAATAGCGTGCTCTTTTCGGCCAGACTCGTCATGCTGCCCCAGCACACACCCCATTGAGCTGTCAAGTACTGTCAAGTATAAGATTAGAGGTCTCCCTTCAACCGGTGGCATAAGAATGGGTGGTTCTTGGAGATACTCTTTGATTCTTTCGAAAGCGGTCTGACATTCATCATTCCAACGTACTACTTGATCTTTCTTCAGCAGCTTGAAGATTGGTTCACAGGTAGCAGTTAGGTGCGAGATGAATCGGGCAATGTAGTTCAGATGTCCTAGAAAGCCTCTGACTTCTTTCTCTGTCTTGGGAGCTGGCATCTCTTGTATGGCTTTCACTTTGGCAGGGTCCACTTGAATACCTTTGTCGCTTACGACGAAGCCTAGCAATTTTCCAGATCTCACCCCGAAGGTGCACTTGTTCGGGTTTAACCTCAGCTTGTACAACTTCAGATGGTCAAACAACTTCTGTAGATGGTCAAGGTGTTCCTCCTTAGTTTGGGACCTTGCAATCATATCGTCGACATATACTTCAATCTCATGGTGGATCATGTCATGAAACAAAGCAACCATGGCACGTTGGTAGGTTGCCCCAGCATTTTTTAACCCAAAAGGCATGACCTTGTAGCAAAAGGTGCCCCACTGAGTAACAAAAGTGGTCTTCTCCATGTCTTCAGGAGCCATCTTGATCTGATTATAACCTGAGAAACCATCCATGAAGGAGAATACCTTATGCTGAGCAGTATTGTCAACCAGAACGTCGATGTGAGGTAGAGGGAAATCATCCTTAGGGCTGGCCCTGTTCAAATCCCTGTAATCTACACACATTCTGACCTTACCATCTTTCTTTGGCACCGGAACCACGTTGGAAACCCACTGAGGGTAAGAAGTCACTGCTAGAAAACCGGCGTTAAATTGTTTCATAACCTCAGCTTTAAATTTCTCGGACATCTCCGGACGCATACGGCGGACCTTCTGTTTTACCGGAGGGCAGTCTTCCTTGGTAGGCAAGTGATGAACCACAATGTCGGTATCCAACCCAGGCATGTCTTCGTAAGACCAGGCAAAGATTTCCACATAATCATGCAACATCTGAATCAACCATTGTTTCACACTGAGCTCTAGATTGGCACCAATCTTGACTTCCTTTCTGTCTGTCTCAGTACCCAGATTTACCGTTTCCACTGGCTCTTCATGTGGCTGAATAGCCCTCTCTTCCTGGAGTAACAGTCTTGCAAGCTCGCCAGGCACCTCGCAATCATCTTCACCTTCGTCTTCGGCTAAGTTGATCGAATTTTCGAAGTCATAACTGGCAGTAGCAGAGTCGTTACCAGTGAGATCCAGAGTGGATTGGAACCTGTATGGTGAGTGTGTGTAAATATAGCTGTTCTGCAATATATAATAAAGAAAGAAAAGGAGCGCAAGATTTGAAATGTGAAAAACGTCCAATGCTTTTATTCATGATATATGAAAGTGACAAATAACAAGCCCTCACAAATGAAACCACGGTGCCCCGGGTAAGACACCGGGCCATAAAGTTTCAAATTATTGTCTGTTACAAATTCAAAACAAAAGAGTTCATTACTGAGTGACAAAAGTAATAGGTATGAAATCTTTTGCAGTCCAGTTGCTTGGTCCACCGTCGGTCGTCGGGTAGATCCAGCTGTCGAATTCGGATTCTTCCACTTCATCATCCATCCTGATAGCATTTACTCCATGGTTGGGCATGGGAGCTATCACCACATTAGGCCTTTCGGGCACCTCGAACTGAACCTCTTTAGCATCAATAAGGTCCTGAACTTTATTCCTCAGAGCCCAACAATCATCAGTAGAATGCCCCGGGCTATCAGAGTGATAAGTGTAACGGGCGTTGGGGTTGTACTTCGGAGATGCTGTGTTTACCACCTTCGGAGCTTCCTTGACAGTTACCAGGCTGGTTGACAGCAGTTGCGGCAATATCTGAGAGAGGGTCATGCCGAGCCGAGTATACTGTCTTTTGGGCCTCTCAACTCTTGGCTGGTTGTATTGCTGAGGAGCAGCAGCAGGCTTTGAAATTACCACCGCGTTGACAGCTTGGCGGCGTTCTGGTTTATTCTGTCTTCTGGGACCATACACAACACTAGCTTCCTTCTTGAAGGGCTTCTTTTCAGTACTTGAGGAGGCACCTTTCTGTATCTTCCCCGATTTGATACCAGCTTTGATCCTCTCACCAGTCAGGATCAGGTCTGTAAACCCAGCAGAGGAATTACCAATTAAGTGGTTAAAGAACGGACCAGACAGGGTCCCCAAGAACATGTCCACGAGTTCACGGTCAGTCAACGGCTGTTGCACCCTGCCATCCAGGTCTCTCCATTTCTGTGCGTACTCCTTAAAACCTTCACCCGTTCCCAGTGACATACCCTGGAGTTGGGTACGCGTAGGAGCGAGGTCGGAATTGTACTGATACTGCTTATAAAAAGTAGTAGCCAAGTCCTCCCAGTTACAAATGTTGGTTCCATCCCGCTGATAGAACCATTCGAGATGAGTCCCTGAAAGACTCTCCTGGAAGAAATGGATCCATAAGTTCTTGTCTGCGGTGTAAGGCTGGATCTTCCTTACATAAGAACGGAGGTGCAGCTTAGGACAGGAAGCCCCGTCGTACTTCACAAAGGAAGGTGCCTTGAACTTGTGTGGGATCACCACCCCAGAAGATAACCCTAAGTCTCCAAAATCCAACCCAGGCACACGTTGAATCTCCATAGCATTTAACCGGTCCTCCAGCTGTTTGTACCTGTCCTCAGCAGGAGGGTACTGTTCATCATTGAAATATGTCTCTGTGTCAGAGACCACGGGACTAGGGACCTCTCTCCCTTGGTGACTGCCTTCCCCAACAGATAGAGTAGTCCGCTCAGCTTCATTCTGCAGTGTATTCCCGAGTCTGCGTTCAGTGTTGAACAGCACAGTCCTCTTCTTCTTCTTCTTCAGGAGCAAAGCCTTCAACTCTTGTTTTCCTTGGGCTAAGCTCATGACCAGCTCTTGAAACTGGGCGTTCTGGGCCTGGAGGGCCTTTATAGCTTGTTCAGTAGTTGGTTCAGGATTCATGATGATTGAGTGCTGAAATAAACAGCGAAGAAGATTAAGCAACCTGTAGAAAAAGGGTACCTGTGATGCATATGATGAATGAAAATGCGTATGAATTATGTTTTCAAAGACAATCGGGAATCAACTTTGTATACAAAAGGAACACTCTTTATTAGATTTAAACTTTGGAATTTAAATTGTTCAAGAAATTGCCCTTAGGCGTTACAGGAATGAAAATACTGAAAAGGAAATAAAAGCTGTAAAGGAAACATCCAAAGCCCATCAGTGCTCCCATGGCCTCCTCTTCTCAGTACGGATATAGTCATTCATGATCCGCTCGTTCTCCAATTGCTTGGTCAGCTTCTGGATCTTCCGTTCCTGTTCGTTGAACCTTTCCCGATAAGAATCCCGTTCTTCCTGTAGTTGTGCCCAAGATCTCTTTAGTGTATCAACATCAGTAGGTATCTGAGGAGGAAGAACAGTTGGAGGAACCCCGTCTCTGTCAGGAATTTCAAGGATGATAGGTCTGACGGCTTCGTATGGCATACCTAACTTCTGAGCACGCATGCGGACCCATCTATAATAGGGTTCCATTGGTAGAGAAGTCTTCGGTCCCAACTCATGTGGGTCAGCTTTGTGAATTCTGTCCCAACCTTTGATGAATCTACGGTGCAGTTCGTCACTATCTACCTGAAACTCAAAACTGATGTGAGGCACCAACATCTCATGAGGCCCTGCTCTTCTGGCTCTTCCAAATTGACGGAGAGCTAAACATGGATTATAAGATATTCCTCCCTGGGTACCAATCAATGGAACATTAGGATATTTTCTGCAACAATCAATAACAGCCACCTCATCTAAAACTCTGAGAGTCCAAATGATGTCATTATCAATGAGAGACATTAACCTATGAGCCCAGCCTCTTCCTTCTTGGTTCTTCAGCACGAACTTGGGGAGGTGCGAAATAAACCACCTCACTAACAAAGGAGTACAACACCACAGAGTTCCTCGTCTTCGGGCAGTACGAGCATAGAGTTGTTGCAGGATATCACCCAAGAGAGTGGGTACAGGGTTCCGAGACATGAAGATCCTTATGGCATTGATATTGACAAAGTTATCAGGATTTGGAAACAATACTAGACCATAGATTAAGAGAGCCAGAATGTCCTCGTACGCCCTAAAGTCTAAGTCATTCCAGAAACTGTTAGCTTTACCAATCAGAAACTTAGCCAAGAAGCCCTTAACTCCGCTTCTAGTCACCCAGTTGTCCATTACCTCCTTGTTGGTCAAAGGAAGGGCTGCTGCAATCTCCTCAAGTCTAAGAGCCTTTTCACAGCCAGTGAAGGGAGTCTGATCCAAGATAGGGATACCAAGCAAATCAGAGAATTCTTCCAGGGTAGGGACCAGCTGGAAGTCTTGAAAGGTGAAGCAATGGTACAGAGGATCATAAAATTGGGTCACGACACTCATCAGTTGTTGGTCCCACTTTGAAGTGACTAAACCGAGAAGAGAACCATGCCTCTGGATGAAGGAAGCAGTGTTTGGAATTCTGTCAACCAACTCTTTAAGCAAATCAGGTGGGTGAACAAAGTTGAGCCGGATAGTGTTCCTTCGCACAGGCATCATGATGTCCTACAAAACAGAGCAAAGGTGAAACCCTCTTGTCTTTGAAATAGGTCAGTCCTTATGCAGGATGCATGCAATGGTATGATGGTATGATGTTATGGTAAAGCACACCACAAGTATTCACAAAGGCAAACATAATAAGGCACACAAGTCACACCAGACAGCCCTTAGAGTTTAGGCCAGCATGAAGTTCAGGTACTACCCTCTTTCAGTTTCGTTGGTTAAGACCTGTCCTATCAAAAGTAATCGGGTTCTAGAGGATCCCAATATCACTGACTACCCTCAATCGGTCATAACTCCAGCGTCACAATCTTTTCTTGCAGCCAGAACCATCGCGAGAGTTTAGCCTCAATGGGTGTAGCATACTTCTACTGTTCTATGGCCAAGTTGGGTCACATTAGGGTTCTAAGGTCGGTTGGTGCTTAATGACTCCTCAGAAGACCCATATTCTCCTCGTTGCAACACAAGGGATATCGGTACAGACCAAGGTGCCACACCAACGTAGCCACTGCTTCACCCGTGTCGGTCTACGCCGGATAAGTCCCTCACAGCTTATGCTACCTAAAAGGGCATCCCCAGATCCGGGTTAGGATCTATGAAGCTCCGATGCAAAGCCCACAAATATAAAGCAATCAAAGCAAAGCAGTTGAAAACATAAGTATGATCTAATCCTAAGGTACACCTCACTTTTATAATTCCCCAGTAGAGTCGCCAGTTCTGTGATCGGTGGAAATAGAACTGACTATTTTTTAAGCTGGTTTCGCGTATGTCGCGGTTAAGCAAGAGTCGCCATCGTCTTTTATCTTCTCCAACAGGGAAAGGACAAAAGCACAGCAAAATTCCTTATTCGAGAATGTTTCTCGGTTCGGGAGGTAGATTTATAGAAAGGGAAGGTGTTAGCACCCTTTCTATCCGTGGTTATCCACGGGCTCTTAGGTACTTGCTCTTATGTTTTCAAAAATTTGTTTGCTTTTCAAGTGTGTGTGGGTTTTGAAAAAGTTTCGTTTGAAAAATTTCTAAGTAACTCTTGTATCTGTCCTCAAGAGTGTATGAAAAATTTGTTTGAAATCTTTTAGAAAGTGTGAGGTGTGAAAAGTATTTTTGTTTGTTTTGAGAAAGAGAAAGTACCCATGAGAATCTACCTACTCTAAGGAATTAGGCTGTGTAAGAGTCCTTTAGATAGTGCTATCCCACCATTGAGAGGTAGGTAACACCATCGTTGGAGGTGTTCGGGTCAATTCGATTATCGGGACAGTGTGGTCACCAAAGCAATGGTAGGACATCTTAGTGGTAACCCTAATGTCCTAGATCCTTTTATCCGAGGCAACCGTTTCGAGGAAACTGGATCTTTAGACAGAAGGACGACCTCTAAGACACCATATACTTGATGACCACGTCGAGGCAACCAGTGAGGCGTACCCTTGAAGTGGCATGTGCTTTGTGTGTTAAATTCAGTTTAATTGTTTCGTACATGTTATTTGTGAGCTACAGATTAATTTTATTATTCATACATTCTTTCATGCATTATTAACAGTTAGGAGTGCGGAAAATAAATTGCGGAAATGTAAATCTAACTATTACAAGGCGCGGGTCTATACATCGCCAAAAAACAAAACCCGTTTGGAAATAAAGTGCGAGAAATAGAAAATAAAGAGATAAACCTAATTACTACTACATATCCGGAAACAGTTACATAAATAATCAAAATAAGAATAATGCGCGAAAGAATTAAATTGGAACGTCTTAGGGTTTTGACCCTTTTTTGAATAAGAATTAAATTTTGTCTTTTTTTTGTAATTAATGAAATTAAAATTAATAACTAATTAATTAATTAATTAAGAAAATATTTTTTGTGTTTTTATGTTTTAATGAAATAAAATAAAAAAAGGAATTAAAAATGTCAAAAGAAAAGCCAAAGTCTAAGTTATTTTATTTATTGTAAAAAAGTATTAAAGTTAACTAATTAAACTAATTTAATATAATTTACATTTATTTACAAAATAAGTTAATAAATAATAAAATGTTTTTTTTTAATTTTATGGAAAAAATTAATTTGTTAGGTTAATTAACAATAATGATAATAATTAAAAATTAGTTAAAAGAAAATAAAAAAAAGGAAAAGAAAACAAAAGAAAATGAAATAGAACCATAGGGGTGTTGGGCCAGAATTGAGGGTTTGTTTAGCATTGTTGTGGCCCATTTTCATCCAACCACGTTGACTCTGGGAATTGAGTGGGGCGCTGGTTGACCAGGAATATGGTGTGCTCTCATCCTGACCCTTGGATTGCCACCTGAAGACACATGGCGTGTGGAGGTTGGAAGTCTATGGTGGATGTATCCTGGAAGGCTACACTTGAATAAGCATGAGAAAATGATAACAAGAAATGTGGGGGGACCTGGGATTCGAACCCAGGTCCCAGTAGTGACCAAGCACGTCATCAACCACCAAGGCACTGCGTTGTCTTTGTTAATATAATATGTAACAAACATAAAATATAGAAATCACGTCCATGCTGGATTTTTTTTTTAAAAAGTGCTCTACGTTTGAATGCACCAACCATGTTCTTCCACGTAATCATCTTCTTCGCGTTTCCTGAAACAAAAAACAAACAAATAACGGGGTTTTTTAACCCCCATAATGCTGAATGGCCAAAAATAGCGAATAGGAATCCAGGGCATATAAATATGGCGCGAGGTATCCAATGTCTTCGTCTCACTTAGGTGGTTTCAACCATGCGCGTCTTGAGGTCTGATTTTACAGTATGTGAAAAGCCCTAATTCAAAAGCTTGAAAACCCTAAGATTTAACCATGGTGATTTGCGTTTCAGGGGCTCTCAAAGCAATTGAACCCTACCATTAGCTTCACCTGAATGCTATGAACACAAAATGATCCACAAAAGATGTTAACAATGTATGAATAATGGTATGCGTTTCTGGAAAAAATATTCAAACCGTGTGACTTGTGCTGGGCGTTTCCTTGAGTATTGGAGCTTGTTTATGATTGCAATAGGTTCTGGAGACTCCCAACAATGTATTTGAACCTTCAAATCTCCTTGAAATGGTCTGGAAGGTAGAATTAGGATTTGACTTTTTTGCTTGGATTTGTGAATTTGGTTATGCCGTTTCAATGAACTCTAGGTCGTGAATGAGGTCTGAAACATTTTCCTATGTATGTATGAATGCAATTAGGTCACTTTAAGAGCCAATGATCCATTGCAATGATGTTTTTGGATTTATTCATAACCACCATTAAAGCATTTTCCAATTTTGTTCAAATTTGAATTTTCATGCTTAAAATGGCCCTAGCACGAAATTGGTAGGTTGTTCATGACACATAAAAGTCATTCAACTCAAAAGATGTTATTTAATTAATTGTTTTGATTTTATTTGAATTTTATGGATTTAAAATGAATTAAATCAAATAAAATTAAATAAAAATAAAAAAATTAATGTTTAATCTTGAATTTGATCATGGGACACGTGGGTGGCATGACAAGGCTGAATCAAGTGGAAAAAGTGGGCCCTTTTGCCAAAAATCAAGGATAGTTGACTTTTGCCTTTTCACAAAAATTTCCCAACTTCTCCAATGTATATCTTGCTCAATTTTGATCATATGAACATGTTCTTGGACATTTTGGAAAGGTATTGAAGTCCTCTAACCAATGCCTTTTGTCCCATGTCATTTTGATTTACCAATCTCAAGTTATGGTCTTTGACTTAAAATGCCTTTTTGTTGACTTTTGAAAATAACCTATAATGTTGAAATTGATAACTTTTTGTGAGAGCATTTCTTGGACTTGGAATGTGAAGATGAGTTGTAGGAAATGTCATCCCCTTCAAAATGAGCATTGGATGGTATTTTTTTGATGAACCATGAAAAAGTTATGCCTTGGTCAAGTTGCAGTTGACTTTTCAGCTGTCCAAAAATAGAAACTTTTGCATCTTGATGATTTTTGAACCATTCTTGTGAAATCATGGTCAAGATTTGACCAAATGATGATCGTGGCTTCAAAATAAGATGTTGACCAAAAATTTTGACTTTTGACTGCCAAATGACCATTTTACCCCTATAGTTGATTGTGGAGCAATTAGGGTTTTTGACTGTGCAACTTGACCTTGTGAGCCTTGCAACTTGGCATGTAGGTGCTTGACAATGTGTATAGGCATATGTGACTTGATTGAGCCCTTGAAAACCTCATCTTCCTTGAAGGAACCAAAACCCTAATTTGACTGGCTTAGGAGGGTGTTTGAACTGTGCAACCCTTGAGTAGACTAGAGCAAATTGAGATGATGCTTGACAAATCTTGAAGAATATGGGAGGGAAAATTTTGGGGTACAACAAGTAGGTAGAATGTTCCTAGTTGCTTGCTCATTTTCAAACCAAAACATCCTTGCTATTTTCAAAAACAAACACCAACACTTTTAAAAAAACATCTTTCAAACTTGAAACATTTTTAAAAGATCAACACTTTGTATACATTCTTACGAACGAGAATCATTAAAAAGTTTTCCAAAACGATGGGGCCTTTTCAAAATACTTTCAAAAACCACACAAAGCACATTTTCAAACAAAAGCAAGTGATCTAGCAAGCAAATAAGAGCCCGTAGATAACTACGGATGAAAAGGGTTCTAATACCTTCCCTTTTCATAATCTACCCCCCGAACTCAAGAAAACAATCTCAAAGGTCTTTCCTGTTCTTTTAAACCTTTCCTTTTGGATAAAAGAAAAGTCGGTGGTGACTCTTACTAACCGCAACACTTGCGATCAAATACAAAACAACCAAGTCAGTTCTCCCACAGTGTTACAAATACGAAGAGTAGAACGAATATAATCGAACACCTGATGAGCCAGAACATCCAACAGACAACAAGAAACACCCGATGAGCCAGAAACATCTAACGGACAACAAGGCCACCTAGATTACCAGCCAGACTGAAAGATTATGTTTTGGGTAACGATAATGACCCATCTGATGAAGAGATTATCAACTTTTCTTTATTTGTAGATTGTGAGACGCTAAATTTTGAAGAAGCCTCAAGTGATGAAAATTGGAGAAAAGCCATGAATGAAGAAATCAATGCAATTGAGAAGAATCAAACATAGGAGCTGTCAGAGTTACCGACAGACAAAAAATCAATAAGAGTGAAGTGGGTGTACAAGACAAAGTACAAAGCCAGTGGTGAGATTGATCGATTTAAAGCAAGTTTGGTGGGTAAAAGGATACAAGCAAAAGCCAGCAACTAGATGTGCTACTCAAACAATATGGATGAGAAGAATTTTAAAAGTGATGCATCAGAAGCAGAATAGTCCTGCAAAAATATATTGTGACAACAAGTCAGCTATTGCACTAAGTAAGAATTCGATTTTTCATGGACGGTCCAAGCATATTGATATTTGGTTTCACAAGATAAGAGAGTTGATAGTTGAGAAAGAAATGGTGATTGAGTACTGTCATACTGAAGAACAAATGACAGATATTTTTTCAAAACTACTAAAAATTGAGTTATTTTACAAGTCGAAGAAGATGCTTGGAATGGTACAAACTTGATTTAAGGGAGGCAATGTAGGAATTAAATCACGTAAAAGAGAATAGAAAATTTCTACAAGCCAGTTGCAACTAGAAAAATTTCTATAAGCTAGTTGCAACTAGAAGCTTCACTTGGATAAAGTGAGATTTACTTAAGTAATAGCATGACATGTGATTTATTACCTATTAAGCAAAAATGCAATTGGACAAAGTTGTAAACCGCCTTAGTGTTTTCTTAATGACCAAGATATAGGATCCTTACTTGATAAGTAAATGAAGCCTGTATAAAGGCATGAGAGGTTATTCTGTAACATGTATCAGTTTTGTGAAAATTAAATAGAACAAAAAGAGTTCAAATTACTCTTGCTCTTTCTCTTTTTTTATGTGTGTGAGTATTTGAGAATTTTATTAAAAGTCCTATTTAATACACTATGTCAAACAAGCACATAGACAACACTTTTTTGGCCATAGACAACGCTTATAAGCGTTGCATATTCCCGCGCTGTTGTAACCCTAGGCAGCGCTTTTAGTCTATGTGAGAGCGTTGTTTAATGTAGACCTTAGACAATATTTTATTTAATAAGAGCTTTCTAAAGGCCCCTATAGGTAGTGCTTTTAACAATGTAAGTGCTTTCTATAGTGTGCCTATAGCAGGGATTTCACTTTAGACAACGCTTCCTCAAGTGTTGTCTAAAGTGAAAGCGCTGCTATAGACACACTATAGAAAAAGCGTTGTCTAATATATTCTTTTTTCTTTTATATTTTAGGCAAGTGCTGTCTAAAGTCCCCTTTTAGGCAGCGCTTGTTATTTCACAAGCGTTTTCTATTCCCCATAATAGGAAGCGCTTTTTGGTTTAAAGCGTTGTCTAATGTTAATGAAATTTTTAATATATTCAACTTATATTTTAAGCGCTCTGTACACATAATCACTTAAAATTTAAGTCTTGTCTTTAAAATTTGCACCAAAATTTATAAATTTGAATCTTCAATCCAATAAATATGCACCAAATTTGCATATTTATATATACAACTTTAATCTAACAATTTATATATACATAAATACAACTTAAAGTGTTCAATGATTTATATAAACATAAATTTAAATATTTACATATACAACTTTATAAACAAATAAATATGCACCAAATGTACATATTGTTATCTTCTAGAGCTGCTATATTCTACTATCTTCTCTACAAACAACAACAATGAAGAATCCTAAATGAATCTATATATCTTCTACATATGCACCTAACTGAAACAAAACAAGCTATATATATATATATATATATATATATATATATATATATATATATATATATATATATATATATATATATATATATATATATATATATATATATATATATATATATATATATATATATATATATATATATATATATATATATATATATATATATATATATATATATATATATATATATATATATATATCAGAATCAAGCTATATATATAACACTTAAAAATAAATGTAACAAAAACAAATCAAGATTCATACAAACAAAATTCCCGGATTCATACCATGCATACAAACAAAACTCCCCGATTTCGTCCATACTTACAATCAAAATTCCGTTATAACCCACCATTAAAAATTCCCCAATTCATACATACAAACAAAATTCCCCGATTCCGTTATAACCCACCATTAAAAATTCCCTGATTCATACCATACAAACAAAATTTCCATCTCAATAACAAAAAAGACATTGCAGTAATTTACTACACTGTGACGACATAGTATCTCATTAACTCAAACTTATATATAC
The DNA here is from genome assembly GCA_948472305.1 of Vicia faba. Classification (NCBI taxonomy): domain Eukaryota; kingdom Viridiplantae; phylum Streptophyta; class Magnoliopsida; order Fabales; family Fabaceae; genus Vicia; species Vicia faba. The sequence goes on along the minus strand of OX451739.1, from coordinate 223,774,587 downwards.
TCAAAATTCTCATCAATGAAAGTGTCACAATACCTTATAAAATTCTCATCTCAATAATGTATTGACACTGTGATACGGTGGGAGAACTGACTTGAGGTGTTTTGCGTTTGTATTCGCAAATGTTGCGGTTGAGCAAGAGTCGCCACCGACTTTTCTTTTATCCAATAAGGAAAGGTGAAAAAGCACAAGAAATACATTTAGAGATGTTTTCTTGAGTTAGGGGGTAGATTATGAAAAGGGAAGGTATTAGCACCCTCTTCATCCATGGTTTTCCATGGGCTCTTAGTTTCTTGCTAGATCACTTGCTTTTGTTAAAAAAATGTGTTTTGTATGGTTTTTGAAAGTATTTTGAAAATGTGCCATCGTTTAGGAAAACTTTGTAATAGTTCTCGTTCGTAAGAACGTATACAAAGTGTTGAGCTTTTGAAAATATTTCAAGTTTGGAAAGATGTTTGGAAAGTGTATGTGATTGTTTTGAAAATAACAAGGATATTTGTTTTGAGAGTGAGCAAGCAACTAAAAGTAATCTACCTACTCAAAAGGTCTTAGATGTGCTTTTCCTTCTCCTTTAGATGTTGCTATCTTACCATTGTTTTGGTAAGAAGCCCTATCGTTGGATGTGAAGGGACGGGCGTTGGGTCATCGTATGATTATGATAGTAATGTTGTGAGATGACTTAGCACTTTTCTTTAGGGACTAAGATCATTTTGAAATGCAACTTTGATAGCATCATCGAGGGACTATGATCTTGTATTTTTTTGATTTGTTTGTGCTAAGACATCCCCATGCATAACATGGCCATTTTGTAAGGCAACAAGTGGAATTACCCTAAGGGTGTAAATGTGCGAGTGTGTTTGATTGCATGCATTTGTCTTTGATTTTTGGTGGTCTACTTGTTGGTTTTATCTTGGCATACTGTTTACCGTGGAAATTGGTAAACAACCGCTGATCTTCCAAAAGGTTACTTATTTGGTGACTCGCAGGATCGATCAGATTGATCCTAAGACATGGTTGATTTTATGGAGTTTGACTAATCCTAATGGTGATTAATGACGGTAAAGTAAAGACACTTTAAGTAAATTGCATGAAGAAAAGCTTGATAGAATAAATAAAAGCGTTAAATAAAAGGCTTCGACGGATATGAGTAAATGAAAAGCAATAAAGTGCTTGAATATAAAAGACTTTGATTAATTTAAATGGTGTTTCACACATACATTCTCAACGAATCTTTCGCTCACACTGGGTACTTGAATCTAGATGAGTGAGTTGTATAAAATGATGAACACCCTGAAAACTACGTGAACAACTAGTATTTATACTAAAACAAATCCTAAGTAACCGTTGGGCAGTTACGCCGCTTCGAGATGACGCCACATGGCACGCTCACAACATTCGACGCTCCTGATCTCGGCACGTTGCACTTGGTAACTGCTGGGAACCGTTTTCCCTCCAAGCATTCAAATCTCAAACCGTTCGACCCTGGGCATCAAGTACCTTTGTCGAGAGGTTCCTTCGACGTCGAAGACGACAAGATTCCCACTTAAAGGAAATTCTCTAAGTACCTTGTCATTCTCTGATGAGCCTTCGACAGGATCAGCTGGTCGAAGCCTTCTTATGTAGGAAACTCTTCTGACTCATAACTAATGGTCTATATTGATAACAAACAAGGGTGTCGAATTTAGGAGTCAACAAATTGCCCCCCAAGAATGTCTTATTTTGACGCTGAAAAGAAAAAGGCATTCTTTGAGATTCCACTCGACACCTGTTCTTCACTCTTAGCCACAGATTAGTTTGTGCGCTTTTCGCCTCCTACCAACCAACTGACAATCTCAAAAAGCCATCATTCCACCTGTTCCTAAGACGTCACTTCAGTAAGGCGTTTGGTACGCCCAATGTCCTTTCACAGATTGTCATCATGACGATTCCCCGAAATCGAGGATGCATGCTGCACCGCTTCCGTTCTGCAGAACGGCTACATCACCAAATGAGCGCCACGTGCCCCACTCTTGTCTGAGACATTAAATGACCTCGAGTCTTGTGATTTTCCAATCACTATAAATAGCACTAAGTGCCCCTCGTGGGACTCTTTATGCTTTCCTTCATCCAAGCCTTAAGTCGAACAAAAATTTCAGCAAGAACCTTTGTTCTTCATCCATCTTCATCTCAAACCAAAAAATGGCTTCAGGTTCTCGTTCTTCCAATGTTCCCAGTTCTAACACTCCCTCTAAAACTGCTCAACCGACAATCTTTTCAACCGCTCCAATAGTTAACTCCATGGGAATGCGAAGGGTTCCCGAACCCATGGGAGATGCTGAGCGTGAGACTTACTCTTCTCAACTGCTGATTCCTGTTGGATATTCCAACCAGGTTTTCGCCATGTCTGGTCCTCTATCTGCATGCATCGCTGACCCAACTAAGATCAAGGGTTTCTTCCCCGTGCATGAGGCACTCAAGCCCATTGGGTGCTCCAAAAAGGCGACAGACGATAACGAAGATCCTGCAAAAGAAAAGATAGATCTTTGTTTCTTCAACAGAGGGGTTAGGGCTTTTAGGTCTAGCCCTAGCCTTACACCAGAATACAACGCTTGGCTCGACAAGATGGAGAAAAGCCAGGCTTCGATTTGGAAGAACATGGGGATTTATAACCTAGTCATGCTATCAAAGACTGGTCTCAACTATTCTCCTGAAATGCTGGTAGCTTCTTTGCTATTTTGGGACTATACTCACTTCACCTTCCACCTGCCTTGTGGAATGGTAACACCCACTCTCTTCAATGTGGCTGCCATTACTGGTCTTCGACCAACTGGGGATTACTTTGACCCAGAGGAAATGTCTGAAGACCATATTGGGTTTTCAGCCACCAAACCCACTTACACCACCTACACCAACCACTATCATGACAAATCGACGGCTGTGGTGACGGACGTGGAGCACATTGCGTTTCTAGCCCTTCGGCTGTCACGCTTCGTGTTCTGCACGAAATCTCTATAGGTGACGAAGAAAATGGTCACCCTTTCTACTCAGCTTCATCACGGTCAAAACATCTGTTTGGTCGAATTAATACTGGCGAACCTATATGAGTCGATAAGCAGTGGGGCGACTCTATTAAAGGTAATAGAAAATAGATCCATCTTGCTGCTCGCTGGACCCTTCTGGCTACTACAACTATGGCTAAACGCCACTTTTGAGTCTTTTCTACCCCAGAAGGCTCAAATAAACGAACAGGCTCCTGAGATAGCCAGAAGGCGTATCGAAGGTACCAGGCTGGCTTTACTGACTCCCACTGAGGATGGGCTGGAACTCCAAAAGATCTTTGCAAACTTCGTTCAGATGTTTGCAGGGAGGAAGGAATTTACCTCGACCATGGCTCCTTTCGCCCGTCGAAAGTTTGGTCCAGGGTGGTTCACCAGGCCCCATCCCAAGTCATCAGAGGATCCTCACCTCGAAGAGCACACAACACTGTGGGAAGCATTTCTCACTCCCAGGATAATGCCATTGCGCTTCAAGAGTTCAAAGAATCATCTGAGCCTGATTGCTTATCAGCCAAATCTTGTCTCTTGACAGTTTGGCATTATCCAATCGCTTCCTTCTCCCATTTACCCTAGGGAGAAATCAGTGTTGTACTTTTGTAATGATTACACTGAGGATGCTGCTACCAAGCACATTGGTAGGTACGCTGGTCGGACTGTACTTTCATTGTTCGACTACCAACTCAACTTCCTCTATTCACCATCTTTTGAAGACTGGTGGAAGAGTTATTATGTCGAAGAATTCTTCGATGAAAAGGATTTCGCGGATGAACTCCAGAAGTCCTTCGTTTTGGTTCTCGACAAAATAAAGAAATGTATGTTCACTCTTCAAATTATATTTGTCTTTCCATTTCGACTTATAACTTGTGAACGTGTCTTCTTTCAGTTGTTCGAAAACCTGTGACAAAGAAAGCCACAGACAACCATTAGGGTGGAGGTCCCTCTACAAAACCTCCAGCACAGGTAACCAAATTTTCCTTGTTTCCTGCTGGTTTTAACATCCTGGTTTTCAATGTTGCGCTCTAAATCAACTCCATTTGGGGGTTTCAGGAACTTGCGCCTAAGAAACGACATGCATTAACGGTCGAATCTGCGAGTGGCGACGAGGATGAATCTCCCCCAGTTCCTCTCAAACGGAGAAAGGTGAAGAAGGCTGCCCCTGCTCCTGAGCCTCGACCTACGATCAAAATCAAGGTCGCAGGGAAAAAAACTAGGCCACCTCCTGTGATCATCGAAGAGCCCACGGAGGAGGAGCTGAACGTCTTGCTCAGCAAACCCGTTGAGAGTGATAACTCTAGCCCTGGGGCTGAAGTTCCTCTACAGGTAGTGCCTCCGACCACTTTTAACTTAAGTGCCGACGATCACGTTCGATTGTGTATCTCTCTAAACCAGAATATTTTTCCTCTTCTATTTTCAGGAGACCGCTGGAACTTCAGCACCAACTGGACATCCTGGAGAGGGTTCCGGTTCCTTTGTAAACAGCGCGGGGGAACCCATTCACCATCCTTCCTCCTTCATCAGTTCTGCTAACGAAACAAATCGAACTTCAGAGCCACAAGACTCTGCTGACCATAGTAGACAACGAGAGGAGGAACTGGTGGATGATGAAGTCCTTGCTGAAACATAGGAACACCAGCAAGAGGAAGCTCATGTGGTCAATGAGACAGAGGAGCAACATGATGAAGAGGGTCATGTTGATGCTGACGCTACTGAACAAACTCAGCCCCAAGCCACCACTGCTGTAGGAACGACCACCTCGACAAAGCCCAGGTCTAAAGAAGACTTGGCCCTTTTGAAGAAAACTGATCCAATTGGCTACCTGAATGCCATCATTGAGAGTAGGGAGAATTCATCTGACCCTAGTCATGATGCTTCTACTGCATCAGGGAAGTCCACATCGACTTCTCCTCTTGATGAGGTTTTGAAGATGGTCAAGGCTCAGTTCTTCAAAAAGGATCTAATGAAGGCTTTGGAGGGGGATCCTACTGCCCCGTCTTGTCTGGGAGCTGTTCTGGGTGAAGTTGATTTGCTTGCTGTTTCTCCAGAAGTTTCCATCTTCATCTTGGAGTTATACTCCATCATTGACCAAGTCTCTGCGGATTATAGACATCGAAGGGGGTTCAACAGCCAACTCGAAACACTACATGGCAAGAGTTCTTCTGCTTGGACCGAAGTAGCTGAATCAACTTCTCGAATTGCAGAATTGTCGAAACAGAAGACATCCAAGCAGCAGGAAATCGACGCCATAGATCAAGATAACGCCTCTATAAAGGCGCAGATCGAGAAGTTGGAGGCCAAGTTAAATGCTAACACCAAGCGCAAAGAGGAACTCCTTTCGACTGTTTCGGACGCAGAGAGCCAAGATGAAGTTACCCGAGGCTTAGAGTTCGCTGAAAGGGCCCAAGCCCTTGACGACCAGATTGCCAAACTTTCTCAGGCAACTGCCTTGTGTAACAAACGGCTGGAGTTGCAGCAAGCCAAATATCTTCGACTTAAAGCTTCCATCCCTTTCTAATTTGCTCAGCACCTCATTGACCATGTACTGTAATATTTGTAATACAATGCAACCATTTTGGTTAATCAATATATAATTTTCCATTTTGGCTCTTTATGGTTAACTTGGTCATTAACTGTTATTTATTTTGATCTCTTGGAGCATAGGTTTATATTTTTTCAAATATTTGTCGTTTACTCTCAAGAGTCTTTTATCTTCGCCTAACTCTTCAACCTCATAAGCTCCACCAGAAAAAATTTGGATAATTCTGAACGGTCCTTCCCACTTGGGTGACCATTTTACCATGCTTCGATCTCTTCGATCCATGGGGAGAATCACCTTCCAAACTAATTCTCCAGGCGAGAATGCCTTAGGTTTTACTTTTTTATTGTAAGAGTCTTCCACTCTTTTCTTCTGAATTCTCAGTAGGTCGAGAGCGCATAGTCTTTCCTCGTCTAAATCTACTAGTTCGTCTAACATCATATCCCAATAAACCTCAGAGGGAATATCTTGCTGTCTCTGAACCCTTGCTGATTGAAGACAAATTTCCGCTGGCAGTACTACGTCATGACCGAAAGTTATCCGATATGGTGTTGTACCTGTGGCTTCTTTTGGGGACGTTCGACAGGCCCACAAGATCTGGTCTAACGTCTTATGCCAATTTTTTGGCTTCTTTCCTACATGCTTTTTTATCAGGCCGATCACTATTTTATTCGCTGCTTCGACTTGACCATTTGCCTGTGCATAATAAGGTGTTGATGTTAGGAGTCTAAAGCCTGTTTCTTGAGCGAATTCATGCATCTTTCGACCAGTAAACATTGATCCTTGATCAGTCGTTATAGTCTCAGGGATTCCAAATCTATAGATAATGTTCTTTTGAATAAATTCAATGACATTTTCTTGGTCTGCATTGACTAAAGGGATAGCTTCGATCCATTTAGTGAAATAATCAATGCCTACCAGTATATACTTCTGGCTCTTTGATGATGCTGGTCGAATCTCTCCAATAAGATCCAACACCCATCCTCTAAAAGGCCAAGGTTTCACTATTGAGTGAAGTTCGCTTGCTGGTACATGTTGGATGCCCGTATGGGCTTGACATTCCTGGAAACCCTTCGCGAACTCAACACAATCTTTCAAGATAGTGGGCCAGTATAGTCCTTGTCGAAACAACAACCATTTCATCTTATGGCCTACTTGGTGAGCCCCACATGCTCCAGCGTGCATAGTCGAAAGGGCTATGTATGCTTCAGTTTCACTTAAGCACTTTAGCAATACCCCTTCAGGCGTCTTTTTAAATAACTCATTACCCATGAGTACGTAACTCAACACCGTATATTTTATTTTTCGTTCTGTCAAAGCTGCTGGATTTTGTAGATAATCTACAATGGGTTTCCTCCAATCTTGCTCTGACAAATTGTCTATGAACGATATTTCAAAGTTCCTTTGATCAGCATACCCTAGTCTTGTTGATTTCAAATCTGTTGGAGACAGGCTGGTTGCTTTTATTTTTTCTCGAACTTTGATTGCTCTTTGTAATCTCGTTTTTGAAATTTTGTACCCAGATGCAATCTGTGCCAAATCATTGGCTACTTGATTTTCCAATCTAGGTATGTGTCGAATGTTAACCACTTCGAATTTTTTCAATAAACGATTTGCTATCACAAAGTACATAATAAGATTTTATCTTATGCATTTATACTCTTTTGTGACTTGCTTAATGACTAACTCTGAGTCTCCCATTATTTCGACTCGAGTTGCCCCCAATTCCAACAATATCTCAAGGCCAGTAATTAGAGCTTCGTACTCAGCCTCATTGTTCGAACAAGTACCTGCTATCTTGTACTTGAATATTGTTGGAATTTTTTCTGGAGAAATAATCAAGACCCCTACTCCTGTTCCATCTTTATGGCTGGAACCATCGAAGTAGAATTTCCAAGGCTCTATCTCCACGTAATTTATATTTTCAACCTGAATTGAGTGGTCGACTATAAAGTCTGCTACCACTTGCCCTTTTACTGCCCTAAGAGGCATAAAGGTCAATGAATACTCAGTTAATGCTAGCGCCCACTTGCCAATTCGGCTGTGCAAGATGGGTTTCGACAACATGTATTTGAAAACACAAAAATGAGACGAAACATACACATCAACTGGTTTTATATATTGTTTGAGCTTTGTACAAGAGAAATAAAGACATAGACATAATTTTTCAACTTCGCTATATCTAGTTTCTGCATCGTTCAAAACTCTGCTAAGATAGTAAATGGGTCTTTCGACTCCATTTTCATCTTCTTGGGCTAACATGCTTCCCAAAGTTTTGTCGGATGCAGCTATGTACAATCTCATACTCCTGTTGCTGCAAGGAGGCACCAAATAGGTGGCTTGGTGAGATACCCTTTGATCTTGTTGAAGGCTTCTTATTGCTCTTGCCCCCACTCGAATCTTTCCTTATTCAATCGAAGTAAGGGTGAGAAGGCTTGAGCTTTTCCACTTAGGTTAGATATGAATCTCCTTAAGAAATTTATCTTGTCCAACAGAGATTGCAGTTCCTTCTTGTTCGTTGGCGCTTTCGCTTCCAAGATTGCCTTCGTCTTGTTCTGGTTGATTTCGATTCCTTTCTTGTGGACGAAGAAGCCCAAGAAATCTCCAGCTTTTACACATAACGCACACTTCAAAGGGTTCATTTTTAGACCATGTTCTCTCATTCTTTCAAATGATTGTCGAAGGTGGTCTATATGGTTCTTCCTGGAAACAGATTTTACAACAATATCATCAATATACACTTGCATAAAAGTGTTAATAAAATCATGGAAGATAGAATTCATCGCTTGCTGATATGTTGCCCCAGCGTTTTTTAGGCCAAAAGGCATCACTACCCATTCGTAAGTGCCTAAAGCCCCGGGGCATCGAAAAGCTGTTTTCGACACATCTTCTTCAGCAATGAAAAATTGATTATATCCTGAGTAACCATCGAGCATGCTCAGGTACTCATGGCCAGCGGCAGAATCGACTAGCATTTCCGCCACATGCATAGGATATTCATCTTTGGGTGTGGCAGCATTCAAATCTCTGAAATCTATGCATACCCTCAACGTAGCATTTTTCTTAATTACTGGCACAATGTTTGCAATCCATTCGACATACCTCGTAGCTCGTATGAATTTGCACTTCAGCAGTCTTTCGACTTCTATTTTGATCTTCGACAGTATTTTTGGAGCGAAGCGTCTTGGACTTTGCTTGACTGGCTTCTTCCCAGGTTTGATTGGCAACTGAAGTTCTACCAATCCTCTGTCGAGACCAGGCATCTCGTCGTAATCCCATGCAAAGCAGTCCTTGAACTCCTTTAACAAATGGATCACTTCAAACCTGAGCTCTGGGTCTATTTTGGCGCTGATGTAAGTTGCCTTTTTCTCTAACCCTTCGGCCAAGTTGATTTCCTCTAAAGGATCCTGTGCTAACATTTTGATGTTGTTCGCCAGGGGGTCCTTTTCGAATCCCAAAGGCTCATCGTCATAGATGGCGTCGAGCCTTTGCTCCTACATTCCTTCTGTCATGATATCAGGAGGTTCTGGGTCGAAATCCTTTCCAGGACCTGCAGAAGATATCTCTTGATCGTTGGCCTGAGTGGCCATATATTTTACTTCGGCTTCGAGAGCCGCTATCATCCTTGTTTCGGCTACATAAGCCGAAATTCGCTGCAGTGATTGTGACTCAGTCATTATCACTGAATTCACTTCCCCAACCAGTTGGTTGGATGTCAGTTAGCCCACTGAAATCAATGTGGGACAAGTCTTCTTTGTCCCATTGAAAACCATGCTCAGGGTGCAGGTACAAGGAACAAAAAGCATTTGGCGCTGGTGCCATGTCAAAGTCAGGTGCTAGGCATGGCCCAATGTGAGCCAAATTTTTGTCGAAGTCAGCTCTCCCCAGGTGATTTACTTCGCCCAAGTAATAGCTCTGATCCGCTTCTATATTTTCGACCATTCCATCAGGACGCCATAGTATTAACCTTTGGTGCATTGGTGATGGTACTACTCCAACACCATGTATCCATTCTCGGCCCAACAAAAGATTATAATTTGGTTTGGCCGATATGACCATAAACATAGTTGGTCGAAGGATGGATCCTACTTTGAGGTCTAGTTGGATCACACCCATAGTGGTCCCTATTCCGCCTTCATAATTCGACAGGATCGTGTTATGAGGCTTGATGTTTTCATCACTCTTGCCTATTTTTCTCAGCACGAAGTGAGGGATGGTGTTGATGGTTGCCCCACATTCCACCAAGATCTTATTTACGGTGGCTTCTTCGAGTTTTGCCCTTATGAATAAAGGCTTGAGGTGATTTTTCATCGCCTCAGTAGGTGGTTCGAAGAAACCATTTTGCTCTTCGGTACGGCCATTATCCATAACGAAGTAGCATACTGGCCTATGCTTGGCCATTTCTTGTTCGACTTCCCAGTCGTTCGATTCGACCTCCATCTGGAGGTTGAACTCTCTTGGCAAAACTGAGACTATATTCACCATGATATCTAGGGTGTCATCAGACTCAGAGCAATCTTCACCATCAACTTCGCCCTGGTTAGGCCATACCAGTCTATTGGTCACTGGTTGCCTCTCCAGAGGCTTTCTCTGCTTTCGCTGAGGGACATTTGAACTTGATTCTGGCTTTGGTTCATTGATAGCTTCCCTCTCAGCCTTTCGCCGCCTCTGGTATCTTCTCCATTGGGATCGAGACATGGGATTCTTTCCCTTGTAGTTACTTGATACCTGGGTCACTTTGGAGGCAACAACTTGAGGTTCTTTCTTGTGTGTCAAAGATGAACCTCTTGTCACTTCGAAGGAGTGCCACCTTTCTTCGCTCGGTCTCTTTCGACCTGATATTTTATGCCACGTATCAACTGGCACATTGGTCGGAGGCCTGAAAGTCAGTGGCCTCTTTTCTTGATTTGAACCCTTTTGGTAGGTTCTTCCGGGGTCATGTCGAACATCAACACCTTCCCTTCTTCTGTTTGATGCTCTTACACCTTGGATGTGTTCAGCAGCTTTCTTGTCGAAAATCGAGCTGCATCGAGGACACAGCATCACTTCTGACTTCTTCTTCTGGCATCTTTGCAGGAAATCTGCCAGATTTTCGTTTTCCCGAGGGAAAGCCGTTTTGTTTGCTTGCTCTTGCCTAATGTCCTCCTCTGAAGCTTTCGATTCAGAGATTTCGACCATGTTGACATTCATGGTGTCTTTGGTAGCAAGAGTCATCTGCTTCATCTGGGCCTCCAGGTCTTCTGTCTGGCCTTGGACTGCAGCCAAGTAGGAACTGGGTTTAGCTCCAGATTTTGAGGCTCCACCTGTCTCCAGTCTTGGGCCTTCAACAGCTTTTTGGACTGCTTCGATTGTTTTTCTAGAAAGATTCCCAGAAAAACTGCCAAAGATTGGCATGTTGATATGATCCTTGGTGACTTCGACCATAGTTATTCCTGGCCTTTTCACCTGACTTCTGGACGCCTCGATCACATTCACCTCTTAAGGTTCAGCATAATGGGCTTGAGCCTACAAAGGGTTAGAGTCCACAGTCATGGGGGTCTTATCGGCGAATTTCAACCTCCCTTCTTCGATAGCATTTTGTACGAGATCCCTGAAAATAAAACATTGAGATGTTTTATGGCCCAGAAAATTATGATATTTACAAAAGCCTCTTTTCCTTCATTGATCAAGAGGAGGCACTTTTACCCCTGGGGGTATTATCATTTCGCCATCTTTTACAAGTAAGTCAAAAATTTCATCACATTTTGTAATATCAAAACTGTAAGTCTTTTTAGGGAACCTATCGTTGGCCCTTTCAGGACCAGTGGGGTTTTTTCCACTTGAGGGGACTAGTAGTTTTCAAGAGTATGGTGGCCCTTGTTTTAACTCCGCTAAATCGACCTCACTTTCTTCGACGGTTATAGGTTCGTCGAATATTTCTGGATCTTCATCGTCCATTTCGACATATGCTATCCTTTCTCTTTTATGAGTTTTTGTCGCCCTGGCTTTTTCAGCTTTAAGGCGTTCTACCTGTCGAACCCTATCGGCCAATTGGGCCATGTCTCTCAGGTATTGAGTGTCTAATTTCTTCCTAATGGAATAATCTAGACCTCCTGCGGCTATTTCGACTAACTCATGTTCTGGCACTTGCGTAAAGCATCTTGCTTTGAGCAACCTAAACCTATTTAGATATTCGTCTATAGGTTCAGTGAATCGCCTCTTTACACTGGCCAATTCTTTCAGGCTTATCTTGGTTTGTCCCATGTAGAATTGCTCATGGAACAATCTCTCCAGCTGGGTCCAATGGTGGATCGAATTGGGGGGAAGAGTTGTGAACCAAGTGAACGCGTTCTTTGTTAGGGAACTTGGGAAATACTTAATCCTCAGGTTTTCATTGTTTGAAATCTCTCCTGCTTCGATCAAGTATCTCGCCACATGTTCGACAGTGGATTCTGTCGTGTCCCCTGAAAATTTGGTGAACTTAGGGACTTTGCATCTAGGAGGTAAGTCTGTTTGTAACACATATTCTGACAGTGGGGATGTGAAGTTGGGCCTACGGAAGCCCGTATTCATCCCATTTTGCATCATGATTCTTTCGATCATGGCTGTCAAGTTATTTTCCAAACCAATATTCTGGTATTGGATCTGTTGAACTACTTCGTCAGCATTTTGGTTTCTATTGACTATCCTTACTTCCGGGGCTATGACTCTAGGTTCTTCGACCCCGGGTTGTTCCATTCGCATCCTAAGGTTTTCTTCGACAGGCTGCTGGACTTGGTTAATAGTGGTTTCTTCCTCTAGAAGTATACCTTGGTTCCCCCATATCTGTGCCCTTTGGGGCTGTCGAATAGGTTGGGGTACCCCAAAAAAGTCGGCCAGACGCGCCATTTGCGCTGTCATTTGCTGATTCGACTGAGTGGTATTTTGTATTAGAGGATTTAGCACTGTGCTTAAAGTTTGTGCCAACATTTGAACCATATCGTGGTTGCTTTCGTCCATTTGCTGCCTCAAGACTGCTGTCGAGGCATTCGTAAGGCCATGCATTACTTGGGACGTTCCTCCTAAGAGTTGGGTCCTACCTCTGTTCGCCATACCAACTCCAGAACCTTGGAGTGGCGAAGAGGCGCTCACTAAAGGGTCTAAAAAAATGGACGCAACATTCGTCAGGCTAGCCAATTCAGAAGTTGGCATGCCCCAGAGTGGTTCTCGATTTAGACCGACTATCGAAAAACCTGGGGGAACATAAGGCCTAGTTCCTTAGTTTCCCCTTGGTGGGGGAGTTCCAATAGGCATTCTGGGGCCAGTAAATGGAGGTAATGGCCCCGTTTGTGTGACCGTTACTGCTGGTGTTGAACCAGCGGTTACCATTTCACTTACGGTTGGGATGACCGTTGTTCCCACGTTTGTTTGTGGGATTTCGCCATTGTTTGGTGGATTCGCCATCGCTTCACTTCTTCTCCTAGTATTGGTATCGTTGGTGTATATCCTACCACTTCTCAATAACATGCAATACTCTCGAAAAAGGAGGATATTTTGTATAAAATGGTTAAACTTAAAAATCAACACAAGGTCCCATCAGGTGTGCCAATTTGTTTACTGTGGAAATTGGTAAACAACCGCTGATCTTCCAAAAGGTTACTTATTTGGTGACTCGCAGGATCGATCAGATTGATCCTAAGACATGGTTGATTTTCTGGAGTTTAACTAATCCTAATGGTGATTAATGACGGTAAAGTAAAGACACTTTAAGTAAATTGCATGAAGAAAAGCTTGATAGAATAAATAAAAGCGTTAAATAAAAGGCTTCGACGGAGATGAGTAAATGAAAAGCAATAAAGTGCTTGAATATAAAAGACTTTGATTAATTTAAATGGTGTTTCACACATACATTCTCAACGATTCTTTCGCTCACACTGGGTACTTGAATCTAGATGAGTGACTTGTATAAAATGATGAACACCCTGAAAACTACGTGAACAACTAGTATTTATACTAAAACAAATCCTAAGTAACCGTTGGGCAGTTACGTCGCTTCGAGATGACGCCACATGGCACGCTCACAGCATTCAACGCTCCTGATCTCGGCACGTTGCACTTGGTAACTGCTGGGAACCGTTTTCCCTCCAAGCATTCAAATCTCAAACCGTTCGACCCTGGGCATCAGGTACCTTTGTCGAGAGGTTCCTTCGACGTCGAAGACGACAAGATTCCCACTTAAAGGAAATTCTCTAATTACCTTGTCATTCTCTGATGAGCCTTCGACAGGATCAGCTGGTCGAAGCCTTCTTATGTAGGAAACTCTTCTGACTCATAACTAATGGTCTATATTGATAACAAACAAGGGTGTCAAATTTAGGAGCCAACACATACACGCCTAATTACTATACAGTATAAGGAAAACAGTAAATTGTGGAAAATGAAATTCTACGCTATTACAGTATTTAGGGGATGGGGGTACATATGTATGAATGGGGATTGCAAGTAAAAATAAACCCTAAGTTACTATTACAACCATATTGAAATGTACAATATAAGAAAGAAATGGACTTGTTTAGAAAATGTTTTTTGTCTTAAAGAAATAAATTAAAAGGAAAATATTTTTATGTTTTTTCATGTTAATAAAAAAAAGAGTTAATATTAAAAATGATGAAAAAGAAAATAAATGAAAGATAGAAACAACGTGTTGCTGCAAGCAAAACAACAAGGATCCGAAGTTCTAAAGTCAGCCGCGTGGTGACTCAAAAGGAAGCGTCAGAATCAGAAGTTTTGGATTGGTACACTCTGAGGTCCTACAAGAAATGTTAGAGCATAGACACAGAAATTATGGATAGCATTCAGACAGTGGGCCACAAGTAAGAAGTTATGTATTACACTAAAACAGTGAGCAAACGTCAACAGTTCAGTGTGTTATCAGCATGTAAAAATCGAAACTCTAAGTGTGTAAAAACAGTGAATGGAAACATCAGAAGTTCAGTGTATTTGACATGCAAGGAGAACTCAGAAGTTCTGTGTTATGTTAGGATAGTGAGTGAATCATCAGAGGTTCTGTGTGTGTTTAACAGTGAGAAAAATCATAGAAGTTCTGTGTGTTAAAACTATGAATGAACATCAGAAGTTTTAATGCTATATTTCAACACTCAATCAGCACATCAGCAATTTATTCAGTTCCTAACAATCAGCAAGTCAGGAGGATAAAAAGCATAACAATTTACAGAAATTCTAATCCTGATCCTGAGCCTAGCCTTAATCAAGAAGTTCTAATCCACAATTTTTCTACTTAAGCAATGATATGTACAACATTAATACTATGATATTTACATGTTAATGATGTTAATATGAAAAACAAGCAAAGTCAGAAAGACTTACCTTGAACTTGGAACGTGGGCTTGGAGCTTTGAGTTGCTGCCTCTGGATGTTCTAAGTCAGCAAGAGAGACGGAACAATGGTTATGTTCTTTGATTCAAAGAGGAGGAACAAAATGTTTTTGATTTGGATTTGCCAAGGTTTTCCCTGTTTTCTATTCTCTCTTTTGGCCAACCTCTCTCCCAAAAGCCAGCCCCTTGAACGTGTGATGGAGCAAAGTATTTATAGGTGCATTTGTTGTGATTTTTTTTTGGGGGGGGGGGGGGGGGGGAATGTGATTTGAACCTTTTTTGGCATCTTGTTCCCTTTCTTTTTCATCATTGTTTTCGTATGCTAGTTTGGTGCAATTAGGGGATGCAGGCGTAGGTTGAACTAGCTGTTGGTTATAGGTCTGCAGCAAGTTGTATAAACAAGGTTTTGGGATTTGGTCATGTTCTGACCAAAGCGTTGAATATAACCTTCATGTGCTGAAGCGCTGCCTTGTTCTTGAAGCAAGCATGGTGGTTGTCAGCAGGAATTAAGGAAAAGCAAAAAGCAAAGCATGGGCCTAGTATCAGAGTTTTCTATCCCAAGACAGTAGAGGTACACGTGGTGGAAATCCTTTGGATAAAGACTCAAAAGTGGTTGTGAGCATTAAATGAGCATTAAATGATGATGAGACTTATCACAACCAGAAATCCTGCAACCCGAGATTCTACACCAAGGCTTAGTTCTGGATCAGAAGTCCTGCTTCAGCGTAGCATCCAACCTCTGATCTTTGCATCTTCTGGCTCCAGCATGTTCTGAAGGAGAACATTGCTTCCATATATTCTGATTGAAGCATCATGTTCTGAACCATGTTTGCAACCTCTGACTGGAGATTTTTTTGTGAAAACATACCCAGAAGTTCTGACCAAACTCTGCCTTGATTGTGTCCAGAATTTGCTGAGTGTTATGGTGATAAGCTAGTCAGAAGTTCTGAAATTGTCATAATCCTTAAATAATTAGAAAAACTTCTAAGTACTTTAGAATTTGACTTTTCCAAAGTAGAATTTGACTTTTGAATTTCTTGATGAAACAAACTTCATATTCCAACATGTCTTGATGAAATATGATTTTTGGGATTTGATTTTGATTCAAAAGTCAAAGTTTCACTTTTCAGTATGTAAATGACCATTTTGCCCTTGTGAGTGATTTTATTGGAAAATTTGTAGTTCAAGGCTTGGAAACTTGATAGAAGAAAACCTGGGATCCAGGGTGATCCCTCGTGAAATGAGAGGGCAAATTTTAGGGTACAACAACTGCCCCTGTTCAATCTTCTTAAACCTGAAGAGTTAGATTGGTAATTCTGCCATTCATGACTTGAAGGTGGAAGATGATTGAACACTAGAGTGCCCAGAAAATTTGCACTCGAAGATGTGTTAGTTGATTATGTATGGAATGGGCTTAAATATGCCATTCAGAGAGATAATGGATAGTTGTTGGAGATGGGCTTAAAGATGCCATCCGAAGGTGATTGTATCTGGACTCAGGATGATGAAGGAATCTTGGACGATTACTACCTCAGCAGGATGATGAAGGAATCTTGGACGATTACTACCTCAAAAGGATGATAACTTTTATCTGTCGATCGATCTTTCCTGAAAAGGTAAAGAGTTAGTTGTATGCAATGTCATGATGTATGCATTGTGTAATGATGTTCTCAAAATAAATGAGATTTGTGTTATGTGTATTTTGTATGCATATGCTATGAATGTTGTTGAAATGTAATTTTGTCTTGGAGAATAAATCCTTGACAAGTGTTGGGGAGTTATTAAATCTCGGATTTCTGTTGAAGAGTAGGTGTGTCTTCAAAATTTTCTTAGAATGTTTCCACTGAGGATCCCTGTTTTGTTGAGGAGAACTATTTTGGGGAAAGTTGAAAACTCTATGGAGAGTGTTGATTCCTGCTTGGGGAAAAAGTTCAGGAGTCTCGATTGTCCGTTTCTCTACTGGGGAGTCGAAGTTGAACTGATATCTGGTCGGGTCTAGGTTTCACAGTAACTTGCTGGGGATTGTAGAGTAGTCTACTGGGAAAGAGGAGTTGTGGTCCTTTGATTTGTAGTAGTTGGAAAGGCAAACTCAAACTGGGGAATTTGTAGTTTGTTGGGTAAATAAACATTGTTGCCGGTCTGCTAGAGAGGTGATGACTTTGTTGGGGAAAGTCCTCGGGGATTTTTGAGGTTGTCTCAGCTGGGGAAAGGTTTTTAGAGGTTAAACTCTTGCTGGGAAATTATCCTATGAGAAGGACTTTGAGGAGACTTGTCATTGCCCCTAGCAGCAAGTGTTTGTGGCACTGCCTGGAAATGTTTAACTGTACGTAATCCTTTGCTGAGATTGACGTTCAATGCCCTAAGTGACGGAGATGGAGACCTGCCCCTGGTTACTCTGCACTTTGCGAGATTTTTTGGAATCTTGACTGGACTTCCCCAGGTGTGCTGGATAGTGACATGTCATGTCCCCCTGTTGATAGGAGATTTTTCAATGGAAGTGTCATCCTTCTTTAATTGATCTTGTTCACTGAGAGAGCTTTCGTTCACTGGATATTCATTGTGTGAATTTATCCGCTGTCAAACAAATAGCCATATGAAAATAGTGATATTCAAGTAATGAAAAGTTTATGCTTGTCTTGAAGTTTTGAAAATGCTTTTTTAGAAAGTAAAGAAGTTTGTAATTCAACTTTGGATTTTGAGTAAAGCCTTACAGGAGTCAGGATACCTTTTGTAACAGTATACTTTCGAACTAACCCATGCTTCAATTAGGACTTTTGAAGGGTTGTAACGTGGCCTTGTTCACGGTTTAAGAAACAAAGTATAAAGGCTCAAATGTATTTGTACCCACCCGTTCTTCATGATGTTCTTCAGTCCTAAGCTCAGTTAATTGTACGTTTGAACTCTAATTGAGTCTAGAATGACGTTTCAGTGATAGTTCAAACAAGTTAAGTTTGTCGGAAGGCAGTCATTTCTTGCAACATTTTTCATGTTGTTGAGGATTTATAGTGACCTCTTTTTTTTTTGTTATCCCTAATTTTTTCCTGACTGTTCTTGTTTTGAGATTACAGTCAGTGGGATGCCCCAGTTTTTCTCAAGTCTCCTTTGTAGGTTTTAACTTAGTGGGCTTTTCTTTTTGAGAGATAATGATTTCCTATGTGATAGGGAACCATCACCGTCTTTTGATTCCAGAAGAATGTTTCTTGACGTCATTCGTTGTATTACGAGATGAGAGTTTGCGGCTAAATGCGCGTTTGAATTAACTGAGAGACTACCCTGCCCCAGGTTTTGATTAAAGGTTTCAATTTGTGTTAAAACAAAAAACTTCTACTTCTTTGGCTCGAAGGGGTTGACTAGGGATTATCTTCCTTATAACTCCAGTTTTTAGGATTTGAAAAAAAACGCATGTACATCGTCAGCAAGGTCTGTTCAAAAGCATATTGTATGAGATTATGGCATTGTTTTCGTCATCCTCCCTCTAAAGGCTTGTATCTTTTAGCAAGAGTTGAATATCATAAAGAGAGTAAAAAGCATAGTTTAAATGTAATGAAAATGAGTGGATCAAATCAAGACAAACATATGCAATGCATTAATGAAACAAAGTTTGACATTAATAGATAATTGTTTGAACAACAAAAGAAATTACAATTGAAAATTCAAAATGAACAAGACGCTCTCAATGATTTGGCATACGAGCAGTGATTATGTTTGGAGTCTCCGGAGGGTCAAACTCGATCTCCTTGGAATCAATAAAGTCTTGAATCTTGTTCTTCAAAGTCCAACAGTCGTCGGTGTCATGTTCGGGACTGTCAGAATGATAGGCACATCTTACACTCGGATTGTACTTAGAAGAGGAGGTGTCGGGATTTTGAGGAGGATCCTTTAGCGTGATCAGTTTCAACTTCAGCAAATGTTGTAATGCTTGAGACAAATGCCTGTTGATGTTAGTGTACTGCCTTTCTTGATATCTTACCCTACGCCTATTTCTCTGTCTTTGTTGAGCAGGCGTGGGATTAGAGATCAGGATTGCCCCTACATGTTGATCATGACGATTATTTTGACCAGACACTGCTTTGGACTCTTTCTTCTCATTGTATGGCCTTTTCTGAGCATAAGAAGGTGTAGCTCCTTGGATCTTTCCACTTTTGATGCCAGCTTTGACCCTTTCACTGGTCAGTATTAGCTCGGTGAACCCGGACGAGGAGCTTCCAATTAGGTGTTTGAAGAAAGGCCCTGTCAAAGTTCTCATGAAGATGTCAATCAACTCCCTGTTAGTTAAAGGGGGCTGCACCCTACCAGCCAGATCTCTCCATTTTTGGGCGTACCCTTTGAAGCTCTCGTTGGAACCCATGCTCATGTTCTGCAATTACATACGAGTTGGTGCAAGATCAGCATTGTACTGATACTGTTTGTAAAAAGAAGCAGCTAAATCCTCCCAGGTGTGGATGCGAGAACTATCCAATTGATAGAAACATTCGAGTCGGGTCCCTACTAGGCTTTCTTGGAAGAAATGGATCCAAAGCTTTAGATCAGTTGTGTATGGTTGAATCTTACGGACATAAGACTTTAAGTGCATCTTAGGGCAAGAGACTCCTCGTACAAGACCAAGGTAGAGATTTTGAACTTTGGCGAAATGAACAGTTCATAAACTAAACCCATGTCTCCTAAATCCAAGCCAGGTATCCGCTGAATCTCCATAGCACTGAGGCGATCCTCCAACTGTTTGTACTTATCACCAGTGGGAGGATATTGTTCCTCAGAGTAGTCAACTTCAACTTCATCAATCTCCAAATTGAGGTCTTCTTCAAGACTACCCCCCATGTTGGATGGAGTTGAAAGATCTAGAGCTCCCTTGACTAGTCCTCTAGGTTTTCTTCCCAAGTTCAGGATGCCTATTGACTTCTTGGACTTTTTCTTCTTGTCTTTGAGAAGGAGATCTTTCAGGTCTTCTTTCCCCTTAGCCATAGCCAGGAACATTTGTTGGAATTGAGCGTTTTGAGCTTGGAGATCTTTCACCGTTTATTCCATATCCATCTTAGTGAAATAAACAGTAGGAAGATAAGGAAGCCTGTATGGGAGAAACCTGTCATGATATGATGCATGATATGTGGATGCATTTTTTCAAGGATCTCGCGGGGTAAACACAAGAAAAACTTAGAAGTTGAACTTTGATCAACATCTTTTATTGGAGAACTTTGTATCGGTGGATGTCCTTCCACGAGAATTAAGCTCACCATGTCAAGTGGGTCATAGCCCTTGACTCTGGTTCGTTGTATCTGATTTAGACGGTGTTTGGTTAGAGGAAACTAAATCCTCTTGCCCTTTGCTAGACATTTGGTTCATCGTAACCGGCACCACAGGCCCTTGAGATCCTTGAAATGGTTAAGCAAATGCTATGGTATGATGTTATGATGTTATGTACAAATATGTGAGGTAAGCAAGTTTATATACAAATAAACATATTCACACAAGGCAGAAAAGTCCTTAGGTTTAGGCTTGCACGGAGTTTGTAGGTAAGTACCCTCTTGAAGTTTAGTTGGCTCAACCTGTCCTAGTAATAGTGATCGGGTTCTAAAGGATCTCAATATCACTGACCTTTCTTTTAGGCATTGTCTCAGCTCAATCAATCTTTTCTTGCAGCCGAGATATCCCAAAAGTCCAGTCTCAATGAGTGTAGCATCGAGTATCAACCAATTTTAAGCTCTACACCGAAACCGGTTATCTCACTACGTCCTAATGGCCAAGTTGGTCAAGTAAGGTTCTAAGTTCAGTTGATGCTTCACGACACCACGCGGCAGCCCCGTACTCTCCTTGATTCGACTCAAGGGTTACCGATACCAACCAAAGTACCACATTAACGTAGCTACTGCTTCAACCGTGTCGATATATGCCGTACAGTTCCCTCACAGTCTATTGCTACTTACCTAAAAGGTGTCCCCAAATCCGGGTGTAGGATTTATAACAAACCCAAACAAGGAACCAAAATGTAAAGCAAACAAATCAAACAAATGTAAGCAAGTAAATGTGATCTAACCCTAAGGTAACCCCACTTTTTATGTATTCCCCAGCAGAGTCGTCAATTCTGTGATACGGTGGGAGAAATGACTTGAGGTGTTTTGCGTTTGTATTCGCAAATGTTGCGGTTGAGCAAGAGTCGCCACCGACTTTTCTTTTATCCAATAAGGAAAGGTGAAAAAGCACAAGAAAGATCTTTAGAGATGTTTTCTTGAGTCCGGGGGGTAAATTATGAAAAGGGAAGGTATTAGCACCCTCTTCATCCATGGTTTTCCATGGGCTCTTAGTTGCTTGCTAGATCACTTGCTTTTGTTTAAAAAATGTGCTTTGTGTGGTTTTTGAAAGTATTTTGAAAAGGTGTCATCGTTTAGGAAAACTTTGTAATAGTTCTCGTTCGTAAGAACGTATACAAAGTGTTGAGCTTTTGAAAATATTTCAAGTTTAGAAAGATGTTTGGAAAGTGTATGTGATTGTTTTGAAAATAGCAAGGATATTTGTTTTTAGAGTGAGCAAGAAACTAAAAGTAATCTACCTACTCAAAAGGTCTTAGATGTGATTTTCCTCCTCCTTTAGATTTTGCTATCTTACCATTGTTTTGGTAAGAAGCCCCATCGTTGGATGTGAAGGGACGGGTGTTGGGTCATCGTATGATCATGATAGCAATGTTGTGAGATGATTTAGCACTTTTCTTTAGGGACTAAGATCATTTTGAAAGTCAACTTTGATAACATCATCGAGGGACTATGATCTTGTATTTTTTTCGATTTGTTTGTGCTAAGACATCCCGTATGCATAACATGGCCATTTTGTAAGGCAACAAGTGGAATCGCCCTAAGGGTGTAAGTGTGCGAGTGTGTTTGATTGCATGCATTTGTCTTTGATTTTTGGTGGTCTACTTGTTGGTTTTATCTTGGCATACACGCCTAATTACTATATAGTATAAGGAAAACAGTAAATTGCAGAAAATGAAATTCTACGCTATTACAATATTTAGGGGATGGGGGTACATATGTAAGAATGGGGATTGCAAGTAAAAATAAATCCTAAGTTACTATTACAACCATATTGAAATGTACAATATAAGAAAGAAATGGACTTGTGTAGAAAATTTTTTTGTCTTAAGGAAATAAATTAAAACGAAAATATTTTTATGTTAATAAAAAAAAGAGTTAATATTAAAAATGATGAAAAAGAAAATAAATGAAAGATAGAAACAGCGTGTTGCTGCAAGAAAAACAACAAGGATCAGAAGTTCTAAAGTTAGCCGCGTGGTGACTTTGAAGGAAGCGTCAGAATCATAAGTTCTGAATTGGTACACTCTGAGGTCCTGCAAGAAATGTTAGAGGACAAACACAGAAGTTTTGGATTGCATTCAGACAGTGGGCCACAAATCAGAAGTTTTGTATTACACTAAAACAGTGAGCAAACGTCAGTAGTTTAGTGCGTTATCAGCATGTAAAAATTGGAAACTCAGAGTGTGTAAAAACAGCGAATGGAAACATCAGAAGTTCAGTGTATTTGACACGCAAGGAGAACTCATAAGTTATGTGCTGTGTTAGGACAGTGAGTGAATCATTAGAGGTTCTGTGTGTGTTTAACAGTGAGAAAAATCATAGAAGTTCTGTGTGTTAAAACTATGAATGAACATCAAGAAGTTTTAGTGCTATATTTCAACACTCAATCAGCACATCAGCAATTTATTCAGTTCCTAATAATCAGCAAGTCAGAAGGATAAAAAGCACAACAGTTTACAAAAATTATAATCCTGATCCTGAGCCTAGCCTTAATCAAGAAGTTCTGATCCACAGTTTTTCTACTTAAGCAATGATATGTACAACATTAATACTATGATATTTACATGTTAATGATGTTCAGAATGAAAAACAAGCAAAGTCAGAAAGACTTACCTTGAACTTGGAACGTGGGCTTGGAGCTTTAAGTTGCTGCCTCTGGATGTCATGAGTCAGCAAGAGAGACGGAACAATGGTTATGTTCTTTGATTCAAAGAGGAGGAACAAAAGGTTTTTGCTTTGGATTTGCGAAGGTTTTCCCTGTTTTCTCTTCTCTCTTTTAGCCAATCTCTCTCCCAAAAGCCAACCCCTTGAATGTGTGATGGAGCAAAGTATTTATAGGTGATTTTGTTGTGATTTTGGGGGGAAAACAAATGGAATTTGAACCTTTTTTGGCATCCTGTTCCCTTGCTTTTTCATCATTGTTTTAGTATGCTAGTTTGGTGCAATTATGGGATGCAGACGTAGGCTGAACTAGCTGTTGGTTATAGGTCTGCAGCAAGTTGTATAAACAAGGTTTTGGGATTTGGTCATGTTCTGACCAAAGCATTGAATATAACCTTCATGTGTTGAAGCGCTGCCTTGTTCTTGAAGCAAGCATGGTGGTTGTCAGCAGGAATTAAGGAAAAGCAAAAAGCAAAGCATGGGCCTAGTATCAGAGTTTGCTATCCCAAGACAGTAGAGGTACACGTGGTGGAAATCCTTTGGAGAAAGACTCAAAAGTGGTTGTGAGCATTAAATGATGATGAGACTTATCACAACCAGAAATCCTGCAACATGAGATTCTACACCAAGGCTTAGTTTTGGATCAAAAGTTCTGATTCAGCATAACATCCAACCTCTGATCTTTGCATCTTCTGGCTCCAGCATGTTCTGAAGGAGAACATTGCTTCCATATATTCTGATTGAAGCATCATGTTCTGAACCATGTTTGCAACCTCTGACTGAAGCTTTTTTATGAAAACATACCCAGAAGTTCTGACCAAACTCTTCCTTGAGTGTGTCCAGAATTCGCTGAGTGTTATGGTGATAAGCTGGTCAGAAGTTCTGAAATTTTCATAATCCTTAAATAATTAGAAAAACTTCTAAGTACTTTAGAATTTGACTTTTCCAAAGTAAAATTTGACTTTTGAATTTCTTGACGAAACAAACTTCATATCCCAACATGTCTTGATGAAATATGACTTTTCGTATTTGATTTTGATTCAAAAGTCAAAGTTTGACTTTTCAGTGTGCAAATGACCATTTTTACCTTGTGAGTGATTTTCTTGGAAAATTTGTAGTTCAAGGCTTGGAAACTTGATAGAAGCAAACCTGGGATCCAGGGTGATCCCTTGTGAAATGAGAGGGCAAATTTTAGGGTACAACAGACACCAATCCTCCTTAATTTTGTCCAAATGATCTTTCGAATAAGTAGAACACTTGTATTCATCAAAGTACTACATAATATAACATAATATGATTTAGTTAAAACTAATTAATTAGATGAAATGTGTTAAATATATTAGAATAAATCATAAGTTAGAAACTCATACCAAGGATGGAATCTCTATTTGATTCAAAAGAACAATTTCTTTCATAAACCTCAACAAGAAATAATCGCAATCTATACCATTGCGCTGACGAGGACACAACACATGGAAAAATATACAAATATATATCATCTGATATAATTAAACTTGTTTTATCAAGTAGCATCACTAATATAATCAAAATTATGAAAATATACATGCACTCTAATCCATGTAATGTTTTTTCCTTACTCTTTGGTACTTGAATATTTCTTTGTGATCTAAAAATTTGTATAACCCTAACAAAATATAAACGAAGATTTGGAACAATCTCACATAAAAAAAAATAAGTATACAAATGAAGTTTTAGAACAATGTAACTTACGTATCAACCATCTCCTTCATGTTTGGGTATTTTGTCCAATCGCCTTCGCAACCAACAACCAGTGTCCACTGAAAGATTAACAAAGGTTAGATTGAAACTTTCTATAAAACATCAAAACACAAAAAATTATAATATATGAAGTTTGAATAAAAATCTTACCCATTGCCAGTATTAAATGAAAAATAAAACAATTTTTTTGTATCTTTGTTGAATATAAATGTACGGACAAAATACTATTTCATATCATCTGGTCGTTGTTGGGTTAATAGTGCATTGATATTGTTTGGAGATAAGAAGGAGAATCTTTGGTCTAATTGATGCGGGCACATCAAGTTGGCATACATGAAACTTAAATAAATACATCATTAACATTAAGACCATTCATTGAAATTAGTAGATAAATTGTTCAATAAAAATGAAATAAAGTTGATCGGAGAATACCTGATGTATGTATTGACAACACTGAGGCCTAATTCTTCATGTTTAAGAATTTGATCCACATCCTCTCTACTTATTGTTTCATAATAGGAAAAACCAAAAATACCTTCCTCCATAGGTATATTACGAGCACATCCCTCGGCCAAATCTGAAATTCCCATTAATGTCTAGAGGCACGACCTATATTGAGAAGTAGGCTTTTTTCTAGCCGCAGACTTTGCCACATCCTTTTTTTGTGCAGACATGTTACTCATATGGACTTGTTGCATGTCTTTAACATGAATCTAAAGATCAAATGCATATAATAAGTTAGGTGAAATATAAGATCGTGAATTAACCTTTTCTACGCATAATATATATCAATTTACCTCCTTTTTTGATACAACTGACTTGGTCTGTGGCTTAATCCCCTTATCTTTTGATTTGGATTTCGTGGGAGTCTAACATTACCATGAAAAAAAATGTACGTTAAATGGTCGTAATAGTTTTCACAATAGTTTTCAACGCTGTAAATGTTAACATACCTCATCATCTATGCAAATGAGGCTTGATGGCCATGCAACATAAGATCCTATTGCCTCTCCGACCAATGTTGCATCTGAAATATCGTCAGGCAACGTCAATGGTGCATCCCTCTCTATAGCAATTTCAATTGATACTTTCAAAAATATAGTAGGGAGCGGTTTATGGTGAAGTACTTCTCCCAATGTGTTATGCACTTTTCCCTTGCCAACCATGCGATAAGTCAGTGACGATAAATATAGCTGACAAGGTGAAATGCCCTAAACCAATAGTAAATATGAAATTGTTAATGTTTATATATGTCAATTAAAAAAATTATGCTAATTCATAATAATATATGTTACCTCAGGAATTTTTTGTTGGAAATCACAATTGATACTATCTTTGTCACTAGTATCCTTGAACCCTGACCCTTGCCTTTCTGACATGTATTTTTCTTTGTCCTTTTCCAACTCACGAACTTTAGCTTTTAATTTTTCTAACTCTTCCATCACTTATTTATTGCTATGACCTTTATTATTTTGATGAATACCCAAAGATGTTGGAGTCACTCCGAATCCCTTACCCCTCACACGACCTGTATACTCAAGAACATTTAATACTCGACTAAGTATGCTCCTGCAATCCTGGTCTTCAGCTTAAGTTAAAGATTGAGATAGACTCTCCTGAAATTCATATGCATAGAGAAATAAATTAGTGGTGATTAAACTCATAAATTCTGTATTTTAATAAACTTTTGATTTAATTTTAGGAATATTGATATACTTACACATTTCTCATAAATTTGAAGCACATCTTCCTTAACAACTCCATCCTTACCCACCCGGGAAGTCTTCTACAGAACATGTTCCGGAAGAAATGTTTCTTGACTTTTCTCCTCTTCTAACTACAAATTAAGAGAAATAATAAATAAATAATAGCACATGATGAACAAGTATATCATATCATTTATATATACTTACCAATCTTTGTTGCAAGTGTGCATATCTCATACGCCCTTTTTTGTATGGATACGGGGGACTTGATTCTTGTTGTCGATTAACGCCACTCACATCATGAAAATATGAGGTTATTATTTTTTCTTTGAAGATTTCCCATTCTTCAAGTGAAATCAAGCCTGCATACGCTTTTAGACGCTCTGCATCGATAAGATTGTTATCAGCATCCCTAAGAAACTTGTTTGTCAAAAAAGATTGAAACCCTCTTAGTCTTTTTCCAGCCAATTGAAGACAATATGATTTTCGATCATCATCAATGTTAAAAGACCTCTAAAAAACATACATACAGTTCGTTAGTAATTTATATACATAAGCGTCAACAAAAACGAAAGACATCATATATCGCACCTGTATTTCAGTCCATATTTTTTCTTTAACGGGTTTCAGCTCACGCCTTCTCCAATCATCACAAGTGATTGGAACTTCTCTCCTCACAATGGAACCAATGTAACTTGTCAACATTGAACCGTTAGGCTCAATTAGTTGTTTGTCTTCAATCTAATGTACGTCAAATTTGATACCTTTATCTCTTGCATGAATTATTGACTTCATAATTGTTATTCCTCATCTAATCTCATTCTCCATATCACGAGCTGATTCATTTCCATCAACATTATAAGCGGGATGATCTTTTTCCTTATTAAAAGACATTTCACATGTAATATTAAAGAAAAATAAACACCATATAAAATTCAAGTAGCATTGAATGAATAGCCAAAAAATAAAAACATAAACACAATATAAAACCATAAACACAATATAAAAACAAAAACACAATTTTATTGAATGACAGAACATAGAACATTTCACTAGTACGTTTTCCACTAACATCTCTTTAGTTTCTTAGTTGAAATATGAATTACTTGGCTCTTAAAAACTCGGACGGATGGATTGATCCAAATTCCCTAATTATGATCATTTCTAATATATGATTCATCCTCTATAATATTCTCATCTTGATCATTTCGTACATACAAATTATTTCCTCTAACATATGACTCATTCTCAACATCAACATCACTTTGATTTACATTGTTATAATTAATCACTTTGTTAGATAAAAGCACTATAGACCATTTGGAACTTGTCAGATCAGTGACGTAGAACACTTGTTTAGCTTGAGAGGCTAGAATAAAAGGCTCATCTTTGTACCCCACCCTATTAAGATCCACTTGTAAAAATCCCAACTTATCCATCCGCATCCCGCTATTATGTACCCACTTGCAACCAAAGATATGCATCTGAAACTTCTCATAATCAAACACACAAATGTGCTCGATAACCCCAAAATATGACAAATTAGCATATTTGGGGTTTAAGTCATTCATACATGAAATGTGCATTGCTTCAGCTAAAACAGTGACACCACTATTTTGCATAGTACTTCTATCATCTTGCTCTTTGGTATAAAATGTGTATCCATTAATTGTGTATGCGCTATAAGAAAACACGAGCAAACTCGGACCATATGCTAAACATCTCAACCTTTCTGTTATTGAAGCGGGATCTAAATCAAACTTTGAATAAATATGATCTTTGAACCATTGTATAAAACTTTAAGTATGCTCTCGTACTATCCAATTTTCATTTCTATTCTGATTTAAACCCCAGAGTACATCCATGTGCATTTCAACATACAGCTCAACCTCATTGTCATTGTGCAGAACATATAAATGCACTTGATTCCGTTCAACCCTTGATATTGTCACAATTTTATTTCCGATTAAATTTTTTCCTTCCTTCCTTTCGATAATATGAGATTTGGGTAGTCCAATGGATTGAAAATTGGTCAAATATTCAGTACAAAACTCAACCGCTTCATCAACAACGTATCGTTCAACCACACAACCCTCTGGCCGACTTTGATTTTTCACGTACCCTTTTAATATTTTTATATAACACTCAACGGGTTACATCCATCTCATATAAGCTGGTCCACACAACTGTGTATCTTTCATAAGATGAACAACAAGATGTACCATAATATCAAAAAATGAGGGAGGAAAATATATTTCAAGCTCACACAAAGTAATAATTATTTCTTTTTGAAATATTGATAAGATCTCAAGATCGATCACCTTACTACAAATTGAACTGAAGAAAAAACACAATTTAGTTATGGCGCTTCTTACTTTTTTTGGAAAAATAGAACGTATACCTATTGGTAGAAAATGGTCCATTATAACATGGCAATCATGGGTCTTTAAACTCTTTAACTTGAGTTCTTTCATAGATACAAGTCTTCTAATATTTGAAGAGTAACCTTCTGGAACTTTAACTTCACTTATAAACTTACACAATATTTTTTTCTCCTTTCTAGATAAAGTATAAGCAGCAGGTGGCAGATATGTTCATGTTCCTCTCTTCATGGGTCCTAATTCAGTTCTTATTCCAATTTGTATCAAGTCCTTTCTTGATTTAAGGCCATCCTTAGACTTTCCTTGTATATTGAGTAACGTACCAATAACACTTTCAAATACATTTTTTTCAATATGCATAACATCAATAAAATTTCTTACGTACAGCGACTTCCATTACGGCAATTCAAAAAAATTTGGCCTCTTCTTCCACCCACCTTTGACAAGCGTATTTGCAAAAGGCTTGCCAAACTGGGTACTCATATCTTTCACCTTTTCAAAAACTTGGTCACCTGTCAACATAGGTGGAGCTATATCATGTTCTGGATTTCCATTGAATGCCTTTCTCCACCCACAATAGTGCTGGTTAGAATTTAAGAATATACAATGACCGAGAAATACATTCTTTTGACAAAATTCCAATCACTTCCAATTTGTGTGTTCTTCACAAATAGGACACGCTTTTTGACATTTAATGTTATAAGATCATTAATTGTGACAAACAACAGTGCCCTCAAATTGAAACTTTCTTTCCCATATCCATCATAAACCTCCACACCGTTCTCTCACAAAATCTTTAAATCTTCGATTAACGGTTTCAAGTAAACGTCTATGTCATTCCTTGGTTGTTTAGGTCCAGAAATTAACATAGATAACATCATATACTTGCGCTTCATACATGGCCATGAAGGTAGGTTATAAATCATAACAATCATAGGCCATGTGGTATGTGAGATACTTTGAAGACCATGCGGGTTCATTCCATCAGTAGATAATGCCAAGCGAAGGTTTCTTGCTTCTCCTCCAAAATCAGGATAATCATTATCAATTTTCAACCATTATGGTGAATCTGCCGGATGTCGAAACTTTCCATCAATAATTCTTTCATCTGCATGCCAAGTCAAGTGTCTTGCATCAGTTTCACTGTGAAACATGCGTCTAAATCTCAGAATTATAGGAAAATACTATAAGACTTTTATTGGAGAATTTTTTTTTTATGTCGAGATAAACCACATTTAGAGCACTCATTTAACGATGAATATTCATTTCGAAACAAAATGCAATCATTTGGACAAGCATGTATCTTATCATAGCTCATGCCAATAGAGCACAACATTTTTTGTCCTCATAGGTTCGATTAGGAAGAACATTATCCTCCGGAAGCATATCTCTCATAATGGCTAATAACTCTGAAAATTTTATCCGACCATCCATTTCCCACCTTTAAGTTGTACAACTTTAATACCGCAGACAGTCTTGTGAATTTAGTGCAACTGTTATACAACGGTTTCTCTGCATCGCTTACTAACTTCTCAAACATTTTTGGACAATCCTGAAGATCTTCTCCAAGTTCTTCTGCAATCTCTTCGACTCGATCACAATCGTATGTATCTATGTCATTGTCGTCTGAAGCATATGCCGTACTATCCCCCCGTTCAACATTTTCATAACTTTTCTCACCATGGAATATCTAACATGTGTAACTTCGATCAATTCCATGCCTCAATAAATGCGATTGCAACCCAACTGCGTCATCCCGACCCACAAAACAACAACTTAAGCAAGGACATTTCATTCAATTGGCGTCTTCGGCTTGTTCAACAACAAACTTAATGAATTCCAATACCCCATTATCGTACTCTTTGGACAATCGATTGGCAGACATCTATTTTTTATCCATGGTCTTACTATTAAGTAAGCTAAACAAAAACAATATTTAAAAATAAAAGGGCAGAGACTAAAAAGCTTAATACCAATTAGGCATATTCATCGAAAATAAAATAATATAATTATTCAAGCAACTATAGAAAATTAAAAGAACAACTAAATACATGTAGAGAAGTCAGCAACTTCTGAAACCACACAGTGTAATATTCTTGGAAACGCTCAGAAACTTCACTCTTCACAAGTAACCTATATAAATGATCAATTAATTTCATTATAATAAAAAAATCTATAGAATAAGAATTACATTAGAATATGTATACAATATTAAACATATATGTGTACATCATTAAATAATCACTAATATTCTTTTTAAAATATATTTTAGTAATATTAACCTATATTAACCTATATTAACCTATAAAACAATATTATCACTAATATAAATATTATCATTATATTAACCTATACGAATCACCAATAAAATGATATTAACCTATATAAATATTATTACTAATATTTATATTATCGTTTCAACTTTACATTATCATCAAATAATCACTTATATTATCAACTTTACACCATCAACTACATGAGTTCTTTCAATTTCATTTTTAACAATATGTGAAGTGCTTTCAATTTCAACACTATAAGTGTTATTACGACAATCTCTCAAATCAAAATGTGTAGCTCGATTAATTGTATAGGAACATATTTTCTCTCAATCAATACATGCAATATTCATTGTGACATTTACACAAACACCTTAAATGCAAAGCTCATTGTTACATTTTCACAAACACCTTACATGCAAAAACCACATGCCACACAAAACACAACATAATGCAACATTATCAATACTAAATAAACACTAAATCAACACTATCAACTAAACCAAATGCAACATTTTATATCAATATTATCAAATATATCAAAAATCATACCTAGAGGGGGAGAGAACCTTAGTTGTGAATGTAAGAAAGGATGAAACGGTCTTGAATGGAAGAAGGATAAGAACCTTGAAGAAAGGATGCAACGATTTTCATCCATAATCAAACGATAAACCTCATGAAAAATGGGTTCCTATGTTCATAATTGTTGTTCGTGAAAGGGTTTCTGCAAAAATAATAACGTTATTGTGTAAAAGAGATGTTGGGCGTGTTTTATTTTTTTTATAACAGGACTTTAGGCGGCGTTTTGTAAAAGCGCTGCGTAAGCCCACCCTTAGACAGCGCTTTTAGTAGAAAGCACTGCTTAATCCCCCCCCCCCCCCCCCCCTTTAGGCAACGCTTTAACAAAGCGCTTCTTAATCCCCCCCTTTAGGCAGCGCTTTAACAAAGCACTTTGTAAGCTGTTGCGACTGGTTTTTAAGTCAAGAGCCGCCACTATCAGTTTTTATCCTAAGGAATAGCATCTAATAGGAAACCCTAATTCGTAAAGACAGAGATTCTATGTTCGGACTTCATTAGACGAAAGGAAGGTGTTAGGCACCTTTCATCTACCTTGTTCACAAGGATACTAGGTTTTAGGTTTAGGTTTCAGGTTAAACAGGGTTTTAATTGTTAATAAGGAAACTCGTCACGCTTTTTGATCGTATGCCTATGTATCCTCTTATGAGAAATCAGAGTCTCAATTTGTAGTTCGTATGGATTTGTGTTTTTTAGGGGTTGCAAATGTACTTTGAATCGCCTCACATTTTTACTAGTTGTAGAGATTGCGGAGATTTGGACTAAATGCGCGATTAGTCAAAATTATTTTGGAACCCTTTTGCAAAAATAGTTGTTTAGCTTAGTTTATTGCGAAAAATAGTGTGAGATTTGTTAATATTTTTATCGTATTAATTGCAAAAATTCTTGTTAATGCATGATTAAAAATATGTTAATGCAATAATAGAAAATAATGTACATGAGTTTTGAATAAAAATAAATTATTTGCATGTTAAATAATAATATTCACATATAATAAATAATAATAATAATATAATAAATAATATTAATAATTATTATTATTATAAAGAAAAGAAATAAATAGTATAAAATATAAATATAATAATTATAAAATATAAATATAAAAAATATGAATTATAAAAATAGAAAATAAGTTCATTAAATTCAGGGGGTGAAAATGTAGTTATATAGTAAAAATAAGGGGTGCTAATAAGGACCCTGGGCTAGCCCAAATATAGTTCTAAAGGGGGGGGGGTGTAATTCGTTTTGGAGTTTTAGCAATTCAGTGGAAGGGTGGTGTGAAAAGTAGTGGGCTTAGGCCCAAACGCAGTAAGAGGGGATCCAGGGCGATCATGTGTGGCGCAGTGTATGAGAATTAAAGTGGGACTTGGCCTACGGTCGTCTGATCATGATTACACTGATGGATCTAAAAGGAGCATGATGGTTACTCTAATCGCGCATACATGGGATTATTACGGATAATATTTTTTTTTTATTCATTTAATCTTCTTGTTTCACTTAAAGTAAATCCCCTCTTTCTCTCTTCCGCCTCAACCCTTCCACTCTCTTTCACTCCTAAATTCTCAAACCCTAATTCTCTCTCCTTAACCCTTCTTCTCCGTGGCGGCTGAACCAAACCCCTAACCCAAATCCCCAATCAACAATCAAAAATAAAAACAAGCTAAGTTACCATTCGCGATGCTGTTCTCGATTTCAAACTTTACGATTCCAGCATTGATTCTTCTTCTTTGTGTGTTTGGAAGGTTGCGGCGAGTTTGAGGTTGAAGATAGTGGTAGACGGAGGATCAACAGATAACGATTAGGTTTTCGAATATCGAAACCCCAATTGCTCTCCCTCGGCGTCTTCAACAGCAAATTTTTATTCTTCAAGTTCTTTTTTTTCCTATATCCGAATTCTCTGTCTTCCCCCCTTTCTGTACATTCAGTTTAGATATTTATACAATGATTTAGGGTTGTAGATCAATTGTTGTTATAATTGATTAGCATCAATTAGGGATTAGATTTATGTTAGGGTTTTGATTGTTGTTGATTGATTTTTTATAATAGATTTGATTTTTCTTTTACTGTAATTCCCAGATTTAGTATATTGTAACTGATTTTGTTCATTGATATTTGACTTATGTTTTTTAGATTTAAGATTGCTTTTGTTTTTTTAGGTTTGAATTGTAACACAAAATTTTTGGGCTTGGACAAAGAAAGATTTGATTATGTTTTAATTTAATTCCTACAGTAGCTATAAGCGAACAAAAACATGCGCTAATTTAGGGGTAATTGGAACAGTTGTTGTTATTAGATTTTGGCCTTACGTTGATTATATGGAATTGGGTATGCGCTATTTAATTATTTATTTTGTTTAGCCCGGCAACATTGTTTTTTCCGTTACAACAAAAACCAGTTCTTTTTATCTTTACAAAACCGGTCCAAATGGCCCTTTTTCCAAAACACCAATCCTTAATAAGAATAATAATTAACAAGAAATCAAGTTTAAGTTTATTAGGAATACAAGAAAAATGTGTTACATTTTATTTTAAAAAGTATATTATTTATTTATTATCTTTTTAAAATAATAAAAATAAACAGTTTTATCTTTTTTTTAAATAATAATAATGCTTCTTTTTTTTCTCCAAAAACAATAGATGGACCATAAAGAAACTTAATGGGCTTAGTTATTGATAAGCACACCCCCTTTCGTTGTTTTCTATTTAAAAGAAATGGACCAATATGAATTTTAATATATTTACAAATTGAATTCTTTTCTCCTAACAACAATACCTAAATGAGTTTAAATAAGATTTTAATTATCATTAGTGAAATAGTTTTTCATTTTCGAATCACATGGGCCAATGACCAACATGCTTCGCGAATGGGTTTACGGAACATGGGTCTTTCCAATTTAGAAAGCCCCACTCTCCTGAATTAATACACCCCCTAGTCTACTTGAATTTAAGAATGGGCCATTAGATATTGTTTAACCATTCCTAATTAAAAGGTCTTCTATTTTTAATCTTGAAAATAAAGGTAGGGCAAATTTGGGGTACGACAGCTGTCCCTATTCAATTATCTTCCAATTGAATAGCGTGAGAAAACGCGAGTCTTATGCATTATGATTGGGAGTTTATTGAATACTTGGAATACCCCAAAAAAATTTCGACAAACATAAGGTTACCCTGATATGGAATACCCTTACGAGTCTTAAGGAAGTAGGCATAGCTGATGATATATCGCTCACCCGGGTTTGATGACGAGGCAGATGGTCTTAAATTTGAGAGAGCAATCTTGTACATCTTGGTTTGGTTTTGCTTATTAACCCATTTGGCGGATGAATAAAATAACAACTGATGATGCATGTCTGCTTGTAGGCTGAGGCCATGGGTTATGTTCGTGAATCGGTGCAAGACGTCTTAGGCGATAAGCTAGATTTTGTATTTTTTCGAGCATCGCTGCATGACGTCTTAGGCGATGCTCTGTGTTGCCGAATAAAGAAACACATTGCTGCACGACGTCTTAGGAAATGGTCTTTATTACAGAACAAGGAACCGCACTTCTCACGACATCTTAAGCAGTGGGTTAGGTTCATGAACCGCTGCATGTCGTCTTAGGCGGTAGGCTAAATTTTGGTTTTCGAACATCGCTGCATGATGTATTAGGTGATAGTCTGTGTTGCAGAATAAGAAACACATTGTTGCACGAAGTCTTAGGAAATGGTCTTTAATACAGAACAAGGAATCACACTTTTCCACGACTTCTTAGGAAGTGGGTTGGGTTCGCAAATCGCTGCATGTCATCTTAGGCGATAGGCTAAGTTTGGGTTTTGAACACCGCTGCATGATGTCTTAGGCTATGGTCTGTGTTTCCGAATAAAGAAACACATTGTTGTGTGATGTCTTAGGCAATAGTCTATATTACGGAACAAGGAACCACATTGTTGCACGATATCTTAGGCAGTGGGTTAGGTTCGTGAATCGCTGCATGTCGTCTTAGGAGATAGGCTAAACTTTGGTTTTCGAGCATCGATTCATAATGTCTTAGGCGATGGTCTAATGTCGGGAGTGTCGCACATTACTGCATGGATTCTTAGGTAATGGGTGAAGATATGGAAACGCATTGTTTCATGGAGTCTTAGACAATGGGTCATGTTTCACTCCTGCATGGAGTCTTGGACAATGGGTCATGTTTCACTGCTGCATGGAGTCTTAGGCAATGAACTAAGTTTCGCACATTACGGCCTGGGGTCTTAGGTAATGGGTAAGATGATGAGAATACATTGATATGTAGAGTCTTAGGCAATGTACCGAGCTTCGTACATTATTGCATGGAGTCTGAGGTAATGAACTATATTGTAGAGGGAAAAAATCAATGCGTGGAGTCTTAAGTGATGGGTTGAACACATCACAACATGGATTCTTAGATGGTGGATCTTATTTGGCTTTCGAGCATTGCAGCATGGAGTCTTAGGAAATGTACTGGGTTTTTCACATCACTGTATGGAGACTTAGGTAATGCCACGTGGTAAGGAACACATCACTGCATGGAGTCTTAGGTGATGGGCTAAACACATCACTGCATGGAGTCTTAGGTGATGGGTTGGATTGTAGAAGAAATGTGCTTTGCTGATTGACCCTTAGATAGCTGAATTGAGGGTGAGATTATTTATTTATTGTATGACGCATGCGTATGACGTTTGATATTGATATGGAACCATGAGTGTATGTTCGCTGAATGTTTGATATTGATATGGAACCTGTGATACAATGGGAGAATTGACTTGTGTGTTTCGCGTTTGATCATAATTGTTGCAGTTAGCAAGAGTCGCCACCGACTTTTCTTTTATCCAAAAGGAAAGGTGAAAAAGCATAGGAAATACCTTTGAGATTGTTTCTTGAGTTTGGAGGGTAGATTATGAAAAGGGACGGTATTAGCATCCTTTTCATCCATGGTTTTCCATGGGCTCTTAGTTACTTGCTATATCACTTGCTTTTGTTTGAAATTGTGTTTTGTGTGGTTTTAGAAAGTATTTTGAAAAGAGGCCATTGTTTAGGAAAAATTTATAATGATTCTCGTTCGTAAGAATGTATACAAAGGTGTTGATCTTTTGAAAATGTTTTCAAGTTTGTAAGATGTTTTGAAAGTGTTGGTGTTTGTTTGGAAAATAGCAAGGATGTTTTGGTTTTGAATTTGAGCAAGTAACTAGGAACAATCTACCTACTTAAAAGTCTTTCATGTTTATTTCCTCTTTCCTTTGACATTGTTATCTTACCATTGATTTGGTAAGTAACCATATCTTTGAATGTAAAAGGGACATGCATGGGTCATCGTATAACCATGATTAGAAATGTTGCAAGATATCTTAGAATTTTTCTTTAGGGACTAAGATCATTTTGAAAGACAACATAGATAGCGTCATCGAGAGACTATGATCTTGTATTTTACTTTTTTGCTAAGATACCTCACATGCATAATATGGCCATTTTTGTAAGGCAACCAAGTGGATTTACCCTATAGGTGTTTGTGTGCAAGTGTATTAATTTTCATGCTTGATTTGTCTTTGATTAGGGTTTTCTATTTGTTGATTTTAGTCTTTCCATACAAAATCCTAATTACTAGCATTTGCATATAAAGCGATAAATTGCGGAATTTAAAATTACTACGCTAATACATCATTTAGGGGAGGGGGTATACAAATTACAAATTGAGAATATTGCAAGAAATTAAATCTAAATAATATTACAACCATATTGAATATGTACAAATAATTGAATAAATAATAATGTATAAATACAAGAATATAAATGGAAAAATAAATGATTTTTGTTTAGTTTTCAGGAAAAGGGTTTAACCTAAACCTAATTAAGAAAAATGATTAAAATAAAATTAACTTAAACTAATTGAGAAAAGAAATTAAATTAAAAATATTTTTAGGGTTTTTCTATTAAAAGGTTTTTAATTAGAATTAGCAAAAAAAATTAATTAATTAAAATAAACCTAAGTTCTAAATTATTTTTAATTTACAAGAAAACAAAATAATATAAAAATTAAACCTAAGCCTAAATATTAATTACTAAGAAAAAAAATTAATTTATTAAAAAAAAATTTTGTTCTTTTAATTTTATTAAAACAAATAAAATAAATAAATGAGTGTAAAAACAATAGGATAAATATTTTTTGGATTTTTATTATTAATAATAATAATAATAATAATAATAATAATAATAATAATAATAATAATAATAATAATAATAATAATAATAATAATAATAATAATAATAATAATAATAATAATAAATAAAACATGAAAAGAAAATAAATTGAAAAAAAGTTTGGGCTAGGTGTATGGAAGTAACAACAGGGGTTAGTAAAAGCAAAAAAAGAAAGACCCAATTTGTAAGTTCATAT
The DNA here is from genome assembly GCA_948472305.1 of Vicia faba. Classification (NCBI taxonomy): domain Eukaryota; kingdom Viridiplantae; phylum Streptophyta; class Magnoliopsida; order Fabales; family Fabaceae; genus Vicia; species Vicia faba. The sequence goes on along the minus strand of OX451739.1, from coordinate 223,736,630 downwards.
GCGCCTAAGAGGGGGGGTGAATTAGGTTCTTTAAAACTTTTTCTGAATTGTATGAATATTTTTGCACGAGTTTCTTTTCTTTCTTTTTCTGATAAGTGATGAAAGCAATAAATGCGGAAAGTAAAAAACACAGAGATGTATCCTAGTTCCCCTCACAGTCTCAGAGTACTCCAGTCCCCTTTCAACATGAAAGAGATTTCCTTATAGTTGATAATTTATACAAAGACTACCAAACAACCAAGAACAATCATCTTGGACCAAGAACAATCCTCTTGGATTTTCACTATGACCACAAAGAGAACAATCCTCCCTAAGTGTCTTTCTTGTTTCCAACAATCCTGAAAACAAGGATACAATAGTTTGTTTGATTTGCATAAGAGTTTGAAAGATGAAAGAGAAATGTCAATCACTTGATTGATCTTTTCTATTCAATATGAAATTTAAGATGGAATACTCTTCTAAGTGCTCAAGAACAATTTTCAGTATGCATATGAAAATGATAAACAGAAATCTTGAGTATAGAGAGTATGATTCAAAGAATAGAAAGTAATTGTTATTTTTTGGTGATTGTTGTTGTATTTTCAAAATTCTAAATAGAAATAATTTATAGTATAGTAATACCTCTTCAATGAATCATAGCAATGTTTAAACCATTTTTACTGGAAAAAAGAATTTGAAAAGATACAAAGATTGCCATGAAAAGGTATTACAAAAAGTTGTTGGAAAAATGAAAATTTTCAAAATCTGAAGCACAACAACCGGTTGCACTAAAGCAACAACCGATTGTTGTAAAAGAAACGTTTAAAAAATTTGAAAAATATAACTATGATAACCGATTGTCATTGAGGAGCAATCGGTTTCTCATAGGCCAACGTTCAAAAAATTTGAAAACAAAACACATGACAATCGATTGCTGCTAGATGATAATCGATTGTTGTCAAAACATAAACTTTTATTTTTTGACTGCAACCGATTGTCCTAGCATGACAATCGATTGCTTGTGTACAAAAATTGAAAAATCATTATTTCTTAAATATTTTAAGCAATTTAAAACATCCTTCTTCAATCATACATAGTATATACTCAAAATATTATTTTAATAAAGTAAATGCATGATTAAAAATAGTTTTGAGCACTAAGAGCATAAGATCAAAAATTTCATATACCTAAAGCCATAAGTCTTGAAATGTTGATCTTGATCAATAAATCTTGCTTGAGATAAATCTTCTATCTTAATCCATTCATTTTTGCATGCTAGTTTGTCTTCATCAAAACACTTGGAAAGCTTGATTTCACAGTCTCCCCCTTTTTGATGATGACAACCATTGCTTGAAGTTTGGAGTGCATCTTGGTTTTCTATAAACAAGTTGTTTAAAAACTACCCCTAAGTCAAAGACTCCCCCTTGATCTATTGCATGAGGGTTTTGAAGATTACTTGCTTGCAATTTGGGTTAGAGAAACACAAAAGAAACTACAAAGTGTTCCCCCCCTTTGTCATTAGCAAAAAGGAATGGGAAAGAAGATCATAAAAATTTTGCACATAGAAACAACATAGCATAAATAAAGTTTGCATACATAGATATAACATAAACAAAGTGCACAAAACAAAAGGGATCACAATACATGAAGTGTCTTAAACGAAACTAGAAAAACGACATAAAACATAAGAACATAAAGTACTAAGAAATATAATAACTTAAAAACTAATCATCCATGCCTTCAACAAAGTCTTCATCATCTTGATCTTCACCATCATTGCCTTCATTGGTTTGAGGTTGAACGAAAGGGTAATGATAGGGTTGAACTTCATAAGGAGGGAAATTTGTATGGGCGTAGAGATGAGCAAATTGAGTGTTCATGTTGTTATTCATGTATTGAAGGTAGTTAAAAACTTGATTGAAAGAGTTTTCCATTGGTTGTGGAGGTTAGTTTTTATGTGGTTGTTCTTGTGGAGGTTGGTTTTGTGGAGGAGTATGAATGTATGTGATGGTTCTATTAATCGGATCAAATTTGACGCCGGTTTTGGTATTACATACTTTCTTCAGAGTGATTTCTTGTTTGGGGTTAGTCATAGGCACCATGTATTCACTAGACAAGGGAACATTGAACTTCTTAAACACAAGGGTAAGCCAGGAGCCATAAGGAAGAGCAGAAGCATTTTCATTATGTAGTGCCAAATGATGTAGAATCACATAAGACCATTTGATTTGAATCCCATTCTTTATCGCATACAGAATCTGCATCTCACAATCATTGACATTGGAAATGTTTGAGAACTTTGGCATAACCATATATGCCAAAAAGTAGTGGATCAAACGATCATCAATAGTGAGAATTCCTGCAGACCAAGAGTTCCTCTCCGGAGTTCCACCAATAAGCCTTTGCCTTTTCTGAATAAAATCACGCTCAGGAATTCTTGCAATTCCATAGTAGAAGTCTCTTTTTCTGTAGCCAGGCAGATTTGCATTTGAGAGAAGTTTAATGTAAGCACCATCATGTGGAATACCCAAAGCTTCACCAAAATTCTGCACTGTGAGTTCTATAGGAACCCCTTTGACATTTGAAATCATGCATCCTCTACTAATGGTTAGATTTCTGTAGAAAATCCTAACCAAAGTGGGGTAAATGGGTCCATTAACACCAATCAGCTTGTCTATCCCTTGAGATCTAAATAATGCTGGAAAACTGAAGCATTCGGAATAGAAGTTGTCAAGATTACCGAACCTTGGTAGAAGAATCGTCTTCTTCTGAAAGTGAGACACAAATCTTTCCCTTTGGATTCTTGATGGAATGAGTTTGGAGACATCATCACTTTGAGATGAGGAAGAAGCTTTTCCCTTGCCTTTCTTTGATGTTGACATGGTGAGGAATGAGAGAATTGGAAGGGGAAAAGGGTATTTGGTGTTTTTAGGATTTCTTGAGACAAAAGAGGATATATGAAGTTTTTAGGTTTTGGTTGGGCTTTTATAGATGGATAGGCATTCAATTGATAGGTAAGGCATTCAATGGTTTAGTCAAGACAATAAAGACTTGTAGCATAGAGATTCTTGAGTGTGTGACTATCCAAAAAATTGTGTCATAGGAAAAGACTAAGCATTAAAAATTTGTTGACCAAACACTTAAAACATTCAAAAAGAGAATAAAAATCTGGTACAAAATAAATAATAGTAATGGAAATGGAAGAGAAAGAATAAAAGAGAGTGTAACTGAAAAAAAATAAAATAATTCAAAATTTTGAACTGTGCAATCGATTATTGTTTGATGACAACCGATTGCACCCTTTGAAAAATTTAAACAGGGGCGAAAAAAGTGAGAGAGAAACCAGTTGTCATGGCGTGACAACCGATTGTTGTGAAAACAGAAACTAAATTTTTTTAGCAACAACCGATTGTCACTCTATGACAACCGATTTTCATTAGTGAAAAAGTGAAAAAATACTTAATTTTTGGGGATTTCATGGTCATATATCAAAAATTTAGTAATAAAAACATGGATCATGATACATTACCATAAAGTTAAGATTAAGATCATAGCCATGTACCTTAATTAGATAATGTCATTTTCGTCCAAGATACCTAGCTCTATTCGGATCTTGAAAAATGGTTCTCTTGCCAACGGTTTAGTGAAAATATCTACTAGTTGATTATGCGTATCCATGAAGGTGACTTCGACATCTCCTTGAAGTACATGATCACGAAGAAAGTGATGTCGAATGTCGATATGCTTTGTTCTAGAATGCATCACAGGATTCTTTGTAATGTTGATTGCAGTTGTGTTGTCACATCGAAGTGGAATGCATCCAAGGTCGAGTCCGTAGTCACGGAGTTGTTGCTTGAGCCATAGAATTTGCGCACAACAACTACCCGCTGCAGTATATTCCACCTCGACCGTACTAAGAGCCACACAAGCTTGTTTCTTGCATGCCCAAGAGACTAATACATTTCCCAAAATGTGACAAGTGCCACTTGTGCTTTTTCTATCTGTTTTACATCATGTATAATCAGCGTCAGAATAACCAATTAAATTGAATATATTACATTTTGGGTACCATAGGCCGACATTGGTTGTTCCTTTGAGATATTTCATGATTCTTTTTACCGCCATGAGGTGAGATTCCTTCGGGTTTGCTTGAAATCATGCACACAGACATACACTGAACATGATGTCAGGACGACTTGCCGTCAAGTATAGCAGTGATCCAATCATGCATCGATATTTAGTAATATCAATGGAAATACCAGATTCATCTTGATCAACATAAGTACCGGAGCCCATTGGCGTGTGCATTGATTTGCAATTATCCATATCAAACTTTTTCAAAAGTTCCTTGAAATATTTTGATTGATTGATGAAGATACCATCTTTAAGTTGCTTAATTTGCAATCCAAGGAAATAGTTCATCTTGCCCATCATAGACATCTCAAATTCTCCTTGCATCATCAACGAGAATTCTTCACACAAATCTTTGTTAGTTGAACCAAATATAATATCATCGATATAGACTTGTACTAATAAAGTGTTACCTTTGATCTTCTTTATGAACAAGGTCTTATCCATTTTACCTTTCTTGAAACCTTTTTCGCGTAAGAATGTACTGAGTCTGTCATACCATGCTCTAGGTGCTTGTTTTAAGCCATAAAGAGCTTTTCTCAACTTAAATACATGTGAAGGATTCTTGAAGTCTTCAAAGCCCGGGGGTTGTTTGACATAGACTTCTTCATTGATGTAGCCATTTAAGAATGCGCTTTTGACGTCCATTTGGTAAAGCTGAAAATTCAATGAACAAGCGTAAGCATGTAAAACATGGATAGCTTCTAACCTTGCAACCGGAGCGAAAGTTTCTTCAAAGTCAATTCCCTCTTCTTGGTTGTATCCTTGGGCTACCAATCTTGCTTTGTTTCAGACAATTATACTGTTCTCATCAAGTTTGTTTTTGAACACCCATCTTGTACCTATGATGTGTTTGTCACTTGGTCTAGGAACAAGTTCCCAAACTTGAATTCTCTCGAACTGATTTAATTCTTCTTGCATAGCAATCATCCATTGGTCGTCTCCTAATGCGTCTTCGACTTTGGAAGGTTCGATTTGAGAAATGAACGCCATGTTCAAGCAAGCATCTTTGAGGTTCAATCTTGTTGAAACGCCTTGACTGATGTCACCGATGATTTTATCAATAGGGTGATCTCTATGGGTTCTCCATTCCTTAGGTAGATCATTGACATTTGATTCTTCCGGAATTTGTTCTTCTTGTTGTTCCAATTGATTCTCATTGTTGGTCTTGGAGCCATCTTCTTGAGGAATATCTAAAATCTCATCATCATCATTTAAAACAATAGTATCCTCCTCGGAGGGGTTAGATTCATCAAATGATACGTGCATAGATTCCTCAATAGTTAAAGTTCTTTTATTGTAAATACGATAAGCTTTACTAGATAAGGAGTATCGAAGAAAAATACCTTCATCCGATTTTTCATCAAACTTACCAAGGTTGTCTTTGTCGTTGTTAAGGACAAAACATTTGCAGCCAAAGACATGAAGGAATGAAATATTTGGTTTCCTTCCTCGAAAGAGCTCATACGGAGTCTTCTTCAAGATAGGTCGAATATTAACTCTATTGCTTACAAAGCATGCCGTGCTTACAGCATCCGCCCAAAAGTATTTTGGAAGGTTTTAATCACTAAGCATTGTCCTTGCAAGTTCAATAAGAGACCTATTCTTCCTTTCTACAACTCCATTCTGTTGAGGAGTCCTTGGTGCTGAGAAATTATGTGATATTCCATGTTCTTCACAGAAATCTTCAAAGGAGGAATTCTGGAATTCTCCACCATGGTCGCTTCTTATGGAGGCAATAGATAGTGACTTCTCATTTTGAATTTGCTTTGCATATTTCTTGAACGCCTTGAATGCATCTTTTTTCTGCACTAAAAAGAGTGTCCAATTATATCTAGAAAAGTCATCAACAATAACTAGAGCGTATACATTACCTCCGAAGCTTCTTGTTCTTGAAGGGCCAAACAAGTCCATATGAAGCAGTTGTAGTGGCCTAGTAGTGGATACCACATTCTTGGATTTGAAAGTTGATTTTGTTTGCTTTCCATTTTGACATGCATCGCAAAGTCTATCTTTGATGAACTTTATCTTAGGCAGTCCAACAACAAGGTCATGCTTAATCAATTTGTTTAGGTGCTCCATATGAATATGAGCGATCCTCTTGTGCCATAGCCATGAGTCGTTGTTGTTTGCCATTAGACATTTAACCTTCAAAGACAAAACGTTAAGGGAAATCATAAAAATATTATTTACTCTTTTACCTTTAAGTTTAGCCTCATGTGTGACTTCATCTTCTATCAAACATTCATCTTTAGTGAACTTGATCTTGAAGCCTTTGTCACATAGTTGGCTAATACTTAGAAGATTATGCTTTAGTCCTTTGACATAAATAACATCTTCAATTTATGTGAAAGGTTGACCACCAACTTTTCCTATGCCAAGAATCTTTCCTTTTTTGCTATCTCCATACGTCACATAACCCTTGGCCTTAAGCATTAGATGTGAAAATTTGTCGATGTCTCATGTCATATGCTTGGAACAACCACTATTGAGATACCATAGATTTGAAGTGGTCGTCAAGCTTACCTATAAAACAAGATTAGGTTTTGTTAGGTACCCAAGTTGCTTTGGGTCCTTCATAATTAGTTCCTTTCTTAACCCACACATAATGCCCATTTGCCATGCCAAAGTTTCTAACATAACAAGCATTAGGTGTGTGTCCTTGAATACCACAATAAAAACAAGTAGGTTCAAATTTACTTCTATATCTAGAAGGATAAGATTTCTTCTTAGAGGGTATTTTCTTTTTAGGATAGTGATGAACTATTTTGGGAGTGATTTCTTTCTCTTTGGTTGGTTGATCGCTAGCCTTGACAAAGATGGTTTTGTTGGTACTTGATTTTGAAAATTTTGAGTATCCAATACCACTTTTGTTATTTGAGTATCTTTGTTGGCTAAGAACACCTTCGAATCCAATTTTTCCTTTTTCATATATTCCAAGAACCCTTTTCAATTTTACAATTTGGAAAGAGAGAGATTCACACTTTGTGCATACAAAATTCTGTTTTTCATCACTAACTTTTTGCTTTTCATCTTTGAGATCTTTTTCAATAGATCCACATTTTTCTTCCAACGATGAAATTTGTTTCTTTTGTGATGAGATAGTTTTATACAGAATTTTGCATTCATTTAACAGTTCATTTATAACACCTTGTGCATCACTATCAAAAAGAGAATATGTTACTAACCTCATCATCTTCGCTTTCGGAGTGGTGTGATGCCATTAACGCAAGATTGTCACTTTCATCGCTATCGGAGTTGGATGACGAACTTAGTTCAACATCTTCCCATGCAACATATGCTTTCTTATCTTTTGATTCCTTCTTGCCTTTGTAGCAACTTTTCTTTGAAAGTTTTGGACAGTCCGGTTTGATGTGACCTTGTTTACCACATTCATAGCAAGTAACTTCTTGTGTTGATGAGGATCCTTCCTTCTTCTTGAAGTGTTTCTTCTTCTTTGAGTGCGAGAAGGCTTTGTCATTTTTACCAAAGAATTTTCCAAGTGTTCTAACGAGAAGCATGAAGTTTTCATCTTCATTATGATTATCTTTCTTTTTGTCTTCCTTGGAGTCAATCTTCAAGGCAATGTTCTTAGACTTCTTTTCTTGATTTTCACGCTTTTCCAATCTACCAAGTGTTGTCTCGTATTCTTGAAGTTTTCCGAACAAGGTTGCGGATGTCATAGTAGCGAGACTCTTCTTTTCTGAGATTGTCGTTACCTTTGGTTGCCATTCTCTAGTCAAGGATCTGAGCACTTTTAGGTTCAATTCATCATTAGTCAATGTTTTGCCTAGTGCCCTTAGATGATTTGTTAGATGCACAAATCTCTTTTGTAAATCAAGAATGGATTCTCCGGGTTGCATACGAAACAATTCATATTATTGACTTAACGTATTAAGTCTCGATCTCTTTACTTCAGTTGTTCATTCATGTGTTTCAACCAGTGTATCCCAAATTTCTTTTTTCGTTGTACATGCTGAGACACGGAAGAATTCATACATACTAAGTGTGCTTTGAAGGAGGTTTATTTCCTTTTTGTCATACAAGACCTTTTTCTTATCATCATCATCCCATGTAGTTTTAGGCTTTGATGAGCCAATGCCGTTTACTACAGTTACCGGAACAAAAGGGCCATTTTGGACAGCATCCCATATTTCTTCTCCTTATACTTCTAGATGAGCCTTCATACGGATCTTCCAGAAATCAAAATATTCACCACAGAATAGAGGAGGCTTGTTGCTACTTCCACCATCTCTGAACACATAATTGTTGTTTGCGGAAGCCATTCTGGATCTAGTAGGAACAGGTTACCTATAACCCGCTCTGATACCAATTGTAAGTTCAGATGCGCCTAAGAGGGGGGGGGGTGAATTAGGTTCTTTAAAACTTTTTCTGAATTGTATGAATATTTTTGCATGAGTTTCTTTTCTTTCTTTTTCTGATAAGTGATGAAAGAAGTAAATGCAGAAAGTAAAAAACACAGAGATGTATCCTGGTTCCCCTCACAGTCTGAGAGTACTCCAGTCCCCTTTCAACATGAAAGAGATTTCATTATATTTGCTCATTTGTACAAAGACTACCAAACAACCAAGAACAATCCTCTTGGACCAAGAACAATCCTCTTGGATTTTCACTAAGACCACAAAGAGAACAATCCTCCCTAAGTGTCTTTCTTGTTTCCAACAATCCTGAAAACAAGGATACAATAGTTTGTTTGATTTGTATAAGAGTTTGAAAGATGAAAGAGAAATGTCAATCACTTGATTGATCTTTTCTATTCAATATGAAATTTAAGATGGAATACTCTTCTAAGTGCTCAAGAACAATTTTCAGTATGCATATGAAAATGATAAACATAAATCTTGAGTATAGAGAGTATGATTCAAAGAATAGAAAGTAATTGTTATTTTTTGGTGATTGTTGTTGTATTTTCAAAATTCTAAATAGAAATAATTTATAGTGTAGTAATACCTCTTCAATGAATCATAGAAATTTTTAAACCATTTTTACTGGAAAAAAGTATTTGAAAAGATACAAAGATTGCCATGAAAAGGTGTTACAAAAAGTTGCTGGAAAAATGAAAATTTTCAAAATCTAAAGCACAACAACCGGTTGCACTAAAGCAACAACCGATTGTTGTAAAAGCAACGTTTAAAAAATTGAAAAATATAACTATGATAACTGATTGTCATTGAGGAGCAGTCATTTGCTCATAGGCCAACGTTCAAAAAATTTGAAAACAAAACACATGACAATCGATTGCTGCTAGATGACAATCGATTGTTTTCAAAACAGAAACTTTTGTTTTTTGACTGCAACCGATTGTCCTAGCATGACAAATGATTGCTTGTGTACAAAAATTGAAAAATCATTATTTCTTAAATATTTTAAGCAATTTAAAACATCCTTCGTCAATCATACATAGTATATACTCAAAATATTATTTTAATAAAGTAAATGCATGATTAAAAATAGTTTTGAGCACTAAGAGCATAAGATCAAAAATTTCATATACCTATAGCCATAAGTCTTGAAATGTTGATCTTGATCAATGAATCTTGCTTGAGATAGATCTTCTATCTTGATCCATTCATTTTTGCATGCTAGTTTGTCTTTATCAAAACACTTGGAAAGCTTGATTTCACACAATTGTTGGAAGCCCAGGCGCCCGTTTCAAACAAAAAAGGAAGAAAAATGTGAAAAATAGCAAAAGGGTACCACTGGTGCTCGAACCCAGGTCCCAGAGGTTAACAGGCGTGCGCTTTACCACTGGGGTGGCTATACATCTGTTAATATTGGAACAACAATAAATATATAACATAAGTTATGCCTTGAATTCAACTTCATCTTCAACCTCCAGCCATGGATCCTGTAACTTGCTTATTTCTCAACAAAAATGAAAGATACAATCATGAAAGTTGCTCCATTTTTCAACACGAATCCAACCATATAAATATCATAAGCTATAAATCAAAGATGAATGAGAATTTCTAAAAGTACCAAATTCTGACCTAAATATTTTAGAAAGTTCAAACTCAAAATTCTCCTAGCTCAATCAAAATAAATGAAATCTATGGATATGTATAGTTTCAGGGCAATGATGTCTACATTTTATCTTCACAAATGCAAGCCTAACAATGCCTAAATATGAAGATATAAGTTCAAGAAAAATAACTCAAAACTGGAAATTGTGAAATGCAAATGGGCTTGATTCAAGGTGCTGCAATGATCAGGTTAGCTTCATCAAGTTCCCAGGAAGCTAATGCATGATTAGCTTGAGCAATGGGTGGTTGAAATGGTCTGGAGAAGTCAACTTGTAGAGCTCTATTTTTAGTTATGGAGGTTGATGAAGATGGAGTTACAATTATGAAACGGGGTTAGGGGTGGTTTGTATTTGATGAAGAAGCTTTAGGAATGAATTTGAGGGAAAACGCACGAGGGAAATGAGAGATACAAGTTTAAGGTCAGAATTGTGTATCAATGGAGCTTTTTGTGCAATTTCTGGCTAGAGGGAGTTTAGGAGTGTTTTAGGGTACTTAAGCTCGTGTCCTAACTCTCAAATAGTGACTCTATTTATAAGCAATAAGTTTGGAGACTTGTTGTTGATCAGAATTCAAAATTACAAGTTTATGCATAACATGTAATTTTTGAGAAATTCAAGTTTCAAAGCTTTGTGTACTTGCTAAGATAGAGTGGTTATGCTTTAAACATACTTGCTTCTGACTTTGTGGATGGAGTGTGATCAGAGGGAACAAGTTAGAGGCTCAAGAATGGACTTTATGCAAAAAGCTTGCTTTACAAGAATGGCAATGTTAACTTTGTGCCATTAATGGAAATGCAACTTGGATAATAGCTCAATTGCTTGGATCAATGCTCTAACAGCTGTGTAAACATTTAAATATAGAGTGGAAAACAAGTTTGAGGCCTGCAAAGCAAATATTATGCAGCCTAGCATGGATTTGGTTCATGTGTTCATCAAAAATGACTTGTAATTAAAGTTTGAAAACCCTAACTTCCTCTCTTCGATTCTCCATGCTCAAGAATGATATCAAGGAGTTATTCGAAATTTTGGAAATCTTGTAATATTCTCTACAACCCCTCTTTGAATCACTTTTGAAAATTCCCCTTGGAACTATATGAAAAAGTGCCATGAAGTTAGGTCAAAATCCTGCCGAAACTAGGGCAAAATTTCACTAAGTGTTTAGTTTCAAGACTATGACTTCAGGAATTAATAACTTGAGATCCAAGCACTTTTAGAATAAGTTGTGTAAAGAAATTTTGTAGATATCATGGAGATCTACAACTTTCATGTTGAAATTTTCTTCTGAATCATCTTACATCATGGTGAAAAATTTACTCAAAGTTGTGAAAAAACATGAGTTTTCAACACTCTGAAAAATATCTAAGTTTGAAAACTTTAACTTTTCAAAATGAAATCTTGAATTTTTTATTTATTGATGAATAAGTTTTATATTTTGACATGTTTTGATGAATTGTGGTCTTTGACATTCGATTTTGACCAAAAAGTTAAAGTTTGACTTTTCAGTGTACAATTGACTTTTGATCAGTTGACTGAAAATTCACTATCAATCCCATTGATCTTGAGAAATATTTTGGGGTCACGCCATTAGGTCAAAATGATGCAATTGAACTCTTGAGATCATGCCTCAAACCAATTAACCATTTGCTAGGTCAAAAATCAGAAATTGCCCTTTCTGCCCTTTTGATGATTTGATCAAATTTCTTGAAGAATTATGGTCCAAACTTGATCAAATGATACATATGAGTTTATAATGTTGATATGGATAAAAAATTATGAATTTTGACTGAAAATTGGCCACAATTGACTTTTTCCCCAATATAGTTGATTTTTAGGTCAACTGCTCAATTGGCTGAGCAAAAATGTGATTCAGGGTTTGAAACTTGACATGAGTAATCTTGGGGGGTCCATAATGATCCATGAAAGTCATATGAGGCATTGAAAGTTCAATTATCCTTGTGCAATCTCAAACCCTAATTTGAATCAACAGTGCTTAAGGAGGTGTCTTGAGTTGATTAACCCTAGTGCAGTCTTGAACCAAGAGAGATCTTTGTGAGAAAATATTTGATAAGTGAGAGAGCATATTTTGGGGTACAACAGCTTCCCCTGTTCAATCTTCTTAAACTGAAGAGTTAGATTGGCGGATTTGCCATTCGTAACTTAAAGGTGAAAGATGATTGGACACTAGAGTGCCCAGAAATTTGCACTCGAGGATGTGATGGTTGATGGTATAGTGAATGGGCTTAAAGATGCCATTTGGAGCGGTGATGGAGTGTTTTTGGAGATGGGCTTGTAGATGCCATCCAAAATGATTGTTGAACTGTATCTGAAAGAGAATCTGAATGAGTATCAGAATGGCGTCTGTGTCTAGAGCGTATCTGAACTATATCTGAAAGTTGAATTTGAATGAGTATCAGAATGGCATCTGTGTCTGGAGCATATCTGAACTGTATCTGAAAGTTGAATCTGAATGAGTATCAGAATGGAATCCGTGTCTGGAGCGAATCTGAACTATATCTGAAAGTTGAATCTGAATGAGTATCAAAATGGCATCCGTGTCTAGAGTGTATCTGAACTGTATCTGAAAGTTGAATCTGAATGAGTATTGGCATCCGTGTCTGGAGCGTATCTGAACTGTATCTGAAAGTTCTATCTGAATGAGTATCAGAATGGCATTCGTGTCTGGAGCGTATCTGAACTGTATCTGAAAGATGAATCTGAATGAGTATCAGGATGGCGTCCGTATCTGGAGCGTATCTGAACTATATCTGAAAGTTGAATCTGAATGAGTATCAAAATGGCGTCCATGTCTGGAGAATATCTGAACTATATCTGAAAGCTAAATCTGAATGAGTATCAGAATATCGTCCATGTCTGGAGCGTATCTGAACTGTATCTGAAAGCTGAATCTGAATGAGTATCAGAATGGCGTCCGTGTCTCGAGCGTATCTGAACTGTATCTGAAAGTTCAACTGGTCGTGTAGATAATTGTCCCGGCTTGTTTCAGTTATCAATCTCTGCCCCTTTTTGTAAAGTGTTGATGATAGCCATCTGCTGGCTGATCTTTCCTGAAGATATGAAAGATTAGTTGTATGCAATGTCATGATGTATGAAATGCATTGTATAATGATGTTCTCAATAAAAATGAATGAGATTATGATGTATGCGTTCGTGTTGTCAATGTCATGACGTATGGATGTGATGTATGGGCATGTAAGCTATGCTGCTGTAACACTGTTGGACTAGGGAAAATAAATCCCTGACTGGCAGCATCAAAACAAGAGGTGCTTGTAGGTACTCCTTTATCTTGTCGAAGGCAGCTTGGAAATCATCATTCCATTTGACTACTTGATCATTCTTCGGTAATTTTAAGATTGGTTCACAAGTAGCTGTTAAGTGAGAAATGAATCTGGAAATGTAATTTAGCCTTCCTAAGAATCCTATGACTTCCTTCTCAGTACGAGGAGCAGGCATTTCTTGTATTACTTTCACCTTGGCAGGATCCACTTTGATACCCATACAGCTGATGACAAAGCCTAGTAGTTTACCGGACCTTACCCCAAATGTGCATTTATTCGGGTTCAACATCAGCTTGTACTTCTTTAACTTCTCAAACAGTTTCTGTAAATGGTCAAGATGTTCCTCTTTAGTTTGAGATCTGGCTATCATGTCGTCCATATAGACCTCTATTTCATGATGTATCATGCGGTGAAATAGATCTACCATGGCATGCTGATAGGTTGTCCCAGCGTTCTTCAACCCGAACGATATAACCTTGTAACAGAATGTGCCCCATTGTGTGACAATGGTTGTTTTCTCCATTTCCTCAGGTGCCATTTTGATTTGGTTGTAGCCTGAGAAACCATCCATAAATGAGAACACTTTATGCTGTGCGGTGTTATCAACCAAAATATCGATATGGGGAAGTGGGAAATCGTTCTTAGGGCTTGCCCTATTCAAATCTCGGTAGTCCACGCACATCTGTAATTTGTCGTCCTTTTTAGGCATGGGAACAACATTGGCGACCCATTGTGGATAGGAGGTGACGACCAAGAATCCGGTGTTTAATTATTTCATGACTTACGCTTTGATCTTCTCTGACATGTCTGGCCGCATGCGACATACTTTCTATTTTACCGGTGGGCAGTCTTCTTTTGTTGGTAGATGATGTACCACAATATCAGCATCAAGTCCTGGCATGTCTTCATACAACCAGGAAAATACCTCAACATAATCATGTAGCAACTGAATCAGACGCTTCTTGACACTGGGTTCCAGATTAGCACCCACCTTGACTTCTTTCTTATCCTCTTCGGTACCTAGGTTAACAGTGTCCACTGGTTCTTCGTGGGGCTGTATCGTCCTATCTTCTTGTTATAGTAGCTTGGCAAGTTCCCTCGGTACTTCACAATCTTCCTCACCTTCGTCTTCGGCTTGGTAGATTATATTTTCAGAGTCACATAAGGCCATAGCAGAATCATTACCCATGGGATCCCGAATGGATGTAGATCTGCATTTTGAATGTGAGTGTGTGTAAGATTATAGATATCTTTGAAAGAAATAAAAATATAAAAATAAAAACAAGGAGCATAAAGTTTGTATGCAAAAATGTCCATGATTCATTTATGACATATGAAAATAAGGTAACAACCCTTACAAATGGACCATTGTGCCTCGGGTAAGACACAAGGTTTTTAAAAGTCTGAATTGTTTAATTACAGGTCCGACAAAATTTAAAGACAATTATTGTGGGATAAAGGTAATTGGGACAAAATATTTAGCTTCCCAGTTGCCGAGTCCTCTGTTGACAGTTGAGAAAATCCAATCCTCCAGGTCACAGCTGTCCTCATCATCCTCCACTGGGTTGACTCCGTGGTTGCTGATCTTCAAGGGTGGTCCCCCGGCACGAGCATGGCGTAAAACTTTCTGGGCTCCTGAAGTGAAACCAAAACCAAATTTGTCAGATTTGTATGGGATATCCGGGAGCTGGCCCCAAATAGTACACCCACCTTCTTCGATCACTGCCTTGGCATCTTTCAGAGAAGACATCTTTATCGGAGGCCTTATAATCTTCGGGACTTGGAAAACAGTCTTGGTTACTGCCACGGTTTGTGGGACTTCCTCGAAGTGCTGAAATGGAGTTTCAATGAATTCACCATCCAATTCCACGTATCTGAAGGAGTTCAAGTGACTGACCATATATTCCTCTTCTCCATGGACAGTAATGATTTTCCCCTTGGTTGGATATTTCAACATTTTATGTAATGTAGAGGTAACGGAACCAGTGTTGTGAATCCATGGTCGCCCCAATAAGAAGGAATAGGAAGTGTGAATGTCCATCACGTAAAAAGTTGAATCAAAGGTTTGGGTTCCAACTTTTATGGGGATGTCCACCTCCCCATGCACCATTCTTTTTGAACCGTCGAATGCCCTTACCACTATATTGTTGGGTTTTAAGGTCAAACCTTCAGAGTCGAGTCTATTAAGAGCCTTCTTAGGAAGCACATTTAAAGAAGAACCGGTATCAACCAAGACATGGTCCAAAGTTGTGCCCCTGCATTCGACAGAGACATGCAATGCCTCGTTGTGCTTCCTCCCTCTAGGTGTCAAGTCAGCATCTGAAAAGCCTAAACCATTTTCAACAGTTAAACTGGCCACGCAGTCTTGGAACTGATTAGCGGAGGTTTCTTATGGTACATGGGCAATTTTAAGGAATTTCACCAAGGCCTTCGCATGAGCCTCGGAGCATAATAATAAAGCCAGCATGGAAATCTTTGACGGAGTCTGCCCTAGTTGTTCGACTATGTTGTAGTCGCTTCTGTTTATAATTTTCAGAATTTCTTCCATCTCCTTTTGGGAGGCCTCAAAGATAGATACTGATTGCGCCTTCATCGGACAGGCTTAACCAGAATTCATTTTCCCCGAGTCTCGGTCGACTCGGTGGTAGGAGTATCAGCAGGTGTAACTATAGGAATTGTAGTAGTAGTAGTGTCAACAGGAACAAGAACATGGATGATCACAAGACTCTTAACAGTCTTCGGAGGAGAAATCTCTGGGGAGAATACTCTTCCACTCCGGGTTATCTTGCTGGTTCCCGCAATGTTGCTGATATCGGGGTCATCCTTCTCATAAATTGAGTCTTCAATAGCCGGTCAATCTTGCTTGACACCGTGATAGTAGACATCGCCCCCATAATTCCATGGGACAGTTTTATCTGATGAGTACGGGATTGGTCCAGGCATAGTAATTATCAGTGGAGCTACTTTGGGAACTGATGTAATCCTAACGGGTCTTTTGGTGGATACCCTGGAAGAATTGGCGGAAATGGTTACTATTGAAACATCATTGTAGGAAATGATTGGAACGAGAGTCCTTTCAAACAAAATCTCTTTGTCATCCATTAGGTGTTGAACACCTGCTTTCAATAAATGACAGCCAGTTGGTAGGGATAAACAAAGGTGGCAACTTCCATCACAGCCCAGAAATAAACCGGCCCTCAACAGGTTCCTCTTGATAGTTAGGAGAGGAGTAACAAGTTCATCAACAAAAGTAAAAAACATATCATTTTCAACATCGTTAACATCACGGACGTGCTTGGGCATAGGATCGGTGATAACATTTAGGATCTCAGGAGCATCGAATTTAATTTCTATGGCTTCAAGAAGGTCTTACACCTTGTTTTTCAAAGCCCA
The DNA here is from genome assembly GCA_948472305.1 of Vicia faba. Taxonomy (NCBI): domain Eukaryota; kingdom Viridiplantae; phylum Streptophyta; class Magnoliopsida; order Fabales; family Fabaceae; genus Vicia; species Vicia faba. The sequence continues at coordinate 223,719,788 of OX451739.1, read as the reverse complement.
ACAGTTGTTAGTATCATGGCCTGGACTTTCTGAACGGTATGCATAACGAGCATTAGGATGGTAATGAGGAGAGGTTGTGTTAGGACTCTTCGGGGCTTCCTTCAGAGTTACAAGATTAGATCTCAACAAATATGGTAGGACTTGAGATAGTGTAATATTAATCTGGGTAAATTGTCTTACTGGTCTTTATGTTCTAGGTTGGTTGCTTCTTTGTTGAGTAGGTGCAGGCTTTGGGATCATCACAGCCCCCACCATTGGACGACGTCCAGTTCTATCTTGATTCCTTTGAGGATACACAACACCAACTTCTTTCTTCCCAATAAATGGTTTTCTTACAGCAGTAGAGGATGCATCTTTTTTTATCTTCCCACTCTTAATCCCAGCTTTCACTCTTTCTCCGGTCAAGATTAATTCAGTAAAGCCTGCTAAGGAGCTTCCAATTAAGTGATTAAAGAAAGGACCGGACAGAGTACCCAGAAACATGTCTACTAGCTCTCTTTCAGAAAGGGGAGACTAGACTCTTCTTGCTAAGTCCCTCCATTTCTGTGCGTAGTCTTTGAAACCTTCACTTGAAACCATAGCCATACTCTGGAGTTGAGTACGGGTGGGAACAAGATCTGCATTGTACTGATATTGTTTATAGAAATCAGCGGCAAGGTATTCCCAATTATGGATGTTGGCCCTTTCCAATTGATAGAACCAATCTAGTTGGGTCCCAGATAGACTGTCTTGAAAGAAGTGGACCCATAAATCTTTGTCAGCAGTATGAGGCTGTATCTTCCTCACATAAGATCGGAGATGCATCTTGGGACACGAAACCCCGTCGTATTTAACAAACACTGGTGCCTTGAATTTTGGTCAAATAAACATCCCAAACACTAATCCCAGCTCCTCAAAGTCCAGCCCGGGAACTTTCTGAATCTCCATTGCGCTTAGACGTTCTTCCAGATGTTTGTATTTGTCGTCGGCCAGAGGATACTGCTCTTTAGAGTAGTCTTCTTCTTATTCCTCCTCAGATTCTAGTTGGACAACCGTTTCCTTGCCTTTCACTTCTTGATTATCCTTTTCACCAGATGACATTGCAAAGTGTAGAGTCCATCTGGCTTGTCCTTGCAACCTTTTTCCCATATTCAGAACTCCGGTTACTTTCTTTGCTTTCTTCTTCTTTTCTTCAACCAACAAAGTTTTCAGATCCTTTTGTCCTTTGGCTAGAGTTAAGAACATTTGTTGAAACTGAGCATTCTGCTCCTGGAGGTCTTTTACTGTCTGCTCGAGGTCCATCTTACTGAAATAAACAGTAGAAAGATGAGGAGGCTTGTTGTGAGAAAACCTGCTTATGTTATGATGAATGGTAAATGCATATGCAATGATTTCAAGGAAATTAGAGATTTAAATTTGCTTTAGACCAAAAAGGAACGCACGTTATATTAATAAATCAAACCTTGAGTACATCATGCCTCTTTTGGACTTACAAAGAAATACAAAAACTCTAAGATAAAAAAGTTGTACGCATCCTCTTTGTTGCAATGTAGGCGTTCAGGATTTGCTCCTCATGAAGTTACTTAGTGAGTTCCAAAACCTTCTTCTCGCTGGCGTAGAATTGGGCCTCGGAAGTGTCTCGCTCCCCCTTAAGATGTATCCAATCCCTTTGTAAGTCTTCAAGAGAGGTGGGCATGTCAGGATACAGGATAGTGTATGGAACATCTCCTTCCACAACATGCTCTATGATTACTGGGAGAATGGTGGGGTAAGTCATAATAAGACTTTGAGTACGAGTTCATACCCATTTGAGGTAAGGCTCAAGAGGGATGGAATTTTTATGCCTCAATGTCTTGCTATCTACCTTGTTCAAAATCCTCCAAGCTCGGATAAACCTCTGGCGGTGACCTTGATCATCGTTTTCATAGTCAAATACCAAACCTTGAATGAGCATCTCATGTGGACCATCCCTTCGGGCGTAACCAAACTGTCTTAAGGATAAGCATGGGTTGTAGGTGATACCTCCCCTGATTCCAAGTAAAAGGAAATTAGGTAATTCTCCACAACGATCAATAATAGTAACATTCTCTATAGATTGGGAACATCAATGAATGTCTGAATGTTTGAGTGTCATCAACCTATGTGACCAACTTGAACCTTGCTCGTTCTTTAGTACAGATTAGGGAAGATGAGAAATAAACCATCTTGCCAAAAGAGGATTACAACACATAAGGATACCTCTTTTCCTCATAGTGCAAGTGTGAAAGGAATGTAGGATGTCCCCTAGCAATGTAGGCACCGGGTTACGAGTCATGAAGATTTTGATGGTGTTCACATCTATGAGTTGATCAGGATTTGGAAAAAAAACCATCCCATAGATGAGGAGAGCCACAATTTCCTCAAAAGCTTGCAAATCCAAATATTTCCAACAATTATGGGCTTTCTCAAACAAGAACTTTGCTAGGAAACCCTTGACACCACTCCTTGTTTCCCAATTAGTTGTGATATCAGATGATTGCAAGTGTAGAGCTTGAGCAATATCTTCTGGATTGGGTCTCTTTCTGTACCATTGAAAGGTAGTTGATTGAGAAAGGTAATCCTCAAGAGTTGGGAGAATTCTTCCAAAGTTGGCACAAGTTGATAATCAGGAAATGTGAAGCAATGGTGTAAAGGATGAAAGAACTGGAAGAGCTCATCCATCATGTCTTCATCAGTGCTGGAGGTAACCAAGTTTAGTAGGCGACCATGTCTTTCGGTAAATGGAGAATTTTTAGGAATCCTTGATGCTAGCTCTTTAAGTTGAGGAGAGATCCTTACAAGATTGACTTGAATGGTTTTCCTGCGAATAGAATCCATGTCCTACAAAACAGAACACAGATAAATCCCAAAATCCTTGAAATGGTTAGTGGATATGAGTATGATGTTATGATGTTTATGATGTTATGTACAAGTATATATATACAAACAAAGAAAACAAGTCCTTAGGTTTAGGCTTGCATGGAGTTTCATAGGTAAGTACCCTCTTGAAGTTTAGTTGGCTCAAACCTGTCCTAGTAATAATAACTGGGCTCTAAGGAGCTCAATATCACTGGTTTGTTTCTTTGGGAATTGTTTCAGCGCAAGCCTCTTTAATGGCGACCGAAATATCCCAAAAAACCAAACCTCAATGAGTGTAGTATCGAGTATCTACCAACTTCAGACTGCACCAAAGTTGGTCATCTCACTACGTCCTAATGGCCAAGTTGGTCAAGTAAAGGTTCTAAAAGTTCATTAGTGCTTCATTAAATCACTCAGCGGCCCCGTATTCTCCTTGACTACCCAAGGGATACCGGTACCCACAAATATGCCGCACTAACATAGCTATTGCTTAGACCATGGTTGGTATACCCCGTACAGTTTCCACAATGTATTGCTACTTACCTATAAGGTATCCCAAATCCGGGTAGAGGATTCAAACCCAAATAAAGAACCATAATGTAAAGCATACAAATCGAACAATGAAAGCAAGTAAATATGATATAGCCCCAAGGTAACCCCACTTTTAAAATTTTCCCCAGCAGATTCGCCAGTTCTGTGATACGGTGGGAGAACTGACTTGGGTGTTTCGCGTTTGATCGCAAATGTTGCGGTTAGCAAGAGTCGCCACAGACTTTTCTTTTATCCAAAAGGAAGGGTGAAAAAGCACAAGAAAGACCTTTGAGATTGTTTCTTGAGTTCGGGGGGTAGATTATGAAAAGGGAAGGTATTAGTACCCTTTTTATCCATGATTTTCCATGGGCTCTTAGTTACTTGCTAGATCACTTGCTTTTGTTTGAAATTGTGCTTTGTGTGTTTTTTGCAAGTATTTTGAAAAGAGATCATTGTTTAGGCAAACTTTGTAATGATTCTCGTTCGTAAGAATGTATACAAAAGTGTTGATCTTTTGAAAATGTTTTCAAGTTTGTAAGATGTTTTGAAAGTGTTGGTGTTTGTTTGGAAAATAGCAAGGATATTTTGGTTTTGAATTTGAGCAAGTAACTAGGAACAATCTACCTACTTAAAAGTCTTTCATGTTTATTTCCTCTTTCCTTTGACATTGTTATCTTACCATTGATTTGGTAAGTAACTCTATCTTTGGATGTAAAAGGGACGGGTGTGGGTCATTGTATAAACATGATTAGGAATGTTGCAAGATATCTTAGCATTTTTCTTTAGAGACTTAGATCATTTTGAAAGGCAACATAGATAGCATCATCGAGGGACTATGATCTTGTATTTTACATGTTTTTGCTAAGATACCTCACATGCATAATATGGCCATTTTTGTAAGGCAACCAAGTGGATTTACCCTAGGGATGTTTGTGTGCAAGTGTATTAATTTTCATGCTTGATTTGTCTTTGATTAGGGTTTTCTATTTATTGGTTTTAGTCTCTCCATACAAAACCCTAATTACTAGCATTTGCATATAAAGCGATAAATTGAAGAATTTAAAATTACTACGCTATTACATCATTTAGAGGAGGCGGTATACAAATTACAAATTGGGAATATTGCAAGAAATTAAATCTAAATAATATTACAACCATATTGAATATGTACAAATAATTGAATAAATAATAATGTATAAATACAAGAATATAAATGCAAAAAGAAATGATTTTTATTTGGTTTTCATGAAAAGGGTTTAACCTAAACCTAATTAAGAAAAATGATTAAAATAAAATTAACTTAAACTAATTGAGAAAAGAAATTAAATTAAAAAGATCTTTAGGGTTTTTCTATGAAAAGGTTTTTAATTAGAATTAGCAAAAAAAAATTAATTAATTAAAATAAACCTAAGTTCTAAATTAATTTTAATTTACAAGAAAACAAAATAATATAATAAATAAACCTAAGCCTAAATATTAATTATTAAGAAAGAAATTAATTTATTAAGAAAATGTTTTTGTTCTTTTAATTTTATTAAAATAAATAAATGAGTGTAAAAATAATAGGATAAATATTTTTTTGGATTTTCATTAATAATAATAATAAAAATAATATTAATAATAATAATAATAATAATAATAATAATAATAATAATAATAATAATAATAATAATAATAATAATAAAGAAAACAAGAAAAGAAAATAAATTGAAAAAAAGTTTGGGCCAGGTGTATGGAAGTAACAACAGGGGTTAGTAAAAGCAAAAAAAAAGCAAGGCCTAATTGTTGCAAGCCCAAGCGCCTGTTTCCAACAAAAAAGAAAGAAAAATGTGAAAAATAACAAAAGGGTACCACTGGGGCTCGAACTCAGGTCCCAGAGGTTAACAGGTGCGCGTTTTACCACTGGAGTGGTTATACATCCGTTAATATTGGCACAACAATAAATATATAACATAAGTTATGCCCTGAATTCAACTTCATCTTCAACCTCCAGCCATGGATCCTGTAACTTGCTCATTTCTCAACAAAAATGAAAGATGCAAACATGAAAGAAAAATGTGAAAAATAAAAAAAGGGTACCAGTGGGGCTCGAACCCAGGTCCCAGAGGTTAACAGGCGCGCGCTTTACCACTGGAGTGGTTATACATTCGTTAATATTGGCACAACAATAAATATATAACATAAGTTTTGCCCTGAATTCAACTTCATCTTCAACCTCCAGCCATGGATCCTGTAACTTGCTCATTTCTCAACAAAAATGAAAGATGCAAACATGAAATTTGCTCAATTTTTCCACACGAATCCAACCATATAAATATCATAAGCTATAAATCAAAGATGAATGAGAATTTCTAAAAATACCAAATTCTGACCTAAATATTTCATAAAGTTCAAACTCAAAATTCTCCTAGCTCAATCAAAATAAATGAAATCTATAGATATGTATAGTTTCAGGGTAATGATGTCTACATTTTATCTCCACAAATGCAAGCCTAACAATGCCTAAATATGACGATAGAAGTTCAAGAAAAATACCTCAAAACTGGAAAACGTGAAATACAAATGGGCTTGATTCAAGGTGCTGCAATGATCAGTTTAGCTTCCTCAAGTTCCCAGGAAGCTAATGCAATGATTAGCTTGACCAATGGGTGGCTGAAATGGTCTAGAGAAGTCAACTTGCAAAGCTCTGTTTTTGGTTATGGAGGTTGATGAAGATGGAGTTACAGTTATGAAACAGGGTCAGGGATGGTTTGTATTTGATGTAAAGAAGCTTTAGGAATGAATTTGAGGGAAAACGCACGAGGGAAATGAGAGATACAAGTTTAAGGTCAGAATTATGTATCAATGGATATTTTTGTGCAATTTCTGGCTAGAGGGAGTTTGGGAGTGTTTCAGGGTACTTGAGCTTGTGTCCTAGCTCACAAATAGTGACTCTATTTATAAGCAACAAGTTTGGAGACTTGTTGTTGATCAGAATTCAAAATCACAAGTTTAGGTATAACATGTGATTTTTGAGAAATTCAAGTTTCAAAGCCTTGTGTACTTGCTAAGATAGAGTGGTTATGCTTTAAACATACTTTCTTCTGACTTTGTGGATGGAGTGTGATCAGAGGGAACAAGTTAGAGGCTTAAGAATGGACTTTATGCAAAAATCTTGCTTTACAAGAATGGCAATGTTAACTTTGTGCCATTAATGGAAATGCAACTTGGATAATAGCTCAATTGCTTGGATGAAAGCTCTAACAGCTTTGTAAACATTTAATTATGGAGTGACAAACAAGTTTGAGGCCTGCAAAGCAAAGATTATGCAGCCTAGCATGGATTTGGTTCATATTTTCATCAAAAATGACTTGTAATTCAAGTTTGAAAATCCTAACTTCCTCTCTTCGATTCTCCCTGCTCAAGAATGATCTCAAGGTGTTCTTGGACATTTTTGAAATCTTGTAATGTGATCTACAACCCCTCTTTGAATCACTTTTGAAAATTCCCCTTGGAACTATATGAAAAAGTGCCATGAAGTTAGGTAAAAATCCTGCCTAAACTAGGGCAAAATTTTACTGTGTGTTTATTTCAAGACTATGGCTTCATGAATTAATAACTTGAGATCCAAGCACTTTTAGAAGAAGTTGTGTAAAGAAATATTACTCAAAGTTGTGAAAAAACATGAAGTTTTCAACACAAAAATTTCTAAGTTTGAAAACTTTAACTTTTCAAAATGAAATCTTGACTTTTTTTATTTCTTGATGAATAAGATTCATATTTTGAATTTTTTTTTATGAATTGTGGTCTTTTACATTTGATTTTGACCAAAAAGTCAAAGTTTGACTTTTTAGTGTATAGTTGACTTTTGATCAGTTGATTGAAAATTCATTATCAATCCAATTGATCTTGAGCAATGTTTTGGGGTCATGCCATTAGGTCAAAATGGTGAAATTTAACTCTTGAGATTATTCCTAAAACCAATTAACCATTTGCTAGGTCAAAAATCAGAAATTTCCCTTTCTCAATCAAAACCCTAATTTTGACCATTTTGCCCTTTTGATGATTTGATCGAATTTCTTGAAGAATTATGGTCCAAACTTGATTGAATGATACATATGAGTTTATAATGTTGATGTGGATAAAAAATTATGAAGTTTGACTGTAAATTGGCCACAATTGACTTTTTTCCCAATACAGTTGATTTTTAGGTCAACTGTTCAATTGGCTGAGCAAAAATGTGATTCAAGGCTTGAAACTTGATATGAGTAATCTTGGGGGTCCATAATGATCCATGAAAGTCATATGAGGCATTGAAAGTTAAATTGTCCTTGTGCAATCTCAAACCCTAATTTGAGTCAACAATGCTTAAGGAGGTGTCTTGAGTTGATCAACCCTAGTGCAGTCTTGAACCAAGAGAGATCTTTGTGAGAAAATATTTGATAAGTGAGAGGGAAAATTTTGGGTTACAACAGAACCATATGCATTGAATGCCTGATATTGATATGGAACCCTGATTGTATGTGTATTGAATGTTTGATATTGATTTGGAACCTTGAGTATATGTGTATTTGAATTTATGTGTATGTATGATGTATGCAAAGTGTGTGTAAAATGTGTGTATGCCTTGAAATGTTATGGATATTGCTTCTGGAATTATCTACTTTAAACCATTAGTTTTGAGTTACCAATTCCCTGGCGTTGTATGTTGCATTGTCGTAGCATATTTGAATTGATTTGAACATGTTGAGAAGTGTTAGCAAGTTTTTGATTGTTTTGTGTTGTGTGTGCAGGCGTAGGTGTAGAAGTGTGTAGAATTTTGTGTTATGAGTGCATGCGTAGGCGTAGATGTAGAAATAGGCGTAGATGTAGAAATAGGCGTGGATATGGACGTAGGAGTGGATATGAATCATAGGTAAGCTGCCTAGTGAGATTTTGATAGTGGCACTTCTGACGATTGTGTCTGTTGTCAACCGAGGTAGCTATAGCAAGGTGAATTTGAGCTTGGATTTGAATTTGAGTTTATCGTAGCTGGTATGCATGTTTGATATGATTATGCTTTATGTATGCATGGTGTATGGTATGTATGCTTGATATGATAATGTTATGAATTAAAATGATGTGATGATTGATAAATGCAATGCCCCTGTTATTTAAACTGCGGAACCAATGCTTAAGGCGTACTATCAGCCAAGACTTATTCTTTCTGAGAAGCCATGCCAATTAGGGGCGGGCTTTTGAAAAGGTATGCCAGACGGGAACTAGGATTTTGAAAAGATGGGCCAGACGGGAACTGGGCTTTGCACCAATGTTAGTAGAGCTACTGGAATAATATCAGCTTGGTGGCTTGGAAAGGTGAAACAGATAACAAGGTCGCTAATATTAGTAGGGTCACCGGGAGACGTCAATTGAAAGTGTGGGGCTGCTCACGACTTTTACGTAATGCTGCTTATGTAGGATGGATGATGAATGCATGAGGTTGATTATGCCTCGTTTGGGTGCCTATGAATGAATAGTGGATGAGGTTGCGTGAGGTTGCTCATGTCTTTGATGAAACACATATTAGAAAATGTGCGAGGCTGCTCACGTCTTAGACGGTGGTACGTAAGGCTGCTTACGGTTTATTTTGATAAATAATGCTTGTATCATAGACTAACTCAGAGGGATAGTCGGAGATGTTAGAGATTGCAATAGTGACTCCCCTAGAAATCGACTCTATATTTTTATGGGGTCCTTAGTCTAGAGTTATGATATGTTATGCATGCATGTAGATGTAGGTGTTAATGTGTAGAATGACTGACCAATGCATGTAATAGGTGACTTGGATATGCGTCAATGGATGTTGAAATTTTGACGTGCCAATGAGAATTGGGATCTCTGTTAGATCCATGATGTCGGAATTTGTCAGCCAGATGAGTTGATAGTTATAGCTTGATTTTGGATCGCAATATCCTAATGAACGTATGCTAATGATTAATGCAGACTTATGCTTTATGATTATGACTCGCATGATTTGTTGAATGCTGCCCCTATGATGGGTCATTGATGATTAAGCACAGAGGTTTGACTATGTAACACGGTTTCTTGTCACATGATGGCTGAATTTTGTGCTTGCATGATTTCCTGATACTCGTTTTGAACTCCGAAGATTGCTGATATAGAAGAAAGATCCATTGGAGATTATGAAAGTACGCGGGGAGCTTGTCTCCATGTGGATTGTCTTTCCCTAATTTTTGGTAGGGTGTTGGAGGAGATTCTCATTGATATGCACTTGTAAATAGTTTGATCATAGTATGGATGACCCCACTATTTCACACTTTGAAACGTCATGCCCTTGACTAATGGGATTTTGGATGGTTTGTCCTTGATGGGCTATTTTTTTGAACCAACTCATTTTTATGAGCCTCGCAGTGGCTTGCCCCACCATTCGAATTTCCTGGACCTGGAGGAAGTACCCTCAGAAAGAACTTAGACCTCACCATGAACTTTGATATAGATTTCCCCAAGATTTGAATTTTTGAAAAGTTTGTACTCGAAGTCACTTGAAGAGGAACTTGTACCCTATGGGCGGTAGGATGAACCTGACATGTATTGCCCCAACATTTGAATCTTGGAAGATTTCCCCTTGAATCAAAGCCTTGAGATATTTTTTAAAACAAGGGAACCATGTCATACCCTGTCATGATACGATTTGATTAAGGAATGTTCCTTCGAAAGGTATGCCCCTGATTGAACAATGCTTTGAAATTTGATCTGAGTCGATTAAATCTCAGAATGACCGCCGTTTGTGAATAGCATCTTCATGTGATATTCCCCCACGATCATTAGTATTTTCCCCTGTATATAAGGATCGCTCTTAGATTCTTTTTCCCCTAGTTAGAAGCTTCTTGGAAATGTTGCCTTTGATCGGACCTTTTTGAAATATCCTTGAGGCTAAGTATTAATTCGTAGACAAAATTGTACATTTTGAAAAAATAATTCTTAGTGATGTACATGTAAGTTTTGAAATCGATGTTTGAATAGAAATGGATGATTAGAGATGGAGATTCAAAGAAGCGAAGTGATTAGTAATAAATTTAAAAAATGTAGGAGTCAGTTTAACACGAATTTTGCCGAGTATACTTTTATAGTTAACCTTGATTCATTTAGGACTTTTGAAGGTCATAACGTGGCCATGGTTCGTGGTTTGAGAAACAAAAGATATAAGGCTCAAAATTTATTTATCCCACCCCATTCTCCTTGATGTTCTTCAACCCTAAGTTCAATTAATCCAACAGATGCGTTCAATCCCCAAGAGAAGTTTCGTAGTTGCGCATATGATAAGAAGCGTTAATAAAGTCCAAGCATTGATGAAAAGCATTGATAAGATTCAAGCGTTTGATGAGAAGCCTTTAAGGTTCTTGAGGTAGCAGTCACAAGATCTTTCTCCAATTTTGTTTTCAATCCTTTATTTTTGCATGGACTGGTTTTTTTTTTAATTTTCTGGTCCATCGGGATGCCCTAACTTTTGCCTAAGTCAAAATTTTTTGCTTTTTATTTTCTTGACTTAGAGGGCTCTCTCTTTCTTTTGAAATTTTTCTTTTTGAGATTGTTTTTCGATTTTTAAAATTCGTGACTGCCACGCCGATCGTTGTAAGCTTCGTCTTCATTGTTTTCCTCAATTTTGAATGATGTATTGAGGAGGAAGATGTTGAGAGCTTTTCTTAGGTTGTTCCCTCAATGATGTATCGAGGAAGTAGATAGGCTTGAACCTTTTCTTGGATGGACTTGATTCTCTTGAAAATAGAATGCACCATTGAATTAATTGAAAGACTACCCTGCCCCCGGTTGAAATTAAGTTTTTTTTTTAAATAGAAACAAATCTAACTTCTGGCTCGAGGGGGTTGACTACGGATTAACTCCTTATATCTCCACTATTTGGGAAGTGAAACAATGCCTTATATTGTCATCTTGGTCTTACCATTGAAAGCATAGTTTAGCGAAATTCTTGTTATTTAATTTTCATCATTCTCCTTCGAAGTTTGTTAAATTTGTGAAATGGAAAAGAGTGAAAATAATAAGTTGTTGATTTTGTGGATTGAATTGATTTCAAAAATGTGTATGCTTATTTTATTATAATTACTGATCCAAAGATACAAATTTACACCAAATGAACCTTAGCAACTAGGAAATTACAATTTTTAATTGATAAAGCCTAATGATCTTATGGAAGAGCTCATTTGTTGATCCTCGTGACTTCAGGAGATCTTCTTAGTTCTTGGACTTGTCAAAGTGTGAGGGTGATCTTTGAATTTTCTCGGGCATACCTATTTTGTTGATAAGGCAGTTGCTATTGATGTAGAGGAGTCACCAATGGTAGTGGCATTTGAGGCGCTGCGTAGACCCGTTATTGACCTTGTGAAGGGTTACCTTCATTCTCTATAGGGCCACATTTAATTGAGTCTCCAATGTTTAATATCCTCCTTCCATATTTTTGGACTTCCTTAAGCGAGTACCAAGAAATCAGCTAGCATGTGGGTAACGGTTGAATAAGGGCGAAGGTGGAAATGCATGAGATGTATGAATGTATGTGAATGCATGGGTATGCAAAAATGTTTTTGGCTTTAGGGTATGATGCAAAAAGGTTTCATGGATATGAAATGTGACACAGACATAACATGTGGGTAGACGTAGGGATGCCCTGTACAATTTTAATGGTTGATATGGAAATTATAATATCCTACATTGTCTCAGAGATTGAAACAGATAGAAATTCCTTAAGGATGAAAATAACTTGATGTGGATTTGGAGGTACCCTATACTGACTCAGATATTGAGACAGATAGGAATTCCTTAAGGGCGAAGGTAATGATAGACACTGAAATGGGGATACCCTACACTGACTCAAATATTGAAACAGATAGGAACTTCTTAAGGGCGAAGATAATGATAGACAAGGAAATAGGGATACCCTACACTGACTCGGATATCGAGACAAATATGAACTTCTTAAGGGAGAAGATAATGATAGACAAGGAAATGTGGATACCCTACACTGACTTAGATATTGAGTCAGATAGGAACTCCTTAGGGATTAGGGACTATAGAAGACGAAGGGGAATCTCTATAAGCTAGAGATGGTAATTGAGGGACGAGAATTCCTACAAGATAGGAATTGTAATAGACTAATTGATGGCTGAAGAATCCCTGCATGCTAAGGGTTGTGACTTTTGAAATATATACCCTATAGGCTAGGGATTGTAGTATACTGGAAGTAACCCTTGTGGATTTTGGGGTAGTGGAAATGGGATTATATGAATGATATCCTTAGAAGGTAGGCTCCTAGTTTTTACCAACAGATATTCTACCCTCCCCCAAAAGGTGGCTTCCTTAAGGGTATCATGAATAACACCAGAGGAAAAAGGCATAAGGGCCTCCTATAGGTGGAGCCTATTTACGGACTGAGACTTTCGTCTCAAAGTCGTGAAAGGTCTCGTCATGAGATTTTGGTGAAGGTCGTTACAAGAGCCATGGGTTTCATTCCAAAGTCCTACTCGTCAAGAGGATATCTCTCGATAAGTATTCCTTTTTCGGAATTCCACCGACTCTAGGCGAAGTCGTCACATAAAATCGCAGGGATGATGTATCCCCTAAGCTAATAGACGAACCTTCTTTCTAAGGGTTATTGAAAATATTTTGAAATAAAAGTCCCGTCACGCAATAAATATATAATGATAAAAAAAAGACAGTAAATAAATGCAATAAATAAGTAAATGCAATAGATAAATAAATAAAGAAAATTAAAACCCAAAATAAAACCTAAGACCTAAGGTTGAGGTCCCCAGCAGAGTCGTCATTTGTTGCGACTGATTTTAAATCAAGAGTCGCCACTATTAGTTTTTATCCTAAGGAAGGGCATCTAATAGGAAACCCTAATTCACAAAGACAGAGATTCTATGTTCGGACTTCATTAGACGAAAGGAATGTGTTAGGCACCTTTCATCTACCTTGTTCACTAGGATATTGGGTTTTAGGTTTAGGTTTCGATTTAAATAGGGTTTTAATTTTTAATATGGGAACTCGCCACGATTTTTGATTGTATGCCTACGTATCCTCTTTTGAGGAATCAGAGTCTAAATTCGTAGTTCGTATGGGTTTATGTTTTTAGGGGTTGCAAATGTACTTTGAATCGCCTCGCATTTTGACCGATTATAGAGATTGCGGAGATTTAGACTAAATGCGCGATTAGTCAAAATCCGTTTGGAACCCTTTGCAAAAATGGTTGTTTAGCTTAGTTTATTGCGAAAAATAGTTTGAGATTTGTTAATATTTTTTATCGTATTAATTGCAAAAATTCTTGTTAATGCATGATTAAAAATATGTTAATGCAATAATAGAAAATAATGTACATGAGTTTTGAATAAAAATAAATTATTTGCATGTTAAGATAATAATATTCACATATTATAAATAATAATAATATAATAAATAATATTAATAATAATAATTATTATTATTATAAAGAAAATAAATAAATAGTATAAAATATGAATATAATATTATAAAATATAAATATGAAAAATATGAATTATAAAAATAAAAAATAATTTCATTAAATTCAGGGGGTGCAAATGCAGTTACATAGTAAAAAATAGGGGGGTGCTAATAAGGACCCTAGGCTGGCCCAAATATAGTTCTAAAGGGGGTGTAATTCGTTTTGTAGTTTTAGCAATTCAGTGGAATGGTGGTATGAAAAGTAGTGGGCTTAGGCCCAAACACGATAAGAGGGGATCCAGACCGATCGTGTATGGCGCGGTGTATGGGAATTAAGGTGGGACTTGGCCTACGATCGTCCGATCATGATCACACTGATGGATATAAAAGGAGCACGATGGTTACTCTAATCGCGCAGGCATGGGATTATTACGGATAATACATTTATTTTATTCATTTCATCTTCTTGTTTCACTTACAGTAAATCCCCTCTTTTTCTCTTCCGCCTCAACCCTTCCACTCTCTTTCACTCCCAAATTCCCAAACCCTAATTCTCTCTCCTTAACCCTTCTTCTTCGCGGCGGCTCAACCAAACCCCTAACCCAAATCCCCAATCAACAATCAAAAATAAGAACAAGCTAAGTTACCCTTCGCGATGCTGTTCTCGATTTCAAACTTTACGATTCCGCCATTGACTCTTCTTCTTTGTGTGTTTGGCAGGTTGTGGCGAGTTTGAGGCTGAAGATGGTGGTAGACGGTGGATCAACGGCTAACGATTAGGGTTTTGGATATTGAAACCCCAATTTCTCTCCCTCGGCGTCTTCAACAGCAAATTTTTGTTCTTCAAGTTCTCCTTTTTCCTGTATCTGAATTCTCTGTCTTCCCCCCTTTCTGTACATTCAGTTTAGATATTTATAGAGTGATTTATGGTTTTAGATCAATTGTTGTTATAATTGATTAGCATCAATTAGGGATTATATTTATGTTAGCGTTTTGATTGTTGTTGATTGATTTTTTGTAATAGATTTGGTTTTGCTTTTACTGTAATTCCCAGATTTAGTGTATTGTAATTGATTTTGTTCAGTGATATTTGACTTACGTTTTTTAGATTTAAGATTGTTTTTGTTTTTTTAGGTTTGAATTGTAACAGCAAATTTATGGGCTTGGACTAAGAAAGATTTGATTATGTTTTAATTTAATTTCTACAGTAGCTGTAAGTGAACAAAAACGTGCGCTAATTTAGGGGTAATTGGAACAGTTGTTGTTATTAGATTTGGGCCTTACGCTGATTATATGGAATTGGGCCTGTGCTATTTAATTATTTCTTTTGTTTAGCCCAACAACATTGTTTTTTCCATTACAGCAAAAACCATATCTTTTTATCTTTACACAACCGGTCCAAATGGCCCTTTTTCCAAAACACCAATCCTTAATAAGAATAATAATTAACAAGAAATCAAGTTTAAGTTTATTAGGAATTCAAGAAAAATGTGTTACATTTTCTTTTAAAAAATATATTATTTATTTATTATCTTTTTAAAATAATAACAATAAACAGTTTTATCTTTTTTTTAATAATAATGTAGCGGTAGAAATGCTCAAGACTAAGCCATTGGATTGACTAGACTTTATACAAATCAAAATAAAAATTGTCACCGCGGTTTATTGTTTCCAAAGGAATGGGAAAAGAGCTAATAACCCAAAAAGAGGAGGAAAGATTCAAGGTAAGGGGGTTGGTTATGCAAAGGGAATGTATTAGCACCCTAAACATGTACGGTACTCCGCAGAAGCCACTTTGTAAAGTTTGTATATTTTGGCTATAAAAACTGTTGTATATAAAATGGATGGTGTAGGTGAGAAAAGAAATATTTTTTTATGATTTTTGCACCCTCCGCGGTTGCGAACCTTTAGTGCCTACGTACCACCTTTCGTGCAATAGGGGATCATGGTACATGTAGTTCCTCTTTTAAAAATTTGAAACACAGATGCGTTGGTCAATTTTATGAGATAAAACATCATCGTCATTGTCCGTGTGGAAAACATACCTACTACCCACAATCATGAGAAAAGAGAATTTGCATCATCTCAAAGTGGAGGATATGGCTTGGATTTCAAAATCAACAATGCCTCACTCAACACCCAAGTGGAAAATATCTCTCTTCACCATATATTATAGAAGTATAGGTTTTTGCATCACTACAAGGATTGACAAGAGTTTAATCTTTTGAGAAAAGTTTAAAGTAAAAGCCAAAGTGGCAAAATGGTTTGAATGAGATTGATTGACTTTTAGTTTTCTCACAAAAATGCCAAGGTATCATTAAATTGATTGGAATTTATTTATGAAAATGTTTTGAAAATACATGGACATAAGTCCAAGTTTATCATGAAAAATGGTTCAAGTTTCAAAACAAGAAGAGTTTCCAAAAGGAGGAAGAAGATTTTTGAAATTAAAGAAGATGAGAGGAGAAGAAGAGGCTATCCTAAAGCATAAGATAAAATTTAGGGATACTAACCATCTAAGCGATAAAAAGCCAAAACTTGACATTATAAGCCAAGACAGAATTTCCATTCCTTGGATTGAAACCAATCAAGCAAAGAAATACTAGACCTCTTGATAGAACTAAACTTCAAGTGTATTAAGTCTTCACAAAAATTGGGCAGAGTAACGGTTGTATACGGGTGAATTCCATATCATAAATGGAGGATGTGATCACAAAAACCTGCACACAAAACAAACAAGCAACCAATGTCTTGAGGTAAACCTCAAGAACTCCAGACAAAATAATCAGATAAGATCTCCAAGATAGGTCAAGGATTCTAATCCTAAGTCCAAGAAAAGTCCCATGCTCCATAATGCCAAGGATAGTAACCAAGTAGTCCAAGTACCATTAAAATTTTTAGGGTTTATGTTGATTATTAAGTATCTTAAGAAAGAAAGAGAAAAAGCTCAAGTGAGCAAAAATAAAAATGGCAAGAAAATAAATGCTCAAATGAGCAAAGGTGAAAATGGCATGAAATGTAAATGCTAAAAGTAAATAGTACATAAAGCATAAAAAAAGAATAAAAGCATAAGATAAAACAAGTCAATAATTAGTGGTTAGTTGGATGACCATCTTGAAATTTGCATTTGGAACTCATTAGAGGATTGGTAGAACCAAAGCCTCCACACAACAAGTTGCATTTTCTTTTTGTCAAGTATATCATCCATTTGGAATTCTCATAAGTACCATTTAATGATCGATGATGTTTAAGTGATCCGCGTTGACCAAAGGTGTTGTAGATCCATTAGAGGATTGGTAGAACCAAAGCCTCCACACAGTGAATCTCAAGGTTATTGGATCAAAGAGATCAAATTAACATACTTGGGTTTGCAATCATAAGTTTGGGCCACGAATGATCATTTATTCGAATCGGGACAAAATTTAGCGCTATGTTAAGCAATCGTAAGTGGACTTATATAGAAGTCGCACCTATTTTGAGGCCGGTCAATAGCTATTTATGCACCATTTGTTTTGAGACATGATATAGAGATCATGCTCCAACAACATTTAGTGCAATAAGAAGGGAATGAGATGAACAGGGATAGGATAAAAAATATACAAACCACATTTGAATTAAATTTTAATCAAATTATTATTAAAATCATTCATCCATTTTTTGTGGAGTTAAACTCAACACCATGGTTCCAATGATGTTAATAAAGTTCATGATCCAAAACCTAACCCAAGATCAGCCAGAAAAATAATCACAAAATAATATCACATTTTAATATAAAAAAAAAGGAGTAAAAAAATGTTTTAAAAATAGAAAATAATGAGAAAAATATCAATTATGTTTAAATTAATCAAGAAATGAGAAGTAAGGCCATGGAAAAATCAGAAGTGGATCCAAATATTTTTATAAAATCTTTGGTAATTTTTAAAAGTCAGAAACTATTTTTAAACTATTTAAAATTGCTCAAACAAACATAAAATAGGTTAAAAATAGTAAACCTCAACATAAAATTCCATAACATTTTTAGAAAGTCAAAATTATGCAAAATAATATTTATGAATTTTTTCAGAATTAAAAAATGTCAGAACGTATTTTTTAGGTAATTAAAAGAAAACAAATAATACAAAAAATACAAAAAAATACTAAATGTCAAAATAAAAATGTGAAAAAATAGTCATGAGATTAGAAATAATTCAAAGTATTTTTGTGAATTTTTTCATAATTTTTGGATAAAAAATAAAAGAGTTATGAATTTTTGAAAATTTAATCAATAAAAATATAAAATCAGAAAATAAAATAAAACCAAAAAGATGTGGACCATCAAATCATAGTCAAAATGCGTTAGTAAGCTAATCCAATGGACCAGACGCGTTGTGCTTGTTATGGATCTTAGTGAGATACACATAGGATCAGAAAAAGGGCAACCAATGAAATTAAAACGTTTGGCACGCTTTCATTGGCTGAGACGAGACATGTCATCGTCTTCAACCTCCAGACATTCTGCAATGGGGATTTTGTGAGATCCTTCAAATGGAAAAATTAGGATCCCAGGCTAGCATCATTGAATTCGTCTCTTCAAGACGATTCTAACACAACCGTCGCGCCAAATTTATATAAGGTATGGAGAGAGATATGAATAAAAAACCCAGAAAATAGAGAGCACCTTCAATTTGAAATTTCTCTCTCAATTCTCAATGGATTTAAAAATTGTAAGCGGCATTAGAATCAGGAGAAGGAGTAGAATAGATTAGTGTTTGATTTGGATCCAAATGGTGGAGAATTCTACCTTTTTGAAGTTCAAGGAAGAATCTCTGAAACTGGACTTCTGTAGCTTGAATTATGTCTCATTTTGATTGGTTTAAGTGCTAGAGAGTTTATATGATGATCAAGAATGATGAATGCGCAAAGAATTTTGGAAAAGGGAGCTTAAGTCTCAGAAACTGAATTCAAAAAAGATGGGTTCATGTGAAGTTTTGGCAGGGTGTTTTTGGCTCTCAAAGTTTGAAGAAATGAATGGGGAAGGACCCTCTATTTATAGGGAAGTGAATGGGAATGAAAATTTAAAGAAACAAGGAAGTTTGGATGGAAATTGAGTGAAGGTCGAGCACGAGTGAAGTGTGACTTCATTTTCATCAAAACTCAACCAAATCTTGCATTTTGGGATGCTAATCACTTCTGGAAAGTTTGCTAATCAAGTTTAAATCAAAAAAGCGCATAAATCTTGTGTTTAGAAGTCACATTATGGATTTCAAAATTCTGACTTTGTGAAAAAATTAGTTTCAAGTTACCAAATTCAAATCTATGGCATTTCCAACTCAAGGGGTCTTAGGGAATGAATCTTGATGCTTTAGAAAGATGAGGTTACAAGCTTTGCAATGGAAAAATAATGGAATCAAATGGATGCTTTAGCTTAAAGTTACATTGAGTTAAAGTTGAAGAAAAAGGGTTGACTTTCCATACTTAGAAATTGCTGATTAATGTTGATGTAGTCAGGAGAGCTGGTTGGCTTCCTGTGGTTTATGCACCCCAAAATAATCTTAGCCCATATTCTGTGACGGTCCTTCAAATCCCTTATCTTGCTGGAGGGAAGACCCAAAGTGAAAATT
The DNA here is from genome assembly GCA_948472305.1 of Vicia faba. Lineage (NCBI taxonomy): Eukaryota > Viridiplantae > Streptophyta > Magnoliopsida > Fabales > Fabaceae > Vicia > Vicia faba. Next base: position 223,700,349 of record OX451739.1, on the reverse strand, counting down.
TCTCTAGCAATTGAAGCGACATCAGCACATCTTTCAGCCATGTCTATACACCTTACGCCACCACCACTGTAACCTATCAATCTTGCAATAAGGTATTCATTTATCAATATCTTCTTCCCCATTACGTATGACGTAACTTTATGGTTGGATGATGAAGCATGAATCCAAAATTCCTTCACAAGGATTGGGAACGTTGGTCCTAGCAGACGGTCAAAATACCTGTTCCATCCTTGAGCCTTTACTTCTTCAGAAAGATTGAACCCATTTTCTTGATGACTTTCAAAGTCCACAATCAATTCTGAGAGTACTTCCAGGTTGTCAATGGGCATGAGGAGAGTTCTGAATGGTTCTTCATATTGTTCTGTGGATTCTGTTCTTTGAGTACTGGAAGTTGGGTTGCTTGAGGAAGCCATGTTCACACAGAAAATTTGATAAGAAAATGAAAGGGTTTTGAAAAAGATGCAAACTGATAACAATTAGATTGTAGAGAAAGTGAAAGTGAAAGAGTGTAAAGAGTAAGAAAATGCGTTTAAATAGATTTTTGAAAACATAAACTTCAAGAGAGAGAAATTAAATGTAATGATTATAAGCATTAATGAAAGCTGATTTTGGGGGATTCAGAAAGATATTGGAACAGTTACCCATGACATGTGTCTCAATACATTCAATCAGCACTTTTGACCTTTCAGAAAAATGAACGCGTGTTCAGCCTCAGAAGGTAGCTGATGAATGGATGACAATTGTTTGCTTACATGAACAGCACACTTCTATCCTTGAAATGAATCGCTCAGATCTTCATGGGTAGATTTTGATACAATCTGGACTTCTAAAATTCTGAAGGCATGTTGATCAGCCGTTCACAAAAAATAACAAAAATTCTGAGGATTAAGATATGTAAATAAAACAGTTTATTCTGGGCAAAGCTTCATGCTGAGATGTTTCAGAATAAAGTTAAACCTATCTTCAGAAAGAGGTTTTGTAAATACATCAGCCCATTGATGGTCTGTGTCAATGAATTTTAAATTGAGAATCCCTTTCTGAATATAGTCCCTAATAAAATGATGTTTTATTTCTATATGGTTAGCCCTAGAATGCAAAATAGGATTTTTACTGAGACAAATAGAAGATTTATTGTCACAGAGGATAGGGATGTTACTCTCAAATATATTGAAGTCCTCAAGTTGACTTCTCATCCAGAGCATTTGCATGCTACATCCAGTTGCTGCTATGTATTCAGCTTCTGATGTTGATAGAGCTATTGTGGATTGTCTTTTGCTGGACCATGAGATCAGATTTTCTCCCAGAAACTGGCAGCTTCCAGAAGTGCTTTTACGTTCTACTCTGTCTCCATCAAAATCAGCATCACAGTATCCTACTAGGCTGTAATCATTTGATTTTCTATAAAACAAACCCAGATTAGTTGTACCTTTCAGATACTTGAAAATTCGCTTAACTGCTGTTAAGTGAGATTCTCTAGGATCTGATTGGAATCTAGCACAAATGCAGACACTGAATAGAATGTCAGGACTTGAAGCCGTCAGATAGAGAAGAGAACCAATCATACCTCTGTAGACCTTATGTTCTACCTTTTTACTTACCTCTTCTTTTTCCAGAATGCACGTGGGATGCATTGGAATCTTTGATGGCTTACATTCTGAGAGATCAAATTTCTTCAGAAGTTCTCTGACATATTTGCTCTGATGAATGTAAGTTCCTTCAGGAGTTTGATTAATCTGAATGCCCAAAAAGAATTTTAGTTCCCCCATAAGGCTCATTTCAAACTCTGCCTGCATACATTTAGCAAACTCTCTTCCCTGAGAGGGTTTAGTGGATCCAAATATGATGTCATCAACATAAATCTGACATACTAAAATGTCATTCTTAACTGTCTTACAGAACAAGGTTGTGTCCACTTTCCCTCTAGTGAATTCCTTTTCTAACAGGAAGTTACTTAGTCTTTCATACCAAGCTCTGGGAGCTTGTTTCAAACCATAGAGTGACTTCTTTAGTTTGAAAACATATTCTGTATTTTTGGAACTTTCAAAACTAGGGGGTTGGTGCACATATACCTCTTCTTTTATATAGCCATTTAAGAATGCACTCTTGACATCCATCTGATACAGAGTGATGCCTTTATTAACAGCAAATGAGATTAAAAGTCTGATAGATTCTAACCTGGCGACTGGAGCAAAGGTTTATGTATAGTCTATCCCCTCTTGCTGACTATAACCTTGTGCTACCAGCCGTGCTTTGTTTCTGATGACTTCACCTTGTTCGTTCAGTTTGTTTCTGAACACCCATTTTGTACCAATGACGTTGAATCCTTTTGGTTTGGGAACCAGATCCTATACGTCATTTCTTGTGAATTGATTTAGCTCCTCTTGCATTGCTAGAATCCAGTCATTGTCCAGAAGTGCTTCATCAATTGTTGTTGGTTCAATTAGAGAAACCAGTCTCATGAGGGATTCTTCAGAGTTTTTGAAGGTAGATCTTGTTCTGATTGGATCTTCCTTCCTTCCTAAGATTGTTTCTTCTGGGTGATCAATGCTGCTTCTGGATGGTCTTTTCTGGAGTTGATTAACAGAAGGTGTTGGGTTGCTTGCAGTGACTCTTTCTGATGTTGAGGGAGTGTCTCTGTTGAGAGCCTCTGATGAGTTGTCTCCAGTACCTGTGAGTTCAACTTTCATACCTGCAAGGAATTTATTCTGCTTTGACTTTTGAGAGTCAAGCTTATCATCAAACCGAACACTGATTGACTCTTCAACAATTTGTGTTTCTGTATTGTATACTCTGTACCCTCTTGAGCATTCAGAGTATCCTAATATAATACACTTTTGTGATTTAGAGTCAAACTTGTTCAAATAATTTTTTGTATTCAAAATAAAACATGTACATCCAAATGGGTGAAAATAAGAAATGTTGGGCTTTCTGTTCTTCCACAATTCATATGGAGTCTTTTCCAGAATAGGTCTTATGGAGATTCTATTCTGAATGTAACACGCTATGTTTATTGCCTCTGCCCAGAAGATCTTAGCAACGTTAGTCTCGTTGATCATGGTTCTGGCCATTTCTTGCAATGTTCTGTTCTTGCAACTCCATTTTGCTGGGGAGTTCTAGGACAAGAGAAATCATGCATAATGCCTTTTTCATTAAAGAATAATTCAAAATCTTTATTTTCAAATTCTCCACCATGATCACTTATGACTTTGACGATTCTAAGATTTTTTTCATTCTGAACTTGGTTGCAGAAGGTAACAAACACAGAGTGTGACTCGTCCTTGTGCCTTAAGAACTTTACCCATGTCCATCTGCTATAGTCATCTACGATTACTAACCCATACTTCTTGCCACTGACTGAAGCAGTTTTAACTGGTCCAAATAAGTCAATGTGCATAAGTTCTAATGGCTTAGAGGTGGAAACAACATTTTTGGATTTGAAAGCAGGTTTTGCAAACTTTCCTTTCTGACATGCTTCACACAGAGCATCTGAATTGAACTTCAAGTTAGGAAGTCCTCTGACTAGATTGAGTTTGTTAATCTGAGATATTCTTCTCATACTAACATGTCCCAATATTTTGTGCCAGATCCATTGCTCGTTGTTAACAGACAGAAGATATTTTACATTCTGACTTTTTAGTTCAGAAAGTTTGATTTTATAAATGTTGTTTTTCCTCTTTCCATTAAATAGGATAGTCCCATCTTTCTGACTAACAGCTTTGCATGAATTTTGATTGAAGATTATATCATAACCGTTATCACTTAATTGGCTTATGGATAACAAGTTATGCATTAATCCATCAACTAATAAGACATTACTTATAGAGGGAAGATTTTCGTTACCTACTGTTCCAGAGCCAATGATCTTTCCCCTCCGATTGCCTCCAAAGCCTACGTGGCCTCCAGGCTTAAGTTCCAGGCTTTGGAACATATGCCTTCTTCCCGTCATGTGTCGTGAGCAGCTAGAGTCCAGCTACAATGACTGGTGTCTTTGCTTTGCTGCTAAAGATATCTCTTCTATATCTGATTCAGAGTCTGACTTAGAAGCTTCACTGTCTTCAGGTACGTTTGCCATGAGAGCTATGATTTCTCTTTCGTCATCTGATTCTGAGTCAGCTTCAGATGTGTCAGAATCATCCCATGTAGCCATGAGACTTTTCTTCTTTTCCTTGTGTTACACCCCAAAATTTGCCTTCTCATGTTTTCCAAAGTCATCCCCCTACATGGTTGACCAGAAACTCTTGCCTAAGGAAAAAGAAAATTTTTGAGTGGTGCTTTAAGTACTTTTCGATTGGCACTCTGAAGGACCCTTCGATTGGAATTCTGAAGGAGCACTTCGATTGGTATTCTGAAAGACCCTTCGATTGGCATTCTGAAGGAGCATTTGGATTGGCATGGACAAGCACTTTGATTGGCATTCTGAAGGAGCATTTCGATTAGCATGGACAAGCACTTCGATTGGCATTCTGAAAGACCCTTCGATTAGTATTCTGAATGAGCCTTTCAATTTGCATTATGGACAAGCACTTCGATTAGCATTGTGTCAAGGCAGCTTCGACATGCATGTGAACCATGTCCTTCGATTAGCATGAACAGCACCTTTCGATTGGCCTGTTAACAAAGCCTTTCAATTGGCCTGTTAACAAAGCCATCAAGAGGGAACTCAAAAAAACATGTCCAGGTACACTGAACATGAGAAAATGGCATGTTTCCCTTGCAAATATAGAAATAATTAAATGCTGATTGTGGATTTAATTCCTGAGTTAAAGGTCAGATTCTTGCCTTTTCTGTTCCTAAAGAGCTGATTCGACCAGAGTGATTCTGTGCAACTCAAGACCATTCGAAGAAGTATTCAGAAGGCCCATTCGAAGGGTACATAAGAAGTCCATTCGAAGGAGGCAAATCAAGACCAATCGAAGAGCAGGGCCTGAAGGCATTCGAAATTCAAAAGTGTCCAGGTTCATTCAAGAGACATGAATATTTCAAAAAAGGAAATTATTTAATGTGTCTGATTCTTGTCTCATGGCTTTAAAGGCCTGTTTATTGGTTGTCTCCTGCCGTTACTAGACCCCCCATTCCTATAAATACAAGATTCAGCATACATATCCAACATGAAAAAACACACAACAGGAGAACAAAAAACATTGGAGTTACGCTGCCAAAAGTCATCAGCATTTTCATAAGTAATCCAGGCCAAAGCAACCATTCAGCAAACATCTCCACGCCCAGAAATACCAAATCAAAAGTGTCTACATCCAGGAAGTGCCCAGATCGAAGGTGCCTCCCTCCAACAAGTGCCCAAATCACAGGTCCAATCTGCTGGTAAGAAAGGGTAAACTATCCAACCTCATATTTTCATAATACATTCATACTGGTTGTTACCTTCGATTTTCTATCCTAGACAGGATCAAGAGGCCTGGGTTTGGCGCCCAGGTCATGTTCCTCGTTTGCTAACACTTGCTGCAGACATAGCCTGAAGAGACCCAGCAAGCGCAGGATCGAAGGGCCTGGGGTTCAATACCCAGGCCCTGCATTTTATTTTGCTAACATACTTTTGCAGGTATAGCATCCCATATCGAAGGAGACACATTCTCTGGATCGAAGCTTCCCATAGTCCTCCTGGATCGAAGAAGGCATTTTTCCCAGGATCGAAGGGAACTCCCCTTCCCTGGATCGAAGGCTACTCACACCTTACTGTCAGGCCCAATCGAAAGGACCACAACCCTCTCTGGATCGAAGCTTCCATCCCCTCCCTGGATCGAAACTCCTTTTTTCCCTGGATCGAAGGGCCCCCCTTGTATTTTATTTTTGTTTTCATTGACATTTTTTTAACTTTTTAATTAACATTAAAATAAGAACACCACAAAAACATTAGGCTAGTTTTTTTTCTTAAATTAACTTTGTCAATTAATCTTTTAATTATCTTAAACATTTTCTTAAAAAAAACTAAAATTAAGTAGATTTAGATCATTTTCCCAAAGTAAAATAAAACAACAAAAAGATTTTATTCTTAGAATTTTTAGAGTTTATTTTCAGATTCACGCGCGTTTATTTTATTGTGACTGCTTATTAGTTTGTAATAGCTTAACTAAGACTTTTACTTTACTACTTTATTCCCCCAATTTTTAGACATGTAAATAATCCCCCTCCCCGAAGCTTTGTAATAGCGTAGGATTTACAATTCCCGCACTTTAAATTCTTGTACATATATTAACTATTTAGATGTATGCTAACTAGGATTGCATGACAAGATTAACTCTTAAACTTAAAATCAACAGTAGCTCACCATAACATGTACAAAGATAATATAACTGAAAAATAATACACTTGCACATGCCACTCATAGGATGTTTTAGAGGTCGTCCTTTTGTCCCAAGATCATAAGTTGCCTCGAAATGGTTGCCTCGATAAAAATGATCTAAGACATTAGGATTACCACTAAAGCGTCCTAACGTTGCTTTAGTGACCACACGTCCCTTAAATCGAATTGACCCGAAAACTCCAACAACGGGGCTACCTACTCCTCAATAGTGGGATAGCACTGTCTAAAGGACATTTGCACAGTTTAATTCCTTTTTGAGTAGGTAGAGGTTCTTAAGTACTTGCTCATCTTAAAAACAAAACAAAACTTTTCACACTTACACTTTTCGAACAAAGTTTTCAAAACACTTCATTACACTTTTGAGGACAGAAGCAAGAGTCAAATCGAAGTTTCAAACAAAAACTCTTTTCAAAACCCACAAACACAAAGAAAGGCAAACTTTTGAAAACATAGTGAGCAAGTACCTAAGAGCCCGTGGATAACCACGGATAGAAAGGGTGCTAACACCTTCCCTTTCTATAATCTACCTCCCGAACCCGAGAAACATCTCAAAAAGGAATTTTTCTGTGCTTTTGTCCTTTCCTTGTTGGATAAAATAAAAGACGGTGGCGACTCTTGCTTACCACGATATTTTGCAAAAACAAACGCAAACGCGAACCAGCATTCCAAAAAAAGTCAGTTCTCATTCCCACCGATCACAGAACTGGCGACTCTGCTGGGGACTTATTATAAGTGAGGTGTACCTTAGGATTAGATCACTTGTGTTTTCAATTATATGCTTTGTATGCTTTAAATTTTGTGGGCTTGTATCGGAGTTCTATAGATCCTAACCCGGATTTGGGGACACCCTTTTAGGTAAGTAGCAATAAACTGTGAGGGATCTGTCCGGCGTAGACCGACACGGATGAAGCAGTAGCTACGTTGGTGTGGCACCTTAGTCTGTATCGATATCCATTGTGTTGAAACGAGGAGAATATGGGTCTTCTAAGGAGTCATTAAGCACCAACTAACCTTAGAACCTTAAATTGACCAACTTGGCCATAGAACAGTAGCAGTATGCTACACTCATTGAGACTAAACTCTCGCGATGATTCTGGCCGCAAGAAAAGGTTGCTAAACTGGAATTATGCCCAATTGAGGGTAGTCAGTGATATTGAGATCCTCTAGAACCCGGTTACTATTTTTTAGGACAGGTCTAAACCAACTAAACTGAAAGAGGGTAATGCCTAAACTCCATGCCAGCCTGAAATCTAAGGGCTCTTTTGTGTGACTTGTGTGCCTTCAAACTTGAACTACTTGCACACTCTTGCTATCTCATAACATGAGTTCCTTGCAGCTTTTGTTTACAGTCCTTATCCAACAATTTGGATTTATTGCAGGGCTTACTTACATCACCTCACACTTTTGCTTAAATGCATAGCATATACATCATAACATCATGCCTTAACATTTCCTTAACCATTTCAAGGATCTCAAGGGTCTGTGATGCAGGTTATGGTAAATCAGATGTCCAGCAAGGGGCAAAGGGGATTTATTTTCCTCTAGCTAATGCCATCTAGAGATCAAAACATGATAACTTGAGTCAGGGGCTATGACCCACTTGATATGGTGAGCTTGACTCTTGAAGAAGGACTCTTAGCAACATGAATCTCCTTCAATCAAGCTATCAAATTCAAATTCTAACCGTTTCTTGTTTACCCCGCGAGATCCTTGAAAACATTGCATACATATATCATACATATCATTGCATAACATGTCTCCCAGTACAGGTCTCTCATGTTCTTGCTGTTTATTTCAGCAATGGCTTTCCAACCAGACAACCAAGATCTTCATACTCAAGAGACTCAGTTCAGGGAAGTCTTCGTAAACCTATCCAAGGGGCAGGAAGAATTGAGAACACTCCTCATGGGGAATTTGGTCAAGAAAAGTCCTGAAGACAACAAGGACGGACGGCTGAAACATCTGCAAGCTGAGGTAGATACAATGAGAACCCAGATGCTGGGGCAGATGGCTCTTATGCAAGGCTTAGCTCGGGAACAAGAAGAGTTGAGAACCATGATCAACCAGCTTCATCAAGACAGATACAACAACATGAAGCAAACAGTCAAAGTCGGGGACCAAGTCATTGATCAGCCTCCAAGAAGACAAGGGTTTGGTTTGGTAAGGAATGGACCTCTCCAAGTTGCTACTACCTCAAGGGTCCAACAACAACCTCGCCAGGAACAACGGGTTAATCAGAGGCCGTTTACTAAGCTCAACATGCCGCTGTCCCAAGCTTTGCAACACCTGTTGAGATTGAATCTGGTGACGTTGGTAGGACCTCATCCAAATCCTAAGACTTTTTCACCCAACTACAATCCTGATGCAAGGTGTGCATATCACTCCAACAGCCCGGGGCATGATACTGACGACTGTTGGAAGCTGAAGTACAAAATTCAAAACCTGATTGATGAAGGGGCATTGGAATTCACACAAGATGGTCAGGCTGAGTTCTTCTACCATCCCCCCAAGGCTCACCATTTGAAGTGACAAGCTCTGATAAGAGAGGGCCTTTTGTTCGTTTGAATTTTCAAGTTGTAATCTCTTTGTTATTCAAACAATTATCTATTAATGCCAAACTTTGTTTCATTAATGCATTGCATATGTTTGTCTTGATTTGATCCAATCATTTTAATTACATTTAAACTATGCTTTTTACTCTCTTTATGACATTCAACTCTTGCTAAAAGTTACAAGCCTTTAGAGGGAGAATGACGAAACAATGCCATAATCTCATACAGTATGCTTTTGGACAGACCTTGCTGACGATGTACAGGCATTTCTTTCCAATCCTAAACACTGGAGTTATAAGGAAGATAATCCCTAGTCAACCCCTTCGAGCCAAAGAAGTAGGAGTTTTCTGTTTTAAACACAAGTTGAAACCTTTAATTTAAACCTGGGGCAGGGTAGTTTCTCAGTTAATTCAAAAGATGCGCATTGAATTCGCAAAACTCTCAATTCATAATACAACGAACGACATCAAAAGCAGTCCTCTGGAATCAAAAGACAGTGGTGGTTCCTTATCTCATAGGCAGTCAATCTCTCAAAAGAGAAAAGCCCACTGAGCCAAAACCTATAAAGGAGGCTTAAGAAAGCTGGGGCATCCCGCTGACTGTAATCTCGAAAACAGGAACAGTCAGGCAAAAATTAGGGATAACAAATCAAAAGAACGAGGTTGCTAAAAATCCTCAACAACATGAAAAATGTTGCAAAAAGGACTGCTTTCCAACAAATTCAACTTGTGTGAACCATCACCAAAAACGTCGTTCCAGACTCATTTGGAGTTCAAATGCACAATTAACTGAGTTTAGGATTGAAGAACATCACGAAGAGCGGGTGGGTACAAATATACTTTGAGCCTTTATCATTTGTTTCTTAAACCGTGAACCAAGCCACGTTACAACCCTTCAAAAGTCCTAACTGAAGCATGGGTTAGTTCGAAAGCATACTGTTACAAAAGGTATCCTGACTCCTGTAAGGCTTTGCCCTAAATCTTGTGTTGAATTTGTCTTATAAAAAGTTTTCTGCTAAAAAAACGCATTTTTCAAAACTTCGAGACAAGCATAAACTTTGCATTATTTGAATATCACTGTTTGCATTTGGCTATTTGTTTGACAGCGGAGAAATTCACACAACGAATATCCGATGAACGAAAGCCCTCTCAGTGAACAAAGTCACTTCAAAAAGGATGACACTTCCATTGACAAATATCCTTCCAATCAAGGGGCATGGCATGATCATTGTCCATCACTTGGGGCAGTCCAGTCAAGATTTCAAGAAATCTCTGAAGAAGTGCAGAGTAACCAGGGGCAAGTCTCCGTCTCCGTCACTTGGGGCATTGAACATCAATCTCAGTGAAGGGTTACGTACAATTACACATTTTATGGCAATGTCACAAACACTTGCTACCAGGGGCAATGACAAATGTCCCCAAAATCCTTCTCATAGGATGACTCCCAGCAAGGGTTTAATCTCTGAAAACCTTTCCCCAACTGAATCAACCTCAAGAATCCTCGAGGACTTCCCCCAACGAAGATGTCACCTCTCTAGAAGACTGACGACAGGGTTTATTTCCCCAACAACACCAGGATTCCCCAGCTTGGGTTTGCCTCTCTGACTACTACAAATCAAAGGACCACAACTCCTCTTCCCCAGTAGACTACTCTACAATCCCCAGCAAGTTACTGCGAAACCTGGGCACGACCAGATATCAGTTCAACTTCGACTCCCCAGTAGAGCAGCAGACGACTAAGACTCCTAAACTATTTTCCCAAGCAGAAATAAACATACTCCCCACAGAGTTTTCAATATCCCCCAGCGGAGTTCTCCTCAAACAACAAAGCAGGGATCCTCGGTGGAAACATTTTGAACAAAGTCCAAGACAAAATTACACTTCAACAACATTCATAACATGTGCATACAAAATGCATATAACGTAAATCTCATTTATTTTGAGAACATCATTACACAATGCATACATCATGACCTTGCATACAACTAACTCTTTACCTTTTCAGGAAAGATCGATCAACATATAAAAGTCATTACCTTTTGGAGTAGAAGTCGTCAAAGATTCCTTCATTATCCTGTTGAGGTAGTAATCGTCCAAGATTCCTTCACCATCCTGCTGAGGTAGTAATCTTCCAAGATTCCTTCACCATCCTGCTGAGGTAGTAATCGTCCAAGATTCCTTCATCATCCCGTTGAGGTAGTAATCTTCCAAGATTCCTTCACCATCCTGCTGAGGTAGTAATCGTCCAAGATTCCTTCATCATCCCGTCGAGGTAGTAATCTTCCAAGATTCCTTCACCATCCTACTGAGGTAGTAATCGTCCAAGATTCCTTCATCATCCCGTAGAGGTAGTAATCGTCCAAGATTCCTTCATCATCCTGCTGAGGTAGTAATCATCCAAGATTCCTTCATCATCCTGCTGAGGTAGTAATCGTCCAAGATTCCTTCATCATCCTGTTGAGGTAGTAATCATCCAAGATTCCTTCATTATCCTGCTGAGGTTGTAGTCATCCAAGATTCCTTCATCATCCTATTGAGGTTGTAGTCATCCAAGATTCCTTCATCATCCTGCTGAGGTTGTAGTCATCCAAGATTTCTTCATCATCCTGCTGAGGTTGTAGTCATCCAAGATTCCTTCATCATCCTGCTGAGGTTGTAGTCATCCAAGATTCCTTCATCATCCTGCTGAGGTTGTAGTCATCCAAGATTCCTTCATCATCCTGCTGAGGTTGTAGTCATCCAAGATTCCTTCATCATCATGTTGAGGTTGAAGTCATCCAAGATTCCTTCATCATCCTGCTGAGGTAGTAATCGTCCAAGATTCCTTCATCATCCTGCTGAGGTAGAAGTCATCCAAGATTCCTTCATCTGTTTGGAATAGTAATCGTCTCAGATTCCTTCATCATCTGTTTGGCGTAGTAATCGTCTCAGATTCCTTCATCATCTGTTTGGAGTAGTAATCGTCTCAGATTCCTTCATCATCTATTTGGAGTAGCAATCGTCTCAGATTCCTTCATCATCTGTTTGGAGTAGCAATCGTCTCAGATTCCTTCATCACACATCATTATCAGAAAAGACCTTCTCTGGAAATCAGAGACCTTCAAATAACAGTCCAGATACGATCCAGATTCAGATGTAATTCTGTCACTCATTCAAATGCAGTCCAACAATCACTCCTGCAAATGGCATCTATAAGCCCATCCTCTAACCAACAATCTCCAAATGGCATCTGTAAGCCCATTCCCGACATCACAATGCTGATACTACACCATGCGAGTGCAAATTTCTGGGCACTCTAGTGTTCAATTATCTTCCACCTTCGGATCACGAAAGGCTCGAAAGCCAATCTATATCCTCAGGTTTAAGAAAATTGAACAGGGGCAACTATTGCACCCCAAAATTTGCCTTCTCATGTTTTCCAAAGTCATTCCCCTACATGGTTGACCAGAAACTCTTGCCTAAGGAAAAAGAAAATTTTTGAGTGGTGCTTTAAGTACCTTTCGATTGGCACTCTGAAAGACCCTTTGATTGGCATTCTGAAGGAGCACTTCAATTGGTATTTTGAAAGACCCTTCGATTGGCATTCTGAAGGAGCATTTCGATTGGCATGGACAATCCCTTCGATTGGCATTCTGAAGGAGCATTTCGATTGGCATGGACAAGCACTTCGATTGGCATTCTGAAAGACCCTTCGATTGGTATTCTGAATGAGCCTTTCGATTGGCATTATGGACAAGCACTTCGATTAGCATTGTGTCAAGGCAGCTTCGACAGGCATGTGAACCATGGCCTTCGATTAGCATGAACAGCACCTTTCGATTGGCCTGTTAACAAAGCCTTTTGATTGGCCTGTTAACAAAGCCATCAAGAGGGAACTCAAAAAAACATGTCCAGGTACACTGACCATGAGAAAATGGCATGTTTCCCTTGCAAATATAGAAATAATTAAATGCTGATTGTGGATTTAATTCCTGAGTTAAAGGCCAGATTCTTGTCTTTTCTGTTCCTAAAGAGCTGATTCGACCAGAGTGATTCTGTGTAACTCAAGACCATTCGAAGAAGTATTCAGAAGGCCCATTTGAAGGGTACATAAGAAGTCCATTCGAAGGAAGCAAATCAAGACCAATCGAAGAGCAGGGCCTGAAGGCATTCGAAATTCAAAAGTGTCCAGGTTCATTCAAGAGACATGAATATTTCAAAAAAGGAAATTATTTAATGTGTCTGATTCTTGTCTCATGGCTTTAAAGGCATGTTTAATGGCTGTCTCCTGCCGTTACTAGACCCCCCATTCCTATAAATACAAGATTCAGCATACATATCCAACACGAAAAAACACACAACAGGAGAACAAAAAACATTGGAGTTACACTGCCAAAAGTCATCAGCATTTTCATAAGTAATCCAGGCCAAAGCAACCATTCAGCAAACATATCCACACCCAGAAATACCAAATCAAAAGTGTCTACATCCAGGAAGTTCCCAGATCGAAGGTGCCTCCCTCCAGCAAGTGCCCAAATCACAGGTCCAATCTGCTGGTAAGAAAGGGTAAACTATCCAACCTCATATTTGCATAATACATTCATACTGGTTGTTACCTTCGATTTTCTATCCTAGACAGGATCAAGAGGCCTGGGTTTGGCGCCCAGGTCATGTTCCTCGTTTGCTAACACTTGCTGCAGACATAGCCTGAAGAGACCCAGCAAGCACAGGATCGAAGGGCCTGGGGTTCAATACCCAGGCCCTGCATTTTATTTTGCTAACATACTTTTGCAGGTATAGCATCCCAGATCGAAGGAGACACCTTCTCTGGATCGAAGCTTCCCACAGTCCTCCTGGATCGAAGAAGTCATTTTTCCCAGGATCGAAGGGAACTCCCCTTCCCTGGATCGAAGGCTACTCACGCCTTACTGTCTGGCCCAATCGAAAGGACCATGACCCTCTTTGGATCGAAGCTTCCATCCCCTCCCTGGGTCGAAACTCCTTTTTTCCCTGGATCGAAGGGTCCCCCTTGTATTTTATTTTTGTTTTCATTGACATTTTTTTAACTTTTTAATTAAAATTAAAATAAGAAAACCACAAAAACATTAGGCTAGTTTTTTTTCTTAAATTAACTTTGTCAATTAATCTTTTAATTATCTTAAACATTTTCTCAAAAAAAAAACTAAAATTAAGTAGATTTAGATCATTTTCCCAAAGTAAAATAAAACAACAAAAAGATTTTATTCTTAGAATTTTTAGAGTTTATTTTCAGATTCACGCGCGTTTATTTTATTGTGACTGCTTATTGGTTTGTAATAGCTTAACTAAGACTTTTACTTTACTGCTTTATTCCCCCAATTTTTGGACATGTAAATAATCCCCCTCCCCGAAGCTTTGTAATAGCGTAGGATTTACAATTCCCGCACTTTAAATTCTTGTACATATATTAACTGTTTAGATGTATGCTAACTAGGATTGCATGACAAGATTAACTCTTAAACTTAAAATCAACAGTAGCTCACCATAACATGTACAAAGATAATATAACTGAAAAATAATACACTTGCACATGCCACTCTTAGGGTACGCTTCACTTGGTTGCCTCGAGCATGGTCATTAAGTATAGGATGTTTAAGAGGTCTTCCTTTTGTCCCAAGATCATAAGTTGCCTCGAAATGGTTGCCTCGATAAAAATGATCTAAGAAATTAGGATTACCACTAAAGCATCCTAACGCTGCTTTAGTGACCACACGTCCCTTAAATCGAATTGACCCGAAAACTCCAACGATGGTGCTACCTACTCCTCAATAGTGGGATAGCACTGTCTAAAGTACATTTGCACGGTTTAATTCCTTTTTGAGTAGGTAGAGGTTCTTAAGTACTTGCTCATCTTAAAAACAAAACAAAACTTTTCACACTTACACTTTTCGAACAAAGTTTTCAAAACACTTCATTACACTTTTGAGGACAGAAGCAAGAGTCAAATCAAAGTTTCAAACAAAAACTCTTTTCAAAACCCACAAACACAAAGAAAGGCAAACTTTTGAAAACATAGTGAGCAAGTACCTAAGAGCCCGTGGATTACCACGGATAGAAAGGGTGCTAACACCTTCCCTTTCTATAATCTACCTCCCGAACCCGAGAAACATCTCGAAAAGGAATTTTTTTGTGCTTTTGTCCTTTCCTTGTTGGATAAAATAAAAGACGGTGGCGACTCTTGCTTACCGCGACATTTTGCAAAAAAAACGCAAACGCGAACCAGCATTCCAAAAACAGTCAGTTCTCATTCCCACCGATCACACCTTGCCAAACTTCTTTTTGGGCTTCTTCTTCTGAAGCTTTGGGCAATCACTTTTGTAGTGCCCTTGCTCGTTACACTCATAGCAGATGATGTCTTTGTTGTTTTACTTTCTGTATCCTGAAGAACCTTCAGATCTTCTGTGTCCAGAGGAGGATTCTGACCTTCTGTATCTGGAGGAAGATTCATTCTGATTTTGTGATCTTTTGGGATTCCTGAACTTCCTTTGCCTCTGCTTCCACAGTTGGTTCACCCTTCTGGAGAGAAGAGATAGTTCATCTTCTTCTGATGAGGATCCATCAGAGGTTTCTTCCACAACCTGCAAAATTTTGGAGTCAGATTTTCTTAGATTTTAAAGTTAGTGGCTTACCTTGCTTTTGAGGTTCATCTGCTTCTAGCTCTATCTCGTGACTTCTGAGGGAGCTGACAAGTTCCTCCGGAGAGATTTTGTTGAGATCCTTAGCTAGCTTAAGCGTTGTGACCATTGGCCTCCACTGTTTTGGAAAGCTTCTGATGATCTTCTTAACGTGATCAGCAGTGGAATATCCTTTGTCAAGAACTTTTAGACCAGCAACAAGAATTTGGAATCTTGAAAACATAACTTCTATTGATTCACCATCTTCCATCTTGAATGCCTCATACTTCTGAATGAGCGCAAGGGCTTTTGTTTCTTTGACTTGAATGTTGCCTTCATGCGTCATTCTCAGAGAATCAAACATATTCTTGGCAGTTTGTCTGTTTGATATTTTCTCATATTCTGAATATGAGATGGCGCTGAGAAGAATTGTTCTGGCCTTGTGATGATTCTGAACTCACGCTTTTACTGATCAGACATCATTTTCCTGTCAATCTTCTGACCACGTCCATCCACTGGGTGTGTGTATCCATCAGTCACCATGTCCCACAGATCAGCATCATGGGCCAGAAAAAAACTCTCAATTCTGTCTTTCCAGTAGTCAAAGTTTTCTCCATCAAATACTGGAGGTTTTCCACTGAATATGTCCCTTTCTTTATTGTTGTCATTGCTGATGTTTTAACTTGGTCCTGCCATTGTGTTTTTCTGACGCTGGATCTTGTACTGACACAGTTAATTTTTAAAGCTCAGAACCAGGCGCTCTGATGCCAATTGAAGATGTGAAAAACACAAGAAAGGGGGGGGGGTGAATTGAAAAACTTAAATCAAAAGGCTTAACAACACAGTATTTTTATCCTAGTTCGTTTGATCTCAAACTACTCCAGTCCACCCGTCAAGGTGATTTCGCCTCTCTCCAACGAGGTCTTAATCCACTATTCTCAAAGGATTACAACAACTACTTTAACAACTGTTAAAGTCTTCTTAAGTACAACCACAATCCGATTAATCTCAAGGAACTTCTTTTACAAATAATTGAACAAGAGTGTGTTGTTGTTTTCTTGCAAAACTGTATATCACAACTGTGATAATTACACAAAATAAGCTTGGAATAAAATGAATTTGCTAAAGCTTTGAATATGCGTGGTTTGGATAGCTTGGAAAATTGTTGAGTGTGTACGTACGTGCTTCTTTTCACAAGAAGGCTTGTTTATATAGGCAAGCAAGGATATGTTGTCTTTAAATCAAGTTTAATGATAATAATGCACTTTCCTTTTGAAGAAGATCTTGTCTGAAGAAAGCCGTTAGCATTTAATTCTGTCTTGAATAACTAGTAATGCTTTAGAGTCTTCTTTGTTGAACTGCTGATAACGCTTCAGAGTGTTGATGACTTGGTAAAGATGTCTTTGATTAGAGTCAGAGTATATTTGTTTAGGTGCAAATTCTGGTCATCACATTTCAGCGTATAATCTGGTAGCTTCAGCGTGTAGCACATATTGCTGATCTTCTGATGCTGATTCCATTCTGATGCTGATTCCATCAGAACTTCTGCATATACAAAACATAATTTTAAGGAGCATAATTGTTCTTTGTATATATCTTCAAAATAATTTATTCTTTGTATTTTGTTATCATCAAAACTCTAATCAAGGGTTGTAGAATCAAACTATGTTCTAACAAGACTTCCCCAGATGAATCAAAGCAGCAATCTCATGTGGTTTTGGCTCACCCTCCAAACTAGTAAAAGGAACGCGATCGGTAATAGGTAAATCAAATAGATAAGAATACTCCTCTAGTGTAGGTATCAACTGATAGTCGGGAAAAGTAAAGAAGTGATACATCGGATTATAGAACTAGACCAAGGTCGAGAGAATACCCTCCTTCATCTTCAGCTTCATGAGAGGAATAATGGATCCATACTTCTTCCGAAAGTCTGCAGAATACTCGATCTAGGGAATTAGACTGATCAAATCATCTATCTTGGGACCCTTGAAACTGTATTTCTCGTTCTTTCTCTTTCCAGAATCCATGGTTAAAAGTACCCGAGATATTCACAAATAGTCAACCTTTAAATCCCTTGAAATACGGTTTTCTTCAAAAAATGCTTATGAGTGCATGGATGCATGATGCAACAATCACACACAAGATCACACATATAGGGTTCATAGGTTCAATGCCACGAGCATGAGGTCAAAGGTACTACCCATAAGGTGTTGGTCTAAGAGTTATCACCTGCCGAACAAGGTTCTAGAGGTTCCTAGAGTCTACATCCTTCCTTCGGATATTACGAACTTCCCAAATAACTCGGTAATTAGTAATATTCTCAAGAAAGACTCGTTCGAGTGTAGTATCGCGTGACAACTATTTCTGGATTACTCCGTCATAGCTTTCGCACTACACCTAAAAGGCCAAGATGGGTTAGGTATTCTACGGTCCCCAATTTCAGCAGGCTCCCAGGTCGAAAGCAGTACTTCTTCTCGATTACTCGGTAAATGAAACTATAGTCAAAGGGGCCTCCACTGAGTGGGGGATATCATGCCTACTTTTTTGGGATTACTCCCTCAAAGTTAACATGAGTATACTGCCCGTCCTATCTTAAAGTTTGCCCAAGTCCGGGTATAGGACTTATGAGTAATCACCAAGCACCGTGAAAACCAGGAAAATCGAGACAAACATATATACAACATATAACAAAAAACAGTAATAACACATATACAAATATAAATAAATATAGGCTTAACCCACTTAGGGATGGACCAGCAAGAGGTCAATCTTTCCCCAGTGAAGTCGCCATTTTTCTGTAGCGGTAGAAATGCTCAAGACTAAGCCATTGGATTGACTAGACTTTATACAAATTAAAATAAAAATCGCCACTGTGCTTTATTGTTTCCAAAGGAATGGGAAAAGAGCGCATCACCCAAAAAGAGGGGGAAATATTCAAGGTAAGGGGGTTGGTTATGCAAAGGGAAGGTATTAGCACCCTAAACATCTACGGTACTCCGCAAGAGCCTCTTTGTAAAATCTGTATATTTTGGCTATAAAAACTGTTGTATATAAAATGGATGGTAGAGGTGAGAAAAGAAATCTTTTTTTTATGATTTTTGCACCCGCCACGGTTGCAAACTTTTAGTGCCTACGTACCACCTTTCGTGCAATAGGGGATCAGGGTACACGTAGTTCCTCTTTTAAAAATTTGAAACACAAATGTGTTGGTCAATTTTATGAGATAAAATATCATCGTCATTGTCCATGTGGAAAACATACCTACTACCCACAATCATGAGAAAGGATAATTTGCATCATCTCAAAATGGAGGATATGGCTTGGATTTCAAAATCAACAATGCCTCACTCAACACCCAAGTGGAAAATATCTTTCTTCACTATATATTGTAGAAGTACAGTTGTTTGCATCACTACAAGGATTGACAAGAGTTTAATCTTTTGAGGAAAGTTTAAAGTAAAAGCCAAAGTGGAAAAATGGTTTGAATGAGATTGATTGACTTTTAGTTTTCTCACAAAAAATGTCAAGGTATCATTAAATTGATTGGAATTTATTTATGAAAATGTTTTGAAAATGCATGGACATAAGTCCAAGTTTATCATGAAAAATGGTTCAAGTTTCAAAACAAGAAGAGTTTCCAAAAGGAGGAAGAAGATTTTTGAAATTAAAGAAGATGGGAGGAGAAGAAGAGGCTATCCTAAAGCATAAGATAAAAGTTAGGGATAAGAACAATCTAACCGACAAAAAGCCAAAACTTGACATTATAAGCCAAGACAAAATTTACATTCCTTGGATTGAAACCAATCAAGCAAAGAAATACTAGACCTCTTGAGAGAACTAAACTTCAAGTGTATTAAGTCTTCACAAAAATTGGGCAGAGTAACAGTTGTATACGGGTGAATTCCATATCACAAATAGAGGATGTGATCACAAAAACCTGCACACAAATCAAACAAGCAACCCAATGTCTTGAGGTAAACCTCAAGAACTCCAGACAAAATAATCAGATAAGATCTCCAAGATAGGTCAAGGTTTCTAATCCTAAGTCCAAGAAAAGTCCCATGCTCCATAATGCCAAGGATAGTAACCAAGTAGTCCAAGTACCATTAAAATTTTTAGGGTTTATGTTGATTATTAAGTATATTAAGAAAGGAAGGGAAAAATCTCAAGTGAGCAAAAATAAAAATGGTAAGAAAATAAATGCTCAAATGAGCAAAGATGAAAATGGCATGAAACGTAAATGCTAAAAGTAAATAGTATATAAAGCATAAAAATAAGAATAAAAGCATAAGATAAAACAAGTCACTAATTAGTGGTTAGTTCGATGACCATCTTGAAACTTATATTTGGAACTCATTAGAAGATTGGTAGAACCAAAGCCTCCATACAACAAGTTGCATTTTCTTTTTGTCAAGTATATCGTCCATTTGGAATTCTCATAAGTACTATTTAATGATCAATGATGTTTAAGTGATCCGCGTTGACCAAAGGTGTTGTAGATCCATTAGAGGATTGGTAGAACCAAAGCCTCCACACAATGAATCTCAAGGTTATTGGATTAAAAAGATCAAATTAACATACTTGGGCTTGCAATCATAAGTTTGGGCCCGAATGATCATTTATTCGAATCGGGACAAAATTTAGCGTTATGTTAAGCAATCGTAAGTGGACTTATATAGAAGTCGCACCTATCTTGAGGTCGGTCAATAGCAATTTATGCACCATTTGTTTTGAGACATGATATAGATATCAAGCTCCAACAACATTTAGTGCAATAAGAAGGGGATGAGATGAAGAGGGATAGGGTAAAAAATATACAAACCACATTTGAATTAAATTTTAATCAAACTATTATTAAAATCATTTATCTATTTTTTGTGGAGTTAAACTCAACACCATGGATCCAATGATGTTAATAAAGTTCATGATCCAAAATGTAACCCAAGATCAGCCAGAAAAATAATCACAAAATAATATCACATTTTAATATAAAAAAAGGATTAAAAAAATGTTTTAAAAATAGAAAATAATGAGAAAAATATCAATTATGTTCAAATTAATCAAGAAATGATAAGTAAGGCCATGGAAAAATCAGAAGTGGATCCAAATATTTTTATAAAATTTTTGGTAATTTTTAAAAGTCAGAAACTATTTTAAACTATTTAAAATTGCTCAAACAAACATAAAATAGGTCAAAAATAGTAAACCTCAACATAAAATTCCATAACATTTTCAAAAAGTCAAAAATATGCAAAATAATATTTATGAATTTTTTCAGAATTATAAAATGTCAGAAAGGATTTTTTTTAGGTAATTAAAAGAAAGCAAATAATACAAAAAGTACAAAAAAAATGTTAAATGTCAAGATAAAAATGTGAAAAAATAGTCATGAGATCAAAAGTAATTCAAAGTATTTTTGTGAATTTTTTTCATAATTTTTGGATAAAAAATAAAAGAGTTATGAATTTTTGAAAAGTTAATCAATAAAAATATAAAATCAGAAAATAAAATAAAACTAAAAATATGTGGACCATCAGATCATAGTCAAAACGCGTTAGTAAGCTAATCCAGTGGACCAGACACGTTGTGCTTGATATGGACCTTAATGAGATACACATAGGATCAGAAAAAGGGAAACCAGTGAAATTAAAACGTTTGGCACACTATCATTGGCTGAGAAGAGACATGTCATCGTCTTCAACCTCCAGACACCCTCCAATGGAGATTTTGTGAAATCCTTCAAATGGAAAAATTAGGATCCCAGGCTAGCACCATTGAATTCGTCTCTTCAAGACGATTGTAACACAACCATCACGCCAAATTTATATAAGGTATGAAGTGAGATATGAATAAAAAACCCATAAAATAGCGAGCACCTTCAATTTGAGATTTCTCACTCAATTCTCAATGGATTTAAAAATTTTAAGCAGCATTAGAATCAGGAGAAGGAGTAGAATAGATTAGTGCTTGATTTGGATCCAAATGGTGGAGAATTCTATCTTTTCAAAGTTCAAGGAAGAAGCTCTGAAATTGGACTTCTGTAGCTTGAATTATGGCTCGTTTTGATTGGTTTAAGTGCTGGAGAGTTTATATGCTGATCAAGGATGATGAATGCGCAAAGAATTTTGGAAAAGGGAGCTTAAATCTCAGAAACTGAATTCAAAAAAGATGGGTTCGTGTGAAGTTTTGGCAGGGTGTTTTTGGCTCTCAAAGCTTGAAGAAATGAATGGGGAAGGACCCTTTATTTATAGGGAAGTGAATGGGAATGAAAATTTGAAGAAACAAGGAAGTTTGGAGGGAAATTGAGTGAAGGTCGAGCACGAGTGAAGTGTGACTTCATTTTCATCAAAACTCAACCAAATCTTGCGTTTTGGGGTGCTAATCACTTCTGGCAAGTTTGCTAATCAAATTTAAATCAAAAATGCGTATAAATCTTGTGTTTAGAAGTCACATTATGGATTTCAAAATTCTGACTTTGTGAAAAAATCAGTTTCAAGTTACCAAATTCAAATCTATGACATTTCCAACTCAAGGGGTCTTAGGTCATGATTCTTGATGCTTTATAAAGATGAGGTTACAAGCTTTTCAATGGAAAAATAATGGAATCAAATGGATGCTTGAGCTGAAAGTTACATTGAGTCAAGTTGAAGAAAACGGGTTGACTTTCCATACTTAGAAATATTTCAAATTCTTCTTCAAAAATGACCTATAATCTTTTGCATCTAAACATGGCCTTCCACTTGGAATTTGCTCTTGACAAAAAAATATGGAATGAAGTAGATCTATTGAATAACATTTTGGGACTTGAACCATTCAATATCTCCAAAAATTAAGAGAGTTATGACTTGTTGAAGTTGGCCAAAAATCATGAAATGACCTATAATCTTTTGCATATTTAAGGCAACTTCCCTCTATTTTATCACTTTGCACATAAAAGAAGGCATAAAGTACACATCTTCAAGATCATTATGGAAAAATAAAGGACTCAAGGTGATAAAAATTGACCAAGTTATGACCATTTGAATTCACATGTGGAAAATTGTGGGTTCATCTGGATGACTTGTAATATTTCTTCATCATCAAGATTCTTCCACATGAAAACTCCTTGAAACTTTTTAAGTGATTTATTGATAACCCTTTTAAGAGAAGTATGTCTTTGGAATCACTCAAAAATACCAAAATATGAGCAAGATATGCTTCTTTGAAGTTCAAAACTCTAACTTCTAGATCAAGAGAATGCCTTGGAGAACTTTGACAAGTTTGAACAAACTTCTTGTACCAATATTCTTGCTTTGTGAATATAAGTTGTTGAGGATGATAATGAAGATTCATAGCCACCAAAACCACTTCCATATCTTGAATTTTGAGAGAAATATGCTCTTGTGACCAATAGGGACAAGGCCTTGTCCAAACATGACAACTTCTCCAATCAACCCCTTGTACTTTTGGGTCAAATTTAATAACCTTGAAATATGGTGAACCAAAACAATCTTGCCATGCCAATTCTTTCAAAACAAATCCAATGATGAGGTTTGAACTTCTCAAGTTTGTATTGACTAAGGCATGGAAATAAACTCATAAACCCATGGGGTAACTTGTTAAATCTCATTGCCCTTACCTACATGGATAACAAACAAGACATGCCAACATTGTATTTTATAAGTGAAGAAATCAAAACAATATTTATGACCACAAAAGGAACATAAGTCAAGGTGCTTGGTAATCCCTCAAAAGGAGCACAATTCAAAGTAGGGAGGGGAACCAAGGATCCTAGTGTGATCTTGTTGTGAATAAATCAACATGGTATGATGAAGGGATCTTAGGGGCAAAAATTGTGGTACAACAAATAATAATGCTTCTTTTTTTCCAAAAACAATAGATGGGCCATAAAGAAACTTAATGGGCTTAATTATTGATAAGCACACCCTCTTCGTTGTTCGTTATTTAAAAGAAATGGGCCAATATGAATTTTAATATATTTACAAATTGAATTCTCTCATGCTAACAACAATACCTAAATGAGTTTAAATAAGAACTTAATTATTATTATTGAAATAGTTTTTCATTTTCGAATCACATGGGCCAATGACCAACATGCTTCGTGAATGGATTTACGGACACATGGGTCTTTCTGATTTAGAAAGCCACACTCTCCTGAATTAATACACCCCCTAGTCTACTTGAATCACTAGTGCAGAAATGACTTTTTACATCGGGTGAAATTGACTTTTTACATCGGTTCTGGGACCGATGTAAAGTCAGGCGATATAGTAAATCAGGTACTTTTTACATCGGTTCTGGGACCGATGTAAAAAGTCCCTTTTTTACATCAGTTATAATATAAGAACCGATGTAAGAAACAGTTATTATGCACATTTTTTAAAAAATTGATCCAGCTTTTTACATCGGTTGGAAGTAATACCCGATATAAAAAGTCCCTTTTTTACATCGGTTATAATATAAGAACCGATGTAAGAAACAGTTATTATGCACATTTTTTAAAAAATTGATCCAGTTTTTTACATCGGTTGGAAGTAATACCCGATGTAAAAAGTCTCCAGTGACGCAACTTTTTACATCGGTTATTACTCCCAACCGATGTAAAAAATCCCTTTTTGAAAGTTTTCACATCAGTTTTGAGTAATAACCGATGTAAAATGTATGAAATTTTTTTGGAATAGATTATTTATTTTCTGGGTTTCTCTATACAAATATAATTTGTACCCATTTTTTCATATTTTTCCAATATCAAACAGACTATATTTATGTCGCTATATAGATTTCATAGCTTTCCAACATCACATATATCACATTTAGGTCGATGTTTTCATATTTTTCACAACAAACTTACAAATTGAACAATTGTATTGCAAACTTGTATTGTATTACAACAAACAAACTTACAATTACAAATTCTTCACAAAATATAAAACAATATTCAACTATTTATAAGTCTTTTTCAAAACTTACAATTACATATTATTCATAAAATATACATATACAAAAATATTTAACTATTTCTAAGTTTCCAAACTTGAATTACCAATATAAAATCTTCGATAGACAACACCAAAATCATATTGCCTGACAATAAATAATAACAATTAAAATCAGCAAAAAAAATCAAGAAACTCAACACATGAGCAAAAACCACATGTATTGTGCAAAAACCACAACTTATACAATTCTATAAATCTCACCAAGATAAACTTAAGTTCCATGTAACTCAAAGAAACATTTTGCCCAACGAAGTCGCAAATCATACAAATCATCTGGTGTTAATTCTGTTGGGTCATCAAATACCTATAATAAATAAATATAACAATATAGAGTTATTTTTTAAAAATTCATATTAAGTCGAAAAACAAAAAGTAAATAACAAAGTAAAGTTATTTTTAGTACCTGCATCCAATTCTCGGTTATATTAGCAGAGACAATATCCAACATATTTTTCATCACATAGTATCCATAATCATTAGAGTTATGTTGTTGCCTTGTCTACAATTGAATGACATAATTAGTGAATATTTATCATAAATTTAACTATAGAATTACAATTTACATCACACTTACATTGGGATGAAGCCATGTAGCATTTTTTCTATTTCCATTTGCCATTTGATGAATCCCAAAAGAACTAATACAGAAAGATAAACATCACATAACTAAATATACTCGCCAATGAAAAATCACATAACTATTAGTTGTCAATGAAAGTCACATAAAAGATAAACTTACTTTGTAATAATTTTCTTCCTGTTCTGGTCAATTTCCCGATGAAGTGAACAAAATACGACAACTAAATTGTCTCTTGGACACATGACTATTAATTGCCAATGTCTCCTGTACGTGTGTGTGGAAACAGAAAAGTCACATAAAATATATATGTTATCAAAATTAAATAATATAAAACACAATTTCATAAAAATTCTTACCCATGAATTAATGGTAGTAAGTGGCACGCTCTGTTTTCATCACATAACTTTTCTAGCACGTAATTTTTAACATCTTCTTGAGATTTCGCTACATTATCATTATAAATACACCTAGCAGGGTCCATAAATCCATATAATTCTGAAATGGAATTCTCAAGACAAACACGATGAATATACCTGAATAATTTTAAAATTAACATTAGAATCAAAGTGATGAGAGATATAACATATTAATAGAGATTGACTTTAATAAAACAATAAAATGTACTTACGTGCACCAAATTTGCAGAATAGACACGTCAAGCCAATGACCTAAACCCACCAATAACTCTCTGATACATTTAGCTGAAACATAAAAATTAGAGACACTCGCACAATGACTTAATTGTATTGCCAAATGGTTATCATCCATTTTCAAAACCATGAGTAACAATCTCTGAACATCATCAACTTCCACGTCTTTTGTGCTCTCTTTTGTGCTTCCCTTTGCAGCTAACAACTTCCTTTTCCGCTTCCATCGATAATTTCCAATTTTTCAATGCATTTAATATCACCTGTGCTTTGTGATAAACCCATAGACTTAAGTGTCTCCATTAATGATTGTTGAAACATCTTACGCTCTTCAACCAATTTTTATTCAAGTTCAGCTCTAAGTTTTGTTTCCAATATTGCAAGTTGTTCATTTACGTTGATATGTTGACTTTTTCTTCCAAAGTAAGTGCTTTGTTTATGGTGTTTTCCAACACCACGAACACGACCTCCATGCTCAGATGTTCCAATGGCTAATGATAAGATATCGTTACGTCCATCTGGAACAATTGCACCTTTTTCAGCTTCTTGAACAAGAGAATCCTACAAAATGCAAAAACATCAATTAATCAATCACAAATATAATGATACTTGAATAATTTTTCGTTGTTTACTTACAATTTTTTCAGCAACCTCTTGTGTAGATTTTGATGTGTATTCTCCTCCTTTCTTTTGTCGTGCTCTCTTCCATAAATCATGGCGTGATGGTGGAGATGGACTATCATTATCATCTAATGTGGAATTATCTCTCGATGATGACTTTTCTTTCATAATTTTCTCCTCAAGTAAGTGATACCCTCCACGAGACAATACATGTGGGTATAAATTCTTGGCCACATTATCCTTACCCTTCTGACTTTTTTCCTATTATAAACTCAAACAAGTAATTAATCACTAAACATAATAAAAATGTTATGCACACAAAAACATATAAATCCTACTAACCTTAAATTCAGGGGTATCTCGAATCTTGAGAAACTCTTTCCAGGCGTCTTCTGTAATAAAGTTATACTTGACATATGGAGGAGGATCATTTTCTATGGGATGATGAATATATCTATCTGTGAGTTGTGTCTTAAAACCTCTCCATCGCTCTCCCGCATATTTAATCCATTCTTTCTTCAACCTATCCTTCTTTGGATCTTTACATTCTGGAATAGTAAAATGAGCCTACAAATGTAGTATATGTCATATGTTGTTAATTAGTATATGATTATAAAATATAATAAAGTATTGTATTTAAAATACCTGAATATCAGTCCAAATAGCATCTTTTACGCCTTCATCTACTTCTTTCCAATCAGTTTTCACAATGCTACAATACTGTCGAGCAAGAGATGCTATATAACTCTTGAAATGTGTAGCATTTTTACCAACACCAATACATTCATAGGTTCTTGCATTAAACTCGACCTTTATCTTTTCACCTGTTTGATGAACTTTGTCAATTTGTGTCATTAAAGTGGGACCTCTAACTCTTCTTTTATTGGGGTTTGAATCACCCATGTATCTGTTTACACAAAACAAAAATAATTAGAAATAATATTAAGCACAAAATAAAAACAATTAGAAATAAAATTAAGCACAAAATAAAAACAATTAGAAAATAAAGTAACGTGGAATTAACTTATACAAAAAATCTTACTAGTCCTCTCATATCCCTTCTTCATGGTCTATGCGAATAGCATGCACATCATCCCCATCATTTTCTTCAATGAATGTAGTCACATTTGTTGAGAAAGGATGAGTTTCAGAAATATCAAGATTCTCATCATGATTTTCATCACTATCATGGACCTTTCCTTGTAAAACCACTGACCATTTTTTATTAGAAGGATCTGTGACATAAAACACTTGTTTTGCTTGAGATGCCATGATGAATGGTTCGTTCGCATAATCTAACTTGCTAAGATCAACCAGTGTAACTCCAAATTCATCGATTCTGACACCACTGTTGATATCAATCCATTTGCATTTAAATACAGGATCTTTAAACACAGCATAATTAACTTCCCAAATCTCTTCAATCACCCCAAAGTACGGTATAGATGCCATAACCGAGTTTTTATCTTTAGCACTAGAGAAGTGCATGGACTCGGCCACAATCATTACCCCACTATTTTGCGTGGTACTACGGTCATCCTTTGACTTTGTATAAAAAGAGGTTTTATTAATATCATATCCACTCCAAGTTATTATGTTACATTTAGGCCCATAAGACAACCACTTAATTGTATTAGAAACACTATCTTCATTAGCAATTCTTTCTTTAAACCACTCAGAGAAACTCTTATTATGCTCTTTTAACAACCCTCTTTCATTCATCTTGGGGTACTTTTTCTTTACGATGCTTTTGTGAGCAGATAAGTAAGGTTGAACTTCATCTATGTTATTCAATATATACAAATGCGCTTGAACAACCACATCAATACTTAAGCTCTTGACTTTTAAACCTTGTGTACCCACACCCTCATATCTTCCATCATGACGAGACTTGGGAACCCCTACAACATCCACTCCTGACAAATAGTTAGAACAAAACTCAATTGCTTCTTCTGCAATGTACCTCTCAATAATCGATGCTTCCGGACGGTGTGGGTTTTTTGTATACCCTTTTAGAATCTTCATGTATCGCTCTATTGGATACATCCACCGTAAAAAAACTGGACCACATAATCTAATCTCCCTTACTAGATGAACAATCAAGTGAACCATAATGTCAAAAAATGAAGGAGGAAAATACATCTCTAATTGGCACAAGATAACTGCAGCCTCATTTTCCAAATCGTCTAACTTTAGTGGATCAATGGTTTTACAACAAATTGCATTGAAAAATAAGCATAACCTAGTTATGGTTTTCCTTACATTGTTAGGCAATATCCCACGAATAGCCAATGGTAGTAGTTGTTGCATTAATACATGACAGTCGTGAGATTTTAAGCCAACTAATTTAAAATCTTTAACTGATACAAGCCTCTTGACATTTGATGAGTAACCATGCGGCACTTTGATACTTTGTAAACACTCACAAAAACTTGTTTTCTCTTTTTTAGACAAAGTGTAGCAGGCAGGAGGCAAATATGTCTTGTTACCTATATATTGTGGAGTTAACTCTTCTCGTATACCCATCAAACCCAAATCCAGACGAGCATTAATACCATCTTTTGTCTTGCCTTGAATGTTGAGAAGTGTTCCGATTACACTATCGCATACATTTTTCTCCACATGCATCACATCAATACAATGTCTTACATCAAGACTAGACCAATATGGAAGATCGAAGAAAATCAATCTCTTTTTCCATACATTTTTCACAGTAGATCGTTTTTGGTACTTTCCAAAGACAACATCAAGTCCCTGTTGTCGCTGATAAACTTCCTCTCCAGACAAGGGATTTGGAGCAACACCATGCTCTTGTTCCCCATTGAAAGCTTTCCGCAATCTACGATATGGATGATAACGTTTTAGAAATTTTCGATGCCCGAGATAAACGGTCTTCTTTCCTTTTTCAAGCTGATGGTAACAAGTGTCTTTTTCACATATAGGACACGCATTATTCCCTTTAACTTTATACCCAGACAAATTACCATATGCCGGAAAATCATTGATGGTGCAAAACAACATGGCACGCATATTGAACTGTTCGCCAGAATACGCATCAAAAACATCCACCCCTTCCTCCCACAGAACTCTTAAATCATCAATCAGTGGACTTAGATAAATGTCTATGTCATTTCCTGGTTGTTTTGGGCCCGATATCATCATCGATAACATAATATATTTACGCTTCATGCACAGCCTAGGAGATAGGTTGTAAATCATCAAGAGAACAGGCCAAGAACTATGGTTAGTACTCAGATTACCGAACGGATTCATTCCATCAGTAGCAAGTCCAAGTCTAAGGTTTCTCGACTCTTTGCCAAAATTTGGAAACAAAGAATCTATTTTCTTCCATTGCAAAGAATCAGCTACATGACGAATTTGTCCATCATATTTTCTTTCTTCTGCATGCCATCTAAGATTCTTTGCGTCATCTGCATTGGCGAATAATCTCTTGAACCTTGAAATTATTGGTAGGTACCATACCACTTTCGCAGGAGGACCCTTTTTGACCACCTCATCATCAATTGACTCACCATCTTTCTTTTTGTAGCGTGAAGCCTTACACTTTGGACAATGATTAGACTTTTCATACTCTTTTCTGTATAATATGCAATCATTAGGGCATGTATGTATCTTTTCATACTCCAAACCCATCGGACACAATATTTTCTTCGCCTCGTAATAACGACTTGGCATTACATTACCTTCTGGAAGCATTTCGGTCAACAATTCAAGCAACTCAGTAAAACTTTTGTCAGTCCACCCATTCTTTGCCTTCAGATTAAATAATTTTAACACGGCTGATAGACGTGTAAATTTTTTGCATCCCGGGTACAATGGTTTATCCTTGTCATTGCATATAGTATCATATGTATGTGCCCTCTTAAACGAATCTTGTCCAATATCACGCATCATGTCTTCTAGACGATCATCCATTTCTACACTAACATCATCTCTTTGAGACACGTTTGAATTTGCTACTACTTCACCGTGCCATATCCATTTTGTATAACTTTGACAAATCCCTACACAAATTAGATGATCCATGATTTCTTTCTTACTACGTTTTGGTTCTTTATTTGCACAACGAATACATGGACAGAGAAAAAGCGTAGGAAGACTTTT
The DNA here is from genome assembly GCA_948472305.1 of Vicia faba. Classification (NCBI taxonomy): domain Eukaryota; kingdom Viridiplantae; phylum Streptophyta; class Magnoliopsida; order Fabales; family Fabaceae; genus Vicia; species Vicia faba. Next base: position 223,669,875 of record OX451739.1, on the reverse strand, counting down.
GTCAGCATTACTTTCAGCAAACTGTAGAAATTCCATCACTCCATGTTCGTACTCGTCACTTAATCGATTAGCTCTCATCCAACTACGATCCATAACTATGTTCACACAGAGGAAGGTCTGACGAACGGTGTGCCCGCGGCTGCGCTACTTCACGGAGATTCCGAGATTGCAAGTTGCGCTGCTTCGCGGAGAAAGAAAAATAGAATCAAATTTCAATGGCAAGGTGATAACTCTATTAAGTTTGATAGGTTAAAGATAAACAGTGTGTTTCTGAGAGGACCATTAATTCTTTTGTCAAAGGTTTCTAAATTTTCCACTTATTTTATTTGGTGAGCATAAAAATAGGAGAAAGGGATTCAAATATAATAGTATAATAATAGTAACAAGAATGGAACAAAGTATAAAACACACGAGTAACAAAGTGTAATTTATAATAGTATAGTAATAGTAATGAGACTGTAACAATGAATTGATAAGCAAAATTTGGCAAAACATTGGTTTTAAACCAAATATCGTTGAACAACTATTTGGTAACATAATTAGAATATTAATTATTTATAAAAATTTAGATACTCCCTTCCACTATTTCTCTCTTTTCAATCTCTTCTTACAATCTAACATACTTTAAATATAAACTCAAAGAGGAATAATGCTAATCACTCATTTTCAAACAAAAATTTGCACTTACAGTTGAAACGGCGAGCGAAGAGTCGTGAAGGGCGTGAATCGGCCGACGAGGAGTCGTGAAACAGAGATTCCGAGATTCCGAGATTGCAAGTTGTCACTATAGTTTTTCCAAGTCTTCCTTTATATTTAGCTGTTGGACTCACAATGAAAATGGAAATTGAAATTGTTATAGCAACATGCAAAAGTAAGACAATTGCCATGGAGAGTCAGTAAGAAACAAGGCCAAACAATGCAAAGGCCAAACAATTTGACACAAAAACATGTATAGCTACGATATATTTGCGTTGTGAGTAAAACAAAATTGCATACATACAGTTGAATTTCTTTTTGGCTATAGTTCCATTGTTGAGAGAGTATAAAAAGTTCCTCACAGCTTCAGCATTGAACCGAGCACTATATTGCAAACAAAAACAAATCGCATTAAAACCCTTACTAACCCACGAAAAATCCAACAAAACAGATTAACAAAATAAAAAACATAACCAGAACAACAACAACATAGTACTTAGAGTTTTTTCGATCAGAACAATCAACAAAATTGGCAGGAGCTTTTATTTGGTGAGCATAAAAATAGGAGAAAGGGATTCAAATATAATAGTATAATAATAGTAACAAGAATGGAACAAAGTATAAAATAAAGAGTAACAAAGTGTAATTTATAATAGTATAGTAATAGTAATGAGACTGTAACAACGAATTGATAAGCAAAATTTGGCAAAACATTGGTTTTAAACCAAATATCGTTGAACAACTATTTGGTAAAATAATTAGAATATTAATTATTTATAAAAATTTAGATACTCCCTTCCACTATTTCTCTCTTTTCAATCTCTTCTTACAATCTAACATACTTTAAATATAAACTCAAAGAGGAATAATGCTAATCACTCATTTTCAAACAAAAATTTGCACTTACAGTTGAAACGGCGAGCGAAGAGTCGTGAAGGGCGTGAATCGGCCGGCGAGGAGTCGTGAAGGGCAATCGGTGGAGAGGAGTCGTGAAACGGAGATGGTGAAGTCATTCACGGCATTAATAGCATCGCGGCGGGCGTCGCGGTGGACATCGGTGGGCGTCACGGTGGGCAGCGGTGGGCGTCGCGGCGAAGGTGAGTCGTTGACGGTGTTAGAGGAGAGACGAGAAAATGGGTCGGAGGAGAGACGAGAAAGTGGGTCGGAGAAAATGGCAGCGGTGGGCGTCGCGGCGAAGGTGAGTCGTTGACGGTGTTGTAGGAGAGACGAGAAAATGGGTCGGGGGAGAGACGAGAAAATGGGTCGGAGAAAATGGCAGCGGTGGGCGTCGCGGCGAATGAAGTCGTTGAGGGTTTCAGGAGAAAATGGGTCGAAGAAAATGTACAGTGTTCGAGAATGTGGGCTTTTTCAATTTTGAATTTTGTTTTTATAATTTTTTACATCGGTGGAAAGTCCAACCGATACAAGCGTTTGGCTTTTACATCGGTGGAAAGTCCAACCGATACAAGCGTCTGGCTTTTACATCGGTGGAAAGTCCAACTGATACACGCGTTTTGTAGAATTTTTAATATATTTTAAAACTTAATTCAAGCGAGCATTTACATCGGTGGAACGTCCAACCGATACAAGCGGTTGGCTTTTACATCGGTGGAAAATCCAACCGATACACGCGTTTTATATGATTTTTTAATATATTTTATATATTAATTCAAGCGAGCATTTTTTACATCGGTTTTTCGTTAAACCGATGTAATATCTTGCTTATATTTTTTTTACGTTTTTGTCACCTTGTTTCTTATTTACAAAAATGCCACCGTATTTTTTTTCTGGAAATCTTTTACATCGGTGGATGAGATTGGCCGATGTAATAGGTGGCGAAAAAAAAATTTTTCCTTATTTTTTATATCATTGCAAATAAATACCTGATGTAAAAAGTTTGTTAATTGTATTTTTTACATCACATATTTTGATATCCGATGTAAAAAATTTTTCTCAAATATCTTTTTTTTAGTAGTGAATTTAAGAATGGGCCATCAGATATTGCTGAACCATTCCTAATTAAAAGGTCTTCTATTTTTAATCTTGAAAATAAAGGTAGGGAAAATTTGGGGTACGACATAAGCCCACCCTTTAGGCAGCGCTTCTCCAAAGCGCTATAGTACCTACCCCCCTTTAGCAACACTTTATAAAACCATATTAATCCCCTTCAGGCAGCGCTTTCACAAAGCGCTGCTTAAGCCCACCCTTTAGGCAACGCTTCTAAAAAGCGCTTTGTAAGCCCACCCTTTATGCAGCGCTTCAGGACCTACCCTGTTTAGCAGCGCTTTATCAAACAATATTCACCCCCTTAGGCAACGCTTTTTTAGAAAGCGTTGTCTAAGGTATACGACAAAATTTCTGTGTTTTTAAAATGCACTTTTAGCAGCGCTTTTGATAAGAAGCGTTGCCTTAAGTGTGTTGTCTAATCTTATTTTTGGCGTAGTGATATCAATATAAATTGATGTTATTGAATTTTAAATTGAGTAATGTTATTTTTACATTTATTTTCTACATTAATATTCACATAAAATATTATTTACTGTATTTATATGGTGAATAATATTTTTCAAAAAAAATTATAAACAATGAAATATTATTATAATAATATTTTTTTAAAAATAAAAATTTTTTTTTACTTTTTTAATAGTAAAATAAAGTTAGTTAATAAAATATAAAAAATAGTTAATAAAGTGATAAAGTTGGTTAATAAACGCACAAATATTAAAAAAAAAATCAATAGTAAAATAAAGTTGGTTAATAAAATATAAAATATTAGTTTATGAAGTTATGAAGTTAGTTAATAAATGCTCAGATATAAAAGATGATTTTTAGAAATAAAACAAAATTGATTAATAAAATGTAAAATATTTATTAATGAAATTATAAAATTGGTTAATAAACACTCAGATTTTAAAATTAATAATAATAAAATAAAATTGATTAATAAAATATAAAATATTAATTAATAAAATTATAAAATTGACTAATGATACAATTTTATATTAGTATCTCTTAATCTAAACAAATTAAAAAAATATTTTTTTTAAAATAATATTTAATATAAATATTGATGTAGAAAATAGATGTAAAAATATCATTACTCTTAATTTTATGGTAGTGCGTTTGAATTTATAATAATTATTATTCATTCTCCTACAAATAAAAAAGCATTTAATTTAAATTATGAAATTATTTCATCTAACTAATAATAATTTAACTTGTATTATTCTTACCGACTTAAGTCCTTTCACTGTCAAGTATAGTCACTTCTCATTGTATATGTACACAATAACAATAAAAATAAAAATAACCACATCTATACAAATATATTATCTTGGATTTTATCTTTATTATTAATTTCAAATAATGTATAATTAGAACAAGTATTTATATTAATTAGTACTGATTGCCATATATGGATCCACTTTCAATGTTTGGCGAAATTTTACTAGTTCAAGTCCTAGAGAATAATTGCCCGAAATAAAATAAAAAATGCTAGAGGATAAAATCACGTGTAACTTGTTCTTTTCCTTCCTACACGTAGAAAATTTGATGTGTCACCTACTCTAGGATCATATGTAGTCACTCTCTTCACCTACTAAGAAGGCTATAATAAGACAGATAATCACGTGGTAGGGTATAACTAAATGAATAGTAAAAATTAGTTTTGTTTTTAATATAAAGCGGGGTCAAACCCTCTGCATATAAAGTAGTGGAAGAAAATACAAAAAAGAGGGAAACTCTAAAGAACGTTGAGAGAAATAAAACGACATAGCTAGTAATAATAGGACATCATTTTGGATGCAATTTATGAGTTGTGTCTTAAAACCTTTTCAACTTTTTTTTTAAATAATCAAAATTTTAAAATTCAACTGACCAGTCTTTTATCATAATTTTTAATATAATTCTCTTTCAAATAAAAAATTTATTTATCATATAAAAAATAACTCTTTTCTTCCCAAAACATGATACGTGGTGGTTGCATGTGTATTCAACTCTCTTTTAAATCTTTTAAACACTTCAAAAAAATTTCTCCTCATTTTCCACTTTAATTTTCTCAATTAGTTTCTCCACTTCCAATTTCAATGGTGGTTACGATACCGAAAAGATTCCAATCATTCCTCTCTCATGTTCATCAGCGGTTACGACATTGAAATCATAGTTTAAGGAACGTTTCAATCTCCATTCTCTCATTCTCTCTCTTCCTTTCTCTTTCACGAAGAATTTCGTTTTTCTTCTTTCTCTTTCTCTTTCTTCTTCAACTTTTCCCAATCATTTGTTTTATGTTACGTTTAATTGTACTAATTTTACTCATTGGTTTACTGCAGATTTGGAGATGAAAACTCTTATCGATGTGTGAGGGTATCGTCGAACTTAATGGCCAATTCTTTCTCTCTCTGAAGCAATTTTATCAATGTGGTGAAGAAGTTGGTTGCAGTGTGTCAAACTATGGGTTGAAGCAATCGTCGGAGGCCGCTGAGTTCTTAAGCTCTCCTCACATTTGTGAACCGGCATCCACCGTTTGGGTTTTGAATAATCTACACTTGTTGATTCAATAGTAGGTTTGATAGTTCTGTTGTTCTAATTTTAGGGTTTTGTTTCTTTAGGTATCTTTGTTGGATCTCATTTAGCTTTTGTTCAATAAATATTGGACATGTCAAACAGGTTCTATTGGCTTTTATGACTAATTTGTTGATAGTTTTGACTTTTATGACAGGTTTTTTTGTTGAAATATTGGTTTTATTGATAGATTAAAAAACCATTAGGTGGACGAGTTCGAATCCTGTTATCAGGAGCCACACCTTTGTCTAAGCACGTTGAAGAGTTTTTTAGGGTCACTTTTGGATCTACCATGACACAAGGATATGGTACACTATAGTATTTGAATCTTTGATTAGAAAATTGGTGGATTGTTTATAAGAAGTAGTTCATCCTGGCTATATATATATATATATATATATATATATATATATATATATATATATATATATATATATATATATATATATATATATATATATATATATATATATATATATATATATATATATATATATATATATATATATATATATATATATATATATATATATATATATATATATATATATATATATATTGTAGTATGAAGATTTCAGTATTTCTTGATTTGGTTTTACTTTTTTATGTTACAGGTCTCATTGAAAGGTGTGCGGGGTGTTTCACTTAAATATCCAACGTGTTTTCTATGGTGGGAACGGTCGGAGTTTCCATGCCAACCATTGAGGCCAGACTTGAGCCTGTGCCTGAGAATATACTTATTATTGTTTTAAATCTTATGATATCTGACACAAGCAATCAATGTAATACAATTATTTTTAAATATTTGGATCAGCAAGAATCACGTTGTATCTAAAAGAATGAAAGGCATAAGAATTAAAGTTTTACATAAATATAATTTGATTCCTCCTATGTATTTACATGTACACATGTGTGTTTTATGAATGTCTTTTTATATGAGGATTAGCATAATGATGTGTTTAAATTTATCTATAGGCAATATCTTCTGCATATATGATTATAGTATTGGACAAAGGACACATAAAGTGGATGGAAAGTTCAAATGACTTTCCAACTTCTTCATATACAACATTCTCCCTATTGAATGAAATGGATTCAACTTCGCATAATTATCACCAATCTTGCGCACAAATTCTTCTATAACCAAGGAGCAGTCTCTTCCAGATAGAATTGTCATGCAAGCTCTGAAGGGAGCAGAGGATGTAATTGAAGCTGAGTCAAGGTGTTGTTGTTTACTGTGGAAAATAATAAACAACCGCTGGTCCTCCCAAAATCCTAAAACTAAGGTTAACTCGCAAGATCGACCAATTGATCTTAAGACATGTGCTAAGAGTTTTATTATTATACTTATTCTATCAAAATCCTTATCAAGGGAAATGGTTTTATGTGATTAAGGGAACAAGTATAACGACTTTCCACACTATGAATCAATCGACTAACTGGTGACTCGTGACCGACAGAAGGTATTCATATGAAAATAAGATTCAATAAACTAACTGACTAGTGACTAGTGACCGACAGAGAGCATTGAATTGTTTACGCGAAGTAGAAAATAACGTAAAGACTTTGTTCGACAGTACATAGAAAGCAAATAAAGTATTCAAAATAGATAATTGAAAAATGAAGGATTTGCATTGAAATAAAAATAGTGATTCACGTACATCAAGCACTTCTTCACTCTTTGTTTCCTAACGCTCGGAATGACAGAGTTTTGACAAGTGATTTGAGCATACAAGTGAACACACCAAAACACTACACTAAATCTGCTTATTTATAATATTTACAATGTAACTGCCTAGTTCAACCTACGGACAATATTAAAATCTTGAGACAACCGCTTCACTAGATGTCGCCACCTATTTGGCGCTTATACAACTTGTAAATCGCTGGCAACTGCTGATGACTTTGAAATTTAAATCTTCCCGCTCATAGCTTCTGAAAGTAAACCGCTTCTGACTCGCTTCGACACTTTCCCTTTGGCAAGATTTAAAAATCAACAACAATTCCTCTAAGTCCATAAACCCTTTTGGTTGATAAAAACCAATTTCGACCATTTTCCTTGTCTTTCACCCTTTGGTCGACTAAACCAATTTCGATCATTTATTAACATATATTCTTTTATTTCCTTTTGGTCGACCTGGCTCATTTTCGACAGTTTGGTGTGACATTCCCTTTAAACATAAAATCTAATATAATAAAACCAAATTTTCAAACACTTTGGCTCCAATTTCCCAAAAAACCCTACTTTAGAGGATGACCCTTAGCTTATGAGAATATCCTCATTTAATACACGTGCTTGAATACCTTAATATTTTTCAAGGTAACAGTTGTACCCCAAAATTTCCCTCCCCTTTCTCAATACATTTCTCACAAGATCTCCAAAAGCTCAAGTTTGCATAAGTGTTGACTAGGTCAAACCATCTCCTAAAACACTGATGCCTCAAATTAGGGTTTTGATTTTCACAAGGATAATTGGACTTCTAATGCCTCAAATTAACTTCATGGATCGTTATATACCTTCAAGAATACTCATGTCAAGTTTCAAGTCTTGAATCTCAAAATTACTCAATCAATTGCTCAGATGACTGAAAATCAGCTGTATTGGGTAAAAGTTAAATGTGGTCAAACTACATTCAAAACTCAAGATTTTTGATCCACATCAATATTTTGAAGTCATATTCATCAATTTATCAAGGTCTCATCATAATTCCTCAAGAAAGATGTTCAATTTATCAAAAGGGCAAAATGGTCAAAATTAGGGTTTTGACTGTAATTGACTGATCATTTACTTTTAACATAATAAATGATCCAATGGCTTGAAGCACAATATAAAGGATTCTAATACAACATATTGACATAATCTCATGTCTCAAATCATCTTTCAAAATCAATGGATTGATAGTTGAATTTGGGTCAACTAATGAAAAGTCAACTGATGCACAAAAAGTCAAACTTTGACTTTTTGATGAAGGTTTGATTTCAAAGATCACAATTCATCAAGACATTCAAAAATATGAAGCTTGATCATCAAGAAATCAAGAAATTCAAAATTCAATTTGAAAAGTCAAAACTTTTCAAGACTTAGAAATATTTTCTAAGTGTTTTTATACATGATAATTTCACTACTTCATGCCAATTTTTTACCAAGATGCAAGATGATTCAAAAGAAACTTTCAAAATGAAAGTTGTAGATTTTTATGAGATCTGCAACTTTGTATTAGAGGACTCATATCCAAAAAATTCTTATATTTTGAGTTATAAGCCCATAAAGTCATGCACTTTTTCTAAAACACTTAGTGAAAATGTGACCTAGTTTAGGCAAATTTTTGACCTAACTTCTTGGCCAATTTTCACCAAAATCCAAGATGATTATGTAAAAATTGTAAACATGAAGGTTGTAGAGTATGTTTCAAGCTTACCAAATTGTCCAATAACTTAAAGAGATCATGCTTGAGCTAGATGTTTCAAAGAGATGAAGATGGCCTCAAAAACTTGAATTATAGGTCATTTTCTTGATGAACATTTGATCCAATATCATAGCCATGCTGCATAATCTTGCTTTTCAGGTTACTAACTTGTGTTTCACTCCATAATTAATTAATTACACAACTGATAGAGTCATTGTCCAAGCATTTGAACCATTATCCAAGTTGTATTTCCATTTATGGCACAAAGTTACCATTCCATTCTTGAAAAGTTGCTTTAATCACAAAGTCAACTTGTCTTAAGCTTCTAACTTGTTTGTCCGCACACACTCAACATACAAAGTTAGATAAACATGTTTAAAGCTAGTAACCACTCTAGATAGCCATGTACTATGCATTGGGACAATGTGTATCAAGCTTGCTTCAAAAACAAGCCAAAGAGCCATAATATGTGAGCATGTACTTCTGATCATCTCAAGCTCTCAAATCTTTTCCTATAAATTGAGGAATTATTTGTAAGCCTTAGGACACGAAATTACAAGCCTTGAAACTCCCTCAAACTCAGATTTTCATTCAAACTCCCATAACTTGCCATTTCTGCCAAAAAACTTCCATCTCATAATCCACACATGCGTTTCTTCTCCAATCAATCCTAAAACTTCCTTACATCAAATATAATTCATCCCAGTCCATGTTTTCCAACTGTAACTCCATTTCCACCTTTTTCCAAATTCAAAAACAGAGGTCTGCAACTTGATTTCTCCAGACCATTTCAGTCACTCTCAACTCAAGCTAAGTATTGCATTAGCTTCCTAGAGGTCCAGGGGAGCTAACCTGATCACTGTAGCACCTTGAAACAAGCTCATTTTCAAAACACGCATTCCATTTTCAAGGTAAATTTTCTTACTTTTGAACTCTTCATATAGGCATTTCTAGCTTTCCATTTTCAAAGATAAAATGTAGACATTATAGCCCTAAAATTGACCATGTCCTTAGAATTCAGTTATGTTGCCTGAGTAGTAAGAATTTTAGAGTTGAACTTTCTGGAAAAAATTAGGTTAGACTTGGTACCATTCAAAATTCATGCTCATCTTTGATTTATAGCTTAAGTTATTTATATTTCTGAAATCGTGATGAAATTTGGAGCAAGTTTGATGTTTACATTTTTGCAAATTTGATTGAGAAATGAAGGAGTTACAGTTTTGATAATGTTGGTGTTCATCCCTGCGCGCGCGAAGGTTGAAGATGAAGTTCAAATTTTGGAAACTCGGTTTATTTTAAATTTATTGCAACATGGATTACTAACAGATGAAACAGGCCACCCCAGTGACAGCAAGCGCGCGTGTAGGACATTATTATGGATGGTCCTGGGTTCGAGTCCCAACGAGACCTTTTGTAATTTTTCATATTTTCCACTTGTTTTTTTTTTTGTTTGAAGCAGGTGTGCGCTTGGGCTTTTCAGCAATTGGGCGTTGCCTTCTTGCTTTCACTCACCGCCCAGATCACTACATAACACATAGCCCATTTTATATTTTTTGTTTTTTTGTTTTATTTCTGACTACAAAAAAGGGTTTGGGCCTAAAACCAACAAAAACTGTTTTTTACTTTCTAACACTCTTTTCACTTTCAAACCCCCTTGACCCAATTTTATATTTTTATATTTTATTTATTTTTCTTTTATTTATTATTATTATTATTATTATTATTATTATTATTATTATTATTATTATTATTATTATTATTATTATTTTATTATCTTATTGAAAAATTACAAAAATATATTATATTTATTTAGATTATTAGTTTATTTTATTTCTTTTAAACAAAACCCTAAAAATATTCTCTTAACAATTTAATTTCTTTTCTTATTTAAATTAGTTTAGACTTAGTTTTTATTTTTATTTTCCTTTTAATTAACTTAGAATTTAGGAGTTTAATTAATTAATTTCTTACCATTCATTTTAGTTTAACTAATTAAGTTAAAACCTTTCATTAAAAACTCAAATCAAAACAAGTTTCTTTTCTTGTACATTATTTTCATATTCTTGTATATTTTACTTTACAATATTCAATATGGTTGTAATAGTAAAATAGAGTTTTAATTATTTTCTTCCCCCATTTGTAAATTGTATCCGCATCCTCAAATGATGTAATAGCGTAGAACTTTAATTTCCTCAATTTATCGCTTTTAATATAATTGTTAGTAATTAGGGTTTGTATGCCAAGACATAAAATCAACAAGTAGATAACCCTAAATTTAAGACAAAATTCATGAAAACCAATACACCTTACACACTTGCACCTCTAGGGTCAACCCGCACTTGTTGCCTTCAAATAAAACAGTCATGTCCCTCGAACATGGGATACTTTAGCAAAGACCCTCAAATACAATATTGTAGTTGTTGTACCTCAAAATTTGTCCTCTCATTTCTCAAGAATTTTCTCACAAGATCTATATTGATTCAAGACTGCACCAAAATTGATCAGCTCAAGATACCTCCCCAAACACTGATGACTCAAAATTAGGGTTTGAGTTTGTATAAGGACAATTGGACCTTTGATGCTTCATATGATTTTCATGGACCATATTGGGCTCTCAAGCATCAGATCAAAGATGGAACTTATGAATCCTCGAATGGAGGAAGAGGAAACTATTGAAAGGGAAAAGCAGATATAAAAAGGTGTACAATTGCAGATAACCATGTCAAATTCAAAATCTGGTTCAGGCTGTTCGAACCACACGAATGATCGAAAGGAGTGGTTGGCTGATTTTTACAAGTCAAAGAAGAACAAGCTTGCTTCGATCCACAATCTTCGACTGGGCAATGGGTTCTTCGAGAAACTTACTTTGATCCACAAGCTTCGACTGGGAAATGGCTTCTTCGAGCAACTTGCTTCGATCCATAAGCTTCGACTGGGCAATGGTTTCTTCGAGCAACTTGCTTCGATCCACAAGCTTCAACTGGGCAATGGCTTCCTTCGAGCAACCTGCTTCGATCCACCTCTAAACCCTTCGACACACATAGTTTCGACACTATGAATTATAATTTAACAAAAAATTGCTGATAATAGTTCATTGCAAGAAGAAGGTACTGGCAACATAGTCTTTCGAATAAGTAATAGAGGAAAAGTTATGATTAAAGATGTGCTCTATGTACCTGGAATAAAGTGAAACTTGCTAAGTGTTGGACAACTAGTCGAAAAGAGTTTCTCAGTTGTCATGAAAGATAAAGTTTTGAGATTGTTCGACACCAATAACAATTTGGTCTTAAAATCCCTGTTGTCGTAAAATAGGACATTTAAGACAATGATCAATTCGACATAAGTTTAATGTTTGAAAATTGTTCGACCACAAGGATAGTTTGTTGTGGCATTTGAAGTTTGGACATTTGAACTTTCGACCACTTAACCAACTGATTACTCAAGATATGATTACTGGTATTCCAAGTCTTGAGATGCCTGAAAAAACTTTATGAAGTTTGTTTAGTAGGAAAGCAATCCAGAAATTCTTTCGTTTCGACTATGCAAATGAGATCATCTTGCATACTCAAAGTGGTACATTCATATGAATGTGGTCCATTCTAAGAACATACAATTGGTGGAAACAAATATTGTTTTGTCTGTTGATGAGTTTGGTCGAAGGTTGTGGATCTATGTGATCAAAATGAAAGTACAAAATAAGTGGTACATTCAGATGAATGTGGTCTATTCGAAGAATATACAATTGGTGGAAATAAATATTGTTTTGTTTGTTGATGAGTTTGGTCGATGGTTGTGGATCTATGTCATCAAAACGAAAGGATGAAGTATGAAAGAACAAGATTAGTTATGACCTATCCCAAGTGTTTTGATGATAACTAAATTATATTTAAGATAATTTATGCTCTAATGAATGTGTGTTGAATGTCTTAGTTAATGTTCTGACAAAGAAACATTCCATAGTACTAAGCAAAAATTATGAAGAAGTTCTTTGATAAAAAAATCTTTTATTCAAACGCATCTGCTGACTCTGGTAAGAACATTCATTTGTTAAATGTATCTTCTAACTTCTAGCAGGCTTCTTGATTCTGAAGATAACTTGAAAGCAAGCGTTGTTCAAAGATCTTAGCAAGCAACGTTCTGACCAGAAGTTGAATGAAGCATGTTCTGAGTTAAAGCAACAACGTCTTAATCAACGTGTCTTATCAAAGCAAAGGAAACACGTTCTTACATTCTAACGTTTGCTAATCAATGCAAAGACGGCTGAAAGCACTCAAGTGCTTACAACTTGTTTCTTGGAGAATGGAATTTTGCAAGGATACACGCAAAGCATTTAATGCTCTCCATTTCCTCTGAAGGCAGCAACAGTCTTATTACTCCTTGTGATCGGTGGATTTAGAACTGACTGTTTGTAGCTGGTTCGCGAAATGTCGCGGAAGCAAGAGTCACCACCGTCTTTTATTTTCTCCAACATGGACAGGACAAAAGCACAGCAAAATTCCTTATGAGATAGTCTCTCGGTTCGGGAGGTAGATTTATAGAAAGGGAAGGTGTTAGCACCCTTTCTATCCGTGGTTATCCATGGGCTCTTAGATACTTGCTCATTGTGTTTTCAAAAGTGTTTGCTTTTCAAAGTGTGAGTGGGTTTTAAAAAAGTTTCGTTAAAGATTTCTGAATAACTCTTGTATCAGTCCTCAAGAGTGTTTGAAAAATTGTTTTGAAAGCTTTTTGAAAAGTGTCGGTGTGAAAAGAGTTTTGATTTGTTTTTTGAATAGAGCAAGTATCTATGAGTCATCTACCAACCCTAAGGAATTAGGCTGTGTAAATGTCCTTAAGGTAATGCCATCCCACCATTGAGAGGTAGGTAGCACCACCGTTGGAGGTGTTCGGGTCAATTCGATTGTAGGGACAGTGTGGTCACCGAAGCAATAGTTAGGACACCTTAGAAGCTACCCTTATGTCCTTGATCCTTTTTTAATTCGAGGCAACCGTTTCGAGGCAACTATTCCGAGGCAACTTATTTCGAGGCAACTGGATCATGGACATAAGGACTTACTAAGACGTCCCATACTTGACGACCACGTTTCGAAGGCAACAGGTGAGGCGTACCCTAGAAGTGGTGTGTGAATTTGTGTATTGTTTTCATGTTATATCATCTTGTACATGTATCATGGTGATCTACGCATTGTTTTTAATTAGCCATACATTCTTTCATGCAATTAGAATTTAAGAGTGCGGAAAGTAAATGCGGAAAGATAAATCCTACGCTATTACAAGGCGCGGGTGTATACATCGCCAAATTACAAAGACCCGTTTGATAAAAAATGTGGAAAGTAAAAAAGACCTAATTACTATTACAAACCTTGAGCAGTTACATAATATTTGAAAAGAAAAAAGAATAACGTGCGAAAGAATAAAAGTTAAGACGTCCGAGGGTTTTGACCCCTTTGAAATTAAATTGGATTTAAAGGCTAATTAATTATTTAATTAAAGAAAAGAAATTTTTTTTTATGTTTTTGTATTTATGAAATAAAGAAAAGAATTAAAATTAAAAGGAAACCCTAATTCTAAGTCTATTTTAATTATTAAGAAAATATTAACCTAATTTACTAATTAATTAATGTACATGTTTATTTACAAAAATAATAATTAATAGGAATAATAAATAATGAGAAAAATGATTTAATTAAGAAAAAGAATAAAATGTCAAAACCTAATTCTATGTATTTTATTTATTAAGAAAAGTGTCAAAATTAAAACCTAAATTAATCTAATTAATTGTTAGAGTTTATTTACAAAAATATTTTAATAGTGAAATTAATAAGAATTAAATATTAAACATTTTTTTGGTTTCTGATTTTTATTATGGAAAAATATTTTGGGTGAATTAAATAAAATAATTAAAACAATTTAAAAAGAATTGAAAAGAAAAGAGAAGAAAATTAAAAGAATAGAATACAAACATAGGGGGTATCTGGCCCATTTTGGAGGTTTTTGTGAAGTAATTTGGCCCATTGAATCAAAGCCCTGTTTGACTTTCCAGGATAGAGTGCACGTTTGTTTGACTGGACCACCATGGATCTCATTCAATGGCCCTTGGATTGATCACCAGGGGCGCGTGGCAAGGCTGAGCGTGAGCGTGTATGGTGAGCCTCTGGGTGAACGCTGCACTTGAACACATTAAGATAAAAATCATGAAATATGCGGGGGACCTGGGAATCGAACCCAGGTCCCAGCGTTTACCAAGCATATCCCTTGCCACTTGAGCTGTTTGCGCGCATTTGTTATGTAATAGAACACAAATAATATAATAAAAAACAATGATTAGTGATATAAACAAGAAAAGCGCGCCAGATTTTTGAATGCCCCAACCATAGGATGACACGCTAGCTTCTTCTTCATCTTTGTACGTGCAAATATGAACAAATAGCGGGGGTTTTAAACCCCCACTAAATGGAATAGTGGAAAATAGCGAACACGCGTACAGGTAATATAAATTAAGCGCGAATAGTTCAATCACTTCGTCTTGTTGCCACGATTTGGTCTGCACCGGTTTGAAGGTCCAATTTTACAGTATATGGGAAGCCCTATTTTGAAGCTTCTGAAACCCTAGGTTTCATCCATGGCAGATTTGGATACAAGCATCGTTAGTTCAATTAAATGTTACCAATCGCTTCAGAACATCATTATTAGTGTAAATCAACAAATAAAACACATGAATAATGCATGGAAATTAAAAAACGATTATGGAAAAGTTTGTGATAAACGTGATGCTATTCTACCAATTCTTGGAGTATGGAGACTGGAAAGTGGTTGCAACACGTTCAAAGAAGTCTCAGTAAGGGTTTGGAATAGGTTTTAGGCTTTGAATGATCCTGCAAATACGAAATCAGTTTTCAAAATTTCGATGAAAAATTACAACTTTGTTCTATGTTTTTTGAGCAGCTTTTCGTGTATGCTTGAATAGGGTTGAGTTGTGCATATGTAAGTGAATGAAATTAGGTCAAGAAACCAGCCCAAAGATCCATGAATTGATGATTTCAATATTTGATTTTTTTCATATCTTTTTCAATCTTTTTTCCATGCAAATTTTGCCAAATATAGATGATCTTGTCCCCTTGAGATGATGCACGAAATCTCTTGCATATAATGAACATATTTGCTGCACAAAAAAGATTTAAAACCATTATTTGATATTTTTCTCATAATTAAATCTAATTAAATGAATTAATATGATTAAAAATTCAATTAATTAATTAAAAATAAGAGAATAAATCCCTTTGAGCTCAATGGGTCGTGCATATGCTTTGGGTAATGATTCAAGGAAGAATTTGAGGCCCATTAGCATTTATGAAGCTTTTGAAGCAAAGTTGACTTTTCAAAATTCCCAAAAATTTCCCAACTTCTCCAATGCATATCTTGCTCAATTTTGAAGCTATGATCATGTTCTTGGACATTTTGGAAAGGTCTTGAAGTCCTCTAACCAATGCCTTTGGACCCATGTCAGTTTGATTCACCAATCTCAAGTTATGGCCTTTGACTTAAAGTGCCTTTTTGTTGACTTTTGAAAATGACCTATAATGTTGAAATTGATAACTTTTTGTGAGAGCATTTCTTGGACTTGAAGTGTGAAGATGAGTTGTAGGAAATGTCATTCTCTTCAAATTGAGCTTTGGATGCGATTTTTCTGATAAACCATGAAGAAGTTATGCCTTGGTCAATTTGCAGTTGACTTTTTAGCTGTCCAAAAATAGAAACTTTTGCATCTTGAGACTTTTTGAGCCATGCTTTGAGAAATCATGATTAAGAATTGATAAAATGATGTTTGTGGCTTCAAAATAATATGTTGACCAAAAAGTTTGACTTTTGACTGTCAAATGACCATTTTGCCCCTGCAGTTGACTATGAAGCATTTAGGGTTTTTGACTGTGCAATTTGATGCTGTGAGTCTTGAAACTTGGCATATGGATGCTTGACAATGTATATAGGCATATGGGACTTGATTGGACCCTTGGAAACCTCAATTTCTTTGCCAGAACCAAAACCCTAATTTTGACTGTGTTAGGAGGCCATTGGACTGTGCAACCCTTGAGTGATGTTGAATCATCTAGAGATTGATCTTGACAAATTTTGAAGAATATGGAAGGGCAAATTTTGGGGTACAACAGTTGCCCCTGTTCAATCTTCTTAAACCTGAGGATGTAGATTTGCGTGCGTGCCTTTCGTAATCCGAAGGTAGAAGATGAAATAACACTAGAGTGCCCAGAAATTTGCACTCACATAGTAGAATGTCAGCAGTGTGATGTAGGGAATGAGCTTACAGATTCCATTTGGAGACTGATGGATAGGAGGATGGGATTATAGATGCCATCTGGAAGTGTGACAGAACCTTGTCGGGAATGGGCTTATGGATGCCATTTGGAAACTGTCGGTATGTGGATGGGCTTATAGATGCCATCTAGGTGTCGATCGCGTAAGAGTTTCCTTAGCGAGAACTTGCGTACCTGAGAAAAGAAAATAATTACCTGGCCTGTTACAGGAGTTGATCTTCAAACTCTTTATGCAGATGTGCCCTGGCTGAATACAGGTATCGAATCTTTAAAAACTCTTCATGTAGATGTGCCCTGGCCGGATACAGGTATCGAGTCTACAATCAGTTACTCACAGATGTGCCCTGGCTTGATACAGGAATCAAATCTGGAAAATAGTCGTCAATAGATACACCCTGTCAAGATACATGAATCGGATCTTCAAACTCTTCAGACGTGCCCTGGCAAGATACAGGAATCGAGTCCGGAATTAGTCGTCAACAAATACACCCTGGCAAGATACAGGAATCGGATCTTCAAACTCTTCAGACGTGCCCTGGCAAGATACAGGAATCGAGTCCGGAATTAGTCGTCAACAGATACACCCTGGCAAGATACAAGAATCGGATCTTCGAACTCTTCAGACGTGCCCTGGCAGGATACAGGAATCGAGTCTTGAATTAGTCGTCAACAGATACACCCTGGAAAGATACAGGAATCGGATCTTCGAACTCTTCAAACGTGCCCTGGAAAGATACAGGAATCGAGTCTGGAATATAGTCGTCAACAGATACACCCTGGCAAGATACAGGAATCGGATCTTCAAACTCTTCAGACGTGCCCTGGCAAGATACATGAATCGAGTCTGGAAAATAGTCGTCAACAGATACACCCTGGCAAGATACAGGAATCGGATCTTCAAACTCTTCAGACGTGCCCTGGCAAGATACAGGAATCGAGTCTGGAATTAGTCGTCAACAGATACACCCTGGCAAGATACAGGAATCAGATCTTCAAACTCCTCAGACGTGCCGTAGCAAGATACAGGAATCGAGTCTGGAATTAGTCGTCAACAGATACACCCTGGCAAGATACAGGAATCAGATCTTCAAACTCTTCAGACGTGCCCTGGCAAGATACAGGAATCGAGTATGGAATTAGTCGTCAATAGATACACCCTGGCAAGATACAGGAATCAGATCTTTAGTTGCGACCGTTGATAGTAATCATCTTTGTATTAACCTTTGTCCTGAAAAGACAAAACGTTAGTTGTATGCGATGTCATGTTGTATGGCATGCGTGATGTTCTCAGAATAAGTGAGATTGTATGTTCATGATGCGTATATGCATGCATAATGTATGAAGATATGATGTTTATGAAATGTATGTGTCGTCTCGGAAAATAAATCCTTGACGGGTGCCGGGAAGTTAAATCCTGGGCTGATGTTGAGGAATAGAGCTTCGTTGTTTCCGCTGGGGATGATGGTTGCAAGAATACCGGTAGGAGAAGATGACTCCGTCGGGGAATAAACTTGTTGAAGAGATTACTCTGCGGGGAGATACTCTGTGGGGAAAGAGAAGTTCTTCGCTGAGATGATGATAACTCCGCTGGGGATACCATTGTTGTGCTATGTTGAAGGAATTGATGAACTCCGCTGGGGGATAGGAAGACTTCGTCGGGGACGATCTTTCCGTGACAATTGGCTGAGGATAACCCAGTTATATCCTGGTGGAGAAATAACCTTCTGAATAAAGCTGGGGGAGCGTTCGTACTATGCGGGTGGCAAGCTTCCAGAATCTACTGGGGATAAGCTTCCTACTGGGGAGATGGATTGAACTCTCCTGGGGAGGCTTTTGAGATTGGATTGGGGATGGCTCCACTGGATGTCTGGTATACCGTCGGGGAATAATCTTAGATCGAGATTGTCGGGGATGCTTGTTAGGAATGTTTGTATACTCCGCTGAGGAATGTTGAGATCTGCTGGGGATACCCAATTTCCTTAAGGCTGACTGAATAGGCTAACTATGCTTGGGGGGAGTATGTTGACTTGTTGGGAGATACTGTGCCTTTTAAGGTTGATTGGAGACCAACTTCTTGGGAGAGAATTATTGAATCTTGGCTCACTCTCTGGGGGATTAAGATATCTTGGTTGCATTCTTCAGCCGAACTTACCTTGGTACCTTGGTGGACAGAGCAATTAGATTGCTTAGACAACTCATTATTGACCCTGTTTCTGATGTTACCTGTAATTGATCCTTTATTTCGCATGCAAATATTTATGAGTTAGCAATTAGTGTCAAATGCATATATCACAATTGAACATTGGACGTTCTTCGCAAAGCAAAACAGAAAAAGGAAAACAATTGGCAATTGGTCTGAAAGAGTGAATTTGTATTGATTTTTGGATTTGACTGTAAATAGGCGTTTATGTACAAGAGGCTGACGTCCTAGTAAGAGAACGCCGCCGAACAAAAGAGTTTATACAATTTGTGAAAAGGGAAAACAAAACAGCTATGTGAAAAGAATAATCCCACTGGGTTCCAACTCTGCTATCGCCTTTATATCTTCGAGCGTCTCATCACTCGACTGCTCAGTTGAAGATGAAGCTGACTGGTCGATGCCGTCTGAACTTGATAGTTGATACCGGATTCTGGATGCAAGGTGATCCAATGAGACATAGTATTACGCTTTAATCCCTAACTTTTTCCTGGACCGCCCTTTCGGGTTTTCAGTCCACTGGGATACCCATTTTTGCCCAAGCCGCCTTTTCAGGTTTTCGACTTGCCGGGTGTACAGATTTTTTCATTTCATCCCTCATTTTTCCCGAACCCTTTTGGTTCGCCGGGAAGCCCTAATTTTTGCCTAGGTATGTCAACCTAGCGAGTCTTTTATCATGCGTAGTATCTTTTTACTATGTCTGCATTGGCGGGGTGAGGAAGGTCGTCACCATCCATGGTGGTTAGGATCATGGCTCCTCCTGAGAACACATGTTTAACCACAAATGGCCCTTCGTACGTAGGGGTCCATTTGCCCCTGGGATCACTTTGAGGAAGAATGATGCGCTTGATTACCAGGTCCCCGACTTGATACTCTTGTGGTATGACTTTCTTGTTAAATGCCCTGATCATCCGTTTTTGGTACGTTTGACCATGGCAAATAGCGGTGAGTCTCTTTTCGTCAATTAGATTTAACTGATCAAGTCGAGTCTGGATCCAGTCATCTTCGCTCAAATCTTCATCCTTCATTATCCGGAGAGAGGGTATCTGGACTTCAATCGGCAAGACTGCCTTCATGCCATAGACCAAGGAAAAGGGAGTTGCCCCGGTTGACGTCCTTGCTGAGGTACGGTACCCATGAAGAGCAAACAGTAACATCTCATGCCAATCTTTATAGGTCACTGTCATCTTCTGCACAATCTTTTTGATATTCTTATTTGCTGCTTCAACGGCCCCATTCATCTTCGGCCGGTAAGGAGAAGAGTTATGGTGCTGTATCTTGAATTGCTCGCAGAGCTCAGTGATCATCTTGTTATTAAGATTGGTACCATTGTCCGTAATGATCCTTTCCAGGATGCCGTATCGATATATCAGGTTATGTCGAATGAACCGTGCCACAATGTTCTTGGTTACAGTGGTGTAGGAAGCCGCTTCAACCCACTTTGTAAAGTAATCAATTGCTACCAAGATGAAGCGATGCCCGTTGGATGCTGTAGGTTTAATCTCACCAATCATATCAATGCCCCACATTGCGAAAGGCCAAGGTGCTGTCAAGACATTCAGAGGAACTGGAGGAACGTGCACCTTATCTGCATATATCTGGCACTTATGACATGTCCGAGAATGTTGGTAACAGTCGGCTTCCATTGTGGACCAGAAATATCCTACCCGAAGGATTTTCTTTGCCATGGTGTGTCCACTGGAATGTGTTCCGAAGGTACCTTCATGCAGCTCTGCCATGATTCTTTCTGCTTCAGTCTTATCCATACAACGCAGTAAGGTTGAATCATGGTTTCGCTTGTACAGAATGTCGTTGCTGAGGAAGAACTTCGCTGCGAACCTTCTCAGAAACTTCTTGTCGTTGATGGATGCACCTTCAGGGTATTCTTGAGCTTCCAAGTACCTTTTCACCTCATGATACCAGGGTTTTTCAATCACTGCTTCAGCCTCAAGATCACAACAATATGCAGGTTCGTCCAGTTTCCAGATGATGATCCGGGGAGCCTCGTTATCCCACTTGACTTTGAACATAGAAGACATCGTAGCTAACGCGTCCGCCAACTGATTCTCCTCTCTTGGGAAATGTTCAAAAGTTATCTCTGTGAAATGGGGGATCAATGTCAACACACATTCTCTGTAAGGAATAAGATTCGGATGTTTCGTATCCCACTCGCCTTTGATTTGATTGATCACGAGAGCGGAACCTCCGAAGACACTCAGAAACTTGATCCTTAAGTCAATCGCCGCTTGAAGACCCATGATGCATGCCTCATACTCCGCCATGTTATTGGTGCAGTTGAAGCATAGCCGGGCAGTGAGTGGAGTATGAGTGCCTTTGGGGGATATGATCATAGCGCCGATACCGTTATCCAAAGCGTTGGAGGCTCCGTCAAAGTGCATAGACCATCGGGATCCTTCCTCAGGTCCTTCATCCGGTCCAGGTACTTCACAATCAGTCACTACCATGATGCTCTCGTCAGGAAATTCAAAGTTCATAGACTGGTAGTCGTCTACTGCCTGATGTGCCAAGTGGTCTGCCAATACACTTCCCTTGATAGCTTTCTGAGTTGTGTACTGGATGTCGTATTCTGTCAAGATCATTTGCCATCTTGCTATTCTTCCAGACATAGCAGGCTTTTCGAATATGTACTTTATTGGATCCATCTTTGAAATCAACAGAGTAGTGTGAGTCAGCATATACTGTCTCAGCCGGCGAGCAGCCCATACCAAAGCGCAGCAAGTTTTCTCGAGCAGTGAGTATCGGGTCTCACAGTCGGTAAACTTTTTGCTAAGGTAATAAATGGCGTGCTCTTTTCGGCCAGACTCGTCATGCTGCCCCAACACACACCCCATTGAGCTGTCAAGTACTGTCAGGTATAGTATTAGAGGTCTCCCTTCAACCGGTGGCATAAGAATGGGTGGTTCTTGGAGATACTCTTTGATTCTGTCAAAAGCGGCCTGACATTCATCATTCCAACGTACTACCTGATCTTTCTTCAGCAGCTTGAAGATTGGTTCACATGTAGCAGTTAGGTGCGAGATGAATCGGGCAATGTAATTCAGACGCCCTAGGAAGCCTCTGACTTCTTTCTCTGTCTTGGGAACTGGAATCTCTTGTATGGCTTTCACCTTGGCAGGGTCCACTTGAATACCTTTATCTCTCACGACGAAGCCTAGCAACTTTCCAGATCTTACCCCAAATGTGCACTTGTTTGGGTTCAACCTCAGCTTGTACAACTTCAGACGGTCAAACAGTTTCTGCAGATGGTCAAGGTGTTCCTCCTCAATTTGGGACCTTGCAATCATATCATCTACATACACTTCTATCTCATGATGGATCATGTCATGAAATAAAGCAACCATGGCACGTTGATAGGTTGCCCCAGCATTTTTCAGTCCAAATGGCATGACCTTGTAACAGAAGGTGCCCCACTGAGTAACAAAGGTAGTCTTTTCCATATCTTCAGGAGCCATCTTAATCTGATTATAACCTGAAAAACCATCCATGAAGGAGAACACCTTATGTTGAGCAGTATTGTCAACCAGAACGTCGATGTGAGGTAGGGGGAAATCATCCTTGGGGCTTGCCCTGTTCAGGTCCCTGTAGTCAACACACATTCGGACCTTACCATCTTTCTTAGGTACCAGAACCACGTTGGCAACCCACTGAGGGTAAGAAGTCACTGCTAGGAACCCGACATCAAATTGTTTCATAACCTCAGCTTTGATCTTCTCGGACATCTCTGGACGCATACGGCAGACCTTTTGTTTTACTGGCGGGCAGTCTTCCTTGGTAGGCAGGTGATGGACCACAATGTCAGTATCCAACCCAGGCATGTCTTTGTAAGACCAGGCAAAGATCTCCACATAATCATGCAACATCTGAATCAACCGTTGTTTCACGCTGAGCTCCAGATTGGCACCAATCTTAACTTCCTTTCTATCTGTCTCAGTACCCAGATTCACCGTTTCCACTGGCTCTTCATGTGGCTGAATGGCCCTCTCTTCCTGGAGTAACAGTCTTGCAAGCTCGCTAGGCACTTCGCAATCATCTTCACCTTCGTCTTCGGCTAAGTTGATCGGATTTTCAAAGTCATAAGTGGCAGTAGCAGAGTCGTTACTAGTGAGATCCAGAGTGGATTGAAACCTGTATAGGTGAGTGTGTGTAAATATAGCTGTTTTGCAATATATAAAGAAAGAAAGAAAGGGAGCACAAGATTTGAAATGCGAAAAACGTCCAATGTCTTTATTCATGATATATGGAAATGACAAGTAATAAGCCCTCACAAATGAAGCCAACGGTGCCCCGGGTAAGACACCGGGCCATAAAGTTTCAATTTATTGTTCATTACAAATTAAAAACAAAGGAATTCATTACTGCGTAACAAAAGTGATAGGTATGTGGTCTTTTGCCGTCTAATTGTTCAGTCCACAGTCGGCCGTCGGGTAGATCCAGCTATCAAACTCTGATTCCTCCGCATCACCTTCAATGGCATTCACTCCCGGGTTGGTGATGAACACGGGAGGTCTTCCGATCTTTGCTTTGCGTACAGACCTCTGAGCCTCTACAGTAAAACCCAGCCCAAACTTGTCAGTTTTAGGGGTAAAATCAGGGAGCCTTCCCCAGTTAGCACATTCACCTTTCTCAATTACAGCCCGGGCATCCTTCAAGGAAGCCATCTTCAAAGGAAAGTCCTCTTCAATCATTGTTTCTGCTGACGCCAATGTTGGAGGTACCTCTTCAAAATGTTGAAAGGGGGTCTCAATAAACTCCCCGTCCATCTCGATATACCGGAACTAATTCAGATGACTAACCATGTATTCTTCCTTCCCCTGCACAGTAACAGTCTTCCCTCTGACAGGGTATTTGAGCTTCTGGTGTAGAGTGGATGTTACAGCCCCAGCCTTGTGAATCCAAGGTCGACCCATCAAGCAGGAATAAGATGGACGAATGTCCATCACATAGAACGTTGAATCGAAGACTTGGGAACCAACACGAATCGGAATATCCACTTCCCCATGAACCATCCTCTTCGGCCCGTCGAAGGCTCGGACAATGATGTTGCTAGGCTTCAACTCCAGGCCCTCACAATCCAACCTGTCTAAGGCCTTCTTGGGCAATACATTCAGCGAAGAAACGGTGTCCACCAACACGTGTGCGAGAGTAGTGCCCCTGCATTCTATGGAGACATGCAGGGCATCGTTGTGGTTCTTTCCCTTAGCGGTAAGATCAACATCCGAGAAACCCAAACCATTGCCAGCTGTCAAATTGGCCACACAGTCAGTGAATTGATCCGCAGATGTCTCTTGTGGCACATGGGCCGTCTTCAGAAATGAAATCAAGGCCTTGGCATGGGCCTCTGAGCATAGCAGTAACGACAACATAGAGATCTTGGAGGGGGTATGCCCCAGCTGTTCAACGACGTTGAAGTCACTCTTCTTGATTATCTTAAGTATTTCCTCCATCTCTTGCTGGGAGGCTTCAACATTCACAGTCTTCGGTGCCTCCATCCGGGCAGGCACATCATCAATCCCTTTGCCCCGAGTGTCAGATGACTCGGCAGCAGGGGTAGAAACTGGATCAGAAGTGGAAACAGGTGCACTTGCAGGCGTAATTATAAGAGGTCTTCGGATAACTGGTGGCGCAATGTCAGGCGAGAAGAGCCTGCCACTGCGAGTAACTTTAGCGGGACCAGTGATGTTATTGATACTGGTACTAGTGTTGAACTCCTGCTTTACTCCAAGTACATACACATCTGCCCCATAGTGCCATGGGACAGCCTTGTCAGATTCATAGGAGAGGGGCCTCGGAACAGTAATAATGATGGGTGCAACAGACATGATTTTGACTGGCTTCCTCGGGGGAGCCTTGGTAGGATTATTGAAGATGGTGACAACAGATACTTCTTCAACAGGAACAATAGGAACAGCGGTCTTCTTGAACATAATTTCTTTGATATCCATCAGGCTTTGGATGCCTGACTTCAGCAACGGACAACCAGTAGGGGTAACAACACACATAAGGCAACCCTTGCTACAACCCGAAAATAAACCGGCTAGCAATAGGTTCCTCTTAACGGTTAATAAAGGGGTAGCAACATCCTCCACAGAAACTGCATACAAGTCTTCCTCAATAGCATTTACTCCATGCTGGGGCATAGGAGCAGTCACAACGTTGGGCCTTTCGGGCGCCTCAAATTGTATTTCCTTTGCATCAATAAGGTCTTGAACCTTATTTCTCAGAGCCCAGCAATCATCAGTAGAGTGCCCCGGGCTATCAGAGTGATAAGCACAACGGGCATTGGGATTATACTTCGGAGATGTAGTGTTCACCACCTTCGGAGCTTCTCTGACGGTTACCAAGTTGGTCGATAGCAGTTGCGGCAAGATTTGTGACAAGGTCATACTAAGCCGAGTATATTCTCTTCTGGGTCTCTCACCCTTTGGTTGGTTGGGTTGCCGAGGAGCGGCAGCAGGCTTTGCAATTACCACCGCGTTGACAGCTTGGCGGCGCTCTGGTTTGTTTTGCCTTCTAGGCCCATACACAGCACTAGCCTCCTTTTTGAAAGGCTTTTTCTCAGAACTTGAGGACGCACCTTTCTGAATCTTCCCTGATTTCATACCAGCCTCTATCCTTTCCCCAGTCAGAATGAGGTCTGTAAACCCTGCAGATGAATTGCCAATGAGATGATTGAAGAACGGCCCGGATAGGGTCCCCAAGAACATATCCACTAATTCACGGTCGGTTAATGGTGGCTGCACCCTGCCAGCCAGGTCCCTCCACTTCTGCGCATACTCTTTAAAACCTTCTCCCGATCCTAACGACATACCCTGGAGTTGGGTACGTGTAGGAGCGAGGTCGGCATCATAGTGATACTGCTTTTAAAAAGCAGTAGCCAAGTCCTCCCAGTTACGAACCTTGGTTCCATCCAGCTGATAGAACCATTCGAGATGAGTCCCTGAAAGACTCTCCTGGAAGAAATGGATCCACAAGTTCTTGTCCATAGTATACGGCTGGATCTTCCGCACATAAGATCTGAGATGTAGTTTAGGGCAGGACGCCCCGTCATACTTTGCGAAAGATGGTGCTTTGAACTTGTGTGGGATGACCACACCAGAAGATAGACCCAAGTCTCCGAAATCCAAACCAGGCACTTGTTGAATTTCCATGGCATTCAGGCGATCCTCTAACTGCTTGTACTTGTCTTCAGCTGGAGGATACTGCTCCTCATTGAAATCAGTCTCGTTGTCAGAGACCACCGGACTAGGAACCCTTCCCCCCTGGGGACTGCCTTTCCCTACAGAAGAACCAGCTTGATCAACCTCATTCTGCAGTGTGTTACCAAACCTCCGGCCAGTGTTGAATAACACAATTCTCTTCTTCTTCTTCTTGACCAGCAGAGCCTTCAATTCCTCTTGACCTTGGGCCAAACTCATGATCAGCTCTTGGAACTGGGCGTTTTGGGCCTGAAGGGCCTTGATGGATTGCTCAGTAGATGATTCAGGGTTCATGATGCTGAAATAAACAGCGAAGAACATTAAGCAACCTGAAAAGAAGAGTACATGCTATGCACATGATGCATGATATGTGTTTATGCAATGCATTCAAGGGTTCGAAAGTTCAAATTTGTTGTAGACAAAAAGGAACACACGTTATCATTAAGAAATAATTGTTTGGTACATCAAAGCCTCATGGGCAAAACATTATAAAAGTGAATCAATCCCAAAAGACGCTGCGCATCCTCTTTGGAGCTATGTAAGTGTTGAGAGTCTTTTCCTCGTGCAGTAGGCGGGTGAGCTCCAAGACCTTCTTCTCACTAGCATGTAGACTGGCTTCAAGAGAATTCCGTTCTTCCTTAAGCTGAATCCAACTCTTCTGCATTTCTTCCCAGGATGTAGGCATGTCAGGATGTTGAATGGTGTACGAGACCTCTCCTTCCGACACTGGCTCTTTGATCACAGGGAGAACATGAGGATATGGCATCATTAACTTCTGGGAGCGGGCTCGTACCCACTTGAGATAAGGTTCCAACGGGATGGAGTTCCTGTGCCCCAGTGTCTTGCTGTCTACCTTGCTGGGCATCCTCCAAGCTCTGATAAATCTCTGGCGAAGTCCTTGTGCATCGTCGTCGAAGTCAAAAACTATGTCAGGAATTAACATGTCATGAGGGCCGTCCCTTCGAGCATAACCAAACTGTCTCCAAGCCAGACACGGGTTGTAAGTAATACCTCCTCTGATTCCAAGTAAAGGAACATTAGGAAACTCCCCGCAACGATCAATGATAGTGACATCTTCTCTGGACCGAGAACACCAATGTATATCTGCATGTGTAAGAGTCATCAATCGTTGTGACCATCTCAAACCCCGCTCGTTCTTCAAAAATGATTGTGGAAGGTGCGAAATAAACCACCTTCCCAGGAGAGGAGTGCAGCACATAAGAACACCCCTTTTTCTCATGGTTCGAGTGTAACATGAGTGAAGGATGTCCCCAAGCAACGTAGGTATAGGATTCCTGGACATGAAGATCTTGATAGCCTGGATATCTATAAGCTGATCGGGATTCGGGAACAACACCAGTCCATAGACAAGGAGAGCCACAACTTCTTCAAAGGCTTGTAGGTCAAGGGAATTCCAACATTCTTGGGCCTTCTCAAACAGAAACCTGGCTAAGAACCCTTTGATACCACTTCTAACTTCCCAATGTCCCTTGATGTCAGATGGTTGTAGGCGTAGTGCTTTAGCAATCTCTTCAAGTTTGGGTTCCTTTTCCGTACCGTTGTAGGGTAGTTGACTAAGGATAGGGATCTTCAGAAGCCGGGAGAACTCTTCCAATGTAGGCACCAGTTGATAATCCAGGAAAGTAAAACAGTGGTGCAGAGGGTCAAAGAACTGGAAGAGGACCTTTATCATATCTTCCTCAATGTTGGTGTTGACCAAACTGATGAGTCTTTCATGCCTCTCACTGAAAGAAGAGCTCTTGGGAATCCTGGATATAAATTCCTTAAGCTGAGGAGGGATCCTTACGAGGCTGATCTGAATTGTCTTTCTGCGAACAGTTTCCATGTCCTACAAAACAAGAACAAAGATGAAGATTCGAACCCCCGAAATGGTTAGTCAATGCATATGATGTTGTATGATGTTATGATGCTATGATAAAAAACACACCACAAGTATTCACAAAAGCAAACATGGTAAGGCACACAAGTCACACCACAGCCCTTAGAGTTTAGGCCAGCATGGGGTCTAGGTATTACCCTCTTGAAGTTGGTGGGCTCAAAACATGTCCTATCAGAAGTAACTGGGTTCTAAGGGTCCCAATATCATTGGATTGTTTTCATTGTTCATCGTTTCGATTTAGCCACTGAACTGGCGACCGAAATATTCCAAGAAAACAACCCTCAATTGAGTGTAGTGTCGAGTATCAACCAACCTCGGACTGCACCAAAGTCAGTTATCTCACTACCCTAAAGAGGCCAAGATGGTTCAATTAAGGTTCCTAAGGTCAGTTGATGCTTCATGACACCACTCGGCGGCCCCGTACTCTCCTTGACTGGACTCAAGGGTTACCGGTACTCACCAAAGTGCCACATCAACATAGCAGACTGCTTCAACCATGTCGGTATACCCCGCACAGTTCCCTCACAGCCTTGTTGCTACTTTCTAAGAAGGTATCCCCCAGATCCGAGTTAGGATCTATAGAACTCCCAAGACAGTACCCACAATTTAAAGCAAACAATTCAGACAATTGAAAACACAAGTGATCTTAGTCCTAAGGTACACCTCACTTTAAAGTTGTCACCAGCAGAGTCGCCAATTCTGTGATCGGTGGATTTAGAACTGACTGTTTGTAGCTGGTTCACGAAATGTCGCGGAAGCAAGAGTCGCCACCGTCTTTTATTTTCTCCAACATGGACAGGACAAAAGCACAGCAAAATTCCTTATGAGATAGTCTCTCGGTTCGAGAGGTAGATTTATAGAAAGGGAAGGTGTTAGCACCGTTTCTATCTGTGGTTATCCACGGGCTCTTAGATACTTGCTCATTGTGTTTTCAAAAGTGTTTGCTTTTCAAAGTGTGAGTGGGTTTAAAAAAGTTTCGTTAAAGATTTCTGAATAACTCTTGTATCAGTCCTCAAGAGTGTTTGAAAAATTGTTTTGAAAGCTTTTTGAAAAGTGTCGGTGTGAAAAGAGTTTTTGATTTGTTTTTTGAATAGAGCAAGTATCTATGAGTCATCTACCTATCCTAAGGAATTAGGCTATGTAAATGTCCTTAAGGTAATGCCATCCCACCATTGAGAGATAGGTAGCACCACCGTTGGAGGTGTTCGGGTCAATTGGATTGTAGGGACAGTGTGGTCACCGAAGCAATAGTTAGGACACCTTAGAAGCTACCTGTTGTACCCCAAAATTTGCCCTTCCATATTCTTCAAGATCTGCCAAGATCAAGCTTCAAGATCACTCAAGGGTTGCATAGTCCAATTGCCTCCTAACACAGTCAAAATTAGGGTTTTGGTTCTGGAAAAGAAATTGAGGTTTCCAAGGGTCCAATCAAGTCCCACATGCCTATATACATTGTCAAGCATCTATATGCCAAGTTTCAAGACTCACATCATCAAATTGCACAGTCAAAAACCCTAAATGCTTCACAGTCAACTGCAGGGGCAAAACGGTCATTTGACAGTCAAAAGTCAAATTTTTTGGTCAACATCTTATTTTGAAGCCACAAACATCATTTGATCAATTCTTGATCATGATTCTCAAAGCATGGCTCAAAAAGTCTCAAGATGCAAAAGTTTCTATTTTTGGACAGTTGAAAAAGTCAACTGCAAATTGACCAGGGCATAACTTCTTCATGGTTTATCAGAAAAATCCCATCCAAAGCTCATTTTGAAGAGAATAACATTTCCTACAACTCATCTTCACACTTCAAGTCCAAGAAATGCTCTCACAAAAAGTTATCAATTTCAACATTATAGGTCATTTTCAAAAGTCAACAAAAAGGCACTTTAAGTCAAAGACCATAACTTGAGATTGGTAAATCAAAATGACATGGGAGCAAAGACATTGATCAGAGGACTTTAGGACCTTTCCAAAATGTCCAAGAACATGATCATAGCTTCAAAATTGAGCAAGATATGCCTTGTAGAAGTTGGGAAATTTTTGAGAATTTTGAGAAGTCAACCTTGCACAAAAGACTTCAAAATTGCTAATGGGCCACAAATTCTTCCATGAATCATTACCCAAAGGCTATGCACGACCCATTGACCTAAAAGGGAGTTATTTTCTTATTTTTGATTAATTATTTGAATTTTTATTATCATTAATTCATTTAATTAAATTTAAATATAAGAAAAATACCAAATCATGTTTTCAAATCTTTTTTATGCAGCAAATCTCTTCCACACATGTAAGAGATTTCGTGCACCTTCTCAAGGGGACAAAATCATCTAAATTTGGCAAGTTTCCATGGCAAAAAGATTGAAAAAAGATGTGAACAAAATCAAATATTGAATCATTAAATCAATGGATCTTTGGGCTTGGTTTTGACCTAATTCCATTCACTTACATATGCATAACCTAAACCTATTCCATTAGACACGAAATATTGCACACAAGCTACATACCAATTTGCGAAAATTTCCTTAAAAGTTGAAAACTGAAAACCTAGTTACAAGGCGTTTCAAAGCTCCAAAAGGATTCCAAAACATTGCCAAGACATCCAGGAACGTGTTGCAATCAAGAACACGCCTCCACACTCAAAGAATTGGTAGAACAAAGTCACACTTTTCTTGAACTTTTCCCTAATCATGTTTTAATTTACATGCATTATTCATGATTTTTAATGGTTGATTCTTACTAACAATGATGTTCTGAAGCTTTTGGTACCATTCAATTGAACTATAGCATCCTATATAAAAAACTGCCATTGATGGACATTAGGTTTTCAGAAGCTCAAAATTAGGCGTTTCCTCATATGGAAAAATTAGGCCACCAAACCGATGCCATTGAAATCGTGACATCCAAACGAGACTAACTCACTACTCGCGCCCTTTTTATGTTAATCCAGGTGCTAATCGCTATTATTTCTGGTTGAGTTTAGTGGGGGTTTAAATCCCCCGCTATTTGCTTTTATTTACAGGAAAAAGAGGAAGAAGAAGCATGTGTGTCCTCATATGGTTGGCCAATTTAAACGTTGGCGCGCTTTTCAGCATAGTGGGCATTTTCTATATATTATGTTTTCTTATTATATTATATACGAATGAACATGATAGATCAATTGGCCAGGGATGTGCGTTGCAAGCTTTGGGACCTGGGTTCGATTCCCAGGTCCCCCACATATTCCATAATTTTTCTCTTAAGGCGTTTCTATGCAGCGTTCCTTCAAGGCTTCACCATACACCCTCATGCTATGGCTTGACAAGTGGCTTCATGATCAATCCAAAAGCCAGAACATGGAGACTACCATACACGCTAGTCAACTACTCCACATGCAAATTGGAAAGTCAACGCAGGCCTTGCAATCTTGGGCCCAAATTACTCTACAAAAACCTCCAAAAGGGCCAGACACCCCTCCTTGTTTGTATTCCTTCTTTTAATTTTCTTTTCTTTTATTCTTTTCAATTATTATTCTTTTTAATTTTTTTATTTAATTTCATAAATTAATTTTTATAATATAAAACCAGAAGATCAAAAAAACTAAAAATATGTTTAATTATATTTAATTCCTATTAATTTATTTTGTAAATAAATGTTAAATAATTAATTTAGTTAAATTAGGTTTTAAAACTTAAATCTTTTTCTTAACAAATTAAAATATGTAGAAATTAGGGTTTTTAACTTTTCATCATTTTTTTAATAAATAATTTTCTCATCATTATTATTATTATTAATTATTAAATATTTTTGTAAATAAACATATACATAAATTATTTAGTAAATTAAGTCAAACTTGAATCTTTTTCATTAATAATTAAAAACAATTTAGAATTAGGGTTTCTCTTCAATTTTAATTTCTTATTTCATTAAATACCAAAAACCTAAAAAAAAAACATTTCTTTTCTTCAATAAAATAAATAATTAACTTTCTTATTTCAATTTAATTTCAAAAGGGTCCAACGCCCTCGAACGTTCAACTCTAATTCTTTCGCGCATTTATTCTTATTTTCCTTTGTGAATATTATGTAACTGCACAAGCCATGTAATAGTAATTAGGAATTTATTTACTTTCCACATTTTTATTAAAACGGGTCTTTGTTAATTTGGCGATGTATAGACCCGCGCCTTGTAATAGCGTAGGATTTTACTTTCCGCATTTAAATTTTCGCACTTTTAAACTGCTAAACTTTGCATGAAAGAATGTATGGCCTAAATTAAAAACAAGCGTAGATCACCATGATACATGTACAAGATAAAACATAACATGAAAATAACACACAAATTCACACACCACTCTTAGGGTACGCCTCACTGTTGCCTTGCCTTCGAAACGTGGTCGTCGAGTATAGGACGTTTTAGTAAGTCCTTATGTCCATGACATGATCCAGTTGCCTCGAAACGGTTGCCTCGGAATTAAAAAGGATCAATGGCATAAGGGTAGCTTCTAAGGTGTCCTATTGTTGCTCTGGTGACCACACTGTCCCTACAACCGAATTGACCCAAACACCTCCAATGGTGGTGCTACCTACCTCTCAATGGTGGGATGGCATTACCTTAAGGACATTTACACAGCCTAATTCCTTAGGGTAGGTAGATAACTCGTAGATACTTGCTCTATTCAAAAAACAAATCCAAACTCTTTTCACACCGACACTTTTCAAAAAGCTTTCAAAACAATTTTTCAAACACTCTTGAGGACTGATACAAGAGTCGATCTGAAATCTTTAAACGAAACTTTTTTCAAACTCACTCACACTTGAAAAGCAAACAAACATTTTGAAAACATAATGAGCAAGTATCTAAGAGCCCATGGATAACCATGGATAGAAAGGGTGCTAACACCTTCCCTTTCTATAAATCTACCTCCCGAACCGAGAAACTATCTTATAAGGAATTTTACTGTGCTTTTGTCCTGTCCATGTTGGAGAAAATAAAAGACGGTGGCGACTCTTGCTTCCGCGACATTTCGCGAACCAGCGTTAAACAGTCAGTTCCAGATCGACCGATCACAGAACTGGCGACTCTGCTGGGGATCTTATAAAAGTGAGGTGTACCTTAGGACTAAGATCACTTGTGTTTTAAATTGCTTGCTTTATTATTGTGGGTACTGTCTTGGGAGTTCTATAGATCCTAACCCGGATCTGGGGATACCTTCTTAGAAAGTAGCAACAAGATTGTGAGGGAACTGTGCGGGGTATACCGACATGGTTGAAGCAGTCTGCTACGTTGATGTGGCACTTTGGTGAGTACCGGTAACCCTTGAGTTTAGTCAAGGAGAGTACGGGGCCGCCGCGTGGTGTCGTGAAGCATCAACTGACCTTAGGAACCTTAATTGAACCATCTTGGCCTCTTTAGGGTAGTGAGGTAACTGACTTTGGTGCAGTCCGAGGTTGGTTAATACTCGATACTACACTCAATTGAGGGTTGTTTTCTTGGAATATTTCGGTCGCCAGTTCAGTGGCTAAATCAAAACGATGAACAATGAAAGCAATCCAATGATATTGGGACCCTTAGAACCCGGTTACTTCTGATAGGACAGGTTTGAGCACACCAACTTCAAGAGGGTAGTACCCCTAACCTCATGCTGGCCTAAACTTTAAGGGCTCTTTGTGTGACTTGTGTGCCTTCAAACTTGACTACTTGCATACTTGTTATCTGACACTTGAGTTTCTTAGGTTTTGTTTACAGTCCTTAATCTGGACTCGTAATAGGGTTTACCTAAATTACCCCACGCATAGCATAACATCATACCATCATACCATTGCATGCATCCTACATAAGGACTAATCCATTTCAAGGATCTCAAGGGTCTGTGATGCAGGTCATGATGAACCAACTGTCTAGCAAGGGGCAAAAGGGGATTTATTTTCCTCTAACCAAGGTTGTCCAGAAATCCAAGCACGATAGTTTGAGTCAGGGGCTATGACCCACTCGATATGGTGAGCCTTGACTCTGGAAGAAGGACTCTCAACAAGCATGAAGTTCCTTCAATCAAGCTACTGGATCCCAACTCTAACAATTTTCTTGTCTACCCCGCGAGATCCTTGAAAACATTGCATGCATACATATCATTACAGGTATCCCTTTTTACAGGTTGCTTACCTTCTTCGCTGTTTATTTCAGCCGATCGTCATGAATCCTGAATCATCTGCTGAGCAATCCATCAAGGCTCTCCAGGCTCAGAACGCCCAGTTCCAAGAGTTGATCATGAGTTTGGCCCAGGGGCAACAAGATATGAAGACCCTGCTTTTGAAAAAGAAGAAGAAGAGGACGGTGTTGTTCAACCCTAGACGCAAATCTGGGAATGGATCACAAAATGAGGTTGAGCAGACTGCCCCGTCTGTTGGGAAAGACAGTCCCCAAGAAAGGGAGGTTCCTAGTCCAGTGGTATCCGACAACGAGACCGATTACAATGACGAGCAGTACCCTCCAGCTGAGGACAGGTATAAACAGTTGGAAGACCAGCTAAGTGCCATGGAGATACAAAAAGTGCCCGGCCTGGACTTCGAGGATCTAGGTCTGTCTTCTGGGGTGGTAATCCCACATAAATTCAAAGCACCTGCTTTTGCAAAATATGACGGGGCCTCCTGTCCTAAGCTGCATCTCAGGTCATACATAAGGAGGATCCAGCCCTACACGGCTGACAAGAATTTGTGGATTCACTTCTTTCAGGATAGTCTGGCAGGGACTCAACTCGACTGGTTCTATCAACTGAATGGAGCCAACATCCGCAGCTGGGAGGATTTGGCCACTGCATTCTATAAACAGTATCAGTATAATGCCGACCTTGCTCCCACGCACACTCAGCTTCAGGGAATGTCTATGGATGCAGGCGAAGATTTTAAAGAATATGCTCAAAAATGGAGGGACCTTGCTGGAAGGGTACAACCACCTCTGACTGACCGCGAGCTCGTCGACATGTTCTTGGGGACCCTGTCTGGTCCATTCATCAACCACCTGATTGGGAATTCTGTTGCTGGGTTTACAGATCTGATCTTGACCGGGGAAAGAATAGAAGCTGGCATCAAGTCGGGGAAAATACATAATGGTGACTCCTCAAACATTGAGAAGAAACCATCAAAGAGAGAATCTAGTGCTGTCAACGCGATAACTATTGCAAAGCCGGCCGGTGCTCCTCAGCGTCACAATCAACAAAGGGAAGAGAGACCTAAAAGGCAATTTACTCCCCTCGGCATGACCTTGTCATAGATATTGCCACAGCTGCTGGAAACCAAGTTGGTAACTCTCATGGACCCTCCAAAGAATCCTAACAGGACACCCTCAAGGTACAACCCCAATGTTCGCTGCGCCTATCATTCTGACAGCCCAGGGCATGCTACAGATGACTGTTGGACTTTGAGAAACAAGGTTCAGGATCTGATCGACGCGAAGGAAGTCCAGTTCGACTCTCCAGAGACTCCGAATGTGACCACTTCTCCCTTGCCAAAACATGGCTAGGATTGGAAATTTTTTGTTCATTCGAATGTTCAAATTGTAATTTTTCTTTGATTGTTCAAACATTTTGTTTCATGTCAAACTTGGTTATTTCATTAATGCATTACACGTGTCTGTTTTGAAGTAATTATGTTTACTATGCTTAAAACTGCTTTCATTTTTTTGATGTCAACTCTCAATTAACAATTCTAAGCCTCTTGAGGGAGGATGACGAAAATGATACCACGATCTCTACAGTATGCTTTTGAACAGACCCCGCTGATGAGGTACAAGCATTGTTTCAATTCCTAAACACTGGAGTTATAAGGAAGATAATCCCTCGTCAACCCCTTTGAACCAAAGAAGTAGGAGTTTTTCTTTTCGAAATTTAAAACCCTTAATCATAACCTGGGGCAGGGTAGTTCTCTCAGTTAATCCAAGTGCATAACGAATGAAACCAAAGAGGACCTTACAAAACAAATAAAGACAGTGATGGTTCCGAACAATCATAAAGACAGGCAGTCATTATCTCAAAGAAAAAAATAAAAGCCCGCCAAGTCAAAACCTATGAAGGAGACTTACAAAACTGGGACATCCCGCTGACTGTAATTCCAAAAAAGAAACGGTTCAGGCAAAAAATAGGGATAACAAAATCAAAAAAAGAAAGAGGTCCTACAAATCCTCAACAAAAGGAAAGGACTGCCTATTCAAATGAATTGTCAACATCCGAACCATCACTGGAATATCAGAGCAAAGACTCAAACAAGGTCTAACGCACGATTAGTTGAGTTTAGGATCGAAGAACATCATGAAGAGCGGGTGGGTACAAATAAAATTTGAGCCTTTATCCTTTGTTTCTTAAACCGTGAACCAGGCCATGTTACAACCCTTAAAAGTCCTAGCTGAAGCATGGGTTAGTTTGAAAGCATACTGTTTCAAAGGTATCCTGACTCCTTAAAGCTTGCGGTAAAATAACGAGTTGACATCACAGTTACAAAATTCACTTGTTTTTATGAAAAACTGCATTTTTAAAAACTTTAAGACAGACATAAGCTTTTCATTTTTAAATAACTTTGTTTGCATATGACTTTTTGTTTGAACTACATAGAGGTTCGCACGACGAATGTTTAATGAACAAAAGCACTTCCAACCAAGGGGAAGACATGATCATGGTCTATTATCTGGGGCAGTTAAGTCAAGATTCGGAGAATCTCTCAAAAGGCCAACCAACTTGGGGCAAATCTCCATCCGGATCATTTGGGGCATTGGACGACCAAACGAAGATCTTCTGGTGGTAGGGCAACAAAACACTTCTAACAGGGGCAACTCCCTACATTCTGAGAGCGTGGACATAGTCAGAAAAATACTGCGCACAATCAAAGACCCGCTAGGTTGACACACCTAGGCAAAAATAAGGGCTTCCTGGCGAACCAAAAGGGTTCGGGCAAAAATAAGGGAAAAAATAAAAAAATCTGTACACCCGGCAAGTCGAAAACCTGAAAAGGCGGCTTGGGCAAAAAAGGGTATCCCGATGGACTGAAAACCTGAAAGGGCGGTCCAGGCAAAAGTTAGGGATCAAAAGCGTACGACTATGTCCCGTCATCTCGTCTACCAGAAGAAGATTTGTCAATCGGCAATCGTCAAAGCACCTCACAAGGTATCTTCTTCTCTCACATCAGAAACAGGGGCAATAATGAGTTGTCTAAACAATCCAATTTCTCTGTCCACCAAGGTACCAAAGTATGTTCAACTAAAGAATGTAACCCAAGATATCTTAATTCCCCAGAGAGTGAGCCAAGATTCAATAATACTCTCCCCAAGCAGAGTTAGGCAACTGTCAGCCTTACGGAAGTTGGGTATCCCCAGCAGATCTCAACATTCCCCGGCGCAATGTACAAACATTCTTAACAAGCATCCCCGACAGTCTTGATCTAAGATTGTTCCCCGGCGGTTTACCAAACACTCCAGTGGAACCATTTCCCCAGGAGAGTCCAGTCCAAAAGTTTCCCCAGGAAAGTGGAATCCATCTCCCCAGCAGGTCTTGAAGCTTATCCCCAGTAGATTCTGGAAAGCTTATCACCTGCAGAGCACGAATGCGCTCCCGACTTTTATTCAAAGGTTATTTCTCCACCAGAGCTTATAACTGGGTTATCCTCAGCTAAAAGCCACTGAAAGATCGTCCTCGGTAAAGAGTCTTCCTATCCCCCAGCAGAGTTCATCCATTCCTCCAACATAATACATAATTGGTATCCCCAGCGGAGTTATCATCAATCTCAGCGAAGTGCCTCTTTCCCCACAGAGTAATTCCCCGCAGAGTAATCTATTCGCCAAGTTTATTCCCCAACGGAGTCATCTTCTCCTACCGGTATTCTTGCAATCATCATCCCCAACCGAAACGGAGAATCTCACTCTTCAACATCAGCCCAGGATTTGACTCCCCGGCATTCGTCAAGGATTTACTTTCCTAGACGAGAATACATTCATCAACATCGCATCTTCATACATGTATCATATCACATAATCTCATTTATGCTGAGAATATCACCGTTTGATTTGTACCATGCATTGCATATAATTGACCTTTACCTTTCAGGAAGGATACAGTTAAATGATCAGCTATGTCAAAAAAGACAAATTCAGTCAAAGTAGACAAATCCAGTCAAAAGAAGACAAGTCCAGTTAAAATTACTTCCACCCGTCGTTATAGACACTCGTCGTTATAGACACTCGTCGTTATAGACACTCGTTGTTATAGACACTCGTCGTTATAGACACTCGTCGTTATAGACACTCGTCGTCATAGACACTCGTCGTTATAGACACTCGTCGTTATAGACACTCGTTGTCATAGACACTCGTCGTTATAGACACTCGTCGTCATAGACACTCGTCGTCATAGACACTCGTTGTTATAGACACTCGTCGTCATAGACACTCGTCGTTATAGACACTCGTCGTCATAGACACTCGTCGTCATAGACACTCGTCGTCATAGACACTCGTCGTTATAGACACTTGTCGTCATAAACACTCGTCGTTATAGACACTCGTCGTCATAGACACTCGTCGTTATAGACACTCGTCGTCATAGACACTCGTCGTCATAGACACTCGTCGTTATAGACACTCATCGTCATAGACACTCGTCGTTATAGACACTCGTCGTCATAGACACTCGTCGTCATAGACACTCGTCGTTATAGACACTCGTCGTTATAGACACTCGTCGTTATAGACACTCGTCGTTATAGACACTCGTCGTTATAGACACTCGTCGTTATAGACACTCGTCGTTATAGACACTCGTCTTTATAGACACTCGTCGTCATAGACGCTCGTCGTCATAGACACTCGTCGTTATAGACACTCGTCGTCATAGACACTCGTCGTCATAGACACTCGTCGTCATAGACACTTGTCGTTAAAGACCACCCGTCCATGGAAATAACCTGTCAGTGGAGACAACTCACCAACCTTTCTGAATTCCAGACTTGATTCCTGTATCTTGCCAGGGCACGTCTGAAGAGTTCGAAGATCCGATTCATGTATCTTGCCAGGGTGTATCTGTTGACGA
Organism: Vicia faba; assembly: GCA_948472305.1. NCBI lineage: Eukaryota > Viridiplantae > Streptophyta > Magnoliopsida > Fabales > Fabaceae > Vicia > Vicia faba. The sequence continues at coordinate 223,630,527 of OX451739.1, read as the reverse complement.
CTAACATTACCAGACACGATTCCTGTATCCGGCCAGGGCACATCTGAAGAGTTCGAAGATCCGATTCCTGTATCTTTCTAGGGTGTATCTGTTGACGACTATATTCTCCGGACTCGATTCCTGTATCTTGCCAGGGCACGTCTGAAGAGTTTAAAGATTCGATACCTGTATCCAGCCAGGGCACATCTACATAAAGAGTTTGAAGATCAACTCCTGTAACAGGCCGGGTAATTATTTTTCTTTCTCAGGTACGCAAGATCTCGCTAAGGAATCTCTTACGCGATCGACAACCTCCCGATGGCATCTATAAGCCCCTCTCCACAACTATCCATTGCAGTTCCAAATGGCATCTATAAGCCCATTCCCGACAAGGTTCTATCACATCTCCAGATGGCATCTATAAGCCCATCCACGCAACAACAGTCTCCAAATGGCATCTGTAAGCCCATTCCCTACATCACACTGCTGACATTCTACTATATGAGTGCAAATTTCTGGGCACTCTAGTGTTCAATCATCTTCCACCTTCGGATTACGAAAGGCACGCCAACCAATCTACATCCTCAGGTATAAGAAGATTGAACAGGGGCAACTGTTGTACCCCAAAATTTGCCCTCCCATATTCTTCAAGATCTGCCAAGATCAAGCTTCAAGATCACTCAAGGGTTGCACAGTCCAATTGCCTCCTAACACAGTCAAAATTAGGGTTTTGGTTCTGGAAAAGAAATTGAGGTTTCCAAGGGTCCAATCAAGTCCCACATGCCTATATACATTGTCAAGCATCTATATGCCAAGTTTCAAGACTCACAACATCAAATTGCACAGTCAAAAACCCTAAATGCTTCACGTCAACTGCAGGGGCAAAACGGTCATTTGACAGTCAAAAGTCAAAATTTTTGGTCAACATCTTATTTTGAAGCCAGAAACATCATTTGATCAATTCTTGATCATGATTCTCAAAGCATGGCTCAAAAAGTCTCAAGATGCAAAAGTTTCTATTTTTGGACAGCTGAAAAAGTCAACTGCAAATTGACCAGGGCATAACTTCTTCATGGTTTATCAGAAAAATCCCATCCAAAGCTCATTTTGAAGAGAATGACATTTCCTACAACTCATCTTCACACTTCAAGTCCAATAAATGCTCTCACAAAAAGTTATCAATTTCAACATTATAGGTCATTTTCAAAAGTCAACAAAAAGGCACTTTAAGTCAAAGACCATAACTTGAGATTGGTAAATCAAAATGACATGGGACCAAAGACATTGGTTAGAGGACTTCAAGACCTTTCCAAAATGTCCAAGAACATGATCATAGCTTCAAAATTGAGCAAGATATGCCTTGTAGAAGTTGGGAAATTTTTGGGAATTTTGAAAAGTCAACCTTGCACAAAAGACTTCAAAATTGCTAATGGGCCACAAATTCTTCCATGAATCATTACCCAAAGGCTATGCACGACCCATTGACCTAAAAGGGAGTTATTTTCTTATTTTTGATTAATTTTTTGAATTTTTATTATCATTAATTCATTTAATTAAATTTAAATATAAGAAAAATACCAAATCATATTTTCAAATCTTTTTTATGCAGCAAATCTCTTCCACACATGTAAGAGATTTCGTGCACCTTCTCAAGGGGACAAAATCATCTAAATTTGGCAAGTTTCCATGGCAAAAAGATTGAAAAAAGATGTGAACAAAATCAAATATTGAATCATTAAATCAATGGATCTTTGGGCTTGGTTTTGACCTAATTCCATTCACTTACATATGCATAACCTAAACCTATTCCATTAGATACGAAATATTGCATACAAGCTGCATACCAATTTGCAAAAATTTCCTTAAAAGTTGAAAACTGAAAACCTAGTTACAAGGCGTTTCAAAGCTCCAAAAGGATTCCAAAACATTGCCAAGACATCCAGGAACGTGTTGCAATCAAGAACACGCCTCCACACTCAAAGAATTGGTAGAACAAAGTCACACTTTTCTTGAACTTTTCCCTAATCGTGTTTTAATTTACATGCATTATTCATGATTTTTAATGGTTGATTCTTACTAACAATGATGTTCTGAAGCTTTTGGTACCATTCAATTGAACTATAGCATCCTATATCAAAAACTGCCATTGATGGACATTAGGTTTTCAGAAGCTCAAAATTAGGCGTTTCCTCATATGGAAAAATTAGGCCACCAAACCGATGCCATTGAAATCGTGACATCCAAACGAGACTAACTCACTACTCGCGCCCTTTTTATGTTAATCCAGGTGCTAATCGCTATTATTTCTGGTTGAGTTTAGTGGGGGTTTAAAACCCCCGCTATTTGCTTTTATTTACAGGAAAAAGAGGAAGAAGAAGCATGTGTGTCCTCATATGGTTTGCCAATTTAAACGTTGGCGCGTTTTTCAGCATAGTGGGCATTTTCTATATATTATGTTTTCTTATTATATTATATACGAATGAACATGATAGATCAATTGGCCAGGGATGTGCGTTGCAAGCTTTGGGACCTGGGTTCGATTCCCAGGTCCCCCACATATTCCATAATTTTTCTCTTAAGGCGTTTCTATGCAGCGTTCCTTCAAGGCTTCACCATACACCCTCATGCTCTGGCTTGACAAGTGGCTTCATGATCAATCCAAAAGCCAGAACGTGGAGACTACCATACACGCTAGTCAACTACTCCACATGCAAACTGGAAAGTCAACGCAGGCCTTGCAATCTTGGGCCCAAATTACTCTACAAAAACCTCCAAAAGGGCCAGACACCCCTCCTTGTTTGTATTCATTCTTTTAATTTTCTTTTCTTTTATTCTTTTCAATTATTATTCTTTTTAATTTTTTTATTTAATTTCATAAATTAATTTTTATAATATAAAACCAGAAGATCAAAAAAACTAAAAATATGTTTAATTATATTTAATTCCTATTAATTTATTTTGTAAATAAATGTTAAATAATTAATTTAGTTAAATTAGGTTTTAAAACTTAAATTTTTTTCTTAACAAATTAAAATATGTAGAAATTAGGGTTTTTAACTTTTCATCATTTTTTTAATAAATAATTTTCTCATCATCATTATTATTATTAATTATTAAATATTTTTGTAAATAAACATATACATAAATTCTTTAGTAAATTAAGTCAAACTTGAATCTTTTTCATTAATAATTAAAAACAATTTAGAATTAGGGTTTCTCTTCAATTTTAATTTCTTATTTCATTAAATACCAAAAACCTAAAAAAAAACATTTCTTTTCTTCAATAAAATAAATAATTAACTTTCTTATTTCAATTTAATTCCAAAAGGGTCCAACGCCCTCGAACGTTCAACTCTAATTCTTTCGCGCATTTATTCTTATTTTCCTTTGTGAATATTATGTAACTGCACAAGCCATGTAATAGTAATTAGGAATTTATTTACTTTCCGCATTTTTATTAAAACGGGTCTTTGTTAATTTGGCGATGTATAGACCCGCGCCTTGTAATAGCGTAGGATTTTACTTTCCGCATTTAAATTTCCGCACTTTTAAACTGCTAAACTTTGCATGAAAGAATGTATGGCCTAAATTAAAAACAAGCGTAGATCACCATGATACATGTACAAGATAAAACATAACATGAAAATAACACACAAATTCACACACCACTCTTAGGGTACGCCTCACTGTTGCCTTGCCTTCGAAACGTGGTCGTCGAGTATAGGACGTTTTAGTAAGTCCTTATGTCCATGACATGATCCAGTTGCCTCGAAACGGTTGCCTCAGAATTAAAAAGGATCAATGGCATAACGGTAGCTTCTAAGGTGTCCTACTGTTGCTCTGGTGACCACACTGTCCCTACAACCGAATTGACCCAAACACCTCCAACGGTGGTTCTACCTACCTCTCAATGGTGGGATGGCATTACCTTAAGGACATTTACACAGCCTAATTCCTTAGGGTAGGTAGATAACTCGTAGATACTTGCTCTATTCAAAAAACAAATCCAAACTCTTTTCACACCGACACTTTTCAAAAAGCTTTCAAAACAATTTTTCAAACACTCTTGAGGACTGATACAAGAGTCGATCTGAAATCTTTAAACGAAACTTTTTTCAAACTCACTCACACTTGAAAAGCAAACAAACATTTTGAAAACACAATGAGCAAGTATCTAAGAGCCCATGGATAACCATGGATAGAAAGGGTGCTAACACCTTCCCTTTCTATAAATCTACCTCCCGAACCGAGAAACTATCTCATAAGGAATTTTGCTGTGCTTTTGTCCTGTCCATGTTGGAGAAAATAAAAGACGGTGGCGACTCTTGCTTCCGCGACATTTCGCGAACCAGCATTAAACAGTCAGTTCCAGATCCACCGATCACACTACCCTTATGTCCTTGATCCTTTTTTAATTCGAGGCAACCATTTCGAGGCAACTATTCTGAGGCAACTTATTTCGAGGCAACTGGATCATGGACATAAGGACTTACTAAGACGTCCCATACTTGACGGCCACGTTTCGAAGGCAACAGGTGAGGCGTACCCTAGAAGTGGTGTGTGAATTTGTGTATTGTTTTCATGTTATATTATCTTGTACATGTATCATGGTGATCTACGCATTGTTTTTAATTAGCCATACATTCTTTCATGCAATTAGAATTTAAGTGTGCGGAAAGTAAATGCGGAAAGATAAATCCTACGCTATTACAAGGCGCGGGTCTATACATCGCCAAATTACAAAGACCCGTTTGATAAAAAATGCGGAAAGTAAAAAAGACCTAATTACTATTACAATCCTTGAGCAGTTACATAATATTTGAAAAGAAAAAAGAATAACGTGCGAAAGAATAAAAGTTAAGACGTCCGAGGGTTTTGACCCCTTTGAAATTAAATTGGATTTAAAGGCTAATTAATTATTTAATTAAAGAAAATAATTTTTTTTTATGTTTTTGTATTTATGAAATAAAGAAAAGAATTAAAATTAAAAGGAAACCCTAATTCTAAGTCTATTTTAATTATTAAGAAAATATTAACCTAATTTACTAATTAATTAATGTACATGTTTATTTACAAAAATAATAATTAATAGGAATAATAAATAATGAGAAAAATGATTTAATTAAGAAAAAGAATAAAATGTCAAAACCTAATTCTATGTATTTTATTTATTAAGAAAAGTGTCAAAATTAAAACCTAAATTAATCTAATTAATTGTTAGAGTTTATTTACAAATATATTTTAATAGTGAAATTAATAAGAATTAAATATTAAACATTTTTTTGGTTTCTGATTTTTATTATGGAAAAATATTTTGGGTGAATTAAATAAAATAATTAAAACAATTTAAAAATAATTGAAAAGAAAAGAGAAGAAAATTAAAAGAATAGAATACAAACATAGGGGGTATCTGGCCCATTTTGGAGGTTTTTGTGAAGTAATTTGGCCCATTGAATCAAAGCCCTGTTTGACTTTCCAGGATAGAGTGCACGTTTGTTTGACTAGACCACCATGGATCTCATTCAATGGCCCTTGGATTGATTACCAGAGGCGCGTGGCAAGACTGAGCGTGAGCGTGTATGGTGAGCCTCTGGGTGAACGCTGCACTTGAACACATTAAGATAAAAATCATGAAATATGTAGGGGACCTGGGAATCGAACCCAGGTCCCAGTGTTTACCAAGCATATCCCTTGCCAGTTGAGCTGTTTGCGCGCATTTGTTATGTAATGGAACACAAATAATATAATAAAAAACAATGATTAGTGATATAAACAAGAAAAGCGCGCCAGATTTTTGAATGCCCCAACCATAGGATGACACGCTAGCTTCTTCTTCATCTTTGTACCTGCAAATATGAACAAATAGCGGGGGTTTTAAACCCCCACTAAATGGAATAGTGGAAAATAGCGAACACGCGTACAGGTAATATAAATTAAGCGCGAATAGTTCAATCACTTCGTCTTGTTGCCACGATTTGGTCTGCACCGGTTTGAAGGTCCAATTTTACAGTATATGGGAAGCCCTATTTTGAAGCTTCTGAAACCCTAGGTTTCATCCATGGCAGATTTGGATACAAGCATCGTTAGTTCAATTAAATGTTACCAATCGCTTCAGAACATCATTATTAGTGTAAATCAACAAATAAAACACATGAATAATGCATGGAAATTAAAAAACGATTATGGAAAAGTTTGTGATAAACGTGATGCTATTCTACCAATTCTTGGAGTATGGAGACTGGAAAGTGGTTGCAACACGTTCAAAGAAGTCTCAGCAAGGGTTTGGAATAGGTTTTAGGCTTTGAATGATCCTGCAAATACGAAATCAGTTTTCAAAATTTCTATGAAAAATTGCAACTTTGTTCTATGTTTTTTGAGCAGATTTTCGTGTATGCTTGAATAGGGTTGAGTTGTGCATATGTAAGTGAATGAAATTAGGTCAAGAAACCAGCCCAAAGATCCATGAATTGATGATTTCAATATTTGATTTTTTCATATCTTTTTCAATCTTTTTTCCATGCAAATTTTGCCAAATATAGATGATCTTGTCCCCTTGAGATGATGCACGAAATCTCTTGCATATAATGAACATATTTGCTGCACAAAAAAGATTTAAAACCATTATTTGATATTTTTCTCATAATTAAATCTAATTAAATGAATTAATATGATTAAAAATTCAATTAATTAATTAAAAATAAGAGAATAAATCCCTTTGAGCTCAATGGGTCGTGCATATGCTTTGGGTAATGATTCAAGGAAGAATTTGAGGCCCATTAGCATTTTTGAAGCTTTTGAAGCAAAGTTGACTTTTCAAAATTCCCAAAAATTTCCCAACTTCTCCAATGCATATCTTGCTCAATTTTGAAGCTATGATCATGTTCTTGGACATTTTGGAAAGGTCTTGAAGTCCTCTAACCAATGCCTTTGGACCCATGTCATTTTGATTCATCAATCTCAAGTTATGGTCTTTGACTTAAAGTGCCTTTTTGTTGACTTTTGAAAATGACCTATAATGTTGAAATTGATAACTTTTTGTGAGAGCATTTCTTGCACTTGAAGTGTGAAGATGAGTTGTAGGAAATGTCATTCTCTTCAAAATGAGCTTTGGATGGGATTTTTATGATAAACCATGAAGAAGTTATGCCTTGGTCAATTTGCAGTTGACTTTTCAGCTTTCCAAAAATAGAAACTTTTGCATCTTGAGACTTTTTGAGCCATGCTTTGAGAAATCATGATCAAGAATTGACCAAATGATGTTTGTGGCTTCAAAATGAGATGTTTACCAAAATTTTTGACTTTTGACTGTCAAATGACCATTTTGCCCCTGCAGTTGACTATGAAGCATTTAGGGTTTTTGACTGTGCAATTTGATGATGTGAGTCTTGAAACTTGGCATATGGATGCTTGACAATGTATATAGGCATATGGTACTTGATTGGACCCTTGGAAACCTCAATTTCTTTGCCATAACCAAAACCCTAATTTTGACCGTGTTAGGAGGCCATTGGACTGTGCAACCCTTGAGTGATGTTGAATCATCTGGAGATTGATCTTGACAAATTTTGAAGAATATGGGAGGGAAAATTTTGGGGTACAAAACTCCTACTATAAATAGAAGGACATTTATTGCAAGCAAAAAAAGAGGAATATCGTTAAAAACAAGAAACTACGTGAAAGATTCAAAAGCTTACAAACTCATAGTTCATACATTTTTGTGTATTACATTCTAAGAAAAATCACAGTTGTGATATAGCTTGATTAGAAGCAAACTCAATTTCAATTATCTGTAAAGATTATACTTCTGTATTTGTTCCTTGAGAGACCAAGTTTGGTCAGATTTCTCAAGCAGACTAGGACTAGATTTAAGTCTTAGTGGTGTTAGTCACTTGTAAGTTTACTTGTGCATTGTTAGTCACAACAGTTGTTGTGTGATTGTAATCAGTTGATTAAAGTGGATTAAGTCCTTGTTGAGAAAGGCGAAATCACCTTGGCGGGTGGACTGGAGTAGTTTGAGTTCAAACGAACCAGGATACAAATAACTGTGTTATCCCATTATTGTTTTGAGCTTTGTTTTGAAAGAACGAAAAAAAGAGTCACTTATTCAACCCCCCCCCCCTTCTAAGTGTTTTCTTACTCCTTCAATTGGTATCAGAGCCTGACTCTGAGCTCAACACTTAACCGTGTCAGGAAAAGATCCAGAAGAAAACACAATGGCCGCTGAACAAAACAATAATAGTTATAACAAACCTCCAGTGTTTGATGGAGAAGATTTTGAGTACTGGAAAGATAGACTGGAAAGTTTCTTTCTAGGTCATGATAGTGGTCTTTGGGATATAGTCTTGGATGGTTACAAACATCCTACAGATTCAGAAGGAAACAAAGTGGATAGAAAAAATATGGATAGACAACAAAAAGCTGATTTTAAAAATCATCACAAAGCTAGAAATATTTTTTTAAATGCTATCTCTAAAGTAGAATATGAAAAAATCACTAATAGAGATACATCGCATGATATGTTTGAGTCTCTCAAAATGACTCATGAAGGAAACACTCAAGTTAAGGAGTCTAAAGCTCTGGCTTTAGTTCAGAAGTATGGAGCCTTCAAAGTAGAGGAAAGTGAGTCTATAGAAGCAATGTTCTCTAGGTTTCAAACTATGATCGCTGGTCTGAGAGTTTTGAACAAAGGGTATACTAAAGCAGATCACGTGATAAAGATCATCAGAAGCTTACCTAGAAGATGGGCACCAATGGTCACTGCTTTCAAGGTGTCAAAGGATCTGAACAATGTGTCTCTAGAGGAACTCATCAGCGCTCTCAGAAGTCATTGGATTGAACTGGATGAGCATGAGCCTCAGAAAAAAGGTAAGTCTCTAGCCCTTAAATCAATTAAGAAATTTGATACTAACACTTTTCAGGCTGAAGAAGAAAACTCTGAAGAATCAGCTTCAGAAGAAGACGAACTATCTTTACTCTCCAAAAGGATCAATCATCTGTGGAAGCACAGACAAAAGAAGTTCAGGAACTTCAAGAAGTCAGAAGATAAACCAGAATCTTCAAGACACAAAAAGTCAAACAGAAGAGAGATCATCTGTTATGAATGCAAAGAACCTGGTCACTTCAAAAGTGATTGTCTAAAGCTTCAAAAAGAAAGACCAAAGAAGAGATTTGGAAAAAAGAAAGGAATGATGGCAACCTGGGATAACTCAGATTCTTCTGAAGATAAATCTGGTTCTGAAGATGAAAATGCCAACCTAGCTTTAATGGCTATCACAGAAGATGACTCAGACTGTGAGTCAGAACAAAGAGAGGTATTTTCTGAATTTTCTAGAGAAGAACTTGTTGATAGTTTATCAGAACTTCTGGAAAACTATAGTAAGCTCAAAATCAAATACAAGAAACTCAAGAAGAGTCTTGCATCTGATTTTAAGAAACTTGAAACAGAAAAATCTGAACTTTTAGAAAACAATCTTAAACTTGAAAAGGAAATTCAAATTGTTCAAAAGAATTTTAGTTCAGAGTCTATATCTAGTTTAAAAGATATTCTGAAAGAATATGACTATAGCTTTCAAACTTTTCTTGCTAAAAGCATAGACAGAAGTAAAATGGCTTCAATGATCTATGGAGTTAGTGGGAAAAATAGAAGAGGAATTGGATATGAACCTCCCAAAGGGAAGGAGACATATATTCCAAAACCTGTTGCTAAAATGACCTTCACTTAAAAACCTCTGAATAAGAAATTCAAGTTTGGACACTCACATGATATAAAATATACATCACATTCTAGAAACTCTTATGCTAACCCAAAAGGACCCAAAAAGATATGAGTACCTAAGGATAAAATAATATTTGTTGCAGATGTCCTTAACAGCTCAATTGAAACACCAGTCATGGTACCTGGACTCTGGATGCTCACGACACATGACGGGAAAAAGGTTTATGTTCCAAAGCCTGGAACTTAAAGCTGGAGGAGATGTGAAGTTTGGAGGTAATCAGAAAGGGGAGATTATTGGTTCTGGAACCATAGGAAATGGTAACCTTCCTTCTATCTCTAATGTTTTATTAGTAGAAGGATTAGCTCATAATATATTGTCCATAAGTCAATTAAGTGACAATGGCTATGACGTTATCTTCAACCAAAACTCTTGTAAAGCTGTAAATCAAAATGATGGATCAATCCTCTTTTCTGGAAAGAGAAAGAACAACATTTACAAAATTGATTTATCTGATCTTAAATCTCAAAACATAAAATTTCTTTTGTCTGTTAGCAATGAGCAATGGGTATGGCATAGAAGATTGGGACATGTCAGTCTTAGAAAAATCTCTCAACTAAATAAATTAAATTTAGTCAGAGGACTTCCCAATCTAAAGTACAACTCAGATGCTATGTGCGAAGCATGTCAAAAAGGAAATTTTTTAAAACATTCCTTTAAATCTAAAAATGTTGTCTCTTCCTCTAAGCCATTAGAGTTACTTCATATTGATCTGTTTGGGCCAGTTAAAACTGCATCCATCAGAGGCAAGAAGTATGGATTGGTCATCGTTGATGATTTCAGCAGATGGATATGGGTAAAGTTTTTAAAACACAAGGATGAGTCACATTCTGTATTGATTGACTTCCATACTCAAGTGCAAAATGAAAAAGATTTTAAAATCACAAAAGTTAGAAGTAATCATGGTGGTGAATTTGAAAATCATTATTTTGAAAAATATTTTAAAGAAAATGGTATTGTTCATAATTTTTCTTGTCCTAAAACTTCCCAGCAGAATGGAGTTGTAGAAAGAAAGAATAGAACATTACAAGAAATGGCCAGAACCATGATCAATGAAACAAATATGGATAAGCACTTTTGGGAAGAAGCTGTGAATACAGCGTGTTATATTCAGAATAGAATCTCTATAAGACCTATTTTTGAAAAGACTCCCTATGAATTGTGGAAAAACAGAAAGCCCAACATTTCTTATTTCCATCCTTTTGGATGTACTTGTTTTATACTAAACACCAAAGAAACTATGAATAAGTTTGATTCCAAAGCACAAAAGTGTTTCCTACTTGGATACTCTGAACGCTCAAAAGGCTATAGAGTATACAACACAGAAACTCTGATTGTTGAAGAATCAATCAAAGTCAGGTTTGATGATAAGCTTGGCCAACCACAGTCAAAGCAAATTGATTTTTCTGTAGGTACAGAAGATCATCACTCAAACTCTGAAAGTTCAGAAGCAAAAGAAGACGTAGCAGATCATCCTCTTGACAATGCTCTGAAAAATCTCAGAATCTCTGACCAACCCACACAGAAAAGGTTTCCTAGATTATCTTCAGCTCACAAAGAAGACGTAATCATTGGAAGAAAAGAAGATCCCATCAGAACAAGATCTTCTCTCAGAATCAATGAAGAATATTTGTTTGGTTTAGTCTCTCGGATTGAGTCAACTATCATTGATGAAGCTCTGGAAGATAGTGATTGGATCTTTGCAATGCAAGAAGAACTAAATCAATTCTCAAAGAATGATGTATGGAATCTTGTTCTAAGACCCAAAGGATTCAATGTTATAGGAACCAAATGGGTCTTAAGAAACAAATTGAATGAACAAGGTGAAGTAATCAGAAACAAAGCACGACTGGTTGCACAGGGTTATAGTCAACAAGAAGGAATTGATTATAATGAAACCTTTGCCCCACTCGCCAGGTTAGAATCTATAAGATTATTAATTTCTTTTGTTGTACAAAATAACATTACATTATATCAAATGGATGTTAAAAGTGCATTTCTAAATGGTTATATTGAAGAAGAAGTATATGTCCATCAACCTCCTGGATTTAATAATTTAAAGCATCCAGAACATGTTTTTAAATTGAAAAAGTCTTTATACGATTTAAAATAAGCTCCCAGAGCTTGGTATGATCGTCTGAGTAGTTTTCTATTAGAAAAAGATTTTACCAGAGAAAAAGTGGACACAACTCTCTTCAGAAAAACATTTAAAAATGATATTTTAATCTGTCAAATTTACGTTGATGATATAATTTTTGGAACCTCTAATATATCCCTTGGAAAAGAATTTTCTAAGACAATGCAGGCAGAATTTGAAATGAGCATGATGGGTGAATTGAAATTCTTTCTTGGAATTCAAATCAACCAGACTCAAGAAGGTACTTTCATACATCAGACGAAGTATGTTATAGAACTTCTGAAGAAATTTCAAATGTCAGAAAGCAAAGATGCCAAGACACCTATGCATCCAACCTGCATTCTAGGTAAAGATAAGGTAAGTATGAAAGTAGATCAGAAGCTCTACAGAGGTATGATTGGATCCCTTCTCTATCTGACTGCATCTAGACCTGATATATTATTTAGCGTGTGCTTGTATGCTAGATTCCAATCAGATCCTAGAGAATCTCATTTAACAGCTGTTAAGAGAATTCTTAGGTATCTGAAAGGTACTGCTAATGTTGGTCTGTGTTACAGAAGATCACAAGATTACAAACTAGCAGGTTATTGTGATGCTGACTTTGCTGGAGATAGAATTGAAAGAAAAAGCACCTCTGGAAGCTGTCAGTTTTTGGGCGACAATCTTATCTCATGGTATAGCAAGAAGCAAGCAACAATTGCTCTATCAACCACAAAAGCTGAATATATATCTGCTGCTGGATGTAGCTCTCAGATGATTTGGATGAAAAGTCAACTAGAAGATTTCAACCTTTATGAAAGTAAGATTCCTATCTTCTGTGATAATACTTCTGCTATTTGTTTTTCTAAAAATCCAATCTTACATTCTAAAGCCAAACATATAGAAATTAAATATCATTTCATAAGGGACTATATTCAGAAGGTAGTTTTAAACTTGATTTTTGTAAAAACAGACCATCAATGGGCTGACATTTTTACTAAACCCCTTTCAGAAGATAGATTTAATTTCATTCTGAAAAATATTTGTATGGAATTATGTCCTTAATAAAATAATATTTATTTTCTGTGACTGGCTTCAGAACTTTCTGAAATGAATGCTCTGATCAACAAGTCTTCAGAAGTTAGAAGAGAAGTTGTAACAGAAGCTATATGAATCATTCTAACGCTTCATGTCCCAGTGTAGTTCAGAAATTCATTAGAACAAACAACTGTTACATGCATCCTTCAGGAGATGAACACGTGGTGTGTTTCTGAAAGGTCAAGCGTGCAAAAGCTACTGATGACGTTCTAGGTAACTGTTGATGATTAGCAATAATATCACGTTTTCCCTCATTTTTAGCAAATCATTAAATGCAAGTAATGATGAGAATCGTTTTTTAATCTGTTTTAATCTTTATTTTAATTTGTCTTAAATACTTCTAATTTAATTCTTAACCTATTCTCTGACATTAATGCCTATAAATACTCTTTGAAAAACCCTTTTCATTCTTTACTGTCTCTTTCAACTCAAGTTTTTATTTGAACGTTTCTCTTAAAACCCTTTTCGAAAATTTCTCTTTTCATAGAACTTCAATGACTTCTTCTTCCTCTACCCACTCTGAGCAATACTGTATACCTGAAAGGACAACACTCATTCCGGTAGAAAGTTTGGAAGTTTTGAGTGAGTTAATGGTAGACTTTGAGAATCTCAGAGAGAATGGATTTGTCTTGTTCCCTGCTGTGAAGTTTCAAGGTTGGGAAAGCTACTTTGATCGTCTTATTGGTCCAGTTTTTCCTTATTTGGTAAAAGAATTCTGGATTCACGCTATTGCAACTCCCAAGGTTATTCTCTCCTTTGTGATGGGCAAGGAAATATCCATTACAGAAAATCTTATCAGAAGGTTGCTGAGATTTAAAGGACTTGGAGTTACAGGAATGCCCACTGGAAGAATGGAGATGTCTAGGGTATACACATAGATTTTTACCAATGGTCAAGGTTCCTCCAAAGTTAGGGATTTGAAAGACAAGTATAAGATATGGGCAAGGATTATTCATTGATGTATTCACCACAAGAAAGACACCAGTTCTCCTGATTACATCAACGCTGATCAACAATATTTGCTGTTTTGCCTTGGAACCAATGTCAAAATTGATTTGCCCTACTTGCTTTTTGAACACCTCTGGAACCATGTCAAACAAACCAGAGAAGATGAAAGGATGAATAATCCTAAATCAAAGAGGAATTGGATTCCCATGGGGAGGTTATTATCAGGCATTCTGACTGAGAATGGTCTGATTGCTCACCTAAAAGAAGCAAATCTTCTGGGGGAGCTTGAACCTATCTGTGGTAAGACAATGACTGGAAAGAACTTGCTGAAGAGGAAAATTATTGACAAACTGCTGGTGGAACCCTCTCCATGTCTGTCAACTATTGTGAAGAAGAGAAGAATTCCTATTGCTGACTTTCCTATGTTCAACTCGTTGGAACATTCTCGTATGGTTTTGCACTATCTTGAGACCTGCAGAGAAATAGGATCACCTATTGATCCAGCTTGGCTTCAAGGAAGAAATCAAGTTGCTGCTGATGTTGTTCTCCAAGGATCTATGAAGAGAAAAGCTGTAGAAGGACCTTCTGACACTCCTCAGAAGAAAAAGAAGACAGGTAATCATGCTGAAACTATACCTGTTTATAATTTTGAAAATATATCTGCATCTGCTGAATCCTCTCAAACCTCACCATATGAACCCCTTGTTGACAACCTTAGTAAAAATCAGTTCTCAACAGATTTAAGTGATTCTGACTCTGATGAACATTCTGACAGCCAATAAGAACCCTCTCATTCAGAACTCCCTGAACCATCTGTTTTTCAACCTATTCCTGCTTAACGTTTCTCAAGACCCCCTCCTAGACCTTTATCACCCAGACCCACTGGATGGTATGATGCTGGATCTTGGAGAATTCCTGGGATTAATGAACCTCTAGCAACCATAAAACCTCCTTTCAATCTACCAACTGAAAACATTTTTGCTATGAACCAACCACAACCTCAAAATCCCATTCCCACTCCCGCTTATACAATAATAATTTCGCCAGATATCACTCCACCCACCTCACCATAACATACAACACCTCTCTCAACTCCTCAAATTCCAGAACAACAAATTTTTGAACAAACTGAAATTGCTGAATCATCCGTACCTCATGATATATCAGAACCTCATATTTGTGTTAACCAACCTGAACCTGAACCTACAAATACTCCTGAAACCAATAGCTTTTTAAGAACTGTAGTGGACTCTCAATCTCTACAATTCTTGAAAAACAAATATTACAGAACGACTGTCCCTAAACCTATTCAGCCAGATGTAAATATTTTGTTTCAGAATTTTATAACAAATGCTCAAGCATGGTTACAACCCCTGAAAGAAGATTGCCTCAGAAGTGTGAACACCGCAACAACAGATCTTCTATGGGAAACTTTCAGAAGAACCTTGGTTGCTGAATCACAGAAGTTATAGGATTTGTGCCACTCTCAGGTGCTGAACAACTTTTCCAAACTTCTGCATGTTTTCAAAACATAAGCTGCTGATACTTGGAATAAGAAGTCTTCGCTACTGATTGCTGATACACCAGCTGATAAGATGGATATATCAGAAGATGAATCTGAAGAATACTCTGAAGATTCAAATCCTCTGGCTATTGTTCTATTAAATCAACCTTCAGTTAAGGATGGACATGAACCTATGACAACTCTTGCAATGGATCTGGGCACTCTGCTCTCCACCTTTGTGAAGTCTGATTCATCAGTTGCTGCTTCTGACCCTGTTTCTACTGAAGCTTCATCAACTTCTGTCCCTACCTCACTCATTATGGACACTCTAAAATAGCTAAAGAGGGAGAATGAAGTCTTGAATAGACGCATGGATAAGCAAGATCAAACAAATCTAGAGTTCAAGAACTGGATGGCAATGCAAAGTGAATCTGCCTCTGAGATCAAGAACCTTCTGATGGCTCTTGTCTCTAAGAAATCCTAGTTTCTTTTTGTCTCTTATTTGGATGTTTTGTTTGTACTTCTGGATATCTATTTTTAACTTTTTATGAAATCTTTCAAAATTTCTCATTTTATTACACTTTTTGATTATGCCAAAAAGGGGGAGAAAATGTGCATTTTTGAACTAATCACTGTTTAACAGTTATGGGACTATGTCTCAGACATTCTAACAAAATTGCAAGAATTCCTTCTGTGCAAAAGATTTTTGCAGGTATGATTTAACTCTGAAAGAATATTCCAGCTAAGATTTATCTTCTTGAAGAAGTTCTGAAGAAATTGAAAGAAGGCTGTGTATCACTCTGGCTAAATAATCTCAGGATGTCTTATGCAAAGAAATATTCATTTCAGGGGGAGATTCTTATCTCTTAATTTGTTTTTTTTCTTTATCTAAAATAATTTTTTGTCATCATCAAAAAGGGGGAGATTGAAAGAACAAGATTAGTTCTGACCTATCCCAAGTGTTTTGATGATAACTAAATTATATTTAAGATAATTTATGCTCTAATGAATGTGTGTTGAATGTCTTAGTTAATGTTCTGACAAAGAAACATTCCATAGTTCTAAGCAAAAATTATGAAGAAGTTCTTTGATAAAAGAATATTTTATTCAAACGCATCTGCTGACTCTGGTAAGAACATTCATTTGTTAAATGTATCTTTTAACTTCTAGTAGGCTTCTTGATTCTGAAGATAACTTGAAAGCAAGCGTTGTTCAAAGATCTTAGCAAGCAACGCTCTGACCAGAAGTTGAATGAAGCATGTTCTGAGTTAAAGCAACAACGTCTTAATCAACGTGTCTTGTCAAAGCAAAGGAAACACGTTCTTACATTCTGACATTTGCTAATCAATGCAAAGACGGCTGAAAGCACTCAAGTGCCTACAACTTGTTTCTTAGAGAATGGAATTTTGCAAGGATACACGCAAAGCATTTAATGCTCTCCATTTCCTCTGAAGGCAGCAACGGTCTTATTACTCCTACTATAAATAGAAGGACATTTATTGCAAGCAAAAAAAGAGGAATATCATTAAGAACAAGAAACTACGTGAAAGATTCAAAAGCTTACAAACTCATAGTTCATACATTTTTGTGTATTACATTCTAAGAAAAATCACAGTTGTGATATAGCTTGATTAGAAGCAAACTCAATTTCAATTATCTGTAAAGATTATACTTCTGTATTTGTTCCTTGAGAGACCAAGTTTGGTCAGATTTCTCAAGCAGACTAGGACTAGATTTAAGTCTTAGTGGTGTTAGTCACTTGTAAGTTTACTTGTGCATTGTTAGTCACAACAGTTGTTGTGTGATTGTAATCAGTTGATTATAGTGGATTAAGTCCTTGTTGAGAAAGGCGAAATCACCTTGGCGGGTGGACTGGAGTAGTTTGAGTTCAAACGAACCAGGATAAAAATAACTGTGTTATCCCATTATTGTTTTGAGCTTTGTTTTGAAAGAACGAAAAAAAGAGTCACTTATTCAACCCCCTCCCCTTCTAAGTGTTTTCTTACTCCTTCAAAGTATTCGACATCCTTAAGAGATTTAAGATGCTTTTCGAAAACCAGAGTCAAAAAAAGATCAAAAGTTCTACAGAGATTCAAGATCTTTGTAGAAGGAATCAATTTGAAGACAAAATTTTGAAGAAAATTGATCAAATCCATAGGCCATGCTACATAATATTGTGTTGCAGGCCTTCTAACTTGAAAATATCACCATAATTTAATTCTTACACCTACTCTTGAGCTATTACCTAATTGTTTGAGCCATTGCCTAAAAGATCTTTCCATCTATGGCATAAAGGTATCATTGTTATTCTTGAAAAGAAAGATATTTGGTACAAAATTTGTCTTGAGCCCTTACCTTTCTTACTTCTGATTATACTCCACCACAAATCATGGAAAGTAGCCCCTCTACACCAACAACTTTGGTACTTCATCTTGGGATCATGGAAAACTTGACATAACTTGATATTTGCATTCCAACCAAACCATAATTTGTCATCTTGAAAATCTGATTACTTCAACTTTCCAAACCTTTTTTCTATAAACAGAGAGACCATTTGCAAGCTAAAGGATCCAGATTCTTGTGTTTAAAAATCCTCAAACACTCTCAAACTATCAAAAACTCAAAACTTGGCACATCCTGACTTTACACACAAAATCTTAATTCCCTTCGTGCGTTTTTTGGCCTTTCGATTCACTAAGCTTCCATATACCACATAGAAACTATCTCAAGCCTTAAACCACTTCTGTAACTCCTCCTTCCTCGTCCACCAATTCGAAAATCCTCCGGGCTTTCAAAGCAAAGTAGTGATCCCACTAGCTCAAGGAAGGTCCCTGCAAGCTTAATCCATCATCGAACCATTTCCCGAAGTCATATTGAGGTCATTCAAATTTCACTTCAAGAGGTAAGATTTCTTAACTGTGATATCTTGATACAAGCATTTTCAGCTCATACAAATAAAAGAAAAGATGTGGATATCATATCTAGGAAGCTAACCATGTCCATAGTTTTGATTATCATTGCTTATACTTTGAGAATTTCATCTATGATCAGTTAGGTTTTAATTTTGGTACTGAATAAAATTCATGCTAATCTTTGATCCATAGCTTTTAAAAGTTACATGGTTAGATTCGTATTTAAATTTTAGGCAGGTTTGATGTTTACATTTTTTTGGTTTGGCTGCGAAATGAAGCTTTTAGAAGTTTAACAATGGTGATGTGCATCCCTGCACGCACGAAGGAGGAAGATGAAGCCATGTCCAAATTTTCAGAAATGAGTTCATTTTATATTTAATTGAAGTTATCTTATGAACAAATGAAACAGACCACCATAGTGGTACAAACAGCGCGCGCTAAAGCCTTGCCATGAAGAAGGTCCTGGGTTCGAGCCCCAGCGAGACCTTTTGTCATTTTCCCAAATTTTCTCACTTTTTTTGTTTGCAGGAAGCGCGCCTGGGCCTCCGTTAGTTGGGCCTTGACATTTTTATTTTTCTGACCCCTCATTTTACTTCAGCAATGCAGCCCATTTTTATTTTTTTTAGTTCTCTAATTAAATGGTTATTGGGCCAGGCCAAACAAAAACTATTTTCACGCAAAAAACCCTAAAATTGCACCTTTGATTAATTTCATTTTAAACTTAGTTCAATTTTCCTATTTTAATTAATTACCCTTATTTAGTTATTTAAGTCAAAATCGTTTCTTAACAAAAATCCATAAAAACCAAAATCCACTCCCTTTCCATTTCTATCCTTGTACATCATATACATTTTAATTCTTGTATATTATTCAAGTTAGATATGGTTGTAATAGATAATTAGGTTTAATTTCTTGCAATCCCCATTTGTAAATTTGTACACCCCATATCCCCAAGTGATGTAATAGCGTAGGACATTTATTTTCCGCAATTTATCGCTTTTCATATAAATGCTAGTAATTAGGATTTGTATGGAAAGATAAAATCAATGCTTGGAAAACCTTAATCCAAGACAAAATCAAGCATGAAAAAACAAACATTTGCACACTTTTAACCTCTAGGGTTAACTCCACTTGTTGCCTTGAGAAAATGGTCATGTTATGCATGTGAGATTCCTTAGCAAAAACGATCGAAAATAACAAGATCATAGTCCCTCGATGATGCTACGAATGTTGCCTTACAAATTATCTTAGTCCCTCAAGAGAAATGATAATATATCTCACAACATTTCTATTCCTTGGAATCTATCTTTAAAGCAATATTCTTGGATTTCTTCTCTTGATTTTTGTTATACCCCAAAATTTTCCCTCTCATTTCTCAAGATTTTTCTCACAAGATCCTCCATGACTCAAGTTTGCAGCACTGATACATCAATTTAGGCTTGGAATTGGCACACGGGCAAAATGGTCAAAATGTACACTGAAAAGTCAAAATTTTGACTTTTGGATCAAAATAAAGTTTCAAGAATCACATTTCATCAAGATATGTTAGAATATGAAGTTGGTTCATCTAGAAAATCAAAAGTCAAAATTACTTTGGAAAAGTCAAAATTCTAAACACTTAGAAAATTTTCTTAGTATTAAGAAAATATGACAAGTTCAGAACTTCTGGCCAGATTTTCATCATGATGCAATTTGATTCAGGAAGAACTTCTGACACAAGAGTTGTAGATCTCAATGAGATCTAAAACATTGCAGAATAGAACTTCTCCTAGAAATGCTGGGATTTCAAGTTATAAATCTTTGAAGACAAATCCATGAAATTAAAACACTTAGTAAACTCTGAACATTTCCAAGTCAGAATTTGTTTAGAACTTCTGGGCCAGTTTTCATGTATGTACAATCAGAGTTTTCAAAGATGATTCAAAGAGGGGTTACAAAGCATGTTACAAGCTTTCTGAAAAGACTGAGAATTCCTTCAGATCATGCTGGAGCAGAGAGAATCAAAGATCAGAAGTTGGACATTTGTTCTAAGTTACGTATGTTGAACTTTTGATCCAGGTTCAAGCTAGACTGCATAATCTCATGTTGCAGGCCTTCTTGCTTGTTAAATCTCATAATCATTTAATGCTTACACCAACTTTTGATGTGGCATAAAAGTACTACTACTGTCCTTGAAAAGTAAACTTTTGTACAAAGTTTACTTTGATCCCATACTTTACTTTGTTTCTGAGTGTACTTCCCCACAAATCATGCCTACAAACCCAGATTAGGTGTGTTTAAAGCTGCTAACCACCATACCTTGCCTTGAAACATGCTTGTCTAAACTTGCTTCAAAAACAAGTCAACGAGCCATAACACATGATGGTTGTACTCTTAATTTCTCCAAAGCTTCTAAATCCTTTGCCTATAAATTAAACTTCATTTGCAAACTAAATGGGGGGAGATATTGAAAAAAAATCCATGAAACCTTACTGAAAATTCCAAGAACCCTAAACTGCAACACAAATACAAAACTGGTTAGTTTCTGATTTTTGCATTCAAACTCCAATTTTCCTTAAGTGTTTCTTGACCAAATCATCCATACAGTTTCTAGAATACACGTAGAAGCCTTCCCAACTTCTGTTTTCAAATTGTAAAACAGTCTTCACCATTCTCCATTTCAAAAGTCAGAACTTCGCACCTTGACTGCTCTAAAACTTTCCAGCCATTCATAGCTCAAGTTAAAGGTTGCTTTAGCTTTCTGAGAACTTGAGGAAGCTGACCAGAACATCACAGCAATCTTAACCAGGCTCTAACTCACAGAATAATCTCCAGCCGCAAGGTATGTTTTCTTCTGACTTTCATCTCATTACTTAGACATTGTTAGGCTCGCACTTTCAAAGACATAATGTAGATATCATGGCTCTGAATTTGTACATATTTATAAATTTCATTTATGTAGCCTAAGTAGAGAGAACTTCAGATCAGAACTTCTTGAGGAAATTAGGGTTCAAAATTAGGACTAGTAAAATTCATGCTTACTTCTGGTTTACAGTTCTGATGCTTTGTATTTCTGAAAACATGATGAAATTTTCCATAACTGATATGTTTGCATTTTCCATTTTTGTTGAGAAATGACTAAGTTGAAGATACTCTGGCTGGCATGGAGAAGGAGATGAAGTTCATCATCAAAACTTACTTTGTGATACATGTTTATGTTTTTGCTTCTAATACCGGATGTACAGCCACCCCAATGGTAGAAAGCATGCACATAAGACATTAGTGTTAAGGGTCCTGGGATTTAACCCTAGAAGCATCTTTTTATGTTTATTTCTTGACATTTTTACCCCATCATTTATCAAACAATATTCCTGGACCAGAACTTCTAGACATTCTCATCCAACAGCATTGTCACCTCGCTCTCTCAACAACCAGAACTTCTAACCTTCCAGTAACACTAGAACTTCTAGGTTTCCAGTTACATCAGAACTTCTAGGCTCTCTCAGCAATTAGAACTTATAGGCTTTCCTTTCTTCCCAGCAACCTCAGAATGTTAGTGCGTCTGGATCCAAAGTTTTTGGCTTTCCCTTTCTGCTAACATTTTCTTTCTGATTTGCAGCGCACCAGAGTCAGAACTTCTGCTCTCTCTTCTTTCAGCAACGCGCTGACTCTAACTCTTTTTCCCTTATTATTTTTCATTAATCAAAAACACCAAAAATACTTTATATTCATATGCTTTGCTTTATTTCTTTTAAGACAAAAAGACTAAAAATATTTTCTTAAGCAAATTTATTTCTTCTCTTAACAAAAACAAAACAAGTCTATTTTACATTTCTTGTACATTATTTCAATATGGTTGTAATATATAATTATGACTTTAATTTATTGCAATCTTCATTTGTAAATTTGTACATCTCATTCCCAAGTGATTGTAATAGCGTAGGATATTTGCTTTCAGCAATTTAGTGCTTTCATATAAATGCTAGTAATTTGGATTTGTATGGCAAGATAAAAACAACAAGTAGACAACCCCTAATCAAAGACTAAATGCATGCAAATCAAACACACTATTCACACGTGCACCCCTAGGGTAATTCCACTTGTTGCCTCAGAAAAATAATCATGTCCCTCGAATATGGGCGTTTTAGCAAAGACCCTTGATAAAAGATCATAGTCCCTCGATGACCCTCAATGTTACCTTCGGTAAACGATCTAGTCCCTAAACGAAATTGCTAAAATTTCCCATAGGTTGCCTTCTATGACTATACAATGACCCATGCTCGTCCGTTTACATCCAACAATGGGGCTTCTTACCAAATCAATGGTAATATAGCAATATCTAAAGGAGGAGGAAAAGAACACTAAAGACCTTTTGAGTAGGTAGGTTGCTCCTGGTTGCTTTCTTGCTCACAACAAAAACATTTCATACACCAAACACTTTCATTTTGAAACAATTTCAAAAGATAAACACTTTGTACGCATTCTTATAGAGACGAGACCATTACAAAGACATATTTTCAAAATCACTTTCAAAAACACATTTCACAAACACTTCTTTGAACTATTTTCCAAACAACACTTTGTATGCATTCTTATAGAGACGAGAACCATTACAGAGACATGTTTTTTAAAATACTTTCAAAACCCACACCACAAGCACATTTTCAAACAAAAGCTAGTGATCTAGCAAGCAACTAAGAGCCCATAGATAATTATGGATGAAAAGGGTGATAACACCTTCCCTTTTTATAATCTACCCCCCGAAATCAAGAAAATAATCTCAAAGGTATTTCCCGTTCTTTTCACCCTTTCCTTTATTGGATAAAAGAAAAGTTGGTGGCGTCTCTTGCTATCCGCAACAATTCCGATCAAACGTAAAACACCCAAGTCAGCTCTCCCACCGTGTTACCATTTTCATGTTTTTCAAGTCTTCCGAGTTCTGTCTCATATTCTTGAAGTTTTCCAAACAACATTGCGGAAGTCATTATAGAAAGACTTTTCTTTTCAGAAATTGCTGTTACTTTTGGTTGCCATTCCCTAGTTAAAGATCTAAGCACTTTCAGATTTAATTCATCATTAGTTAAAATCTTACCAAGAGAACTTAGATGATTTGTCAAGTGCACGAATCTTTTCTGCAAGTCAAGGATGAATTCTCCGGGATGCATTCAGAATAACTCGTATTCTTGACTTAAAGTATTTAATCTTGATCTTTTAACTTCAACGGTTCCTTCATGAGTTTCTACCAAGGTATCCCATTTTTCTTTCGCAGTTTTTCATGCCGAGACACAAAAGAATTCATCCATACTAAGTGCACCTTGAAGAAGATTGATTGCCTTTTTATCATAGAGGACCTTTTTCTTATCATCTTCATCCCATGAAGTTTTAGGCTTTGATGAACCAACACCGTTGACAACCGTTATAGGAACAAATGGACCATTTTCGACGGTATTCCATATTTCTTCTCCTTGTGCTTCTAGATGTGCCTTCATGCATATTTTCCAGAAGTCAAAATATTCACCACAGAATAGAGGAGGCTTGTTGTTACTACCACCATCTCTAAAAACTAGATTTTGATTTGCGGAAGCCATTCTAGATTTTTTAGGAACATGTTACCTATAACCTGTTCTGATACCAATTGTAAGTACGAAGTGCACCTAAGAGGGGGAAGGGGGGGGGGTGAATTAGGTACTTTAAATTTTTTATGGTTTTAGTGATGATGGATATTATTTTTCTAGTTTATGGTTCTTATGAAAGTATTAAAGTGAAGAAAAATAAAGAGACACAAGAGAGTTATCCTGGTTCCCCTCACAGTCCGAGAGTACTCTAGTCCCCTTTCAACATGAAAGAGATTTCCTTATAGTTGGAAAATTATACAAGAACTACCAAACACCAAGAACAATCCTCTTGGATCAAGAACAATCCTCTTGGATTTTCACTATGTCAACAATGAGAACAATCCTCTCAAGGTGACCTACTTGTTTCCAACAATCCTAGAAAAAACAAGAGTACAAAAACCACTAATCTTATTTTCAACAATCCTGAAATATAACAAAATGTACAACAACATTTGAGTGAGTAAGTTTGTATTATAATAATAACTTTAAGTGATTTTATCAATAACCTGATCTTCCCTTCCAATAACAATGATATACAATGACTCAAGACTTAGATTGCTCAAATTTTTCTGTTATACAAGATGTGAGAATATGCAAAAAACTTTTTGAATAAAAATGAAGAAAGCTTGAGTTGAGTATTTGAAAATTTCAGAAAATCATTAATTGGAAGAGGTTGTAAAATCATTTGAATCTTTGGCTATTTATATATTCATAATGCCCCTTCGAAACAACATGATTTTCTGTACAATGATCATGAACAATTGCTAAGATTCAGTACAATCCATTATTCAAAAGGTGTGTGTGAAGAGGTATATGAAAATATACTGATTTTCAAAAATGTACAGCAAGAAATCGATTGCACCCTTGATGCAAATTGATTTGCACAGGTTCTAACAGCCAAATATTTCAAATATTTTTAGTGAGCAATCGATTGCACCTTTGTGTAAATCGATTGCACTTAAAAACATAAGCTTTTTCAAACAGAGAGCAATCGATTACACATATATGCAAATCGATTGCACGGGCAAACAGAAGCAAAAACCTGAAAACGTGAGGCAAGCAATCGATTGCTCCAACATGTAAATCGATTGCTCGGTAATAAAAATTAATTTTTTTCTTAAGAAACTTGAGAAATAGTTTGGACAAGTTTAAAAACTTCTTTTGATCATTAAGCATCTAAGACTTAAGTTCATAGTAAGAATTGTTATTATACCTGATGAAATTTGCCAAGAGCTTGAACCAAAGACTTTTATCCGATTATACTTTAGCTTGATCAACATCTTTGCCTTCTTTCCATTATGGTTTGTCTTCATCAAAACAAAGTTCATTGAGAGGATTGATATTACATATGTTTGTCTGGATTTTCCTAGTTTTCAGGATGCTTGCTGATTACTCATGAGTCCTATACCCGGACTTGGGAAAAGTTAAGGTAGGACGGGAGGTATAGTCATGTTAACTTTGAGGGAGTAATCCTAAAAAAGGAGACATGAGATCCCCCACTCAGTTGAGGCCCCTTTGACTGTAGTGTCATTTACCGAGTAATCGGGAAGACGTACTACTTTCGACTTGGGAGTCTGCTGAAACCAAGGACCATAGAATACCTAACCCATCTTGGCCTTTTAGGTGTAGTGCGGAAGCTATGACAAATTAATCCGGAAATAGTTGTCACGCGATACTACGCTCAGACAAGTTTTTCTTGAGAATATTACTAATTATCGAGTTAATCGGGAAGTTGGTAATATCAGAAGGAAGGATGTAGACTCTGGGAACCTCTAGAACCTTGTCCGGCAGGTGATAACTCTTAGACAATGCCTTATGGGTAGTACCTTCAACCTCATGCTCGTGACGTTGAACCTATGAACCTTATATTTATGATCTTGTGTGTGATTGTTGCATCATGCATCCATGCACTCATAAGCATCTTTTGAAGACGTTTTATTTCAAGGGACTTAAAAGTTGACCATTTGGGAATATCTCAGGTACTTTTTTACTATGGATTCTGGAAAAATAAAAACCGGAAAATACAGTTTCAAAGATCTCAAGATAGATGAGTTGATGAGTCTGATTCCCGAGATTGAGTGTTCTGCAGATTTGGAGGAAGTATGGTTCCATCATTTCTCTCATAAAGCTTAAGATGAAGGAGGGTATTCTCTCGACCTTGGTCCAGTTCTATGATCCTATGTATCAATGCTTTACTTTCCCTGACTATTAGTTGATGCCTACACTAGAGGAGTATTCTTATATGATAGGTTTTCCTATTATTGATCTTATTCCTTTTATTGGTTTGGAGGGTGAGCCAAAATCACATGAGATTTCCGCTTTGATCCATCTGGGGAAGTATGAGGTTGAAGCCTATATGACTACTAAAGGGAAGATTATAGGACTACCAGCTCAGTTCTTAATAGAGAAAGCTCTTTATTTTGCTAGGATGAAGAGTACAATTGCTCTTGAGGCCATATTTGCTCTACTTACTTACGGGTTGTTCTTATTTCCTCATGTGGAAAAATTTGTTGACATTAATGTCATCAGGATCTTCATGATTGGAAACCCAGTTCCTACATTGTTTGGTGATACTTATTACTCTACTCATCTTCGGGATTCTTATCATGGGGGATGATTATCTGTTGCACGCCTCTGTTGTACCGGTGGTTTACTTCTCATTTGCCTCAGTCTGATGCTATCTGGGATATCAAGAAGGAACCCCATTAGGCTCCTAAGATCATGGCACTTACACACTCAGATATTGTTTGATATCATCAGGCTTACCATGATGTAGAGATTGTCGATAGTTGTGGTAGTTTCCCCAATGTACCTCTTCTTGGTGCAAAGGGAGGAATTAACTACAACCTTATTCTTGCATGATGACAACTTGGTTGTCCGATGAGGGATAAGCCAAATAGTATTCATTTGAGTAGTTTCTTCCTGAAAGAGGGAGAAGACCATAAGGAAGCCAGCGAGCAGACTGCGAAGGCCTAACATCATATTCATAGGAAGAGTAGGAAAGACTTGGTACCTAGGGGGATTGTTTCTTTGGATCCTTATCTTCAGTGGGTACAAGCCAGAGCTATTCAGTTGAAGATGTCATATTCTCGGGAAGCACCTATGCTTGATTTGTTTGTGAATACAACTCCTCCCTTATTGGATGAAGTGGAAGAGTTATAGGTAGCTTTAGTCAGGATGCAACAGGAAAAGGAAGCTTGGAAGAACAAGTGCCAAACTCTAGAGATTTCCTACAGAGCAGACTTGAAGGAGAAAGATGACTTGATTGAGATTCTTGAGAGTCGGGCTGTAGAGACGATGGAGAGGCAAGGGGATTTATTTTCCCCTAAGCCTCAGTCAGATACTAGTTGCTCACTTCCTGATTCAGGTGATTGGAAGGAGGCTGCCACCAGATATACGGAAGAAAACCAGAGGTTCAAGGCTCAGATTACTAGACTTACAGGGAAGTTTCAGCGTATAGAGTGATCTCCACCAGCTTTACTTCTTAGGGTTTTAGACTTTATTTTCATCTTGTGCTTGGGATCATTGAAACTTGTAATCTATTTTGAAGTTATAATAAAAATTTTCAGTATTTCAAATGTGTTATTACTTTGATATTTGCAATATTATCTATAAATCTTTAAGTCCCTTGAAATAATAATAATAAAATAAATCATGTGCATTGCACATCATGCATCATATTGTACATACTTCTTGCATTCTTTATGCATGTCCAGGGGTCTTAATGAGCTTATTTACTTTGTTCAACAAGCTATCTCACCAGTTCAATACTCGAGCTAATTTCAGAAGGAAGATGGATAATCTAGAATATGGCCAATCTTACGAGCTGCGCAAGGAAGTTTCTGCCCTGAAGGCCGGCATGACCAATCTCACTACTCTACTGGAATATCTGGTGGCTTCTCGGAATTAGCCACCGAGTGTTCAACCTCAACAGACAATGGTTACTACTGAAGCTCTAATTGTTCCCACAACTACTACTCTAGCTGTTGATCAGAATCGTATGCCTTCAGGATATCCTTGGGGGATGCCAGAAAACATTGTGCCAGAAGGTTTTAACCAGGATCCTCAGATTTTTCCGCTTACTCAGAATGCTACTGCTCCCGCACCTCCTGTGGTGCATGTTACCCCTTCCGCTAGAAACGAGGTTCACTATGTTGCACCACCCTCAGTGAATATGGTCTCATTCGCTAATGATGATGTGTATCGTCCTATTCCTCCACCAAGTGAAGGATTGGGTTTCTATGACTGAATGGATGATTTCCAAGACCAGTTTGACAAAATGCGGAAAGAATTGAAGGCCCTCAGGGGAAAAGAGCTGTTTGGACAGAATGTGAATGACATGTGTCTAGTTCCCAAAGTCAAGATACCTTCAAAGTTTAAAGAACCGGAGTTCGAAAAGTACAAGGGAAATACTTGTCCTCGTGCTCACTTGGTGATGTATGTAAGGAGAATGTCTACTCATACAAATGATCAATGCTTGTTGATTCATTTATTTCAAGATAGTTTAACTGGTGCAACATTGAAATGGTATATGAGCTTGGATAGTGCCAATATTAATTCTTTTAATGACTTAGGTGAAACGCTTATCAGACAATACAAATACAACATGGAAATGGCGCCTGACCATGATCAACTCAGGGACATGGTCTATAAGGACAAGGAATCATTCAAGGAATATGCCCAGAGATGGCATGAGGTAGCCGTCCAGGTGATTCCTCCAATGGAAGAAAAAGAAATGATAAAGTTTTTCCTGAAGACACTAAGTGCATTCTATTATGAGAGGATGGTGGCGAGTGCGCCCAGTGATTTTACTGAAATGATGGGAATGGGCGTTCGTTTGGAAGAGGCTGTGAGAGAAGGGCGTCTCACAAAGAATGAAAGTTCCAGTAATGTGAAGAAGCCATCTTTTGGATTTTTTAAGAAGAAAGAAGGGGAAACAAATGTTGTTAGTCAAAAGAGAAGGGTTAATACTTCCAGAAGAAATCATCAACTCCATTAACAGGTTGCCTCGGTAACGCCAGTTGTGAACACGACTCCCACTACAGTTACTTATCAAAGACATGCCCCTCAGGGAAGTCAAGGGCAAAATCAGAGAAGAGAACCTTTTTACTTTATCCATATGATTTATGCAGAACTACTTCCAACATTGATCCAGAAAAAGTTGGTACAGACTAGGCCACCTCCTACTGTACCATACCTTTTACCTTGGTACTATAAGGCAGACCAAACGTGCGCTTTCCATAAGGGTGCACTGGGACATAATATGGAAAACGGTTATCCTCTGAAATCCGAGGTACAAAAAATGGTTAGATCTGGCCTTTTGTCCTTCAAAGATGTTGTGATACGGTGGGAGAACTGACTGTTATACTGTATTTGCATTTTGTATTTGCAAATGTTGCAGTAAGCAAGAGTTGCCACCGACTTTTCTTTTATCCAACAAAGGAAAGGGTGAAAAGAACAGAAAAGACTTTTTTTCGAGAGTTTGAGTAAGGGGGGTAGATTATGGAAAGGGAAGGTGTTAGCACCCTTTCCATCCTTAGTTTTCTACGGGCTCTTAGATGCTTAGCTCATATTTTGAAAATTGCTCGTGCTTTGTGTGTTTTGAAAATTGTTTTGAAAATGCTTTAGTGTGGCGATTCGCTTTGTGATAACTCTTGTATTAGTCCTCAAGAGTGTTGACAAGGCAAATGTTTTTGAAAGTGTTTTGAAATATTTTTGTGTAGGTGCAAAAAGCTGTTTTGAGCAAGCATCTAAGAACTTATCTACTTATACTCGAAAAGGTCGTTCTTTTCTCCCTATCATTTAGATAATGTTATCCTACTATTAGTGAGTAGGTAGCCCTATCGTTGGATGTATGAGGGACAAGCGCGGGTCATTATTATGGTCATAGAAGGCAACATATAGGGATACCTTAGCAATTCGAAGAAACTTTCATCATATATTCGTAGGCAACATTGAGGGACAAGATCATTTCTCGTAGGCAACTCGAGGGACATTGAGGGACTATAATCTTTATGATGACTTTAACTGAGAATCTTTGCTAAGGGTATCCCTACGTTCGAGGGGCATGAACATTACTTTTCCGAAAGCAACAAGTGAGGTTACCCTAGAGGTGCGAGTGTGCAAATGATTCAGTTCGGTTATTTATCTTGCAATTAGGATTTTCTATTGTTCATTTTTATCTTTCTATACAATCTTATTAATCTAAGCATTGCATAAAATATAGTAGCTGAAGGTAAAGGCAGAATTATAAACCTAGGCTATTATAGAGCTTTGGGGCAGTTACATAATAGTGAAGAGTTCAGAAAATAAATCCTAAAACTATTACATCCTGGAAGCAATTACATGATAATGATAAAAAAACGGTAAAAATAAAGCTACGCTATACACTTTATCTAGGAAAATAAAAATAAGATGAAAATAGCAAAGAAAATGTTTTGGTGATTTTTTAATGAAAAAAATAATTTATGATAATTAATTAAATAAACCTAAAAAACCTAATTAATTTTAATTAATAAAAAATGTTAATTTTGAAAAAAAGTTAATTAAAATACCTAAAATCTAATTAATTTTAATTAATAATAAAAAAAGGTTAATTTAAAAAAAAATGTTAATTAAAAAAAAACCTAAAACCTAATTAATTTTAATTATAAAAAAAGGTTAAAAAAACTTATGTTTAATGATTAACAAAAAAGAATTAAATTTGCCAAAAAATAGATAGAGGAAGAAACATCAATGAAAAATAGGGTTAGAAAATAAAAATAATGCAAATGTCAGGGGTGCGTGTTGAACCAAAAATTAATTTAAAACCTAAAATTAAATTAAAAAACCTAAAATTAATTATTCGAGTTTATTATGAAAAATCAAAGGTTTGTGAAAAATGTTAGGTTTTATGAAAAAGGTTATAAACAGAAAGAAGGAAAATAGGTAAAAGGATAAATAGAATGAAAGAAAACCAAAACCAATAGGGGTGTGTGTTGAACCCCCGCCCTTAGCCTCCTCAGGATACCTGCCTTGCCATGAGCCATGCATTGGTTGTTGTTCTGTTTTGGCCTCAGCTTTTTGTAATAAACCTGCATGGGACCATTAGATGGTCCAAACCTGTAGTTTTGAATCTCATGAACACATTAAATAAACTACTTCTCATGAAATACAAACAAAGCAAATATATGAAAATTTGTAATGTTAAAACCGACATGGCATGTATCAATGCTTCTACATCCTTTTGGTCATGGAGATCAAACCAGCCTTACCCTTACTGGAGAATGAGATGGCTTATTTGTAGTGAGATGGGGGTTTGTAACAAGGATGACTTGTTTTTAGTGAGATGGGGGTTTGTAACAAGGATTTTAAGATTTCTAGGATTCTTGAAAGAATTTGATATTTTGACAAGGTTGTGGCAAAGGTTTTTTTCGTCTGTCCTGTTTGTGTAAAAATAATGATATTATATAATGGAAATTAGAGCAAAGAATGAGCTTTGAATGTGCAATTGGACCTCCAATAACTACAAGCAATAGTGCAGATTTTTATTCACTTGAGTCTGACACATTCAAGGCTAAATCGCAGGGACTTAAGTGCAATTTGTGAAGTTAAAATGTGAAAGTAAAATGTAGCCGACATCGAGAACTAACTCCTTTCTGAAAATGGGCTCAATCGGATAAACGGCGAACTAGTTATGAAATTTTGAAGTTTTGGCTCACACAAACTTATTTTGGGCTCCAGTGTCAACTCTGACACGTTCTTCAATAAAAAATAGTATTGATCGGAGAAGAACCCGGTCTCGACTTTGGAAGAAAAGTTGTAGATCTTTGAGTCAGTGACTTTGTGTAAAAATATGGGCCCGATCCGATAAAAATTGATCGAGTTATGAATTTTCGAAGTTCGACCCAGATGAAATAATATTTAGCATTCAGGATTATCGGCGCGTCACATGCACTCTGGGCAAAAAACAAAGGCCTTTTGGATATTGTTCGAACTTGATAACTCCTGTGAAAACATAGACAACTCAATTTGTGAAATTTTGGCGCCAGAACCAGCTCGATACGATGAAAATCTCCCAAGTTATGATTTTCTGAACATGACGTAAATAAAGTTCTATCACAAATTTTTTGTATGAAAATACTTGATAAATCCGTATTTTTGAAGACCTTCTGATTGAAATTGGCTTCCAACCGTGAGAGATGAAAACGTAGATGATGTCAAAACGGAATTTTTTCCACCTGAACGGGTTCAAAACGAGCCACAGGCTTCAAGTTATGAATTTTTTAGTGCGTAAAAACTATACTTTCAACACACGTTTTCACCACATTTCTTCGAGAAAACTCGCAAATTTGAAGACCTTCTTTAAATAATTGGTTCTCGAGCAGAACCTGAATTTTAGAATATGTCACCAAGGATATCTTGGCGAAAGAACACCTGAATATGACGTGTCGGGTTGGACTTGTGAATCTTTGAACCCCGTATCACTGCGAAACAGTGAACCGATCTTCAACACGAAAAATACTCTGAGAACATCCATTGGCGAAATAAATGTCACTTGTAACCTGACGAAGCTTACTAAATATACCTTGATCCCATAACCATAAAACCAATGATATGCATGTATGTAATAATGAAATGTAATCCAAAAAGGTCGAAATAAAGAGGGTAAATTTTGGGGTACAACAGTTGCCCCTGTTCAATCTTCTTAAACCTGAAGATTTAAATTGGCTTGTCTGCCTTTCAGGACCTAAAGGTGGAAGATGATTGAACACTAGAGTGCCCTAAAGTTTGCACTCGCATGAAGTAACGTCGTTGGTTGATGATGTCAGGAATGGGCTTATAGATGCCATTTGGAGAAGATGACTGAGAGTTGTTAGAGATGGACTTAAAGGTGCCATCCAAAGTAGATGCTGATTTCCTAATAGGTCTCTTCATGGGGATTCTTATTCCTGTTGTCTGAGGAGGACTCCGCTGGGGAATGTTGATTTCTCTTTTTCTCCTACTTGAGGAAAAAACTTTGTGGGGAATAGAGTCTAGGAACTTCAGTTGTCCAAGGCTCTGCTGAGGAGTTATCTCTAGATTAGAGAGATGAAAGTTTGTTGTTTTCAGTTTGAAATCTAGGCTTTGCAGTAATTTGTTGGGGAGAATGAAATTAACTGTTATCTAGAAATGTATCAGAAGAAACCTGTGTAGGGCTGTTTCAGGATGAGTCCGGGTAATACTTCATTTGGAAGTGTATGAGAAGGAACCTGGGTAGGGCTGTTTTAGGAGATATATGAGAGGGAGCCTGGGTATGGCAGCTTCAGGATGAGTCAGGGTAAAACTGCATCTGCCAATTGTAAGAAGGAACCTGGGTAGGGTTGCCTCAGGATGAGTTAGTGTAAAACTGCATCTGGAGATTGTGAGAAGGAACCTGGGTAGGGTTGCTTCAGGATGAGTCTGTGTAAAACATCAAAAGGAGGGATAAGGAACCCGTGTAAGATTGCTTCATGAAGAGCCTGTATAAAGCTGTGTAAGATTACTTCATGATGAGCCCGTGTAAAGCTGTATTTGGAAGTCAGAAGAAACCCGTATAAGATTGCTTCATGATGAGCCCGTGTAAAGCTGTATTTAGAATTCAAAAGAAACTCGTGTAAGATTTCTTCATGATGAGCCCATCTAAAGCTGTATTTGGAAGTCAGAAGAAACTCGTGTAAGATTGCTTCATGTTGAGCCCGTGTAAAGTTGTATTTGGAAGTCAGAAGAAACTCGTGTAAGATTGCTTCATGTTGATCCCGTGTAAAGCTGTATTTGGAAGTCAGAAGATACCCGTGTAAGATTGCTTCATGATGAGCCTGTGCGAATCTGTATTTGGTCGCACAAATAATTACTCTGTTTTGTTTCAGGAGCTAATCCTAGACCTGTTGAAAATTGTTGATGATAAATATCTGTTGATTGATCTTTCCTGAAAAGGTAAAGCGTTAGTTGTATGCAATGTCGTGATGTATGAAATGCATTGTGTAATGGTGTTCTCAAAATAGATGAGATTGGGATGTATGCATTTGTACTGCAGATGTTATTACGTTTGTAGAATGATGTATGAATTCAATATGTGAATGTATCAATTGTTCTATTGCAGCGCTGTTGAATTAGGGAAAATAAATCCGTGATTGTAGCTGGCGATGAAGAATGTAGGTCTTCAAATTTTATTGAATCTGAACTGCTGGGAGATGATCTTCCGTTATTAGAGAAATAAACTTTGTTGGGGAAGGAAAGCTTTGTGCACTGCCTGAGGATTTTATGAAATCTTATTGGGGAATCCTGAGAAGTTTGATGACTTTACTGGGGAAAACCTGATGTTGGAGCAGTAGTTGAAAATTCCTGTTTTGTCGAGGATACAAGAACACCTGACATCACTGGGTTGTAAGATGAGGATGTGGCGGTGACTTTTTAGTAAGATGCCCCTGCCTCTGTTCCTGCTGGAGAAGGTATCTGCGAAGATTTTGTGGATGAATCTATGTCGTGATTATACTTGAAGACGTGCTGAAATAAGTGTCAGAATGACATCCGTCTCTGGATCGTATCTGAAGTGTAGTTGAAAAATGTATTGAATGAGTGTCAGAATGACATCCATCTCTGGATCGTATTTGAACTGTAGTTGAAACATGTATTGAATGAGTGTCAGAATGACATCTATCTCTGGGTCGTATCTGAAGCATTTCTAGAAGAGAATTTTGGAATAAGTGTCAGGATCACACCCGTCTTCGGGTCGTACCTGAACCGTTTCTAAAAGAGAATCTTGGAATAAGTGTCAGGATGACATCCATCTTCGTATCGTAACTGAACCGTTTCTAGAAGATAATCTTAGAATAAGTGTTAGGATAACATCCGTCTCTGGATCGTACCTAAACCGTTTCTAGAGGAGTCTGGAATAAGTGTCAGGATGATATCCGCCTGTGGATCGTATCTAAACCGTTTCTAGAGGAGAATTTGCTTTATTTAGAACGTTTCCGCTGGGAATTCCTATTTTGTTGTTTTTAGAAGAAGTCCGTTGGGGAACATGAAAAGTTTGTGAACCAAGCTAGGGAATTCTTTAAGATACCAGAGCAGTAATTTTCTGCTGGAATCCCCGATCAATGTAACAGCCCCCGAGTGATTCAGATGGAGATCTGCCCCTGGCTATTCAGCATTTTTGGAGAGGTTCTTTGCATTCTGGCTTGACTACCCCATATTAATTAGACACCATGTCTTGCCCCTTGATTATGAAAGGCTTGTTATTGGGAATGTTTTTTCCGTCTGAAGTGATTATGTCCATTGGGGGGATCTTCGTTCACTGAATATTCATTGTATGAATTTCTCTGCCATTTGAACAATTAACCATATGCAAACAATGTCATTTAAAGAATGCAAAGCTTATGTCTGTCTTGAAATTTTTTGAAAATGGGTTTTTTATAGTAAAACAAAATTTGCAAGAATGTGATATCAACTCATGATTTATAGCAAACCTTACAGGAGTCAGGATACCTTTGTAACAGTATGCTCTCAAACTAACCCATGCTTCAACTAGGACTTTTAAGGGTTATATCATGGCCTAGTTTATGGTTCAAGAAAAAAAGGATAAAGGCTCAAATTTTATTTGTATTCAACCCGTTCTTCGTGATGTTCTTCGATCCTATGCTCAGCTAATTGTGCGTTTAGATCCCAATTGAGTCTGGAATTTTTGCTCTAATACTTGGTGATGGTTCATAAGTTGAACATTTGTTTGAGAAGGCAGTCATTTTCGTAACCTTTTCTTTTTTGTTGAGGATTTTTAGGACCTCTTTTTTTTTTAATTTTGTTATCTCCATTTTTTCCTGAACTATTTCATTTGCGATTACAGTCAGTGGGATGCCCCAGTTTTTCTTTTTAAGTCTCCTTCATAGGTTTTGACTTAGCGGGCTTTTATTTTGAGAGATAATGATTGCAAGCTTTAATGATTATGCAAAACCATCACCATCTTCTGATTTGGAAGGACGTCTATGATGCCATTCATTATGTATGAAGTGGAAGATTGCGACTGAATGTGCATCTGAATTAACTGGGAGAACTACCCCGCCCTAGGTTATGATTAAGGGTTTTAATTTATCTGAAAAGAAAACTCCTACTTCTTAGGCTCAAATGGGTTGATTAGGGATTATCTTCCTTATAACTCCATTGTTTAGGATTTGAAACAACGCCTGTACATCGTCAGCGGGGCCTGTTCAAAAGCATATTGTAGAGATTGTGGTATCGTTCTCGTCATCCTCCCTCTAAAGGCTTAGAGCTTTTAATCAAGAGTTGAATATCGAAAAACGGTATTAAGAAAGCAGTTTAAGCATAATGAAAACAAATTAATTAAGACAAACATGTGCACTACATTAATGAAATAACAAAGTTTGACATGACAATAATTGTTTGAACAAACAAAGAAAATACAAATTGAGAATTCAAATGAACAAAAATGCTCTCAATCCTGGCCATGATTTGGCATGGGAGCAGTGATCACTTTGGGAGTCTCAGGAGGGTCGAACTCAATCTCCTTGGTGTCAATCATATTTTGAATCTTGTATTTCAATGCCCAACAATCATTAGTATCGTGCCCAGGACTGCCAGAATGGTAGGCACACCTTGCATCAGGATTATAGTTAGGAGAAGAAGACTTAGGGTTTGGATAAGGTCCTATCAATATAATCAAATTCATCCTCAATATATATTGTGATGATTCAGATAGCAGGCATGTTGATCTTGGTAAACTGTCTCTTAGGTTCGTCTTGCCTTCGCTAATTACCCCGTTGTTCCAGTCATTGAATGCATGCTGAATTAGAGACCAGCACTGCCCCTACAGATTGGTGGTAGTCTGCCTTATTACGACCCTTCTGGTCATACACAACATTGGCTTCCCTCTTACCAGCAAATGGATTCTTCTCATCATTAGAAGATGCAGCCATCAGGATCTTCCCACTCTTGATACCACTTTCGATCCTTTCTCCAGTCAAAACCATCTCTGTGAAACCGGATGAGGAACTCCTAATCAGCAGATTAAAGAACGGGCTTGTAAGAGTGCCCATGAACATGTCTACCATTTCTCGATCATTCAGAGTAGGTTGTACCCTGCCAACTAGAACCCTCCATTTCTGGGCATATTCCTTGAAGCCTTTGCTAGAACCCATAGACATGCCTTGAAGTTGTGTACGAGTTGTAGCGAGGTCAGCATTGTATTGGTACTGCTTGTAGAAAGCAGCAACCAAGTCTTCCCAAGTATGGATGTTGGTTCCTTCCAACTGATAGAACCAATCTAGTTGAGTGCTGGCCAAACTTTCTTGGAAGAAATGGATCTATAACTTTCGGTTAGCAGTGTGAGGCTGGGTCTTTCTGACGTATGATCTCAAGTGAAGTTTAGGACAAGAGACCACATCATATTTGGCGAATGTGGGAACCTTGAATTTTGGTGGGATGACCACTCCAGAAACCAACCATAGCTCTTCAAAATCCAAGCCAGGCACCTGATGAATCTCCATTGAATTGAGACGATCTTCCAGCTGTTTGTACTTATCATCAACAGGAGGATATTGTTCCTCAGAGTAGTCAGCTTCATCTACTTCAGACCCTAGACTGTTGTCTTCTTCCTGATTATCCCTCTCATATGATGGAGTTGTGAGATCTAGAGCTCGTTTAACCGGTTCTCTGAGTCTTCTTCCCATATTCAAGATGCCAGCCAGTTTCTTTGCCTTCTTCTTCTTCTCTTTGATGATGAGAGCTTTCAGTTCTTCCTGCCCCTAGGCCAAAGCCATGAAGATTTTTTGGAACTGAGCATTTTGAGCTTGAAGATCTTTTACTATTTTTTCAAGGGCCATTTATTTTGCTGAAATAAACAACAAAAAGATGAGAAACCTGTACTGGAAGACCTGTTATGAAATGGCATGCATGCAATGTTTTCAAGGATCTCGTGGGGTAAACAAGAAAATGTCAGAAGTTGAAATTTGCAGCTTTGATTGAAGAAATTTGTATCATTGAGTGTCCTTCTACGAGAGTCAAGCTCACCATATCAAGTGGGTCATAGCCCTTGACTCAAGTTGTTGAGTTTTGATCTTTTAACGACATTGACTAGAGGAAAATAAATCCCCTTGCTAGACGTCTGGTTCATCATAACTTGCATCACAGGCCCTCGAGATCCTTGAAATGGTTAAGGAAATTCTATGGTATGATGCTATGATGTGTATGATATACATCAAGCAAAAATGTAGGGTGATGAAGACAAGTATGTCTTGCTAGAAATCCGGGTTATTGGACAATGACTAATATCATCAGATAATAAACAAAACCCTGCAAAGAGTTCAAGTAGTTAGATAGTGAAAGCAAGCAAGTCACACAAATAGCCTTAGGTTCAGGCTTGCATGAGTTCCATAGGTAAGTACCCTCTTGAAGTTTAGTGGGCTCAACCTGTCCTATCAATAGTAACCGGGTTCTAGGGAATCTCAATATCACTGATTTTTTCCCAAAAGTTTCATTCTGGTCGATAGTTGACTTACCACCAAACAAAACTCGGGAGTTAAATCTCAATGAGTGTAGTATCGAGTATCAACCGACTTAGGACTACACTAAAGACGACTATCTCACTACTTCCTAATGGCCAAGTCGTTCAATTAAAGGTTCTAAGGTCAGTTGATGCTTCATGACATCACGCTGCGGCCCTGTATTCTCCTTGACTACTCAAGGGCTACCGGTACCAACCAAAGTGTCACATCAAAGTAGCTATCACTTCAACCGTGTCGGTATACCCCACATAGTTTCCACGATATATTTCTACTTACCTAAAAGGTGCCCCGGATCCGGGTGTAGGATCTATAGTAACCCAAACAAAACCCTCAAAAGTAAAGCAAACAAAGCATACAAGGTAAAGCAATTTACAATGAACTAGAATCTAAGGTAACTCCACTTGATTTCCCTAACAGAGTCGCCAGTTCTGTGATACGGTGGGAGAACTGACTGTTATACTGGTTTTGCATTTTGTATTCTCAAATGTTGCGGTAAGCAAGAGTCGCCACCGAATTTTCTTTTATCCAACAAAGGAAATGGTGAAAAGAACAGAAAAAGACCTTTTTCGAGAGATTCTGAGTAAGGGGGGTACATTATAGAAAGGGAAGGTGTTATCACCCTTTCCATCCGTAGTTTTCTACGGGCTCTTAGATGCTTAGCTCATGTTTTGAAAATTGCTTGTTCTTTGTGTGTTTTGAAAATTGTTTTGAAAATTCCTTAGTGTGGCGATTTGCTTTGTGATAACTCTTGTATCAGTCCTCAAGAGTGTTGACAAGGCGAATGTTTTTGAAAGTGTTTTGAAATATTTTTGTGTAGGTGTAAAAAGCTGTTTTGAGCAAGCATCTAAGAACTTATCTACTTATACTCGAAAATCTCATTCTTTTCTCCCTATCCTTCAGACAGTGCTATCCTACTATTAGTCAGTAGGTAGCTCTATCGTTGGATGTATGAGGGACAAGCGCGGGTAATCGTTATAGTCATAGAAGGCAACATATAGGGATACCTTAGCAGTTCAAAGGGACTGTCATCATATATTCGTAGGCAACATCGAGGGACAAGATCATTTCTTGTAGGCAACTCGAGGGATATTGAGGGACTACGATCTTTATGATGACTCTAATCGAGGGTCTTTGCTAAGGGTATCCCTATGTTCGAGGAACATGACCATTGTTTTTCTGAAGGCAACAAGTGAGGTTACCTTAGAGGTGCGAGTGTGCAAATGATTCAGTTCGGTTATTTATCTTGCAATTAGGATTTTCTATCGTTCATTTTTATCTTTCCATACAATCCTATTAATCTAAGCATTGCATAAAATGCAGTAGCTGAAGGTAAAGGCGAAAATGTAAATCTAGGCTATTATAGAGCTTTGGGGCAGTTACATAATAGTGAAGAGTGCGGAAAAGAAATCTTAAAACTATTACATCCCGAAAGCAATTACATGATAATCATAAAAAAAAGCGGGAAAAATAAAGCTACGCTATTACAGTTGAACTATACACTTTATCTAAGAAAATAAGAATAAGATGGAAATAGCAAAGAAAATATTTTGGTGATTTTTTTATGAAAAAAATGATTTATGATAATTAATTAAATAAACCTAAAAAACCTAATTAATTTTAATTAAGAAAAAATGTTAATTTTAAAAAAAGTTAATTAAATTACCTAAAACCTAATTAATTTTAATTAATAATAAAAAAGGTTAATTTTGAAAAAAAAGGTTAATTTAAAAAAAACCTAAAACCTAATTAATTTTAATTATAAAAAAAGGTTTTAAAAAATAAGCTTATGTTTAATCATTAACAAAAAAGAATTTAGTTTACCAAAAAATAGATAGGGGAAGAAGCATCAGTGGAAAATAGGGTTAGAAAATAAAAATAATGCAAATGTCAGGGGTGGGTGTTAAACCAAAATTTAATTTAAAACCTAAAGTTAAATTAAAAAACCTAAAATTAATTATTCGACTTTATTATGAAAAACCAAAGGTTTGTGAAAAATGTTAAGTTTTATGAAAAAAGTTTTAAACAGAAAGAAGGAAAATAGGTAAAAGGATAAATAGAATGAAAGAAAATCAAAACCAATAGGGGTGTGTGTTGAACCCACGCCCTTAGCCTCCTCATGATGCCTACCTTGCCATGAGTCATGCATTGGTTGTTGTTCTGTTTTGACCTCAACGTTTTGTCATAAACCTGCATGGGACCATTAGATGGTTTATGGTCCAAACCTGTAGTGTTGAATCTCATGAACATATTAAATAAATTACTATATCATGAAATTTAAAGAAAGCAAATATATGAAATTTTGTAATGTTAAAACCGATATGGCATGTATGAATGCTTCTACACCGTTTTGACCATGGAGATCAAACCAACCTTACCCTTACTGAAGAATGAGATGGCTTGTTTGTAGGGAGATGGAGGTTTGTAACAAGGATGACTTGTTTGTAGTGAGATGGGGGTTTGTAACGAATTTTAAGACTTCTAGGATTCTTGAAAGAATTTGATATTTTGACAAGCTTGTGGCAAAGGTTTTTTTTCGTGTGTCTTGTTTGTGTGAAACAAACGAGATTATATAATGGAAATTAGAGCAAAGAGATGAGCTTTTAATGTGCAATTGAGCCTCCAGTAACCACAAGCAATAGTGCAAATTTTTATTCACTTGAGTCTGACACATTCCAGGCTAAATCATAGGGACTTAAGTGCAATTTTTGAAGTTAAAATGTGAAAACAAAATGTATCCGGAATCGAGAACTAACTCCTGTCCGAAAATAGAAACAATCGGATAAATGTTGAATTAGTTATGAATTTTTGAAGTTTTGGCTCAGACAAACTTATTTTGGACTCCTGTGTCAACTCTGACACGTTCTTCAATAAAAAACTGGTATTGATCGGAGAAGAAACCAGTCTCGACTTTGGAAGCAAAGTTGTAGATCTCTGAGTCAGTGACCTTGTGTAAAAAGATGGACCCGATCCGATAAAAATTGACCGAGTTATGAATTTTCGAAGTTTCGACCCAGATGAAATAATATTCAGCATTCAGGATTTTCAGCGCGCCACACGCACTTTGGGAAAAAAACAAAGGCCTTTTGGATACCATTCAAACTCGATACCTCCTGTGAAACGTAACCAACTCAATTTTTGAATTTTTGGCGCTAGAACTAGCTCGATACGATGAAAATCTCCCAAGTTATGATTTTCTGAACATGATGCAATTTTTGTGAAGACTTAATACACTTGAAGTTTGGTTCTCTCAAGAGGTCTAAGTATATTTGCTTGCTTGGTTTCAATCCATATAATGAGAATTTATCTTGACTCATAATATCAAGTATTGGCTTCTAGTTGGTTAGATGGTTCCTATCCCTAGCTTTTATCTTATGCTTTAGGATAGTCTCTTCTTCTCCTCCCATCTTCTTAAATTTCAAAAATCTTCTTCCTTCTTTTGAAAATTCTTCTTGTTTTTAGACTTGAACCACTTTCATAATAAACTTGGACTTATGTCTACGCATTTTCAAAACATTTTTATAAATAAACGTCAATCAACTTAATAATACCTTGACATTTTTGTGAGAAGACTAAAAGTCAATCAATCTCATTTCAAACCATTTTTCCACTTTGACTTTTTTTAATTTTAAAACCTTTCTCAAAAGATTAGACTCTTATCAATCCTCGTAGTGATGAAAAAAACTATACTTCTACAATATGTAGGGAAGAGAGATATTTTCCACTTGGGTGTTGAGTAAGGCATTGTTGATTTTAAATCCAAGTCATTTCCTCCACTTTGAGATGATGCTAATTCTCCTTTCTCATGATTGTGGGTAGTAAGTATGTTTTTCTACATGGACAATGACGATGATGTCTTATCTCTTAAAATCAACCAAAACACTTATGTTATAAAATACCATGATCCCCTATTGCATGAAAGGTGGTACGTAGGCACTAAGGGTTCACAATCGCGGCAGATGCAAAAACCATAAAAATATATTTCTTTTCTCACCTCCACCATCCATTTTTATACAATGTTTTATAGCCAAAATATACAGATTTTACAAAGAGGTTTCTGCGGAGTACCGTAGATGTTTAGGGTGCTAATACCTTCCCTTTGCATAACCAACCCCTTACCTTGAATCTTTCCCCATCTATTTAGGGTTACTCGCTCTTTTCCCATTCCTTTGGAAACAATAAAGCGCAGTGGCAATTTTTATTTTGATCTATATAAGTCTAGCCAATCCAATGGCTTAGTCTTAAACATTTCTACCGCTACAGAAAAAATGAAGACTTCACTGGTGAAAGATTGACCTCTTGCTGGTCCATCCCTAACGGGGTTGAGCCTATCTTTTTTTTATATGTGTTATTGTTGTTTAAGTATTATATGTTGTATATGTTTGTCTGGATTTTTCCTGGTTTTCAGGGTGCTTGGTGATTACTTATAAGTCCTATACCCGGAGTTGGGAAAACTTTAAGATAGGACGGGCGGTATAGTCATGTTAACTTTGAGGGAGTAATCCCAAAAAAGGAGGCATGAGATCCCCCACTCAGTGGAGGCCCCTTTGGCTGTAGTGTCGTTTACCGAGTAATCGGGAATACGTATTGCTTTCGACCTGGGAGCCTGCTGAAGCTGAGGACCGTAGAATACCTAACCCATCTTGGCATTTTAGGTGTAGTGCGGAAGCTAGAACAGAGTAATTCGGAAATAGTTGTCACGCGATATTATGCTTAGATGAGTTTTTCTTGAGAATATTACTAATTACCGAGTTAATCGGGAAGTTGGTAATATCCGAAGGAAGGGTGTAGACTCTAGGAACTTCTAGAACCTTGTTCGGGAGATGATAACTTTTAGACCAACACCTTATGGATAGTACCTTCGACCTCATACTCGTGACGTTGAAACTATGAACCATATGTGTGTGATTGTTGCATCATGCATCCATGCACTCATAAGCATCTTTTGAAGAATTTTTATTTCGAGGTAAAAGTTGATCATTTGTGAATATCTCAAGTACTTTTTGACCATGGATTCTGGAAAAAGAAAGACCAGGAAGTACAGTTTCAAGGATCCCAAGATAGATGAGCTGATCAGTCTAATTCCCGATATTGAGTTTTCTGTAGATTTTCGGAATAAGTATGGATCCATCATTCCTCTTATGAAGCTTAGGATGAAGGAGGGTATTCTGTCGACCTTGGTCCAGTTCTATGATCCGATGTATCATTTCTTTACTTTCCCTGACTATCAGTTGATGCCTACACTAGAGGAGTATTCTTATCTGCTGGATTTACCTGTTACCGATTGTGTTCCTTTTATTGGTTTGAAGGGTGAACCAAAACCACATGAGATTGTTGCTTTGATCCATCTGGGGAAGTCTGAGGTGGAAGCCCATATGACTACTAAAGGAGGGATTAGAGGATTACCAGCTCAGTTCTTATTGGAGAAAGCTCGTTCCTTTGCCAGGATGAAAAG
Organism: Vicia faba; assembly: GCA_948472305.1. Lineage (NCBI taxonomy): Eukaryota > Viridiplantae > Streptophyta > Magnoliopsida > Fabales > Fabaceae > Vicia > Vicia faba. Next base: position 223,586,638 of record OX451739.1, on the reverse strand, counting down.
TACAGTCGCTTTTGAGGCCATCTTTGCTCTACTTGATTACGGGTTGTTTTTATTTCCTAATGTGGATAAGTTTGTTGATGTTAATGCTATAAGGATCTTCATAATTGGAAAACCAGTTCCTACATTGTTGGGTGATGCTTATTATTCTATTCATATTCAAAATTCTTATCATGGGGGGGGGGGGGGGGTGATTATATGTCGCACGCCTTTGTTGTACCAATGGTTTATCTCTCATATGCCTCAAACTGATGCTTTTTGGGATATCAGGAAGGAACCCCGATGGGCTCCTAAGATCATGGAACGTACTCACTCGGATATTGATTGGTATCATCAAGCTTACCAGGATGTAGATATTGTTGACAGTTGTGGTAGTTTCCCCAATGTACCTCTTCTTGGTACAAAGGGAGGAATTAACTATAACCCTGTTCTTGCACGACGACGGCTTGGTTATCCGATAAGGGATAAACCAAATAGTATTCATTTGAGTAGTTTCTTTCTGAAGGAGGGAGAAAAACATAAGGAAGCTAGGGAGAAGATTGCGAAGGCCTGGCGTCACATTCATAAGAAGAGTAGGAAAGATTTGGGACCAAGAGGGGTTGTTTCTTTGGAACCTTATCTTCAATGGGTCCAAACGAGAGCTATTCAGTTGAAGATGTCGTATTCCAGGGAAACACCTATGCCTGATCTTTTTGTGAAGACCACTCCTCCCTTATTGGATGATATAGAAGAGTTACAGCTTGCTTTGGTCAGGATGCAGCAGGAAAAGGATGCTTGGAAGAATAAGTTCCAAACTTTAGAGATTTCCTATAGAGCAGACTTGAAAGAGAAGGATAACTTGATTGAGATTCTTGAGAGTCGAGCGGTAGAGACCATGGAGAGGCAAGGGGATTTATTTTCTCCTAAGCCTTAGTCAGATGCTAGTTTCTCACTTCATGATTCAGAAGATTGGAAGGAGATTTCCATCAGGTATGCGGAAGAAAACCAGAGGTTTAAGGCTCAGATTTCCAAGCTTACAAGGAAGCGCCAGCGTATAGAGTGATCTCTGAAAACTTTACTTCTCAGGGTTTTAGACTTTATTTTCATCTTGTACTTGGGATTGTTGAGACTTGTAGCCTATTTTGAAGTTATTATAATAAAAATTTTCAGTATTTCAAATGCGTTATTACTTTGATATTTGCAATGTGTCTATAAATCTTTAAGTCCCTTGAAATATTAATAATTAAAAAAATCATGCACATTGCACATCATGCATCATATTGCACATATTTCTTGCATTTGTTATGCATATCCAAGTATCTTACCAAGATCTTTACTTTGTTCAACAAGTTGTCTCACCACTACAACACTCGGGCTAATTTTAGAAGGAAGATGGACAACTTAAAACAAGAGAATCACGAGCTGCGTGAGAAGGTTTCTGCTTTGAAGGCCGGAATGGCCAATATTACTGCTCTGATGGAATCTCTGGTGGCTGCTCAAAATCAGCCACCGAGTGTTCAACCTCAACCGACAAGGGAAACTGCTGAAGCTATGACTGTTCTTGTGTCTGCTACTCCAGCTGTTGTTCAAAATTGCATGCCTCAAGGTTAGCCATGGGGAATTCCAGAGAAATTTGCGCCCAAAAGTTTCAATCTTGGTCCTCAAGAAGCTCCAGTTGTTCAGACTACTGTTACTCCTGCACCTCCTGTGGTGCATGCTGCTCCTGCTGCACCTCCTTCGGTGAATTTAGTTCCATTTGTTAATGATGATGTGTGTCATCATTTTCCTCCACCAAGTGAAGACTTAAGTCTTTATGACAAAATGGATGATTTTCAAGAGCAATTTGATAAGATGTAGAGGGAGATGAATGCCCTCAGAGGAAAAGAGTTATTCGGGAAGAATGTGAATGAATTATGCTTGGTCCCGAATGTTAAGATACCTGCAAAGTTTAAGGTCCTGGAGTTCGAGAAGTACAAGGGCAACACTTTCCCTCGTGCTTATCTGGTGATGTGTGTAAGAAGAATGTCTACCCATACTGATGATCAGCGTCTGCTGATTCACTTTTTTTAGGATAGTTTGACCGGTGCGGCACTGAAATGGTATATGAGTTTGGATAGCGTCAATATCCATACTTTCAATGACTTTGGAGAAGCATTTATCAGACAATACAAATACAACATGGACATGGCGCCTGACCGTGATCAACTCAGGGCCATGGTTCAGAAAGATAGGGAATCATTCAAAGAATATGCACAAAGATGGCGTGAGGTGGCCGCCCAAGTGATTCCTTCCATGGAAGAGAAGGAGATGACTAATATTTTCTTGAAGACTCTGGGTTCTTTCTACTATGAGAGGATGGTAGTGAGTGCGCCAAGTGAATTTACTGAAATGGTAGGCATGGGTATCCATTTAGAAGAGGTTGTAAGAGAGGGCCGTTTAACAAAGAGTGAAGGATCTGGAGGTGCAAAGAAGCCATCTTATGGGTTTACCAAGAAGAAGGAAGGGGATACAAATGTTGTTATACAAGAAAGGAGAGTTAATCCTCCTAGAAGAAATTATCAGCGTCATTAGCAAGTCACCTCAATTACTCTAGTTGTTGGCGTAGCTCGAACGACCGTTGCTTATCAGAGACCATCCCAGCAGGGGAATCAAGGGTATAATCAGAGAAGGGAGAGTTATGACCCTATTCCTATGAGTTATACAGAGTTACTATCATCATTGATTCAGAAGAAGTTGGTCCAGACCCGACCACCTCCCGTTGTACCATCATCGTTGCCTTGGTATTACAAAGCAGACCAAACATGTGCTTTTCATCAAGGAGCACCAGGGAATAATCTTGAGAATTGCTATCCTTTGAAGACTGAGGTGCAGAAATTGGTGAAGTCTGGTATTCTATATTTCAAGGATGTGGGCCCTAATGTGAAAGACAACCCTCTACCCAAGCATGGAGGACTGAATGCTATAAACATGGTGGCTGGTTGTCCAGGCGACTTTCGAATTTTTGATATTCATCTAGTTAGAGGAGATTTTGTGAAAATGCATGCAGACCTCTACGAATTTAGCTACTATATACATGACCATTCCGGTTGTGCTATTTGCAGTACAGACATACAAGGTTGCGACAAGATAAAGGCCGATTTGCAGGAGATGATGGATGGGTGCCTCATCCACATAATCAGGCCTAGGGCAGAGTATGAAGAGGAGGTGAACATGATTTCTGGATGTACTAGAGAGTTCAAATTTTTTTATGTAGAGCACAAGAATGAGGATCTTGTACAATTTCATGCTACTTTCTGCCACATGGCTGGTTAGGTGGAACATCAGTATGGATCTTGCCGAATTTGCTGCCTGGACTCCCGAGGATGCTCAATCGTGAGGAAAGGTGTTCAATTGTTGTTGGATAATGGACCTATCAAGGTTACGGGTCAAAGGGATGATTACCATAAAGTTGATATGATTGAGTTTTGTTTGGCTGAAGAAGAGTCGGATGATGAGTATGCCTCTGCATATGAGTTCTTCTCCTCGGGTGAAGATTTTTTTTCTTGAGATGACTCCATAATGACTAATTATGATGAATAAGGGGTGAACATCATTGTGCCTTGTTTTGGTGCACATGCCCATTTTGAAGTCGAGTATCATAGCAAGACGACTATTACTCCATTGGTGATTAGTTTGCCGGGTCCTGTCCCCTACAAGTCAGTTAAGGCTATACCCTACAAATATAACGCTGCAATCTTAGAGGATAGTGTGGAAGTTCCCATCCAGCCAATGCCTAAAATTGGAAATATTGCTGAGACTAGCAGAGTGACCCGCAACGGTCGTGTATTTGCACCAGTTGTTTGTGGAGATATTAGCACTGGAAAGAAAATTATTGAGAATGTTGAACCCAAGAAGGTTACGGGTGAATCTAGTGGAGCTGCGTTAAAGAAAGAAGTGGATGATATTTCGAAGATAATAAAGATAAGAGACTACAGAATTATAGATCAGGTACTGCAGACTCCTTCAAAAATATCTATTTTGGCTTTATTGATGAACTCCTCTGCTCACAGAGAATCCTTGATGAGGGTATTGGACTAAGATTTTATGGAAAGTGACATGCCTATAGACCAATTCAGCAGTGTAGTAGGGAACATTACATCATGTAATAATCTAAGTTTCTGCAACGATGAATTGCCAGATGAAGGAAGGAATCACAACTTGGCCCTCCACATATCTATGAACTGCAAGAATGATTCACTATCCAATGTGCTGATTGATAATGGATCCGATTTGAACGTTATATCGAGGAGCACACTTATGAAATTGAAATATCAAGGAACGCCCATGCGCCCAAGTGGCATTATTGTGAAAGCGTTTGATGGATCAAGGAAATCTGTTATTGGTGAAGTGGACTTGCCTATTCATATAGGCCCACATTTGTTTTAGATTACTTTCCAGATCATGGATATTATACCGGCTTACAGCTGTTTGTTGGGACGACCATGGATACATGAGGCAAGGGCTGTCACTTCGACTTTACACCAGAAGTTAAAGTTTGTTCGTGAAGGAAAAGTGGTAATTATAAATGGAGAACATGCATTATTGATATCTCATTTGTTCTCTTTCAGCATTGTGGAGGCGGATGAAGCTGCTGTCGGAACCCAGTTCCAAGCTTTACCCATCGATAACATAAGAGGAAATGAGAATTCCATGGTTTCTCTTAAGGATGCGCAACAAGTTGTGCGTAAGGGTAATAGTGAGGTATGGGGACAGATTGTGGATCCACCTTTAAACAAGAACATAGCTTGCTTGGGGTTCTCTTTGAAGAATGACAAAGGTAAGAGCATGAAGCCGAAGTCTGCTGTAGGCAAGTATCAAGACATCTTCCGTAGCGGGGGTTATCTTCATCCAATAATCTCTGGGATTAATTCCATTGTGGAAGATGAAGCAGAGCCAGAAATGCCAAATTATGTGACGCATAGAGTTAGGGTTCAGAATTGGATCACCATTGGCGTTCCCTCTTGCATACATGTTTCAAAGTAATTTGTCTTGTTAATCTTTTTGAAAATCTTTCACTCTGCCCAAGGTGTAAGTATTAATATTGTATGGGCTTATCTGTTTGTTGTGACTTTTAAAATCAATAATAAAAGTTGTCTTTGTTCCCCAAATTGTGTCTTTATTTTCTGCTTTTTCTGGGAAAATGGTAATCAGAAAAAACCTTTCAAATAAATAATAACTAAAATTCAATCTGGATGATCACTTGTTATATGTGTCAGTTTCTAAAAACAATCATAAATCATATGTGTAGATTAATTAAAAAATCCGTTGAATACAATGACCCTGCACCCTATCCCAACTTTAAATGTCCTATGTATGGGGCCGAAGAAGAAGACTATGATGAGATTCCAGAAGAGGTTTCACAGTTGCTTAAGCGCGAGGAAAATGACATTCATCCATACAAAGAGCCATTGGAAGTAATCAATTTGGGTTCGGAAGAAGATCCAAAGGGAGTCAAGATTGGAGCATTGTTGCATCCTGACATGAAGAGCAGTTTGGTTGAGTTGTTGAAAGAGTATGTGGATGTTTTTGCTTGGTCTTATCAAGATATGCCTGGTCTAGATACAGATATTGTAGAGCACCATTTACCGTTGAAGCCAGAGTGTTCGCCAATCAAATAGAAGTTGCAAAGAACTCACTTGGATATGGCAGTGAAGATTAAAGAGGAAGTTCTAAAGCAGATTAATGTCGATTTTCTTGTGACATCAGTGTACCCTCAATGGATTGCCAATATTGTCCCAGTACCAAAGAAAGACATAAAAGTTCACATGTGAGTAGATTACAGAGATCTAAATAAAGCTAGTCCAAAAGATGATTTTCCATTGCCACACATTCGCATGTTAGTGGATAGCACAACAAAATTCAAAGTATTCTCGTTCATGGATGGATTTTCCGGGTATAATCAAATAAGAATGGCTCTTGAGGATATGGAAAAAACAATGTTTATCACACCCTAGGGAACATTTTGTAACAGAGTGATGCCCTTCGGGTTGAAAAACGTTGGTGCAACATACCATAGAGTTATGGCAACCCTATTCCATGATCTGATGCACAAGGAAATAGAGGTATATGTTGATGATATGATTGCTAAATCCCAGACTGAAGAAGGGCATGTAGAAGATTTGTTGAAGTTGTTTAAGTGTTTGAGGAAATATTGTCTCCGCTTTAATCCAAATAAATGTACCTTCGGTGTTCGATCAGGGAAATTATTGGGTTTCATTGTTAGCCAGAAAGGAATTGCAGTTGACCCTGACAAAGTCAAATCAATTCAAGAGATGTTAGCACCAAGAACTGAAAATCAAGTCAGAGGGTTCCTCGGGCGTTTGAATCATATTTCCAGATTCATTTCTCACATGACTGCAATTTATGAACCGATCTTTAAGTTGTTAAAGAAAGATCAAGGTTGCGTGTGGACAGATGACTTCCAGAGGGAATTTGAAAGTATTAAAGAATATCTGCTTGACCTATCTTTCTCCCTCCTATTTAAGGAAGACCATTGATTATGTATCTAACAGTGTTAGATAAATCCATGGGTTGTATTCTGGGACAACAAGATGAAACAGGGAAGAAAGAGTATGCCATTTATTATCTCAGTAAAAAGTTTACTGATTGTGAGTCACGGTATTCCATGCTGGAAAAGACATGTTATGCTCTGACCTGGGCGGTAAAATGTTTGCGGCAGTATATGTTGAACCACACTACTTGGTTGATCTCCAAAATGGATCCAATCAAGTACATTTTTGAAAAGCCTGCTCTTACTGGGAGAATTTCCCGCTGGCATATGTTGTTATCTGAATATGACATCGAATACCACACTCAAAAATCTATTAAAAGCAACGTGTTGGAAGATTATCTTGCTCACCAACCAGTTGATGATCATCAGCCTGTGAAGTATGATTTTCTCGATGAGGATGTAATGTTTCTGAAAGTGAAATATTATGATGAACCGTTGCCTGAGGAAGGTCTTGATCCTGGATCTCGTTGGATAATGATATTTGATGGAGTTGTGAATGCTTATGGTAAAGGAATTGGTGTTGTGATTGTCACTCCACATGGATCACATATTCCTTTTACTGCAAGGTTGACATTTGATTGTACTAATAATATGGCAGAATATGAGGCTTGCATCATGGTTCTCGAGGAAGCTATTGATCTCATAATTAAAATTCTAGATGTGTATGGTGATTCAGCTTTGGTAATAAATCAGATTAAAGGAGAGTGGTATACTCGTCACCCCGACTTGATCCATTATAAAGATTATGCTAGAAAATTGTTACCCTTCTTTAATAAAGTTGAATTCCATCACATTCCTAGAGATTAAAATCAAATGGCGGATGCTCTGGCAACTCTAGCTTCTATGTATCAAGTGAATACTTAGAATGATATACCTTGAATTATAGTTTGGCGACTGGATAGGCCCGCTCATGTGTTTACAATAGAAGAGGTAGCATATGAGAAACCATGATATTATGATATCAAGCATTTTCTCCAAACTCAGGAATACTCGATTGGTGCATCGAATAAAGATATAAAGACATTGAGAATATTAGATGGAAGCTTCTTCCTCAGTGAAAATGTGTTGTACAAGAGAAATTATGACATGGTCTTGCTTAGATGCATGGATAGACACGAAGCATACATGTTGATGCATGAGGTTCATGAAGGCTCATTTGGCATACATGCCAATGGACATTCAATGGCTAAAAAGATGCTAATGGCAAGTTACTATTGGCTGAAAATGGAATCTGACTGTTACAAATTTGCAAAGAAGTGTCATAAATACCAGATTTATGCGGACAAGGTCCATGTGCCTCCGACACTTCTCCATGTGATCTCTTCCCCATGGCCTTTCTCTATGTGGGGTATTGACATGATTGGGATGATAGAACCCAAAGCTTCGAATGGGCTGTTGAGGCCGCTAATAAGAATATCAAGAAGATTATCCAAAAGATGGTTATTACTTATAAGGATTGGCATGAAATTCCCTTTTGCTTTGCATGGCTATCAGACATCTGTCCGCACTTCAACAGGAGAAACCCCGTTCTCCCTTGTGTATGGAATGGAAGCGGTACTCCCAATTGAGGTTGAGATTCCCTCTTGGCGTGTGATAATGGAAACCAACTTGTCAGAGGCTGAATGGGTCCAGAACAAGTTTAACCAATTGAATTTGATTGAAGAGAAGAGAATGACGACTTTGTGTCATGGGCAGTTATATCAGAAGAGAATGAAGAAAGCTTTTGATAAGAAGGTCAAACCTCGCGAATTCAGAGAAGGCGACCTCGTGCTCAGGAGGATCATGTCTTTTAACGCTAGTTCTAGGGGAAAGTGGACTCTCAATTTTGAAGGCCTGTATATTGTCAAGAAAGCCTTCTCTGGCGGTGCATTAATTCTTGAAACTATGGATGGCGAGGAGTTCGCACGTCACATGAATGCTGATGCAGTCAAGAAATACTTTGCCTAAAGAAATAAAAGAACAACTCGCTAAGTTAAAAACCCGAAAGGGCGGCTTAGGCAAAAAAGAGCGTCTCGGTAGGCCAAAAACCTGAAAAGGCGGTCTAGAAAAAAATTAGAGACATAAACAAAATAAAATTTCCCGCTAAGTTGAAAACCCACAAGGGAAGCTTAGGCAAAAATTAGGGACTTTCTTGGAAAATAACTACATCAGACAAGACTTGATCGTTGAAGCAACAATCTTCTTGAATCCTTAACATACTTCAACGGAAGTTGCTGCTCAGGATTTCAAAAGTTGTTAGAGGGGATAATGGTCATTGTATCTCAATGTATCTTTTACATTATATATTACCATTTTCCGAACTTTGTAATCATCCATGGAGTCTCTCCATTCGCAGACTACCATTCTATTAATGAAATTTGAGCTTTTACCCATTTATTTGTATCTCTTATTTTATTTAGCTTGCAAAGACTCCATTTATTATTGATAATAATTTTCAAGAAAAAGATTAAATAACAAAATTAATCTTCAAAAAAAATTTACAATTTGCTTTTACTTTAAAATTTGTGATGCAAGAGAAAAACAAAAGTGGTGATCCCAAGAATGGACGAACTCCAGTTGTTTTGAGAAGTTTTATTTCCTAGGGAAGATTTTCTAAGGATGTTTTCGCTGTATTGGGTTTGTGACTCCAGTGTCCCCAGTCATGTTTTGGTTCATTTTTCTTCTTTTCTGAGATTGCATGATATGAAGAATCAATCCAAGATTTGTCCAGTGAAGGCTTCACTTGTTTAATAGAAGTTCTTTCTTCCCAGAGAAGTTGGTACAATAATTACTCTCGAAGAACACGTGCCTCCGGTTTTTCCAGTAAAGAACGTATATTGGTTTTTCCTTTGAGAATGTGGTGTTGACCTCCCCAATGAAGTCAGCACGAAATCCCCAGTTAATGTCTCGATGATGGGGCATCATATGCTTTACCAAAGTCTGTATGTTTTTCATCCTTCAAAATGGGCCTGAATTCCACAATGAATGTTTTGATGATTTGGTGTCCACCTGCTTTACTTGAAATTGATTTTGCAATCCCTAGTAGAAGTGTTACATTTGAAAACATTTGTTTCCCCGTTGAAGTCTGAGTGTTATTCCCTGGTGAAGCCTAGAGAAGGATGTTATATCACTGTATCTGTACTATTTTGTCGCTATGTTTTATTTACTTCCGGATTACGTTTCTCCCCAGTGAAGTTAAGCCATGCAGTAGGATTTTGTTTCCTCAATTGGAGCTTACTTTTTCTATTGGAATGTTCATCTTGGATGTGATTTAGCCGAGATTTGTTTGGGCCCAAGTTGGTTTTTCCTGGTTACTCCCAGTGTTATATGTATGTTTTGTCAGCTTATGCACGATAGCACTCATACATTCATACATACATCATGCATAGCTAAAATTTGGGAAATCATTACTCATTCACATTCTTTATCATTTTGTGGACGTATTTCCCTATTTTGCAGAGTTGTGTTGTCCTCTTTCCAATAGAGTGTCAGTCATATGCAGAAAGTGTATGTTCCTTCAATTTCCCCATTGAATTACCCCTCGTGGAAGTTTTTTGCTTTAGCCTTCCTACACAGCTCCTCAACTGGATAATTTGGGTTTTCCTCTTGAGTTCATTTATCAAGGAATGTATTTTGGAAGACTATTTTACTCCAGTTTATTTCTGGATCGAATCTTTATTTCCCAGTAATATTGTTACTTTGGACATCTGAAAGCTTTGAGTTTTGGTTTGAGGATGTGCATTTATTTTGCACGAGAAGACCTTTATCTCCTAAGCAGGAATATATTGGCATTTCCCCCGGAACTCATATTGTGTTCCCCGGAAATCATTTTTGACAATCATTCCTATAACAACAAGTAACAGGTCTCTTTATTTGAGCAACTTGTAATTCCCTCTAAAATCGACTTAACTTTTTTTGCTATCTTCTCTATGAGTGGATAGTTTGCAGTCTGTTGTCAAATTACACCAGTGGATGGCAAGACTTTCAATATCGCAGAGACAGTTCATTGTGAAATATTTGCAAGTGGTAGTCTCTTTATTTGAGACAACTTATATATTACCCTTTCCAGGCAGAATGCCTTGGTTAAAGAAGAAGTTGAGACCCGGTCTAGGTGAAACGCCGAGATTTTTTTTAAAAAAAAACTTGTTATCTTTTTGCTACCTTCAGTGAACGTTGCTAGTTCATCATCAGTGAACGGCGGTGATATGATATATTTTCTTTCTACCTTCAGTGAAAGTTGGTAGGTCACCATCAGTGAAAGTTGGTTCTTGTTATCTTTTTTCTACCCTCAGTGAGTGTTGGAAGTTCATCGTCAGTGAACAGTGATTCTATGATATATTATCTTTATACCTTCAGTGAAAGTTGGTAGGTCACCTTCAGTGAAAGTTGGTGCTTGTTATCTTTTTGCTACCTTCAGTGAACGTTGGTAGTTCATCGTCAATGAACAGAGGTGCTATGATATATTCTCTTTCTACCTTCAGTGAAAGTTGGTAGGTCACCTTTAGTGAAAGTTGGTGCTTGTTATCTTTTTTCTACCCTCAGTGAATGTTAGTAGTTCATCATCAGTGAACGACCGTGCTATGATATATTCTCTTTCTAACTTCAGTGAAAGTTTTTAGGTCACCTTTAGTGAAAGTTGTTAGGTCACCTTCAGTGAAAGTTGGTGCTTGTTATCTTTTTTTTACCCTCAGTGAACGTTGGTAGTTCATCATCAGTGAACGGTGATGCTATGATATATTCTCTTTCTACTTTCAGTGAAAGTTGGTGCTTGTTATCTTTTTGCTACCCTCAGTGAATGTTGGTAGTTCATCGTCAGTGAACGGTGATGCTGTGATATATTCTCTTTCTACCTTCAGTGAAAGATGGTAGGTCACCTTCAGTGAAAGTTGGTGTTTCACCGTCAGTGAACATCGATGATTTTTCTTTTCTCTACCTTCAGTGAACGTTGGTAGCTCACCGTTAGTAAACATCGGTGTTGTTATTTCTTTCCTCTTTCTACCTTCAGTGAAAGTTGGTAGGTCACCTTCAGTGAAAGTTGGTGTATCCTTTGACTTTTTATCATCCTCTATAAGTTAGGTCTTTTGATCCACCAGTGATTTATTTTCCTGGTCGGGTTTCTCTTTTGTTTCTTTATTTCCTTTGTTACATCCCCAACGGTGTTTTGTGTCTCTTTGATCTTGTTCATGCGCATTCATGCTCATAAGCATTGCATGGTATCTTAGGGCCAAAAATAGGGTTGGTTTTATATTTAAGTATCTTCGATCGCGTTGACACGGAGATTTTTAACCTTCGTATCTTCGGATAGAAGAAACTTAAATAAGGGCAGCTGTTGTACCCCAATTTTTGCCCCTAAGATCCCCTCATCATACCAGGTTGATTCAATCACAACAAGACCACATTAGGTTATTTTGGTTCTCCTCCCTATCTTTAGCTTTGCTCTTTGAGGAATCACTAAGAACCTTGACTTGTTTTCTTTTGTGATCATGAATATTTTGTCTTTATTTTCCTTTTAATTAATAAAATGTAATGTTGGTTTGTCTTACTTGTTACTAGTGTAGGTAAAGGCAATGAGGTTTAGCAAATTGATCCATGAGTTCATGAGTTTATTTCCATGCCCTAGTCGATAAAGCTTGAGAAGTCCAAACCTCACCATTGAAGTTGTTTTGGAAGGGATGGAAAGGAAAGGTTATTTTGGTTCACTACATTTCCAATATATCAAGATTGATTCAAAAGTATAAGGGGTTGATTGAAGAAGTTGTCATGGTTGGACAAGGTCTTGTTCCCATTGGTCACAAGTGAATATTTCTCTCAATTCGCAAGATATGGAATTGGTTTTGGTTGCTATGGGTTCTCACTATCATCCTCAATAACTTTTATCTATAAAGCAAGAGTGTTGGTACAAGAAGGTGGTTCAAAATTGTCAAGGTTCCTCAAAGCATTTTCTTGATCTAGGAGCTAGGGTTTTGAACTTAAAAGAAGTATATCTTGCTCATATTTTGGTATTTTTGAGTGATTCCAAAAACATCCTTCTCTTCAAAGGGTTATTAACAAATCACTTCAAAAGTTTCAAGGAGTTTTCATGAGGAAGAAACTTGATGATGAAGAAAGATTACAAGTCCTCCAGATGAGCCCCCAATTTCTCATGTGTGCCTTCAAATGATGATAACTTGGTCAATTTTTATCACCTTGGGCCCACTCTTTTTCCATAATGATCTTGAGGATGTGAACTTTATCCCTTAATTTATATTCAAAGTGAGAAAATGGATGGAAGATTCCCTAAGGATACAAAAGATTATAGGTCATTTCGTGATTTTTTTCCAACTTCAACAATTCATAACTCCCTCAATTTTTGGAGATTTTGAATGGTTCAAGTTTCAAAGTGTCATTTAAGAGGTCTATATAATGCCATATTTTTTGGTCAAGAGAAAATTCCCAGTGGAAGGCTATGTTTGTGTACAAAACATTATATGTCACTTTTGAAGAAAAATTTGAAATATTTCTAAGTGTGGAAAGTCAACCCTTTTTCTCCAACCTTGACTCAATGCAACTTTCAGCTCAAACATCCATTTGACTCTATTCTTTTCCCATTACAAAGCTTGTAACCTCATCTTTCTAAATCATCAAGAATTATGCCCTAAGACCCCTTGAGCTGAGAATGTCATTGATTTGAACTTGGTAACTTAGAACTGAAGTTTCTTCAAAAGTCAGAATTTGAAACCATTGATTTAGCTTCTAAACACTTTTTTTTGCATGTTTTTGCCTCTAAACATTTTTAGTGAACTCCCAGAAGTGATTAGCACAACAAAACGCACGTTTTGGATGAGTTTTGATCAAATTAGAAGTCACACTTTTCTTGTTTGCAACTTCACACAATTTCCCTCCAAACTTCATCATTTCACACGCTTGGACATTCCATTTGATTCCCTATAAATAGAGGGTCATTCCTCATTCATTTTCTCAAGCTTGGATAGCCAGAATCACCCTGCCAAACTTGTTCCATAACTCAAATTTTTGCAACTTCGAAATCTGTGTTCAAGCCTTTTTCAATCAATTTACCTCCCTTGATCTTCCCTGAAGCTAACCATATAATTACCTTCAAGAATTTGCCCTATATTGCTCCAAAGAAGTCTAGTTTTAGAGCTCTGCAACTCAACTTCAATAGGTAGATTTCTTCATCAGTTCTTCAAAACTTTGATATCATTGTAATGCTCTCATTGCCCTGGTTCTAGTCGCAACACTTACTTCCATCTGGAAACATGTTTTGACCATGAAATTTCAAATCCCTTTTCAAAACTTTCCTTCCAAATTGCTTGCGCTACAGTTTATATAAATTTACCGCGAAGGTGTGGTTGTCTTTGTCTTGAAGAGACAAAGCGAATGGCATAGGTCTCGTGCTCTAATTTTATAGAATTAGCAACCTGGTTTTGGGACTGACTGAAGGTTGAAGATGAACAACGTGTCATCCTTCAACCAATGAAACAACGCCATTTGTATTTTTTGAATTTCTGATTTACATTTGATTCAGTGCTTTGTTCACTAATGACCATGATATGCACAACACGCCAGATCCCTTGGATTTGACTACTAACGCGTTTTGACTCTCATCCAATGGTCCACATATTTTTTACTTTATTTTTTTTCTTCTGATTTTTATATTTAATTGTTTTAAATTTCAAAAAATCATAGAAAATTCATTTTTAGTCCAAAAAATCTGAAAAAATTATGAAAAATATTTTTCATTTTTCTCTTTCTGATTTTAATTTTTTCGCAATTTTATTTTGTGTTTTGATATTTTTTATAAATTTTCACTTTATTTGATTTGTTTTAAATGTTCAAAATACTTTTATGCATTTTTAAATTCTGAAAAAATTATGGAATGATCTAATGATATTGTGACAAATATTGGTGACCTCCTTCATTTTTTATTTATGACTTTGGTATTTTTTATCATTTTTGGTTCATTTTACTCATTTCTTTCAATTTAAAAAATAGTTTATGACTTTAAAAAATTACCAAAATTTTTATAAAATTATTTTAGCTCATTTCTGATTTTTTTTATGGTCTTACTTTTTATTTCTTGATTAATTTGAACATAGTTGATATTTTTCTCTTTTATTTCTATTTAAAAACATTTTAAAACCTTTTTAATGTGTATATTAAATGCAATATTAGTTTGTGATTATTTTTTGGATAATCTTGGGTTGAATTTTGGATCATGAACTTTATTAACATCATTGGATCCATGGTGTTGAGTCTAACTCCATAAAAATGGAACAATGATTTTAATAATAGTTTGATTAAATTTTAATTCAAATATGGTTTGTATATTCTTCCCCACCCTTCTTCATCTTATCCCATTCTTATTACACTAAGTGTTATTGGAGCATGATCTCTATATCATGTCTCAAAATAAATGGTGCATAGATTGCTATTGACCGGCCTCAAAATAGGTGCGACTTCTACATAAGTCCACTTACGATTGCTTAACATAGCGCTAAATTTTGTCCTGATTCGAATAAATGATCATTCGTGGCCCAAACCTATGTTTGCAAGCCCAAGTATATTAATTTGATCTCTTTGATTCAATAACCTTGAGATTCATTGTGTGGAGGCTTTGGTCCTACCAATCCTCTAATGGATCTACAACACTTTTGGTCAACGCGGATCACTTAAACATCATTGATCATTAAATGGTACTTTTGAGGATTCCAAATGGATGATATACTTGACAAAAAGAAAATACAACTTGTTGTGTGGAGGCTTTGGTTCTACCAATCCTCTAATGAGTTCCAAATCCAAGTTTCAAGATGCTCATCCAACTAACCACTAATTATTAAATTGTTTTTACTTTATGCCTTTTATTTTTTATGCTTTATGTACCATTTACTTTAAGTATTACATTTCATGTCATTTTTATTTTTCTCACTTGAGCCTTTTCTTTTCTCTTCTAAGACACCTAATAATCAACATGAACCATAAAAACCTTTAATAATACTTGAACTATTTGGTTACTATCCTTGGCATTATGGAGTATTGGACTTCTTGGACTTAGGATTAGAAACCTTGGCCTATGTTGGAGACCTTGTGATCTTAATTGATATTTTTGTTTGGAGTTCTTGAGGTTTACCTCAAGACATTGGGTTGTTTGTTTTTTTGTGTGCAGGTTATTGTGATTACATTCTTTGTTTGTAATCTGGAATTCACCCGTATACAGCTGTTACTCTATCCAATTTTTGTGAAGACTTAATACACTTGAAGTTTGGTTCTCTCAAGAGGTCTAAGTATCTTTTCTTACTTGGTTTCATTCCAAAGAATGGAAATTCTATCTTGACTCATAATGTCAAGTATTGGCTTCTTGTTGGTTAGATGGTTCCTATCACTAGCTTTTATCTTATGCTTTAGGATAATCTCTTCTTCTCTTCCCATCTTCTTAAATTTCAAAAATCTTCTTCCTCCTTTTGGACTTATGTCCACACATTTTCAAAACATTTTTATAAATAAACTTCAATCAACTTAATAATACCTTGACATTTTGGTGAGAAGACTAAAAGTCAATCAATCTCATTTCAAACCATTTTGCCACTTTGGCTTTTTTTTGTTTTAAAACCTTTCTCAAAAGATTATACTCTTGTCAATGCTCGTAGTGATGCAAATAACTATACTTCTTTAATATGTAGTGAAGAGAAATATTTTCCACTTGGGTGTTGAGTGAGGCATTTTTTATTTTAAATCCAAGCCATATCCTCCACTTTGAGATGATGCAAATTATCCTTTCTCATGATTGTGGGTAGTAAGTATGTTTCTCCACACGGACAATGACGATGATGTCTTATCTCTTAAAATCAACCAAAACACTTATGTTTTAAAATACTTTAAAAGAGGAACTACGTGTATCCTGATCCCCTATTGCATGAAAGGTGGTACGTAGGTACTAAAGGTTTGCAACCGCGGCGGGTGCAAAAACCATAAAAATATATTTTTTCTCACCTCCAACATCCATTTTTATACAATATTTTATAGCCAAAATATACAGAATTTACAAAGAGGTTCCTGTGGAGTACTATAGATGTTTAGGGTGCTAATACCTTCCCTTTGCATAACCAACCCCTTACCTTGAATCTTTCCCCCTATTTTTTGGGTTACTCGCTCTTTTCCCATTCCTTTGGAAACAATAAAGCGCGGTGGCGATTTTTATTTTGATCTGTATAAGTCTAGCCAATCCAATGGCTTAATCTTAAACATTTCTATCGCTGCAGAAAAAATGGCGACTTCACTGGTGAAAGATTGACCTCTTGCTGGTCCATCCCTAAGTGGGTTGGGCCTATCTTTGTTTATATCTGTATATGTGCTATTGTTGTTTATGTATTATATGTTGTATATGTTTGTCTAGAATTTCCTGGTTTTCAGGGTGATTATAAGTCCCATACCCGGACTTGGGCAAACTTTAAGATAAGACGGGAGGTATATCATGTTAACTTTGAGGGAGTAATCCCAAAAAATGAGGCATGAGATCCCCCACTCAGTGGAGGCCCCTTTGACTTTAGTGTCATTTATCGAGTAATCGGGAAGACGTACTGCTTTCAACCTGGGAGCCTGCTGACGCTGAGGAACGTAGAATACCTAACCCATCTTGGCCTTTTAGGTGTAGTGCGGAAGCCATAACAGAGTAATTCAGAAATATTTGTCACACGATACTACGCTCAGACGAGTTTTTCTTGAGAATATTACTAATTACTGAGTTAATTAGGAAGTTGATAATATCTGAAGGAAGGATGTAGACTCTGGGAACCTCTAGAACCTTCTTCGCCAGGTGATAACTTTTAGACCAACACCTTATGGGTAGTACCTTCGACCTCATAAGTTGTCGGAGGCTGATTGGGTCCAGAACAGGTTTGACCAGTTGAATTTAATAGAAGAAAAAAGAATGATGGCTTTGTGTCAAGGGCAATTATACCAAAAGAGAATGAAGAAAGCTTTTGATAAGAAGGTCAAACCTCGTGAATTCAGAGAAGGCGACCTCGTACTCAGAAAGATCATGTATTTTAACACTGATTATAGGGGCAAATGGACTCCCAATTTTAAAGGCCCATATGTTGTCAAGAAAGCCTTCTCTGGAGGTGCATTGATTCTTGAAACTATGGATGACGAGGAGTTCCCACGTCCCATGAATGCTGATGCAATCAAGAAATACTTCACTTAGAAAAATAAAAGAACAACTCGCTAAGACGAAAACCCAAAAGGGTGGCTTAGGCAAAAATGAGCGTCTTGGTAGGCCGAAAACCCGAAAGGACGGTCTAGGCAAAAATTAGAGACATAAAAAGAATAAATTTTCCCAGTAGGTTGAAAACCCGCAAGGGCAAGCTAGGAAAAAGTTAGGGATTTTCTGGAAAGTAACTGCATTAAACAAAACTTGATCAATGGAGCAACAATTTGCTTGGATCTTGCTACTCTTCGACCAAAGTTTCGGCTCAGGAATTCAAAGTTGCGAGAGAGAATAGCGGTCATTGTAATTAAATGTATCTTTTCCAATATATATTACCATGTTCTAATATTTGTAATCACCTATGGAGTCTTGCCATTCGCATACTACCATTCTATTAATAAAGTTTGAGCCTTTTATCCAATTCTTTGCAATTCTTATTTTATTCAGCTTAAAGAGATTTCATTTATTATTGATAGTAATAATCAAAGCAAATAGATTAAATAATAACAAAATTATTTTTTTGAAAAGAATTTACAAATTGCTCTAAATTTTGTGATACAAGGAGGACAAGATTAGTGATTTCAGGGACGGATAAACTCAAACTATTGCGTAATATGAGGACTCTATCTAAGTCTCCCCAGTGAAGGCTTCACTCATTTGGTAAAAGTTTTGTCTCTTCGTGCATGCTGAGATTGGACTTATTTGCGAAACATCTCCTTTATGTATTACTAGCATTTATTTGTTTGCTCGTCAGTCGGGCAAGGGTAATGCCTTATTGAAGAAGTGTTGAATTGGTTATCAACTATTTTGGTTTTCTCCCTCAGTAGGAATCTATTGGCATTTCTCCAGGAGTTCCATCTCTTTCCCCAGGAAGCCATATATTCCTCCTTCAGGAAAGTCTTTATTGCATTTCCTCCTCATAGCAGCAAGTGACAGGTCTCTTTATTTGAGCAACATGTACTTCCCCCAATGGATCTGATAACTCTCAGAGAAGATTCATATTTTGTTACTCCAATGGATGGTAGCCTTATCATTATGGAAGGTAGTCTGTTGTTGAGATTTTTGTTTACTCAAATGGATGGTAGCCTTGTCATTATGGAAGGTAGTCTGTTGTTGAGATTTTTTGTTACTCCAATAAATGGTAACCTTGTCACTATGTAAGGTAGTCTGTTGTTGAGATTTTTGTTACTCCAATGGATGGTAGCCTTGTCATTATGGAAGATAGTATGTTGTTGAAATTTTTGTTACTCCAATGGATGGTAGCCTTTTCATTATGGAAGGTAGTCTGTTGTTGAGATTTTTGTTACTCCAATGGATGGTAGTTGTTGTACCCCAAAATTTTCCCTCTCATTTTACTCAATACATACTCCTAGAGATCCTCGATTTGCTCAAGTTTGCCCAAGAGTTGACCAGACAAACTCTCTCCTAAGGTAGTGTGTCTCAAATTAGGGTTTCCATTTTCATCAAGATAGGTGAACTCCAAAGACCTCACATTCTATCCATGGTCCTAATATGTTCTCAAGACCCTCCATGTCAAATTTCAAGAACTGCATAAGAAGTTTACTCAGTCAACTACTCAGATGCTTGAGAATCGACTGTATTAGGTCAAAAGTCAACTGTGGCCCACATACAGTCAAACTTCAAGATTTTTTGTCAACATCAACATTTTGAAGTAATATATATCATTTGATCAAGGGTTGATCATGATTCTTCAAGGAATGCCCTAAATTCATCAAAACCCAAAATTTGCTAAATTAGGGTTTCTTAGGAAAAGTCAACCAAACTTTGACCAAACATAACTTCCACATACTTTATCAGAAATTTTCCATCCAAGGCTCATTTTGAAGAGGATGCAATTCCCCACAACTCATATCCATACCACAAGATCAAAATATGCACTCATAAAAAGATGTGAATTTCTACATTATAGGTCCTTTTGAAAAGTCAACAAAAAACACCTTTTGGGTCAAAGCTTCTTACATGAACATGGAAGACCCAATTTAAATGATACCAAAAGGTTTGCTTAGAGGACATCCTAAGCTTTCTAAAAATTCCAAGAACACATCTCTAGGGTTAAAATTGGAGGAGATATGATTGCACCTCACTTGTAGCATGGTCCACGACCCAAATGTTCACTCACATGTTATTTGCTTCATTATTTGTTTTATTTTGATTTTTTATTTATTAAAAATTGAATAAAATCAAATAATTGATAAATAATATCAAAGATATGTTTTGATATGATTTTTGGACAGAATATCAATCAAAATATACTGAAATATCAAGACAAAATCGCATCAAGCATGATTGGTACAAAAATGGGATAATTTGGCTCAATTTAGAAAGTTTGCATATGGCTAAAGAATCAAATCAAATCTCATCAAAACTTCAAGATCCAATTTTTTTTGCAACCCTAATTCATTGAGGGATATATAATGAACAAGAATAAAGCATGAAACAAGGGTTGGCAGTAGTGGAAGTGCCTAGAACAAAAGCTCAAATTTTGACAAAAAGTGGTGATCTGATCTCTATCCTAGAGGACAATTCAAAGCCTTCCAACACTCCCAATCGCATCCTGGAACGTTTCTGAAGATAACTGGATCAATTACAAGTCCTTTCACGCTCAGAAACACCTTGTATGAACATCACGGTTTGCAATATTTTTAAAATTCGATTTCCATGATTTATGCACTATAAACACATTTTGATCATGTATTGCTGTTTGTTATCATGTTTACAATGTTTTAGCATGCTTTGATTGAAGTTTGAGTGCAGATATGGACATATGCCATTATTAGGGTTTGAGGTTCCAAATTAGGAACTTCATTCATGTAAAGGCTAAATTGGACCATATAAAGAGTGGAGTTGTATTCAGGAGGTCATGAGCAATTGATTCATGCCCTTGGTGTTAATTATTATTGCTTGTACTTAATTTTGAAAATGCACAGGGTTTTAGCTACAGACATCATCTGTAGGTAAAAGGTCTAACCCTAATACGATGGAAGAAGGTAGAAGAAGAATAGGTGGCATACTCCCATTGGAGCATTTGGATTCCGCGCGTTTTATTTTCCTTTTCAGATAATCCACTTTCTTTTTCCATATTATATTTTGTTTTCCTTATTAGTAACAACTAGATAGATTGGCCCAGTGGTGAAGCACGCTGTTGGGGAGTATGAGGACCTGGGTTCGATCCCAGGTCCCAACAATTTTCTTTGTTTTACTTTCACTTTGCAGATCCAGTGCATCATCATCTCACGCGTGTACCTTGCACCCTTGGATCCAGCCATTAGATGGTTCATCATACAGATCCAACGCACTTGATTTGCAGCCCCATGATGAACTTTCCAAACATGACAACACCAGATCTCACACCAACCTTGGGCCCAAAGTCAGATTCAGAATGACACCCCCCTTTGGGATATTTAGCACAGGCCCAATTTAATTTCTTTCATTTATTTCTTTTATTTATTTTATTTGTTTAATCATTTATATTTACAAATTAACTTTTTAATTAATAAAATCAAAAACTACAAAAACACCAAAATCATTTTTTCATAAAATGTTTATTTTCTTTAATTAATTAATTTAATTAGAAACTGGGTTAATTTAATTCTTTTTTTTTCATAATTAAAAACAATTAGAAATTAGGGTTTAATTAATGTGCAATTAAATTCTTTTCTCAAATAAAAAAGGTATAAAAATATTTTTTCTCAATTAGGGTTTTAGGTTATTTTTTAAGCGTCCTCGTATTTAATTCGCCGTGCGTTTAATTATTTCTTTTTCATTATTTTTGTAACTGCCAATGGTTTGTAATATTTAAACTAGGTTTTTTCATTTATCGCTTTATCCCCGATTTTTGGTTATGTAATCAATCCCCCTCCCTGAAGCCTTGTAATAGCTAGGTTTATTTTCTCGCACTTTTAATTTCCGCAATCTTTGACTGTTAGATGCATGGTTAATAGGATTGTATGGAAAGATTGTTTGAAAATTAAAACGGTAGATCACCTAATGTGTAAAGACTAAATTAACTGAAAAAATCACGTGCACATATTTCACTCCTAGGGTTTTCCTCACTTCGGTTGCCTTCGGTAAAATAGTCATTTAAGCATAGGAGATTTTAGTGGTTGCCCTCCTGTCTAAAAGATCAAATGTCCCATTTGAAGGTTGCCTCGGAAATGTTGCCTCGGAAAGATCTGAAGACTCTAGGGTTAATACTAAGGTTTCCTACCCATTGTTCTGGTGACTATACTTGTCCTTTTCGAACGTTCCTTACAAACTCCAACGACGGGGCTACCTACTCCTTAATAGTAGCATAGCGCTGTCTAAAGGAAACGAGAACAAACATCCTTTTTTCGAGTAGGTAGATTAACTCTTAAGTACTTGCTCAAACAAATAAATTTTTCACACCAACACCTTTCAAAACAATTTTCAAAATAACTTCGTCACATCCTTGAGGACTGATACAAGGGTTATCACGAAGTAAAACTTTTTTCAAAACAAGCACACACAAGAAATTTTAAAAAGATGAGCAAGTACCTAAGAGCCCATGCAAAACCATGGATAGAAAGGGTTCTAACACCTTCCCTTTCTATAATCTACCCCCTGTACTCAGAAACATCTCGAAAAAGGTTTTTTTTTCTGTTCTTTTTCTTTTTCCTTGTTGGATAAAATAAAAGTCGGTGGTGACTCTTGCTTACCGCGACATTTGCGAACAAAAAAACAAAAAACGCAAACCAGTATTAACAGTCGGTTCTACCACCGTATCACAGTAGCCTTGTCATTATGTGAGGTAATCTATTGTTGATATTTTTGTTACTCCAATGGATGATAGCCTTATCATTATGGAAGTAGTCTGTTGTTGAAATTTTTGTTACTCCAATGGATGGTAGCCTTGTCATTATGGAAGGTAGTCTGTTGTTGAGATTTTTGTTACTCCAATGGATGGTAGCCTTGTCATTATAGCAGGTAGTCTGTTGTTGAGATTTTTGTTACTCCAATGGATGGTAGCCTTGTCATTATGGGAGGTAGTCTGTTGTTGAGATTTTTATTCTGATGGATGGTAGCCTTGTCATAATGGAATGTAGTCCGTTGTTGATATTTTTGTTACTCCAATGGATGGTAGCCTTGTCATTATGGAAGGTAGTTTTTTGTTGAGATTCCTGTTACTCCCATGGATGGTAGCCTTGTCATTATGGAAGGTAGTCTATTGTTGAGATCTTTGTTACTCTAATGGATGGTAGCCTTGTCATTATGGAAGGTAGTCTGTTATTGAGATTTTTTGTTACTCCAATGGATGGTAGCCTTGTCATTATAGAAGGTAGTCTGTGGTGGAGATTTTTGTTACTCCAATGGATGGTAGCCTTATCATTATGGAAGGTAGTCTATTGTTGAGATTTCTGTTACTCCAATGAATGGTATCCTTATCATTACAGAAGGTAGTTCGTTGTTAAGATCTTTTTCTGATGAATGATAACCTTGGCATTATGGAAGGTAGTTCATCGTCGAGATTTCGTTACTCCAATATAAGTTCACCTGTTCGCAGTTATGAATATTGGATACATCTTGAGATTTCCTGGAATTATCTTACCATCTCTTTCTCTGGTGGGACGACATTACTTTTTTTCTATCCCCTCAAAGATTGGATAGTTCGCAGTCATTTGTCGGTCACCATTATCCTTTACTATCTTAAGTTGATGATGCTTTGGATCCTACCTTGGACATTACCCAAACAGAGGCTTATCTTTCCTTCACCGATGATTATTTTCCTGGCCGGGTTACTCTTTTGATCTTTGTTTCCTTTGCTACATTCCCAGTGGTGTCTTGCGTCCCGTTAGACTTATTGATCTGCATTCATACTCATAAGCATTGCATGGTATCTTAGGGCCAAAAATAGGACTTGTTTTATATTTAAGTATCTTCAATCACGTCGACATGAAGACTTTAACCTTCGTATCTCCAGATAGAAGATACTTAAATAAGGGCAGCTGTTGTACCTCAATTTTTGCCCCTAAAATTCCTCTATCATTTCATACCATCACAATGCAACAAGATCACATTAGGGTTGGTTCTTCCTCTTTTTCTATCTTCTATCTTTAAGTTTGCTCTTGAGGGATCTCCAAGCACCTTAGTGTGTATTTTGTATATGTGTTGTCGACTAACTTCTAATCAAAATACAAAAATATTTGTCTTTGAATATTTGTGTTTTGTAGGTACCGAGTCAAAGTATCTGACAAATAAGGTTTTCCGGTATTATTTCACTAAAATCTCTATTTGCAAAGAGAAATAATTAAAAAAAATCATTTTTTTCACTGTACAATCGATTGCTCTTAGAGTGCAATCGATTGCACAGAGTGAATTTTGCACCATTTTTGAAAAAATACATTGATGCAATCGATTGAGCCCAGAGTGCAATCAATTGCACAGTGAAAATTTGAAAGAAAATCAGCAATTTCAAGCTTGTCAATTTTGGCTACAATTTTTCTTTATTTTTGAAATATATATCATTAATTCAAATTTTGGTGCCAAATTTTCAAATTTTGAAAGATATATCATTAATTTAAATTTTGGCTCCAATTTTTTCATTTTATGAAAGATATATCATTAATTCAAATTTTGGCTCCAAGAATTAATTACCAAGCCTAATTTCATTTCTCAAACCAAACTCCAAACCACCACTAATCCCAAGCCTAAACTCTATAAATAGAGCCCTCATTTCATTCAAATCTCAAGATTTTGATAGCCAAACTCATTTTTCTAAGAAGTCTCTCAATTCTCTCCATCTACCAAATTCACTCAAAGCTCCATTTTCAAAAAAGTTAGTAAGCTTTTCCTTGAAGCTTACTAATCTTTGAGCTAAACCTTCATCTAAACACTTTTTCTTCATCAATTCTCTATATCCAAGCTTGGGAAATTGACTCTTGGGGCTGAATTGAAGCAAATTCTTGAAGTTGTTTTGATAATTCTCTAGATCTACCTTTGTTAAGTTGGATTTTTCATCTTTCACAATGTGATATCTTGTTGATCTTTGGGTTTGATTCATTGAGCATTATTTTGTGATTCCATTGGTTCTATTTTCTCATTATTTGATGGAATTTTAGTGCTTAATTGAATCCATGAGCATAAGGTGTTTGATGGAAAGTTTGAACAAGAATTTGACCTTTTGAAATTCTGTTTTTCTGATTTTAATAGGATGCAATCGATTGCTGTAACAACACAATCAATTGTCATAAATGAAATTCAACTTTTTGGAAAAAAAGCACTGTGACAATCAATTGTTGTCATACCGCAAATGATTGTAACAGTGTCAAAATGCTTTTTCTGCCTTATTTTGGGCTGTTTGGATCCATCTATCTTTTTCTACTCACTTCTTTTGATTTTTTATTTGGATTGTAATTTTAAATGTCTAATTTCTCTTTAAATTCAATGGACTTTGGGTGTAGATAAAGTTGGATAAATGTTCATTAATTCAAATCTACCAAAGAGTAAATTATTTAATTCATTTATGGTGCTTTGGAATAATGATATGTTTAGTACTTTAATCCATTGAGATGAGTGATTGAATTTAAAGATGAAATAAATTTGAGGTAGTGAACCAAATTATCTTATCATTCCCCTCCATCTTCATCTTATCCCTTTCTTTTTTTATTTGTGCTACATGTTATGGGATGACGATCTCTATATGATTTATCAAAACATGAAGTACATAGATTGCTATTGACCGGCCTAAAAATAGGTGTGACTTCTACACAAGTTCACTTACGATTGCTTAACATAGCACTGAATTGTATCTCGATTCGAGAAAATGATCATTCGTGGCCCAAACCTATGATTGCAAGCCCAAGTATGTTAATTTTAACCCTTTGATTAAATAACCTTGAGATTCATTGTTAAGAGGCTTTGGTTCTACCAATCCTCCAATGGATCTTCATCAATTTTGGTCAATGCGGGTCACTTAAACATCATTGATTATTAAATATTGCTTTGAAGATTCTTAAATGGATGATATACTTGACAAAAAGCAAATGTAACTTGTTGTTGAGAGGCTTTGGTTCCACCAATCCTCTAATGAGTTCCAAATGCAAGTTTCAAGATGGTCATCCAAATAACCATTAACTTCTAATAGTTGACTTTATTTTATGCTTTTATTTTATGCTTTTACTTTATGCACCATTTATTTTAGCATTTACATTTCATGCTATTTTTTATCTTTGCTCACTTGAGCATTTACTTTTATGTCATTTTTATTTTGCTCACTTGAGCTTTCCTTTTCTTTTTGAAGATACTTATTAATCAACATGAACCATAAAAAACTTTAATGTTACTTGGACTATTTGGTTACTATCCTTGGCATTATGGAGTATTGGACTTCCTAGACTTAGGATTAGAGACCTTGGCCTATATTTGAGACCTTGTG
The DNA here is from genome assembly GCA_948472305.1 of Vicia faba. Classification (NCBI taxonomy): domain Eukaryota; kingdom Viridiplantae; phylum Streptophyta; class Magnoliopsida; order Fabales; family Fabaceae; genus Vicia; species Vicia faba. The sequence goes on along the minus strand of OX451739.1, from coordinate 223,560,517 downwards.
ACCTTAATTAATATTTTATCTGGAGATCTTGGGGTTTACCTCAAGACATTGGGTTGCTTGTTTGTTTTGTATGCAGGTTATTGTGATTAGCTACTTTGTATGTAATTTGGAATTCATCTGTATACAGCCATTACTCTGCCTAATTTTTGTGAAGACTTAATACATTTGAAGTTTGGTTCTCTCAAGAGGTCTAGTATCTTTACTTGCTTGGTTTCAATCCAAAGAATGGTAATTATATCTTTACTCATAACGTTAAGTATTGGCTTCTTGTTAGTTAAATGGTTCTTCTCCTTAACTTTTACTTTATGCTTTAGGATAGTCCCTTCATCTCCTCCCATCTTCTTTAATTTCAAAAATCTTCTCCCTCCTTTTGAAAACTCTTACTGTTTCTAAACTTGAACCACTTTCATAATAAACTTGGACTTAGGTCCATGCATTTTCAAAATATTTTCTTAAATAAATTTCAATCAAATTAATAATACCTTGACATTTTTGTGAGAAGACTAAAAGTAAACCAATCTCATTCAAATTATTTTTCCACTTTAGAATTTTACCTTTAAAACTTTTCTCAAAAGATTAGTCTCTTGTCAATCCTTGTAGTGATGCAAACAACTACACTTCTACAATATATAGTGAAGAGAGATATTTTCCACTTGGGTATTGAGTGAGGCATTGTTGATTTTAAAATCCAAGCCATATCCTTCACTTTGAGATGATGCAAATTCTCCTTTCTCTTGATTGTGGGTAGTAAGTATGTTTTCCACACGGACAATGACGATGATGTCTTATCTCATAAAATTAACCAACACACTTGTATTTTAAATTTTTAAAGAGGAACTATGTGTTCCCTAATACCCTATTGCACGGAAGATGGTACGTAGGCACTAAAGGTTCACAACCGCGACGGGTACAAAAAATCATAAAAAAAATATTTCTTTTCTCACCTCCACCATCCATTTTTATACAACATTTTATAGCCAAAATATACAGATTTTACAAAGAGGTTCCTGCGGAGTACCGTAGATGTTTGGAGTTCTAATACCTTCCATTTGAATAACCAACCCCCTTACCTTGAATATTTCCCCCTCTTTTTGGGTTATTCTCTCTTTTCCCATTCCTTTGGAAACAATAAAGCGTGGTGGCAATTTTTATTTTGATCTGTACAAGTCTAGTCAATCCATTGACTTAGTCTTAACATTTCTACCGCTACAGTATGCAATGTCATGATGCATGACACACATTGTGTAATGATGTTCTCAAAATAAATGATATTGTATTATATGTATTTTGTATGCATGTTTGAAAAATGATATATTAATGCAATATATGAACTGATCAATTGTTCTTTGTAGCATCGTTGAATTGAGGGAAAATAAATCCCTGACTGTTGCTGGAGATGAAGAATGTGGTTCTTCATTATTTGTTAAAGTTGAATTGTTGGGAGATGGATTTCCGTGGCTAGAGAAATAACTCTACTAGGGAGAGAAAACTATGTAAACTGCTTGGAGGTTTTATGAAACCCCGTTGGGGGACCCAAGAAGTTTATGAACCATGTTGGGGAATTCTTCAAGATGCTGGGGAGATGATTGGAGACTCTTGCTCTACAAGGGATGCTGGAACCTCTGAAATCATTAGGCTGTATGCTGAGGATATGGTAGTGACTTTTCAAGAGAACGTCTTTGTCTCTGAATCTACTGTGGGATGTATCTGCGAGGATCTGCAGATGACCTTTTAGATATTGTCCTGTTTCTTAAAGCCATTAGTACCAGTCTTTCTGTTTTTTATGGGTGTATTTGTAAACGGTGATCATAATTCAAATGCACATGTTCAAAAATAATCACTGGAAGTTTTTGCAAAATAAAACAAAAAAACAAAAACAAATGGTTTTGTACTTTCAAAGAGATAGTTTTGTATTGATTTGAAGAAGTTTTTCCTATAATAGGTTTTTTTTGTACAAGGAGACAAAAATCCTAGTAGGAGAAGGCCGTTGTAAGAATGAAAACTGTATAAAATAGTATACAAAGAAAAACAACCATGTGAAATGATCCCATTGGGTTCCCATTCTGCTATTTCCTTTATATCTTTGAGCATCTCATCACTTTGTTGCTTGTCCGAAACCGACTGGATTAATTAGTACCGTTTGAGCTTGATAGTTGATATTGAAGGTTGACTGTAAGGTGATCCAATGAGATATAGTTGTACGCTTTAAATCCCTAACTTTTTCTTAGACCTCCCTTTCGGGTTTTCATTCCACCGAGATTCCCTTTTTTTCTCAAGCCGCCTTTTCAGGTTTTCGACTTACCGAGTGTACAAATTTTTGTATATGTATATCCCTAATTTTTCCCGAACCATTTTGGTTCGCCGGGATGCCCTTATTTTTGCCTAGGCCAGTCAACCTAGAGGGTCTCTTTTCATGCGTATTATCTTTTAACTATGTACGTGTTTGCTGGGTGTGGAAGGTCGTCACCATCCATAATGGTTAAGATCATGGCTCCACCAAAAAATATGTTATTAATCACAAATGGTCTTTCGTATGTGGGAGTCCATTTTACCCCGGGATCACCATGTGGCAGGATGATGCGCTTGATTACCAGGTCACTATGATGTGGTGGGAGAACTGACTTGGGTGTTTTGCGTTTGATCGCAATTGTTGCGGGTAGCAAGAGTTTCCACCGACTTTTATTTTATCCAATAAGGAAAGAATGAAAAGAACAGGAAAGACCTTTCAAGATTATTACTGAGTTCGGGGGGTAGATTATGAAAAGGGAAGGTGTTAGCATCCTTTTCATCCGTAGTTATCTACGGGCTCTTAGTTGCTTTCTAGATCACTTGCTTTTGTTTGAAAATGTGATTGTGGTGTGGGTTTTGAAAGTATTTTGAAAATGTGACTTTGTAATGGCTCTCGTTTCTATAAGAACGCGTACAAAGTGTTGTTTTGAAAATAATTCAAAGAGGTGTTTGTGGAATGTGTTTCTGAAAGTAATTTTGAAAAGGTGTCTTTGTAATGGCTCTTGTTTCTATAAGAACGCGTACAAAGTGTTGTCTTTTGAAAATGTTTCAAAATGAAAATATTTGGTGTATAAGATGTTTTTGTTGTGAGAAAGCGAGCAACTAGGAGCAACCTACCTACTCAAAAGTTCTTTAGTGTTCTTTTCCTCCTCCTTTAGATGTTGCTATCTTACCATTGTTTTGGTAAAAGCCCCATCATTGGATGTGAAGGGACGGGTGTGGAACGTTTGTATAGTCATAGAAGGAAACCAATGGGACGTTTTAGCAATGTTGTTTTAGGGACTAGATCGTTTACCGAAGGAAACATCTAGGGTCATCGAGGGATTACGATCTTTTATCGAGGGTTTTTGCTAAAACACCCATATTTGAGGGACATGACTATTTTTCCGAGGCAACAAGTGAGATTACCCTATGGGTGCATGTGTGAATAATCTGTTTGATTTGCATGCATTTTGTCTTGATTAGGGGTTGTCTACTTGTTGGTTTTATCTTTCCATACACACCTAATTACTAGCATTTGTACAAAAGTAATAAAAAGTGCAAAAAAATAAATCCTACACTATTACAACCATATTGAAGTGCATAGAAATATAAAGGCAAAAATAAGATAAAAGAAAGAAAAATGAGCTCATTCGATTGGGGGGAAGCAGCCTTCGATTCTGCTTCTGTTGACCTCCTTCGATTGGGAGGAAGAATCCAGCAAGTCATGACCTTCGACTGGGCCCTGGCAGCAACTGGTCATGGCCTTCGATTAGGCTTGTCAACAGTTGGGCATGCCTTTTGGTTCTGCCTTGTTGCCTTCTTCGATTAAGACTGGAAGCAACAAGTCATAGCCTTCGATTATAGCTGGACTTAGTGCACGTGTGTCTTCTGATTCTTCCTTCTTCGACTGGGTTGGAGACAGTGGGGGAGTGCCTTTCGTCTGGGCCTACAGGTCAGTGTATTCGAAGCAAGTGTGTGTGTGTGTGTGTGTGTACTGAACATGTCTGTATCGAAGCATGTGTATGCATTAAAGAAAGTATATCGAAGCATGCATATTTTGTATTCCAACATTTTTAGGGGACTGTACAAATTAGTTCTTAAAGGAAAACACAAAATATTAACATCGAAGGCCATGATTATTACATGTTGGTTTAGAAGATGAATCGATAAGGATGTTTAAAATGAAAGAGTTAAAGTCAGAAAGACTTACCTCAAAGCTGGTGTGTGGGCTTCGAACTTGAACTGCTTCCTGGATGTTTCTGGAATTCGAAGAGTAGTCACAGGGGATTTGCTTTTGGTTCGAAGAGTTGTCACAAAATGTTGTCTTTGAGTTTGAACAAACTTCTTTATGTGGGGTGTTCTTCAGAATCGAAAGAGGTGAGTGTTTGGGATTCTGGGTTTGCTTTCACAAGTGTTTAATAACTTGAGAGTTTTGTTATGTTTAAGAAAATTTGGGAGATTCGTTCCTCTGGTCCAAATATCCTCCCTTAGCTTTGCAAAAATTTTTCTATTTATAGAGAAAAAGAATGGACATGTTTGTCCATAGCCAGCCATGCAAAGAATAATAAAAAATAGGTAACGTGAAAGTTCAAGTGGGGGACCTTTTGGCCGTTAGGGTGCAGAAGATGTGACTTATGCTTCTGGCCCTGCTTTTCGTTCAGACAAAATTCAGGTTGGAAGCTGCTTTTATGATAAAAGTACTCTCTATGAAAAGAAAGGGTATGTAGCTTTTTGCTATTTTAACCAAGAATGGTATTATCCAGTGGATAAACCTTTGAATCTTTGTGTAACATATCACAAATTTGTGTAAGCCTCTGATTATGTAAAGATTTGGAAGCAACATAGCCTGACAAATGAGATTTGGTCTTGAGTCTAATGCAAGAATGAGATCGAAGCACACTTGTTCAAAGGAAGCCTTTGCCTAAGTCGAAGCATGTGGTTGAAACAAGGTTACTCGAAGGAAGCTAATGCCCAGTCGAAGCCTGGATTGAAGCGAACACATTTCCCTATCGAAAGCTCGTGTTTGAAGGAAGCATATGGCCCAATCGAAGCATGTGGATCAAAACAAACATAAAGGGAGTCATTGCCTTGTGTTTGTTTATCATGAGGGAAGTTCCTGGCTTCTGAATCGAAGGGCAGTCTTTCAAGGGAAACAAGAACTTAGTCAAATCTTGTATGAAGATACCTCTTGGCTCAAATGAAGCTTGTATGAAGAAAAGTCTGCAAGAGGCCCTTGGTGCAAGTGGATTTGAAGGGTGCATAGAGATGGTTACTTTGTCCCGTCGAAGCTTGTCCAAACGAAACAAGCATGCAGACAACAAACTTTTCCCATCGAAGCAGGCTTGTAGGAAGTAAACTTGTCCAAATCGAAGCAGGCTTGCAGGAAGCTAATTTGTCCATTCGAAGCAAACATGCAGGAATCATACTTGTCAAATCGAAAGGCTTGCCATGCATGGGGCACTTGTGGCCAACAAACTTTGGTATTCAAAGCAAACATGCAGGAAGCATACTTGGTAAATCTAAGGGTTTGCCTTGCAGGGGCACTTGTGGCCAACAAACTTGGGATTCAAAGCAAACATGCAGGCAGTAGAAGACACAAACGAAGCCTGCAACAAGAAGTCCTATGCCCAGACGAAAGAGGCACGCTAGCATCCATTTTGAGCAATCGAAGGAGGCTGAATCGTAGGAGGTGCAAAGTCCAATCGAAGGGGGCTGAATAGAAGGAGGCATATTTTTCTCCAAATTTGTCAAAATTTTATTTTTATCTGTTTTCTCCCTTTTTAAGAGTTTCCTTTTAATTTTGGTACTGGAAAACCCCAATGCACTTGTGCAAGCTTGAATCCTGAGAATCTTTGTGAGAAAATCCTTGAGAATTGAGAGGGAAAATTTTGGGTTACAACAGCTGCCCCTGTTCAATCTTCTTACACCTGAAGAGTTAGATGGGCAAATCTGCCATTCGTGACTTGAAGGTGGAAAATGATTGAATACTAGAGTGCCCAGAAATTTGCACTTGATGACGTTGTGGTTAATTGTGTAGGGACTGGGCTTAAAGATGCGATTTGGAGAAATGATGGATAGTTGTTGGGGATGGGCTTATAGATGCCATCCACAGGTGATTGTTGACAGAAATTAGACTAAGTCTAAACTTGACTTCAACTGGAAAAGAATCAGAATAAATCTTGGAGCGATTTATCTGAACCATAGAAAATGTCTCCCGAAAAGAATCAGAATAAATCATTGAGATATTTAAACTGAACCAGCAGACGTCTGGAAAGAAACAGAATAAATCTTGGAGCGATTTATATGAACCAGAGAAAATGTCTATGGGAAAGAATTAGGATAAACCGTTGAGAGATTTAAACTGAACCAGTAGAGGTCTTGAATTTTCTTTAACTAGAGAGAATCAGAATAAATCTTGGAGTGATTTATCGAAACCAGAGAAAATGTCTACGGGAAAGAATCAGGATAAACCATTGAGAGATTTAAACTGAACCAGTAGAGGTCTTGAATTTTCTTTACCTAGAGAGAATCAAAATAAATCTTGGAGAGATTTATCAGAACTAGAGAAATGTCTACCAGAAAGAATCGGGATAAACCGTTGAGAGATTTAAACTGAACTAGCAGAGGTCTTGGGTGAGTATCAGAATAATACTCATTAAGGAATTGTATCTGACTTGTATCTGAGAGATGTACTGAATGAGCGCCAGAATGACATCCGTATCTGGATCGTATCTAGACTGTATTTGAATAAGTGACAGAATGACATCTGAATCTGGATCATATCTGGACTATATTTGAATGAGTGACAGAATAACATCCGAATCTGGATCGTATCTGGACTGTATTTGAATGAGTGACAAAATGACATCCGAATCTAGATCATATCTGGACTGTATTTGGATGAATCTGGAGTAAGTATCAGAATGTCAGGCATATCTGGATCGCATCTGAACTGTTTCTAGAAGAGAATCTGGAGTAAGTATCAGAATGTCAGCCATATCTGGATCGCATCTAAGCTATTTCTAGAAGGAATCTGGAGTAATTATCAGAATGTCAGCCATATCTGGATCGCATCTGCACTGTTTCTAGAAGAGTGTCTGGAGTAAGCATCAGAATGTCAGCCATATCTGGATCGCATCTGAAATGTTTCTAGAAGAGTGTATGGGAAGGAGCCCTGTAGGATTGCTTCAGCTGGTTGTGTAGATAATTTCCCTGGCTTATTACAGGTATTAGTTTCTGACCTTTTGAAGATTGTTGACAATAGTCATCTATTGATTAACCTTTTCCGGAAAAAGGTAAAACGTTAACTGTATGCAATATCTTGATGTATGAAATGCATGGTGCAATGATGTTCTCAAAATAATGATATTGTGTCATATGCACTTATCATGTATATAAATAGGATGTATGAAATGCGAAATGTTGTTAGAATGTATTTTTTTCTTGGAAAATAAATCCTTGATAAATGCTGGGGAGTCAATAAATCCTGGACTGCTGTTGAAGAGTAGGTGTGTCTTTAAACTTTGCTTAGAACGTTTCCACCAGGGATTCCTGTTTTGTTGTTTGAGGAGAACTCTGCTAGGGAATATTGAAAACTATGTGGAGAGTGTTGATTCCTGTTTGGGGAAAAGAGTTTAGTAGTCTTCGTTGTCCATTTCTTTACTTGGAAGTCGAAGTTGAACTGATATCTGGTCGGGTCCAAGCTTCGCAGTAACTTCTTGAAAGGATGAAGATGAACTGATATCTGGTCGGGTCCAGGTTTCACAACAAATTACTGAAGTTAACTATTATCTGGTCGGTTTTCAGGCTTCATGGTAACTTGATGGGGATTGTAGAGTAGTCTACTGGGGAAGAGGAGTTGTGGTCCTTTGATTTGTATTAGTCGGAGAAGCAAACTCAAGCTGGGGAATCCTGTCGTTTGTTGGGGAAATAAACCTTGTTCCCAGTCTATTGGAGAGGTGGCAACTTCACTGGGGAAAATCCTCGAGGATTCTTGAGGTTGACTCAGCTGGGGAAAAGGTTTTCAAATATTAAACTCTAGTTGGGAGTCATCCTATGAGAAGGATTTTTGGAGGTTTGTCAATGCCCCTAGTGGCAAGTGTTGGTGGCACTGCCAGGAAATAATTGACTGTATGTAACCCTTTATTGGGATTTGTGTTTAATTCCCCAAGTGATGGAGATGGAGAACTGCCCCTGGTTATTCGACACTTCTTGTGAGATTTCTTGGAATCTTGACTGGACTGCCCCAAGCGTGCTGGATAGTGACATGACATGCCCCCTTGTTGATATGAGATTTTTCATTGGAAGTGTCATCCCACTTGAAGTGATTTTGTTCACTGAGAGAGCTTTCATTCATCGGATATTCGTTGTGTGAATTTCTCTGTTATCAAACAAATATCCATATGCAAACAACGATATTCAAATAATGTAAAGTTTATGCTTGTCTTGAAATTTTGAAAATGCGTTTTAGCAAGAAATTTTGTAAGAAAATTCAAATTCAGGATTTAGAGTAGAGCCTCACAGGAGTCAGGATACCTTTTGTAATAGTATTCTTTCGAACTAACCCATGCTTCAATTAGGAATTTTGAAGGGTTGTAGCGTGGCTTGGTTCATGGTTTAAAAAACAAAGGATAAAGGCTCAAAGTGTATTTGTACCCACCCATTCTTCGTGATGTTCTTCAGTCCTAAACTCAATTAATTGTATGTTTAAACTCTAATTGAGTCTGGAATGACATCTTGGTGATGGTTCAGACAAGTTAAGTTTATCAGAAGGCATGCATTTCTTGCAACATTTTTCATGTTGTTGATGATTTGTAGTGAACTCTTTATTTTGATTTGTTATCCCTAATTTTTGCCTGACTGTTCTTGTTTTGAGATTACAGTCAACGGGATTCCCCAGTTTTCTTAAGTCTCCTTTGTAGGTTTTGACTTAGTGGGTTTTTCTTTTTGAGAGATAATGACTGCATATGTGATAGGGAACCATCGCCGTCTTTTGATTCCAGAGGAATATTTTTGATGTCATTCGTTGTATTATGAAATGAATGTTTGCGACTTGAGCGCGCATTTGAATTAACTGAGAGACTACCATGCCCCAGGTTTTGATTGAAGTTTTCAATTTATGTAAAAAAATAAAACTCCTACTTCTTTGGCTCGAAGGGGTTGACTAGGGATTATCTTCCTTATAACTCTACTGTTTGGGATTTGAAAGAGCGCCTGTACATTGTCAGCAAGGTCTGTTCAAAAGCATACTGTATGAGATTATGGCATTGTTTTCGTCATCCTCCCTCTAAAGGCTTGTAACTTTTAGCAAGAGTTGAATGTCATAAGGAGAGTAAAAAGCATAGTTTAAATGTAATGAAAACGAATGGATGAATTCAAGACAAACATATGTAATGCATTAATGAAACAAAGTTTGACATTAATAGATAATTGTTTGAATAACAAAAGAAATTACAATTGAAAATTCAAAATGAACAAGACGCTCTCAATGATTCGGAATAGGAGCAGTGATCACGTTAGGAGCCCCTGGAGGGTCGAACTCAACCTCCTTGGCATCAATCATGTCTTGGACCTTGTTCTTCAGAGCCCAACAGTTGTTTGTGTCGTGTCCCAGACTATTAGAGTGCTATACACACCTTTCATTGGGATGATAGGTAGGAGCGTAAGTATTGGGGTTCCGGAGTTGAGCCTTTAACGTAATTAGCTCTGCCTTTAACATGTGTTGTAGATCTTGAGCCAGTGACATGTTGATCTTAGTGAATTGTCTTTTAGGCCGACCTCCTTACGTTGATGCCCCTGTCTTTGTTGAGCAGGCGTAGGATTAGAGATCAAGATTGCTCCTACGTGTTGGTCATGACGACTCTTTTGACCATACATAACATTGGACTCTTTCTTCCCATTGTATGGCCTTTTCTGAGCATCAGAGGGTGTATCTCCTTGGATCTTTCCACTTTTTATTCCAGCTTCGACCCTTTCGCCCGTTAGTATTATCTCGGTGAACTCGGCTGAGGAGCTTCCGATTAGGTGATTGAAGAAAGGTCCTGTGAAGGTTCCCATGAAGATGTCAATCAGCTCCCTGTCAGTTAGAGGGGGCCGCACCCTACCAGCCAGATATTACCACTTTTGGGCGTATCCTTTGAAGCTCTCATTGGAACCCATGGTCATGTTCTGCAATTGCACACGAGTTGGTGCAAGATCAGCATTGTATTGGTACTGCTTGTAGAAAGCAGCAGCTAGATCCTCTCAGGAGTGGATGCGAGAACCCTCCAATTGATAGAACCATTCAAGTTGAGTCCCTACTAGTCTCTCTTGGAAGAAGTGGATCTAAAGCATTGGATCAGTTGTGTATGGTTGAATCTTGCGGACATAAGACTTTAAATGCATCTTAGGGCAAGAGACTCCATCGTACATGGCAAAGGTATGGATTTTGAACTTTGGCGGGATGACCACTCCAGAAACCAAACCCATGTCTCCTAAGTCCAAGCCAAGCACAACTTAGATCTCCACGGCTTTTAGTCTGTCTTCAAGCTGTTTGTATTTTTCATCCGCCGGTGGATACCGCTCTTCAGACGAGTCATCGTCATCAGTAGCTATGTTAGCTCTAATGCTTCCAGCTTCCTCTTCTTGATTGTCTTTAGAAGAAGCATCTTCTCACTGGGCATGCCCCCAGGGCCTTCTCCTCATGTTGAGGATGACCGACTTTTTCTTCTTGCTCTCTTTGGTGAAGAGTGTTTTCAGATCTTCCTGCCCCTTGGCCAAGTTCATGAGCACTTGTTGGAACTGAGCGTTTTGAGCTTGGAGATCTTTCACCATTTGTTCCATATCCATCTTACTGAAATAAACAGTAGGAAGATAAGGAGACCTGTATGGGAGAAACCTGTCATGATATGATGCATGATATGTGGATGCATGTTTTCAAGGATCTCGCAGGGTAAAACAAGAAAATGTTAGAAGTTGAACTTTGATCAACAACTTTGATTGGAGAAATTTGTATCGGTGGATGTCCTTCCACGAGAATTAAGCTCACCATGTCATGTGGGTCATAGCCCTTGACTCAAGTTTGTTGTACCTGATCTTTGACAGTGTCTGGTTAGAGGAAAATGAATCCTCTTGCCCCTTGATAGACGTATGGTTCAACGTGACCCTTCATCATAGACCCTTGATATCCTTGAAATGGTTATTGAAAATGCTATGGTATGATGTCATGATGTTATGTACAAGTATGCAAAGTAAGCAAGTTGTTATGTACAAATAGTCATATACACACTATAGCGGTAAAATCAATGAAGTCGCCACCGAGTATTTATTTATCCCATAAAAGGGAAAGGAAAATCATCGAATAAAAACCTAAAGGGGGAAATTAAGGTCTTGCAACCGATAGATTGGGTAAGGGAGTCGATTACGCAAGGGGAAGGTATTAGCACCCCACACGTCTATAGTACTCTACGGGATCCACTCTCGTTATTCTAATCAAAGGGCGTGTTCAATCTAATGGTTAAGAGTTATAAACTAAGAGGTAATGCATGCAAATAAAACACAGGGAAAAGAAGGAAGTATTTACAATTTTCGCTCGGCTGAGCCTCGTGACCATATGCCTATGTATCCCCTTTAAGGAATCAGAGCGTCGTAGTTCGGCTCCCATATTTTATTTGTTTGTATTTTTTAAATGAACAATGTTGCGTTCGACCATTCCACCGCTGCTCGACCTTTCGAGACTTATGACCTGTAGTGGAAAGGAGCTAACATGCTCTTAGAAGAGAAAATCCGAATGGCGAAAAGAAATGGATTGGTTGGTATTTTTTACCATGAAAAGAATTTTTTTGTATGCCTAGCATTTTTTATTCATTTGCCAAGAAAAAGCAGTTTTATTTTTAAATGCGATTATGCAAAAATGGGAAGAAAATATCTAAGGGAGACTAACCTATCTCTAACCTAATGTTATCACACAATGAGGGATCCTATCTAAGTTAGCACGCTAAAGAATGTCTAACAAACTATCATATAGGGAACATACAATGAGAGCGAAGTCGTGATCTCAATCTCTAAATTTAGTGACTCATCGATCAACAAGAAATAAAGGAAAGCGATAAAATCCTATAGGGAGCATGCACTAAGAGCGAAGTCGTGATCTCAATTGCTAAATTGAGTGACTCATCGATCAATAAGAAATGGAACAAACACAAGCACAACACATATAAGAAATGAAGTGTGGAATGCCTGCTACAAGTCTTTAAACAGCGACTTCGAGCGCACGCTCTTTATTTCCTACTTCTCATGATATCTAGAAAGCGATAAATGCGGAAGTATAACTTGGAAGCAGTTTAATACCAAACGAACAATAAAGTCTTCAAAAAGCGCAACCAAAGGAAAGAGACTCGGAATACTTCGCGCAAGCTGGCATCAACAAACAAAAAGTCAGAGATCGAATATTCGGAAAAAGTTTCGAAGGTTCATCGATGTGAAAATAAATCACGATCGAAATCTAAACACCTCCGCATACCAAATAATGAACCTGCATAAGACTCGACTCAACAAGCAAAGGTGATTCACAGGTTTCAAGTAATTGAACATTAGGAATTAATTTCCTAGAAATCAAATGAGAAATCTAACAAATTTTATTGATTTTTGTAGTTAATACACCAAAAAAAGCAATCCTAAAATGTGTATTTTTTATTATTTTCTATTATATGTATTTTATTTATTATTTTTTGTTATGTAAAAAAAACAGAATTTAAAACTAAATAAAAAAACAAGGCATAAAAGAACAAGGAATTAGAAAGGGGCCAAGGGGTGTAGGTTCTGAATCAGAAGGTGAGCTCAGCAATCCAGGCGCATAGGCCCGTCAGTTTGAATCCATAATGTTTTTTTTACCAAAGAATCAACTCACCAAAAAGAAAGGATACTGGGCTTATAGAGATTTAGGCTTAGTCCGCTAACACAAACAAAATCCAATTCAATTCAATATATCATTATTTGACTTCATTAAGGAAATAATTAATATGGAAATAATCCAATGGGTATGATGTGTTTGGCCAGTTATGGGGTTAACAAATGTTCCTCTTCAGCTCGCACGATCTTCTTCTTCACAGAGCCAAAACGTGCCACTCGTAAATCGTGTTATATCCGCTGTCGACTTCAATCTTTGTTCAGACGCGATGCTCCGATTTGCTTCGCTATCAACATCTCCGCCTAATTCACCATCGTGTCTCACTTATCCTCTTCAAACGGAGGTGCATACCTCCTTCTCCGATGAAAAGTCATCACGAATCGCCATTGATACGGCACATCGTACCAACACCACCGTGTTTGCCTTCGTCTCCCTCCTCTCAAATCAGACTTTGCCGGAAATTACTCCGTCGCGCCGGAGGAGGCGAAGCTTCGACAATTACCAAAAATATACCTACATCTCCCTATTTGTCCTCTTCCCTGAGTTCTATTATAAACCCAGTTTTCGCCAATTTTTGTTCATCCATTTCAGATCTAAACAAAAAAACATGAAACCCTAAATTCCTAAAATAAATTTAAACGGTGAAATCAAAGAATTGAGGCTCAAAACCTCGGGACTTCGTATTAGAACATCTTATCCTACAAAGCGGTGTGAAGAAGTATAAGAAACAGCGAAGGAACAAAGGTTGGAAGGCTTACCAACCGGAGAAGCGTCTGATGCTAGTTAACAATGTCAAAGAAGCGAAAAACCAGAGAATCTTCAATGAGATATCGGGTAATAACCAGCGTCCACTGATTCTTCTTTTCTTCTTCTTCTTAATACTTTATGCGTACGATCTTCTTCTGCAATTTCTTGTGATTTCAAATCTTTGTACTCTATGCGTTCTTGCAGATGAAGAGTGAATCGTTAATGACGAAGATGTAGAACTCTTGATGAAGATGGTGATTCAATGTTGAATCATTAGAGTTGCATAGGGAAGGTTGAGCGAGTTTTTGAAGGTTGAAGCATTGATGCAAAGAAGACGGTGAAGGTGTAATGATGATGAAGGATGAAGCATGTTGAAGATACAGAGGTCTAGAAATGGATGATGATCGAGGAGTGAAGTGTTGTGCATTCAGACAGAGATCGAGAGAATCAAAGTCACCCCAAATCATAGTTAGTTAAAGTTAGTTTTAACAGTTCTGTTTTATGAAGTTGGTTGTTATCCTGTTAGCTTATTCAAACTGTTAGCCATTCTGTTAGAAAATCTCCCCCTCTTCGTTCTGATTTCTGTTAGGCTCTTTCTGTTTTATTTCCGTTATGAATAAATGGCCCAAATTGATTCAGTTACGGATCTGTTATGCTGATTAGGAATTGTTGAGCTGTAACTTTTTAATTTCTAAGTGATCTCCCTTGTTTGTAGTCAAATGGATTCTTTTCTCATTTTCTGACTTCAGATAGCAAGGCTAATCATGTGAATTAGGTTTTCCTTTGAACTATTATATTAACCAGGTTTTCTTTTGACGAACTGTTTCCAATACGAATTTTCATACAAATGTTTTTCTGATTTGCGCGTTATAGCTTGCCTTTCTCTGTTTTATTTATTTTAACCTTGATGTTATATTTTTCAGTTTGTTGAGGCAGCCAAAGTAATCAAGTCCTACATGCCTTTGCTTAGATACACAATCCAGACTTAGCATTCTACCACATCGTGCGAGAAAGGGGCGAGCATAATCAAGTGTATAAAGAACAATTAAATTTGAATTCAACAATCCCTTCAGAATCTTATCCCAACTAAAAGCACCACTTAGCAGTATCAATATCTCTTTTAGCATACTGAGGCAACATGTTTTTCCTCTCTTTTAATTCTTGATGTAATGGCAAGGCAGCAGTTGTATTTAGTAATAGTGCTACGGATGTTTTATTTGGTAATGAAATTTAGTTTGCAATTTGAATGTCGTTGCCTATGGACTTATGAAATTTGACTAAATGATGTTGAATTTGGACAATTTGTGTACATGTTTTAGCAACATTCACTTAAAGCACATAATGACCAAACTTTGGCATTACCACTTTGGTGACATGAATGTAACACAAAGGCTAAACAAGAATGGGCATTGTTGAATGATGACATCAAACCTTGAGCTTTGAAGTTGAAGCCTTGAATTTAAAAAAAAAAGGTCTTGAAACATACTTGGATGACCTTGAATAAGATGACTTGGAATGAATGAATGGTATCAAATGAATGCACTTTTAAACTTGAATAATGGATGATGAGTACGACTTTGAAAAAGCTGAACAATGTTCCTGACAGTTGAAATTGAATCCATCTGAAATTGCAATCGAGTAATCCATACAACACTTTGCACATTTAAGATTTTAAATGAATACTTGCAAAACCATGAGGTATGCCTTGATCACGAAGAAATCTCAAATACACCTTTGTGTCATGTTCGACCAATGAAACTCATTTTCAATTGAATTTCGAATTCAAGAAGCCCGGCAAATGCCATTTGCAAGATTGAAGAGATACTTATTCATATCTTAAGTAATAAGAAACATCTTGACTTAATGAAAACTCCAACCAATCCTTAATCCTATAACAAGTAACATCACCAGAAATAAGTCCTTGACTAAATCCTCTGAACTTCTTGAAAGGAATATTTGGAGGTACAGTGATTAGGATAAACTCTAATTGATGATGAACCCACAATGGAGAGAGAGTAATGCTCAATATAGCCTTAAAGTGAGATCTTAATCCAATAAAACTCCCTGGAATAACCACTACCAAGAACGAAATAAAGAGAACTCCTGATTCTCTGACTTAGTTAAACCCTAATGCGTATATTCTTCAAAAAAACATTCTGATGAAGAAAACTTTGTATCTTGAAGATTCTTTCCAAGAAAATATTTATGATGCTTTTGGATCCAAGTCCCTAGTTTTATACCAAGAGTGATGAGAGCACCAATTGAATCAGCTTGAAGAATGTAACGACCTTAGTCCATAGAGAACAACCCTAATGCCAAACTCTTTGATCCTGTAACCATGGGAACAATGCTATGTGTGAGATGTATAAAGTATGATAAGGCATCTTAGGGGAAAAAATTGGGGTATTACAGCTTCCCTTATTTAAGTGTCTTCATTCCGGAGATACGAAGGTTAAAATCTTCGTTTCGACGCGATTGAAGATACTTAAATACAAAACAAGCCCTATTTTTTTCCCTAAGATGCCATGTAATGCTTATGACCATGCATATAAACTTAACATAGACGAACAAGACACCACTGGAGAATTGAAAATAAAATCAACAGACTTAACAAAGAGAAGTCAAACTAGGAAAATAAACCTCTAGGGAACAACACAACTCTGGGAACAAACATCTGAATCTATTGGAGACAAATTGGCTCTGCTGGGGAACAGAAAACTCAACTTTACTGGGGTAAGATCCAGAGAGGAGACAAAATAACATAAACTCAAAAACTGAGGGGAAAAGTAATGGATGACAACAATTAACCGATAACTGTGAACTATCCACTCATAGAGGAGATAGCAAAAAGAAAGTAACATCAACGCAGGGGATCGGCAACCGCTAACCAGAAAAGCGAAAACAGGAACCATGAAGAGAATACTGGCTCAGAGACGACAATAATCGTCAACACCTAGATTAGTAAGTGAATGCTCGGTATCAGTGCTTACGCCTGGGACAATACTGACTTTTATTGAAGGTAAAGAAATAGAAGATACACCAACGTTTACTGAAGGTGAAATTTATGTTAACAATAATGAGTTTCCTAAAATTCTGGCGTTCTACCTAGAACGAGTAAAAATACAAGTTATCTCAAATAAAGAGACTACCACTTGTAAAGATTTCACAACAAAATTCTCTTGTGAAACTTCCTCGAAGAGACTACCATTTGATGGAGAATCAGATAGACCTCCCCTTGATCCTGACTATAAGTCACGAACTGGTCTCAGTTTCTTCTTTAACCAAGATGTTTCACCTGGAAAGGGTAACAATATTGTTGTAAGAATCTTTTAACGAACTATCTTTATCATTGAAGTACAACCAAACTCAACAACGAACTATCTCCCATAATGACGAGACTACCATTCATTGGAGTAACAAATTTTCATCAACGAACTATCTCCCATAATGACGAGACTACCATTCATCGGAATATAAATCTCAACAACAAACTACCTCCCATAATGACGAGGCTACCATTCATTGGAGTATCAAAGAACTATCTCCCATAATGATGATATTACCATTCATCGGAATATAAATCTCAACAACGAACTACCTCCCATAATGACGAGGCTACCATTCATTGGAGTATCAATGATCTATCTCCCATAATGATGAGACTACCATTCATCGGAATATAAATCTCAATAAAGAACTACCTCCCATAATGAAGAGGCTACCATTCATCGGATAAAACATCTTCTTGTGTTAACAGACTTACTGGGAAGAACAGGTTGCTCAAATAAAGAGAACTGTCGCTTACTGTTTAAGAAGGAGTTATAATAAGACTTGCAGGAAATGAAGCTTGATTTCCTGGGGAAATTATAACACATTCTTGTTGAGGAGAAAAATTTCTTTGCATGCAAAATAAATGCACATTCTCAAATCAAGGCTCGAAGCCTACAAAAATCAGAATAATAATGTTGTCGGGGACTACAGACTCAAACCAGAAATAAACTGGAATGAAATAATCAACCAGGTCAGCACCCGATGAGAAATAAACTCAAAAGGGGATCACACTCCATCAAGATAATGAACTGAATAGGAAGGTTGAAGCAAAATTCTTCCACGAGGGATAACTCGATGGGGAAATTGAAAGGATATACACTTTTTGTTTAACATTGACAACTCTATTAGAGAGAGAGTAACATAACTTTGCAAAGAGGATAATATGCTGACAAAGCATCAATGAATGCAAATGAGTGATGAATTTTAAATTCATCTATGCGTGATGTGTATGAATGTATGGATGTTATTGTGTGTATGCTGACAAAAGAACCATAATACACTGGGGATAACCAGACATATCTAACTTGGATGAAGACAACACTCGACCAAGTCACATGCAGAATAAAGATTAGGTTCCATGAGAGGGTAAGCATCAACAGAGGAAACAAAGTCATATTTCACGGCTTAACTTCAATGGGAAAAACATGGCTTGAAAACAATCAAAGAACCACCCGACTAGCAACAAGTAAAGTTACGGGAATATCATAAACTCTTCTATGTTTCACCGGGGAATACCAATACGGACTTTGATGAGGGAAGAGAAAACTTCATCGTCTAGACTTCACTGGAGATTCCAAAACTAACTTCACTAGGGGAAGATGAAAACCACGTCGTCGAGACTTCAACTGGGGAAGTCAATACAGACTTTACCGGGGAAGATGCAAAACTACATCGTTGATACGTCAACTCGAGATTTTTATGCTAACTTCAATGGGAAAAAGAAGCCACACACACCAAAGAGAGCCTAGATACAGTCTTCAATATCAGGCGTGATATTTGTGAAAAATTATCTGGAGAGAGATCATGAAATTCCATGGGGTAACAGCTTCAGAGGGAAGCATCATCCTCGACTCATCCGGAATATTTAAGAAGTCGACAACACAGTAATAGGTCAGCTCATGTGGATTTTAAATCAAACTCAGCGCATAGCGAGAGAAAACCCAAGGAGTAGATGCTTATCTCAAAACTTCTTAGAAGGTATATTGCCCTTATCTGGTTGTTTAGAAGCACACTACAACAACAACATCATAACTGGATGGCGTATTATCCTGCTAAAGATTCTACATTACTTCTCAAAACGAAGGGAGAAAGAGTTCAATAACTAAGCATATGCTTTTTAACTTTGAAACCTCTGCTTGATCACCTTTTGACCACGGAAGGAAATTACACTCAGTGGGAGAAATCTGAATCAGGATCTGAATGGAGAGGATGGGATTACAAATCCACCATCAAATAATAACTTGAAGAAAATATGAACGAAGGCTTAACTGGGGAAGAAAATGGGATTGTAAACCCACTACCACACCATAACCTGGACGACACCCACTAGCTGGTCAGTTACTGTAGAGGGAATCATGCACCTATCTACCATGCAGATCATCAGAAATAATATTTCTTGTGGAAAATCTTTGGCTCGTGGAAGAACCTAGTAACTGTCTAAAAAAATCTGGAAATGTCCTTGGAAACAAATTTGGTGTCCCAAGTTTACCGTACTGGTCGAGATATTTTTTCACGACTTGCCCTTGGCTGTCTGCTTTTAGGATAATCTGCTTGACCAAAAAGTTCCTAGAGATTCGTCGAATCTCGAGGTAACTGCCCTAGATTAGCTGAATGTTGCATCTTTTTTACTCGACAACTTCCTCTTATCTACATGCCCTTTACTGATACTCAAATGTAAGCTTCTTTTATATAAATCAATGGTTTTACAAGCAGAACAATATTTATTCTAAGAATGATGATTCTAATGCAACAGTTATGTAAGTCTTGAAGATTTTATTGAAGATATTTCGCAAAACCTTATGAATGAATCACTAGCCAGGACGCAAAATTGATATTTTTTTTATTTTTATCAAAGATAACAAAAGCATATGATACCAACACAAAAATTTTAGCAAAATTCATGAGAGCCAGGAAATGCTATCTCGTTGAAGTACGCTTTCAAAGTAAACCTTGTTTTTATTAGGATTTTTGAGGGTTGTAACGTGGCCTGGTTCACGGTTTTAGAAAAAACGGATTTTAAGGCTCAAAGTTATTTGGTGCCCACCCCCTTCATGATGTTCTCCAGTCCTAAGTTCAGTTAACTCGATCTAAACATTCATCTCTCAAAAGAAATTTCGAGACAGTTGAGGAACCAACCAAGGTTTTCTTTGGATACGACAATCACTTATTTCTTAATTTTATTGTCTAATCACGCAACATATTTCCTTGCTAAGGATATCCATTTTGCAATCCTTTTTCACCTTTCAGGCTTTCCATCATTTTCCCTAACTTTTGCCTGGACAAATTCTTTTTGAATTTGACTATGAAGCCCAGCGGGATGCCCTGACTTTTGCCTAAGCGAGCTTTTTCCAAGTTTCGACTTAGCGGGGATTTTTGTATTTTTCTTTAATCACTTCTTATTCATTTCATTTTTCATTTATTTCTATATTACCTTTTCTTTCTTTTTGAACATGTCGCGTGATGTTGAGTCATTTTCCACTTGTTGGAAGAATTGTGACTGCCCTATTTCTTAGAAGATGAGGGATAACCATTGTTGTATTATCATCTCCTGACTTTATGATGTGCGAGAGATACTCATTGGGGTATCATCAATTGACGCCCAATCTTGATAAGTGAAGGTTAGCCATTACAATTTTGGGTTTCATCAACCTTTTGAAGGATAACCATTGTTGTATCCTTAGATGCGCATTTCTGATGAGTTCCAAATGCTCGATTAAATTAACTGAACACTACCCTGCCCCAGGTTAAAAATGAGGGTTTTTTCTGAATAGAAAAGAAAATCCTGCTTCAAGGCTGAAAGAGGTTAACGAGGGTTTCACTCCCTTATATCTCCGGTGTTTGGGAATTTGAAACAATGCATATACATCATCAACAGGGTTTTATTCAAAAGCATACAACCAGAAATTTTGCATTTTGAATTCATCATCCTCTCTCCAATCTATGCTTAGGCAAGAGCATGGATAACAAGTTGGTATCATAATGCAAAAAGCAATTGAAAATTTAAAATAAATACGAGTGAAACAAATGGATTTGTTCAAGACAAACATATTCATTGTATTAAGATAACCTTTCAAATGTGAACAAGTTCTTACATGAAAACAGTACAACGATTATCAAGAAGAATTACAAATGAGAAATCAGTAAAATTGCTAGTAAATTGAGAAAGCTAATCATCCTTAAAATCCAGGGCATTCTTCAATCACGTTTATTCTTCGGCAAAGACTTGGCTTGAACTTCGAGACAAATATCTTTAGGTGACAAGATGCCACTTCTGACCAATTTTTGGACTTCAGCTTTTAATGGATAACATTGTTCAATACTATGTCCGGGGGCTCCACAAGTCAAATCAGATTTGTAGTACCAAGGTATCTTCTAAGGAATCTTCGGTGGAGGTCGAGTCTGAACCAAATTTCTCTGCATTAGGATAGTGTTGTACCCCAAAATTTGCCCTCTAATTTCTCAAGGATTTTCTCACAAGATCTTCTACGACGTCAAGTTTGCAGCACTGATGCATCAATTTAGGCTTGAAATTGGCACAAGGGCAAAATGGTCATATGCATACTGAAAAGTCAAACTTTGATTTTTTTTGGTCAACATTACATTTCAAAGATCAAATTTCATCAAGACATTCAAGAATATCAAGCTTGATCATCAAGAAGTTGAGAAAGTCAAAAGTCAACTTGAAAAGTCAAGATTTCCAAGACTTAGAAATTTTCTAAGTGTTTTTATACATGATAATTTCATCACTTCATGCCATTCTTTCACCAAGATGCAAGACAGTTCAAGGGAAACTTTCAACATGAAAGTTGTAGATCTCCATGATATCTACAACATTGCTTTACACAACTTCTCCTAGAAGTGCTTGGATTTTGAGTTATAAGTTCATGAAGTCTTGACATTTTCATTTAAACACTTAGAGAAATTTTTAGCAGTTTTGGTTAGGTTTTTATCCCAACTTCTTGGCCATTTTTCATCAAGTTCCAGTTTGATTTAACAAAAGTGGCCAAAATGAAAGTTATGGAGGGTGTTTCAAGCTTTCCAAAACATCCAAGAGCATGAATGTATCATATTTAAGCTAGGAGATACAAGGATCTGAAGTTGGACATTCATTCTTGATTTACAAGGCAGATTTGTGATGAACACTTGACTAAAATTCCAACCAAAGCTACAAGATCTCTCTTTTCAGGCTATGTTCTCTCCAAATCTATGCATAATCAAGCAATTACACAAACCTTAAGTGTATTACACAGGAATTTGAAGTTTTGTCCAAGTCTTGATACCCTTTATGGTTAGAAATGCAAAAAGCAACATTTCCATTTGAATAAAGCTTCACTTTTCCAACCACTCTCTTCTTTCAAAGCTTAAAATTTGTTCCAAAGAGGATAGAAAGATCTCTCAACAGCAAAAGCAATCTACAAGACCTACAAAGCATGGCTAAAGTTCCTTAATTCACTCCTTTTTTCATCATGAAGCAGCTTGTCTTTATGAATTTGAAAAAAGGCATAACATGTGATTTTCAAAAAGTCTGAGTTTCTCAAGTTTCAAACCTTCTCTATAAATAGAGAGGCCAGTTGCAAGAGAGGGGGGGTTTTTGGAAAGGTTAGAAAAAATAGAGAGAGAGAGAGAGAGAGAACAAGGAGAAAATCCAGAAGTTATATTGGTAAACCCTCAAAAATATCATATTCACAAAAGCCATAACAGTCCATAAAACTTCCACTCTTGGGTTTTAAAGTCAAAACCTTTGAACCTCTTATACCTTGCAAGTTTTTCCCAACCATCCAAACATTTCATACCATACAGAGGTTGTTTAGTAACCTTCAACAAAAAGGAAAGTCTAGCAGCTGGTTGGAGCTTCCTTAAGGTTCATACAACATCTTGAAGGATATTTCGTTTCAAAACCTAAAGTGCAGTCTTAAGGTAAGTCATCTTTACCTTGCCTTTTCCATAACATCAACTTTTCTGTTTATAGGATGTAGCAATCACTGTTTTGAAGTTAATCATTTATTTGTTGCTCATGTTATTCATTCATATGTTAAAAACTAACCGATGTATGAAAAGAATGGTGTTTAAGGCAGAAAAATGCAGGATGTATCGACACATATCCACATGTGTCGACCCATCTTAGTGAAAATACAGGGTATGAGTCGACACATGACCCTCATGCATCGACCCATACTGATTTTAGGTCATAAAACAGAAACTGGAAAGGACTATGAGTCGACACATACGCATTTCGCGTTGATGCAAAAAGGTGTATGAGTCGACACATCCCATTATGTGTTGACACATACTGAACAAATTTCACTTAACAGAAGCTGGAAAAGCCTATGAGTCGATACATACGCGTTCCGTGTCGATACAAGAAGATGCATGAGTAGACACATCCCATTATGTGTCGACCCATACTGAACTGATTTGGTTTTACAGGAGCAGGAGAAGCTATGTGTCGATACATAGCAGCATCAGTCGACACATAGCAGTTCAAAAGTGCATTTTCTTTTATTCTACACTGTTTTCACATTCTTTTCATTATCATTTGATATGGTTGTAATATTTTAGTTTCTACTTCATCCCCATTTGTTAAATTATATCCCCATCCCCCTAAAGTGATGTAATAGCTTAGATTTTACTTTCCGCCTTTTACTTGCTTTACATATATTGCTAGTAAATAAGTGTGTCTGGCAAGATAAAAACAACACAGTAGGCCACCCTAATCAAAGACTTAATGCATGCAAATCAAACACATTATTCACACATGCACCTCTAGGGTAATCTCACTTGTTGCCTATCGGAAAATAGTCATGTCCCTCGAGCATGGGCGTTTTAGCAAAGACCCTCGATAAAAAGATCCTAGTCCCTAAAACAACATTGCTAAAACGTCCCATATGTTGCCTTCTATGACTATACAAACATCCCAATGCCCGTCCCTTTACATCCAACGATGGGGCTTCTTACCAAATCAATGGTAAGATAGCCACATCTAAAGGAGGAGGAAAAGCACATTTAAGACCTTTCGAGTAGGTAGATTCTCTCTTAGTTACTCGCTTGCTCACAACAAAAAATTTTTTATACACCCACACTCTCATCTTTGAACTATTTTCTAAACAAACACTTTGTAGGCGTTCTTATAGAAACAAGAACCATTACGAAGTTCCATTTTCAAAATACTTTCAAAAACACATCTCACAAACACACTTTTGAACTATTTTCTAAACAAACACTTTGTAGGCGTTCTCATAGAAACGAGAACCATTACGAAGTTCCATTTTCAAAATACTTTCAAAAATCACCACAAGCACACATTCAAACAAAAGCAAGTGATCTAGCAAGTAATTAAGAGCCCATGGAAAACCATGGATGAAAAGGGTGCTAATACCTTCCCTTTTCATAATCTACCCCCAAACTCAAAAACATCTCTAAAGGTCTTTCCTGTGCTTTTTCACCTTTCCTTTTTGGATAAAAGAAAAGTCGGTGGAGACTCTTGCTAAACCACGACATTTGCGATAAAATGCAAAACCTTCAAGTCAGTTCTCCCACCGTATCACAGAACTGGCGATTCTGCTGGGGATTTCTTAAAGTGGGGTTACCTTAGGGTTAGATCACATTTACTTGCTTACGTTGTTTGATTTTCATGCTTTACATTATGGTTCTCTGTTTGGGCTTGCGTTAATCCTACACCCGGATTTGGGGACACCTTTTAGGTAAGTTGCAATAGACTGTGAGGGAACTGTGTGGGGTATACTGACATGGTTGAACTAGTAGCTACGTTGATGTGGCACTTTGGTTGGTACTGGTAACCCTTGAGTTGAATCAAGGAGAGTACGGGGCCGCCGCGTGGTGTCGTGAAGCATCAAATGACCTTAGAATCTTACTTGACCAACTTGGCCATTAGGACATAGTGAGATGACCGGTTTTGGTGTAGAGCTGAAAATTGGTTGATACTCGATGCTACACTCATTGAGACTTAACCCCTGAGTTTTATTCGGTTGCGAGTCAATCGCTTATTAACGAAGCTTGTGGGAAAGGTCAGTGATATTGAGATACCTTAGAACCCGGTTAATATTAACTAGGACAGGTTGAGCCAACTAAACTTCAAGAGGGTACTTACCTACAAACTCCATGCAAGCCTAAACCTAAGGACTTGTCTGCTTTGTGTGAATATGATTACTTGTATATAAACTTGCTTACTTCGCACACTTGTGCATAACATCATAACATCATATCATAGAATTTTCAATAACCATTTCAAGGATCTCGAGGGTCTTTGATGCAGGTTCACGATGAACCAGATGTCTATCAAGGGGCAAGAGGATTTATTTTCCTATAACCAAACTCCGTCAAAGATCAAGTACAACAACTTGAGTCAAGGGCTATGACCCACTTGACATGGTGAGCTTAATTCTTGTGGAAGGACATCCACT
The DNA here is from genome assembly GCA_948472305.1 of Vicia faba. NCBI lineage: Eukaryota > Viridiplantae > Streptophyta > Magnoliopsida > Fabales > Fabaceae > Vicia > Vicia faba. The sequence goes on along the minus strand of OX451739.1, from coordinate 223,535,422 downwards.
GATACAAAGTTCTCCAATCAAAGATGTTGATCAAAATTCAATCTCTAACTTTTTCTTGTGTTTACCCGCGAGATCCTTGAAAACATGCATCCCCATATCATGCATCATATCATGACAGGTTTCTCCCATACAGGTCTCCTTATCTTCCTACTGTTTATTTCAGTAGAGATGGATCTAGATCAGACTATCAAGGACATGCAGGCTTAAAATGCTCAACTTCAATAGATGTTCTTGAACCTATCCAAGGGGCAAGAAGAGGTGAAAGCTCTCCTCACTAGGGGAACGACCATGGGGAATCCTGACGACAACAAAAATGACCAGTTAGAACGGCTACAAACCGAGATAGCCATAATGAAGGTCCAAATGATGGGATAACTGGTGGGCCAGATGGCTCTTATCCAAAATTTGGCACAAGGACAAGAAGAACTGAGGGTCCTTATTAACAAGCTTCGTCGGGATGGATGTAACCAAATGGGGAAAACATCTAGGATTGGGGATCAAATCATCATTCAGCCTCCCTTGAGACAAGAAGCCGAAAGTGCACCTTTCCTATTTGATTCCGCGTCACGAGCCGAACAACAACCTCGCCAATAACAACAGGGTAATCGGCGTAAGCGGAACACAGCTGAAAGACACTTTACCAAAATCAACATGTCATTGTCTCAAGCACTGCAACACATGTTGGAGGCCAAGCTGGTTACATTGAAAGACCCCCCTCAGAATCCCAACACAGCCTCTCCGAAGTACAATCCAAATGCAAGATGTGTGTACCACTCCAAAACTCCTGGACATGACACCAATAGCTGTTGGACATTAAGAAATAAAATTTAAGATCTGATTGTGGAAGGAACGCTGGAGTTCACACAAGATGGCCAGACTGAATTCTTCTGCCAAAGGCATTTCACCCAAATCAACATGCCATTGTCATAAGTATTATAACACATGTTAAGGATGAATCTGATTACGGTGATAAACCCTCATCCGAGCCCGAAGACTTCCTCTCCTAACTACAATCCGGAGGCAAGGCGTGCCTATCATTCTGATAGCCCTAGGCATGATACAAATGATTGTTGGGCGTTGAAGTATAAGATTCAAAACCTGATCGACGAAGGAATGTTGGAGTTCACACAAGATGGTCATACTGAGTTCTTCTGTCATCCTTCAAAAGCTCACCACCTAAAGTGACAAGTTCAGACAAAGAGGCTTCCATTCATTTGAATTTTCAATTGTAATTTCTTTTGTTATTCAAACAATTATCTATTAACGTCAAACTTTGTTTCATTAATGCATTGCATATGTTTGTCTTGATTTGATCCACTCATTTTCATTACATATAAACTGTGTTTTTTACTCTCTTGATGACATTTAACTCTTGCTAAAAGTTACAAGCCTTTAGAGGGAGGATGACAAAAACAATGCCATAATCTCATACAGTATGCTTTTGGACAGACCTTGCTGACGATGTACATGCGTTATTTCAAAACCTAAACACTGGAGTTATAAGGAAGATAATCCCTAGTCAACCCCTTCGAGCCAAAAAAGTAGAAGTTTTATGTTTTAACACAAATTGAAACCTTTAATCAAAACCCGGGGCAGGGTAGTCTCTCAGTTAATTTAAACGCGCATTAAGCCGCAAACTCTCATTTTGTAATACAACGAATGACGTCAAGAAACATTCCTCTGGATCAAAAACCAGTGATGGTTCCCTATCACATAGGCAGTCATTATCTCTCAAAAAGAAAAGCCCACTAAGTCAAAACCTACAAAGAAAACTTAAGAAAACTGGGGCATCCCGCTGACTGTAATCTCAAAATAGGAACAGTCAGGCAAAAATTAGGAATAACAAATCAAAAATAAAGAGGTCACTACAAATCCTCAACAACATGAAAAAAATGTTACAAAAATGACTGCCTTCCAACAAACTTAACTTGTCTGAACCATAACTAAAATGTCATTCCATACTCAATTGGAGTTCAAAACACACAATTAACTGAGTTTAAGACTGAAGCACATCATGAAGAATGGGTGGGTACAAATACACTTTGAGCCTTTATCCTTTGTTTCTTAAACCGTGAACCAAGCCACACTACAACCCTTCAAAAGTCCTAATTGAAGCATGGGTTAGTTCGAAAGCATATTGTTACAAAAGGTATCTTGACTCCTGTAAGGCTTTGCTCTAAATCCTGAGATTGAATTTTCTTACAAAATTCCTTTACTTTCAGAAACACATTTTTCAAAATTTCAAGACAAGCATAAACTTTGCATTATTTGAATATCACTGTTTGCATATGGCTATTTGTTTGAACAACAAAGAAATTCACACAACGAATATCCAGTGAACGAAAGCTCTCTCAGTGAACAAAATCACTTCAAGCGGGATGACACTTCCAACGACAAATCTCCTATCAACAAGGGGACATGACATGTCACTATCCAGCACACCTGGGGCAGTCCAATCAAGATTTCAAGAAATCTCTCAAAGTACAGAGTAACCAGGGGCAAATCTCCATCTGCGTCACTTGGGGCATTAAACGTCAAATCTCAGCAAAGGGTTACATACAGTCAAACATTTCTAGGCAGTTCCAGAAGCACTTGCTACTAGGGATAATGACAAATCTCCCCAAGAATCCTTCTCACAGGATGATTCCCCATCCAAAGTTTAATCTCTGAAAACCTTTCCCCTGCTGAGACAACTTCAAGAATCCTCGAAGACTTTCCCCCAACGAAGTCGTCACCTCTCAAGCAAACCGACAACAGGGTTTATTTCTCCAACAAACGACAGGACTCCCCAGCTTGAGGTAGCCTTTCCAATTACTACAAATAAAAGGACAATAACTCCTCTTCCTAAGTAGACTACTCTACCATCCCCAACAAGTTACTGTGAAACCTGGACCCGACCAGATATCAGTTCAACTTCGACTCCCCAGTAGAGAAACAAACGACTAAGACTCCTAAACTATTTTCCCAAGCAGGAATAAACATACTCCCCATAGAGTTTTCAATATCCCCCAGCGGAGTTCTCCTCAAACAACAAAACAGGAATCCCCAGTGGAAACATTTTAAGCAATGTTTGAAGACACACATACTCTTCAACAGCGGTCCAGGATTTAACGACTCCCAAACATTTGTCGAGGATTTATTTTCCCAGACAAAAATACATTCATTAAACATTTCACATTTCATACATCCTATTCACATACATGATTAGTGCATACGACACCATCTCATTTATTTTGAGAACATCATGACATCACGCATTTCATACATCATGACATTGCATACAACTAACGTTCTACCTTTTTAAGGAAAGATCGATCAACAGATGGTTACCATCAACCTTTTCAAGTCCCAGATTAATACCTATAACAAGCCAGTAAAACTATCTACATGAAGAGATTGAAGATTAATAGTTGTAGCAAGCCAGGAAAACTATCTTTCTTTCTCAGTTCAAAGATTAATACCTGAAACCAGACAGGACAAATATCTACTCGACTAGCTCAAACAATTCAATATCCTGATATTCATTCAGATTCAGCTTTCAGATACAGTTCAGATACGCACCAGATACGGATGCCATCCTGATACTCATTCAGATTCAGCTTTCAGATACAGTTCAGATACGCACCAGATACGGATGTCATCCTGATATTCATTCAGATTCAGCTTTCAGATACAGTTCAGATACACACCAGATACGGATGCCATCCTGATACTCATTCAAAGACAGCTTTCAGATACAGTTTAGATACGCACCAGATACGGATGCCATCCTGATACTCATTCAGATTCAGCTTTTAGATACAGTTCAGATATGCACCAGATACAGATGCCATCCTGATACGCATTCAAAGACAGCTTTCAGATAAAATTCAGATACGCACCAGATACGGATGCCATCCTGATACTCATTCAGATTCAGCTTTCAGATACAGTTCAGATACGCACCAAATACGGACGCCATTCTGATACTCATTCTTTCAACTTACAAATTACAATTCAACAAGAAATCACTTTTGGATGGAATCTATAAGCCCAACTCCAAAAACTATCCATTACCTCTCCAAATGGCATCTTTAAGGCCATTCCTCCTATTATCGCATTGCTGAGTGCAAATTTCTGGGCACTTTAGTGTCCAATCATCTTCCACCTTCGAGTCACGAATGGCAAAACTCGCCAATCTAACTCTTCAGGTTTAAGAAGATTGAACAGGGGCAATTGTTGTACCCCAAAATTTTCCCTCTCATTTCTCAAGGATTTTCTCACAAGATCTTCTACGACGTCAAGTTTGCAGCACTGATGCATCAATTTAGGCTTAAAATTGGCACAAGGGCAAAATGGTCAATTGCATACTGAAAAGTCAAAATTTGATTTTTTTGGTCAACATTACATTTCAAAGATCAAATTTCATTAAGACATTCAAGAATATCAAGCTTGATCATCAAGAAGTTGAGAAAGTCAAAAGTCAACTTGAAAAGTCAAGATTTCCAAGACATAGAAATTTTCTAAGTGTTTTTATACATGATAATTCCATCACTTCATGCCATTCTTTCACCAAGATGCAAGACAGTTCAAGGGAAACTTTCAACATGAAAGTTGTAGATCTCCATGATATCTACAACATTGCTTTACAAAACTTCTCCTAGAAGTGCTTCGATTTTGAGTTATAAGTTTATGAAGTCATGACATTTTCATTTAAACACTTAGAGAAATTTTTAGCAGTTTTGGTTAGGTTTTTATCCCAACTTCTTGCCCATTTTTCATCAAGTTCCAGTTTGATTTAATAAAAGTGGCCAACATGAAAGTTATAGAGGGTGTTTCAAGCTTTCCAAAACATCCAAGAGCATGAATGTATCGTATTTGAGCTAGGAGATACAAGGATCTGAAGTTGGACATTCATTCTTGAGTTACAAGGAAGATTTGTGATGAACACTTGACTAAATTTCCAACCAAAGCTACAAGATCTCTCTTTTCAGGCTATGTTCTCTCCAAATCTATGCATAATCAAGAAATTACACAAACCCTAAGTGTATTACACAGGCATTTGAATTTTTGTCCAAGTCTTGATACCATTTATGGTTAGAAATGCAAAAAGCAACATTTCCATTTGCATAAAGCTTCACTTTTCCAACCACTCTCTTCTTTTAAAGCTTGAAATATGTTCCAGAGAGGACAGAAAGATCTCTCAACAGCAGAAGCAATCTACAAGACCTGCAAAGCATGGCTAAAGTTCCTTAATTCACTCCTTTTTTCATCATGAAGCAACTTGTATTTATGAATTTGAAAAAAGGCATAACATGTGGTTTTTAAAAAGTCTGAGTTTCTCAAGTCTCAAACCTTCTCTATAAATAGAGAGGCCAGTTGCAAGAGAGGGTTTTTTTTTGGAAAGGTTAGAAAAAATAGAGAGAGAGAACAAGGATAAAAACCAGAAGTTATATTGGTAAACCCTCAAAAATCTCATATTCACAAAAGCCATAACAGTCCACAAAACTTCCACTCTTGGGTTTTAAAGTCAAAACCTTTGAACCTCTCATACCTTGCATGTTCTGCCCGACCATCTAAACATTTCATACCATACAGAGGTTGTTTAGTAACCTTCAACAAAAAGGAAAGTCTAGCAGCTGGTTGGAGCTTCCTTAAGGTTCATACAACATCTTGAAGGATATTTGGTTTCAAAACCTAAAGTGCAGTATTAAGGTAAGTCATCTTTACCTTGCCTTTTCCATAACATCAACTTTTCTGTTTATAGGATGTAGCAATCACTGTTTTAAAGTTAATCATTTATTTGTTGTTCATGTTATTCATTCATATGTTAAAAACTAACTCATGTATGCAAATAATGGTGTTTAAGGAAGAAAAATGCAGGATGTATCGACACATATCCATATGTGTCAACCCATCTTAGTGAAAATACAGGGTATGAGTCGACACATGACCCTCATGCATCGACCCATACTGAGTCCAGGTCACAAAATAGAAACTGGAAAGGACTATGAGTCAACACATATGCATTTGGCTTTGATGCAAAAAGGTGTATGAGTCGACACATCCTATTATGTGTCGACACATACTGAACAGATTTCACTTAACAGAAGTTGGAAAAGCCTATGAGTCGATACATACGCGTTTCGCATCGATACAAGAAGATGCATGAGTCGACACATCCCATTATGTGTCGACCCATACTGAACTGATTTGGTTTTACAGGAGCAGGAGAAGCTATGTGTCGTTGCATAGCAGCATGGGTCGACACATAGCAGTTCAAAAGTGCATTTTTCTTTTATTCTACACTCTTTTCATATTCTTTTCATTATCATTCGATATGGTTGTAATATTTTAGTTTCTACTTCATACCCATTTGTTAAATTATATCCTCATCCCCCTAAAGTGATGTAATAGCTTAGATTTCACTTTCCGCCTTTTACTTGCTTTTCATATATTGCTAGTAAATAAGTGTGTATGGTAAGATAAAAACAACAAAATAGGCCACCCTAATCAAAGATTAATGCATGAAAATCAAACACATTATTCACACATGCACCTCTAGGGTAATCTCACTTGTTGCATATCGGAAAATAGTCATGTCCCTCGAGCATGGGCGTTTTAGCAAAGACCCTCGATAAAAAGATCGTAGTCCCTCGATGACTCTCGATGTTGCCTTCGATAAACGATCTAGTCCCTAAAACGACATTGCTAAAACGTCCCATATGTTGCCTCCTATGACTATACAAACGTCCCAACGCCCGTCCCTTTACATCCAACGATGGGGTTCTTACCAAATCAATGGTAAGATAGCCACATCTAAAGGAGGAGGAAAATCACATTTAAGACCTTTCAAGTAGGTAGATTCCCTCTTAGTTACTCGCTTGCTCACAACAAAAACATTTTTATACACCCACACTCTCATCTTTGAACTATTTTCTAAACAAACACTTTGTAGGCGTTCTTATAGAAACAAGAAACATTACAAAGTTCCATTTTCAAAATACTTTCAAAAACACATCTCACAAACACACTTTTGAACTATTTTCGAAACAAACACTTTGTAGGCGTTCTCATAGAAACGAGAACCATTACGAAGTTCCATTTTAAAAATACTTTCAAAAATCACCACAAGCACACATTCAAAAAAAAGCAAGTGATCTAGCAAGTAACTAAGAGCCCATGGAAAACCATGGATGAAAAGGGTGCTAATACCTTCCCTTTTCATAATCTACCCCCCGAACTCAAAAACATCTCTAAAGGTCTTTCCTGTGCTTTTTCACCTTTCCTTTTTGGATAAAAGAAAAGTCAGTGGGGAATCTTGCTAAACCGCGACATTTGCGATAAAATGCAAAACCTTCAAGTCAGTTCTCCCACCGTATCACAGATAGGAAACAACTCTATTTAGGTCATTGGAATTGGATCAAACTGGGCTTTCTCCTGATCAGAAAATTGTTAATTCTATTGACAAACTGGAGCAACAAGAGGTAAATTAAACACAAGAATGACAGAAGGAACATGTTGATTATGACGCTAATTATTATCAAACTTTTTCACACCACTAGTTGTTCCACTATCTTCAGATAAACATTCCTTTCAGACATTCTCTTCTAGAAGCAATCCCATATTCACTTCTTATGGGAAATCATTGGGTGTATTGACTATCACCTTCTCATGAAAGAATGATTTTAGAGTTTATGTGAAGACTTTTGCCATCTCTTCTTCCTTCCTAGAAAGATTGACTTGGGTGGCAACCAAAGATTTAACCAAAGCAGTTAGATATCCCATATCAGCAGCCCTCATAGTCATAGCTCTCATTTCCTCTTGTTGACGAGCCATATTTCAAATGATCTTCATCAACTGGTCAACTCGAGTATCCATCTTAATACCCATAGCCATAACATCTGCTTGAATTTTTTCCATCTGCCTCTTGGAAGTGCTTCGAGTATTATAACGATGAAAATTTGTGGTAGCAATCTCTGTAAAGAAACCCGAATCAAAGATAAGAAAACCTATCGTGACCACCTGTCATGATATGGTATGCATAGATGAATGGTTATGCATGAAGTGTTTTATCATTTCCAGGAGAATCCTGTGGTGTTTCATCAAGCATCAATAAATAATAGGATAGACAACAAGATAAAATGGAACAAAGGCAAAGTATCAGAGTAGAAACTGCTCATATCATAGAGTCGAACAAACATCCATACGGTAGTGATTTAGTACAAATAGATTCAATTATTAAAGAGGCCCCATCCAACAAGACTGGCGGTGACCTTGTCGATCGAAACAAGCATAAAAGGTGAGTATAGTAAAAATTTCTCTTTAAGATCAACTATTCAGCTAATCATCTTCAGAGAAAGGGTCTCCAGTCACAAAGCCCCTCTTCTTTACTAGCGCCAACAAACAATGATATTTGAGTTACCAATCCTCAGAACCTATATTTCCCACCTCGGCTTCTTCTGCTGGAATCTTGTCTTTATTTGCTACCTGGGCTTTGATTGTTGTCAACTCTTTCACAACTTGAGTCAAGCGAACATCTTTCTCTCATAACTTTTTCTTTAAAATCTTAACCTCCTCGCAGTTCTTAGCTTCCAATTCCTTTTTAGCCAATTGAAGATTTTATATCTCCTAATGACTAGCCTGTAGCTCTTCAAGCTGTCGACTGGCGGTATCAAAAACCTCGACCCTAAGTCTCTTCCACCGCACAAGCAAACCATGTTTTCTAGCAACTGGTGCTTCAGCTTAACCTTCTTCGTGAGCTTCTTCTTATCTTACAAAGCAAATGAAATATCCACATTCATTTCTTCCTGCCTAGCCTGGAGTTTGAGGTTTTCGGCCTTGACATTCTTAAAACGCATTACAGGCACAAACTCTAATCCTTCTGTGATAGGCTGAACAGGGAACGAATCAATGTGGAATAAAGAATTGTCCGCCTGAGCATCCATTAATGGGTCAAAATCAGGTTGAGGATATAGAAACCTCCCATTTTTATAAGGTAACCACACTTCCCTCACACGATCCTGAATCCAGCTCGTATAAGTATCATAAGCTATGCTTCCATTCTGGCTGAAAGAAAGTTTCCCTTTGCGGCGAATATGCCCCCATGCTATCTTCACCTTTACAAGCAACACTGCATTTTCCCCTTTACCGAAATAAATGGTATCCATCACCTCCCGCTCATCGGGTCTATCTAACATCGCGAATCCTAATTCACGGTGTGCCAGGATAGGGTTATAATTAATGCAGCCTCTAGTCCCCATAAGCGGGACATTAGGGAATTCTCCACACCCTATAATGATATCTTTCAAACCTATCACGCTTTTCCAAACAATATCATACAAGGTGAGTCCCATGATACACTGAGACCATAAAGACGAATCAGCATTATGAACAAAAGGCCCTTTTGTAGGCATATGCATCATCAACCATTTATAAAGCGCGATCACGCAACACATGACTTCCCCTTTTTTCCCATGTCGGGAATGGATGGTGTAATAAGTGTCGGCAAGTAGAGTTGGTACTGGGTTACCATTCATGAAGACACATAATGCGGATACATGAACCAACTTCTCGGACACTGGAAAGAGGACCAAACCATAAATCATTGCTGCCAGCAGTGCATTAAATGCGGTCCAATTCATATCCTTTGCAAAACCCTTGGCCTTTGACATCAATTAATTCAGAGGGAGACCGCTCGTGTCAATTTTGTTAATCCAGTTACTTTTAACTTCACCATGAGTCAAATAAAGAGCTCTGGCGATCTCCATATAGTTCGGAGTCTCTGGTACTCAGACAAAAGGTATACCGTTGGTCACCTTGATATCCATAATGTGTGCATATTATTCGATAGTTGGTGCCAATTGATAGTCTCGGAAAGTAAAACACGCAGTTGCGGATCATAGAAATGAAGAAGTGTTCTCACGGCCCACTCCTTAAGATCATCTATCACCAATGGCAGTAAGTTTCCATATTGTCCTCTGAAAACTTTTTCATTTGGTCCCTTCACAAGAGCTCCCACCTCTCGCAATCGGCCACCAAAGCATGGAAACTGATAAGCAGCAGTGTTTCTAAGAGGCTTTGAGCTTGTCTTCATGTTATTATCCATCTTTAATGCTAATGACAGACCTTAGAATAATCCTAGAAATGAAATGCAAATGCAGGTTAGGTAGTTATATATTTTTTTTTTTGCGTTTCTTTTATAAAATAAATATGCCCTGATGCAATTGCAATAAACATAAGATAAAAGTCTCCACAATACTGAATAGCTGCTGAACTAATAACAAAACCATTGTCATATGTAATAAGATCAAAGGTCCGGACCAATTCAGAATACCAAGGATCAAAGTCATCAGTATAATCAGAGTCACCAACTGAACATGTATAGTCACCATTTGTACCTGTAAAGGTTATTCCCTCCCCACTCACGGGTAAAGACTTGGTCATGGTAAGGTCAATGGTAACTCAGAATCGAGGGTACTCCTGAAAAACTATCACCATATCACCTACATGAAAATGATAGCCCCTCATTTGTACCTCATTTGAGCGTGGACGACATGGCGGCATAGTGAAACCTAAGTCAATTAGCCATTCATGTTCCACTCTATTCCTAGTGTTCCTGTGGTTGCCACTTGGCCTGGGTATTGGGCCTTTTACCTCATAGTAACTCCCACCCAACAAAGAAACAGGGAAACCAGCACAACAACAATATAACAAATAACAATAAAGATGCAATGCAAACATATTATCAAACATATACAAATGAATAATCCATAAAAGCATAATGATAAACACCCTAAGAAAAGAAAAACAGGAGCTAGCATTGACTCACGGGATGGACCAGCAATTGGTCGACATGACACTCCCCAGTGAAGTCACCATTTTTATGTAGCGGTAAAATCCATGAAGTCGCCACCGAGTATTTATTTATCCCATAAAAGGGAAAGTAAAATCATCGAATAAAAAACTAAAGGGGGAAATCAAGGTCTTGCGACCGAGAGATTGGGTAAGGGAGTCATTACGCGAGGGGAAGGTATTATCACCCCACACGTCTATAGTACTCTACGGGATCCACTCTCGTTATTCTAATCAAAGGGTATGTTCAATCTAATGCTTAAGAGTTATAAACTAAGAGGGAATGCATGCAAAGAAAACACGGGGAAAAGAAGGAAGTATTTACAATTTTTGCTCGGTTGAGCCCCGTGACCAGATGCCTACGTATCCTCTTTAAGGAATCAGAGCGCCGTAGTTCGGCTCACATATTTTGTTTGTTTTTATTTTTTAAATGAACAATGTTGCATTCGATAATTCCACCGCTGCTCGACCTTTGGAGACTTATGACCTGTAGTGGAAAGGAGCTAACATGCTCTTAGAAGATAAAAGCTGAATGGCGAAAAGAAATGGATTGGTTGGTATTTTTTACCATGAAAATAATTTTTTTGTATGCTTAGCATTTTTTATTCATTTGCCAAGAAAAAGCAGTTTTAAATGTGATTATGCAAAAATGGGAAGAAAACATCTAAGGGAGACTAACCTATCTCTAACCTAATGTTATCACACAATGAGGGATTCTATCTAAGTTAGCACGCCAAAGAAAGTCTAACAAACTATCCTATAGGGAACATACAATGAGAGCGAAGTCGTGATCTCAATTTCTAAATTGAGTGACTCATCGATCAACAAGAAATAAAGGAAAACGATAAAATCCTATAGGGAGCATGCACTGAGAGCAAAGTCGTGATCTCAATTTCTAAATTGAGTGACTCATCGATCAACAAGAAATGGAACAAACATAAGCACAACACATATAAGAAATGAAGTGCGGAATGCCTGCTACAGGTCTTTAAACAGCGACTTTGAGCGCACGCTCTTTATTTCCTACTTCTTATGATATCTAGAAAGTGATAAATGCGGAAGTATAACTTGGAAGCAGTATAATACCAAACGAACAATAAATTCCGCAAAAAGCGCAACAAAAGGAAATAGACTCGGAATACTTTGCACGAGCTGGAATCAACAAACAAACAATCAGATATTGAATATTCGGAAAATGTGTCGAAGCTTCATCGATGTGAAAATAAATCACGATTAAAATCTAAACACCTCCACTTACCAAATAATGAACCTGCATAAGACTCAACTCAACAAGCAAAGGTGATTCACAGGTTTCAAGTAATCGAACATTAGGAATTAATTTCCTATAAATCAAATGAGAAATCTAACAATTTTTATTGATTTTTGTAGTTTATTACACCAAAAAAAAGCAATCCTAAAATGTGTATTTTTTATTATTTTCTATTATATGTATTTTATTTATTATTTTTTGTTATGTAAAAAAAACAGAATTTAAAACTAAATAAAAAAACAAGGCATAAAAGAACAAGGAATTAGAAAGGGGCCAAGGGGTGTAGGTTCTGAATCAGAAGGTGAGATCAGCAATCCAGGCGCATAGGCCCGTCAGTTTGAATTAATAATGTTTTTTTTACCAAAAAATCTACTCACCAAAAAGAAAGGATACTGGGCTTATAGAGATTTACGCTTGGTCCGCTAACACAAACAACATCCAATTCAGTTCAATATATCATTATTTGACTTCATTAAGGAAAGAAATAATATGGAAAGAATCCAATGGGTATGTTGCGTTTGGCCAGTGATAGGGTTAACAAATGTGCCTCTTCAGCTCGCACGATCTTCTTCTTCATAGAGCCAAAACGTGCCGCTCGCAAATTGTGTTATCTCCGCTGTCGACTTCAATCTCCGTTCAGACGCGATGCTCCGATTTGCTTCGCTATCAACATCTCCGCCTAATTCACCACCGTGTCTCACTTATCCTCTTCAAATGGAGGAGCACACCTCCTTCTCTGATCAAAAGTCATCACGAATCTCCATTGAGACAGCACATCATATCAACACCACCGTGTCTGCCATCATCTCCCTCCTCTCAACTCATACTTCGCCAGAAATCGCTCCGTCGCGCCGGAGGCGGAGAAGCTTCGACAATTACCAAAAAAACCTACATCTCCCTCTTTGTCATCTTCCCTGAGTTCGATTCTAAACCCAGTTTTCGCCAATTTTTGTTCATCCATTTCAGATCTAAACAAAAAAAACTTGAAACCCTAGATTCCCAAAATAAATTTTAACGGAGAAATCAAAGAATTGAGGCTCGAAACCTCGGGACTTCGTATCAGCACATCTTATCCTACAAAGCGTTGTGAAGAAGTATAAGAAACGGCGAAGGAACAATGGTTGGAGGGCTTACCAACTGGAGAAGTGTGTGATGCTAGTTAACAATGTCAAAGAAGCGGAAAACCAGAGAATCCTCAGTGAGATATCAGGTAATAACCAGTGTCCACTGATTCTTCTTTTCTTCTTCTTCTTAATACTTTCTGCATACGTTCTTCTTCTGAAATTTCTTGTGATTTCAGATCTTTCTACTCTATATGTTCTTGCAGATGAAGAGTGAATCGTTAATGACGAAGATGCAGAACTCTTGACGAAGATGGTGATTCAAGGTTGAATCGACAGAGTTGCAGAGGGAAGGTTGAGAGAGTTTTTGAAGGTTGAAGCATTGATGCAAAGAAGATGGCAAAGGTGTAATAATGATGAAGGATGAAGCAGGTTGAAGATACAGAGGTCTAGAAATGGATGATGATCGAGGAGTGAAGTGTTGTGCATTCAGAGAGAGATCGAGAGAATCAAAGTCCCCCCAAATCATAGTTAGTTGAAGTTAGTTTTAACATTTCTGTTTTATGAAGTTGGTTGTTATTCTGTTAGCTTTTTCAAACTGTTAGCCATTTTGTTAGAAAATCTCCCCCTCTTCGTTCTGATTTCTGTTAGGCTCTTTCTGTTTTATTTCTATTATGAATGAAAGGCCCAAATTTATTCAGTCACGGATCCATTATGCTGTTTAGGAACTGCTGAGCTGTAACTTTTTGATTTCTGAGTGATTTCCCTTTTTTGTATTCAAATGGCTTCTTTTCTCATTTTATGACTTCAGATTGCAAGGCTAATCGTGCGAACTGGTTTTTCCTTTGAACTATTATATTAACCTGGTTTTCTTTTGATGAAATATTTCCAATACAATTTTTGTACAAATGTTTTTCTGTTTTGCGCGCTACAGCTTGCCTTCTCTGTTTTATTTATTTCAACCTTGATGTTATATTTTTTAGTTTGTTGATATAGCCACCGTAATCAAGTCCTACAAGCCTTTGCTTAGATACACAATCCAGACTTAGCATTCTACCGCAGCATGCGAGAAAGGGGCGAGCATAATCAAGTGTATGAAGACCAATTAAATCTGAATTCAACAATCCCTTTAGAATCTTATCCCAACTGAAAACACCACTTAGCAGTATCAATATCTCTTTTAGCCTGCCAAGGCTACATGTTTTTCCTCTCTATTAATTCTTGATGTAATGGCAAGGCAACAGTTGTATTTAGTAATAGTGCTACAGATGTTTTATTTGCTAATGAAATTTAGTTTGCAATTTGAATGTCGTTGCCTATGGACTTACGAAATTTGACTAAATGATGCTGAATTTGGACAATTTGTGTACATGTTTTAGCAACATTCACTTAAAGCACATAATGACCAAACTTTAGCATTACCACTTTGGTGACATGAATGTAACACAAAGGCTAAACAAGAATGGGCATTGTTGAATGATGACATGAAACCTTAAGCTTTGAAGTTGAAGCCTTGAATTTTTTTTAAAAAAAGGTCTTGAAACATACTTGGATGACCTTGAATAAGATGACTTGGAATGAATGAATGGTATCGAATGAATGCACTTTTGAACTTGAATAATGGATGATGAGTATGACTTTGAAAAAGCTGAACAATGTTCCTGACAGTTGAAATTGAATCCATCTGAACTTGCAATCGAGTAATCAATACAAAACTTTGCACATTTAAGATTTTAAATGAATACTTGCAAAACCATGAGGTATGCCTTGATCACGAAGAAATCTCAAATACACCTTTTATGTCATGTTCGACCAATGAAACTCATTTTCAATTGAATTTCAAATTCAAGAAGCCCGACAAATGCCATTTGCAAGATTGATGAGATACTTATTCATAGCTTAAGTAATAAGAAACATCTTGACTTAATGAAAACTCCTACCAATCCTTAATCCTATAACAAGTAACATCACCAGAAATAAGTCCTTGACTAAATCCTCTGAACTTCTTGAAAGAAATATTTGTAGGTACAATGATTAGGATAAACTCTAATTGATGATGAACCCATAATGGAGAGAGAGTAATGCTCAATATAGCCTTGAAGTGAGATCTCAATACAATAAACCTCCCTGGAAGAACAACTATCAAGAACGAAATAAAGAGAACTCCTGATTCTCTGACTGAGTTAAACCCTAATGCACATATTCTTCAAAAAACATTTTGATGAAGAAAACTTTGTCTCTTGAAGATTCTTGCCAAGAAAATATCTATGATGCTTTTGGATCCAAGTCCCTAGTTTTATAACAAGAGTAATGAGAGCACCCGTTGAATCAGCTTGAAGAATGTAATGACCTTAGTCCATAAAGAACAACCATAATGCCAAACTCTTCGATCCTGTAACCATGGGACCAATGCTATGCGTGAGATGTACAAAGTATGATGAGGGATGTTAGGGGAAAAAATTATGGTATAACACACACAAAGAAGATAATTCGTTAGGTTTAAGCTTGTATGGAGTCTCATCGGTAAGTACCCTCTTGAAGTTTAGTTGGCTCAATTTGTCCTAGTTAATAGTAACCGGGTTCTAAGGAATCTCAATATCATTGATTTGTCTTCTCGGGCATTGTTTCAGCGCAAGCCTCTTTCACGGCGACCGAAATATCCCGAAAGTAAAACCTCAATGAGTGTAGTATTGAGTATCTACCAACTTCAGACTGCAACAAAGTCGGTCATATCACTACGTCCTAATGGATAAGTTGGTCAAGTCAAGGTTCTAAAGTCAGTTAGTGCTTCATGACATCAGCCAGCGGCCCCATATTCTCCTTGACTACTCAAGGGGTACCGGTACCCACAAATATGTCACACTAATGTAACTATTACTTAGACCATGTTGGTATACCCCGCACAGTTTCCACAATGTATTTCTACTTACCTATAAGGCATCCCAAATCCGGGTAGAGGATTTAAGCCCAAACAAGGAACCAAAATGTAAAGAAATCAAATCAAACAATGAAAGCAAATAAAGGTGATCTAGCCCTAAGGTAACCCCACTTTTAAGTTTGTCCCCAGCAGAGTCGCCAGTTCTTTGATACGGTGGGAGAACTGACTTGGGTGTTTTGCGTTTTATTCCAATTGTTGCGGATAGCAAGAGTCGCCACCGACTTTTCTTTTATCCAATAAGGAAAGGCCGAAAAGAACAGGAAAGACCTTTCAAGATTATTTCTGAGTTCGAGGGGTAGATTATGAAAAGGGAAGGTGTTAGCACCCTTTTCATCCGTAGTTATCTACGGGCTCTCAGTTGCTTGCTAGATCACTTGCTTTTGTTTGAAAATATGCTTATGGTGTGGGTTTTGAAAGTATTTTGAAAATGTGACTTTGTAATGGCTCTCGTTTCTATAAGAACACGTACAAAGTGTTGTTTTAAAAATAGTTCAAAGAGGTGTTTGTGGAATGTGTTTTTGAAAGTGATTTTGAAAAGGTGTCTTTGTAATGGCTCTCGTTTCTATAAGAACGCGTACAAAGTGTTGTCTTTTGAAAATGTTTCAAAATGAGAGTATTTGTTGTATAAAGTGTTTTTGTTGTGAGCAAGCGAGCAACTAGGAGAAACCTACCTACTCAAAAGGTCTTTAGTGTTCTTTTCCTCTTCCTTTAGATGTTGCTATCTTACCATTATTTTTGTAAGAAGCCCCATCATTAGATGTGAAGGGATGAGCGTGAGACGTTTGTATAGTCATAAAAGGCAACCTATGGGACGTTTTAGCAATGTCGTTTTAGGGACTAGATCGTTTATCGAAGGCAACATCGAGGGTCATCTAGGGAATACAATCTTTTATCGAGGGTCTTTGCTAAAACGCCCATATTCGAGGGACATGACTATTTTTCCGAGGAAACAAGTGAGATTACCCTAAGGGTGCATTTTGTCTTGATTAGGGGTTGTCTACTTGTTGGTTTTATCTTGCCATACACACCTAATTAGTAACATTTGTACAAAAGTAATAAAAAGTGCAAAAAATAAATCCTACACTATTACAACCATATTGAAGTGCATATAAATATAAAGGCAAAAATAAGATAAAAAGAAGAAAAATGAGCTCCTTCGATTGGGGGGAAGCATCCTTCGATTATGCTTTTATTGACCTCCTTCGATTGGGAGGAAGAATCCAACAAGTCATGACCTTCGATTGGGCCCTGGCAGTAGCTGGTCATGGCCTTCAATTGGGCTTGTCAGCAGCTGGGCATGCCTTCTGGTTCTGCCTTGTTGCCTTCTTCGATTGAGACTGGCAGCAATAAGTTATAGCCTTTGATTCTGGCTGGACTTAGTGCAAGTGTGCCTTCTGATTCTTCCTTCTTCGACTGGGTTAGAGACAGTGAGGGAGTGCCTTTCGTCTGGGCCTACAGGTCAGTGTATTTGAAGCAAGTGTGTGTGTATGCTGAACATGTATGTATCGAAGCATGTGTATGCATTGAAGCAAGTATATCGAAGCATGCATATTTTGTATTCCAACATTTTTAGGGGACTGTACATATTAGTTCTTAAAGGAAAACAAAAAAGATTAACATTGAAGGCCATAATTATTACATGTTGGTTTAGAAGATGAATCAATAAGGATGTTTGAAATGAAAGAGTTAAAGTCAGAAAGACTTACCTCAAAGATGGTGTGTGGGCTTCGAACTTGAACTGCTACCTGGATGTTTCTGGAATTCGCAGAGTAGTCACAGGGAGTTTTCTTTTGGTTCGAAGAGTTGGCATAAAAGGTTGTCTTTGAGTTTGAACAAACTTCTACGTGTGGGATGTTCTTCAGAATTGAAAGAGGTGAGTGTTTGGGATTCTGGGTTTGCTTTCACAAGTGTTTAAGAACTTGAGAGTTTTGTTGTGTTTGAGAAAATGTGGGAGATTCGTTCCTCTGGTCCAAAGATCCTCCCTTAGCTTGGCCAAAATTCCTCTATTTATAGAGAAAAAGAATGGACATGTTTGTCCATAACGTGAAAGTACAAGTGGGAGGGCTTTTGGCAGTTGGGGTGCAGAAGATGTGACTTATGCTTCTGGGTCTGCTTTTCGTTCAAACAAAATTCAGGTTGGAAGTTGTTTTTGTGATAAAAGTACTCTCTATGAAAAGAAAGGGTATGTAGCCTTTTCCTATTTTAACCAAGAATGGTATTATCCAGTGGATAAACCTTCGAATCTTTGTGTAACGTATCAGAAATTTGTGTAAACCTATGATTATGTAAAGATTTGGAAGCAACATAGCCTGGAAAATGAGATTTGGTCTTGAGTCGAATGCAAGAATGAGATCGAAGCACACTTGTTCGAAGGAAGCCTTTGCCTCAGTCAAAGCTTGTGGTCGAAACAAGCTTACTCGAAGGAAGCCTTTTCCTTAGTCGAAGCTTATGGTCGAAACAAGCTCACTCGAAGGAAGCTAATGCCCAATCGAAGCATATGGATCAAAACAAACATAAAGGGAGTCATTGCCTTGTGTCTATTTAGCATGAGGGAAGTTCCTGGCTTCTGAATCAAAGAGCAATCTTTCAAGGGAAGTAAGAACTTAGTCAAATCTTGTATGAAGATACCTCTTGGCTCAAACGAAGCTGGTATGAAGCAAAGTCTGCAAGAGGCCCTTGGTGCAAGTGGATTAGAAGGGTGCATAGAGATGGTTACTTTGTCCCATTGAAGCTTGTCCAAACGAAACAAGCATGCAGGCAGCAAACTTGTCCAATCGAAGCAGGCTTGTAGGCAGTAAACTTGTCCAAATCGAAGCAGGCTTGCAGGCAGCTAATTTGTCCATTGGAAGAAAACATGCAGGCAGCATACTTGTCCAATCGAAAGGCTTGCCCTGCATGGGGCACTTATGGCCAAAAAACTTTGGTATTCAAAACAAACATGCAAGCATCATACTTGGTGAATCAAAGGGTTTGCCTTGCAGGGGCACTTGTGGCCAACTAACTTGGGATTCAAAGCAAACATGCAGGCAGTGGAAGACACAAACGAATACTACAACAAGAAGTCATATGCCCAGACGAAAGAGGCGCGCTAGCATCCATTTTGAGTAATTGAAAAAGGCTTAATCGAAGGAGGTGCAAAGTCCAATCGAAGGGGGATGAATCCAAGGAGGCCTATTTTTCTCCAAATTTGTCAAAATGTTATTTTTATCTGTTTTCTCCCTTTTTGACAGTTTCCTTTTAATTTTGGTACTGGAAAACCCCAATGCACTTGTGCAAGCTTGAATCCTGAGAATATTTGTGAGAAAAGCATTGAGAATTGAGAGGGAAAAATTTGGGGTACAATAGTCACCAACCTGATATACTTGACATCTGACCTTTTTTTTAAAATCTTTGTTCATACATTTCTAGTACATCTGACCATGACATACAGCCGCAAGCCTCTTCTCATCAATCAGGTTCAATTGGTCAAGTCGAGTCTGAACCCATTCCTCTTCGCTCAAACCTGTATCCTTCATGATTCTCAAGGAAGGGATCTGGACTTCAATGGGTAGGACAACTTCCATGCCATACACCAGAGAGAAAGGAGTTGCCCCTGTTGACGTGCGTACTTAGGTATGGTAACCATGAATAGCAAACGGTAACATCTCGTGCCAGTATTTATATGTCACTGTCATTTTCTGTATGATCTTCTTGATGTTCTTATTAGCAGCCTCTACAATGTCATTCATCTTCGGTCGGTAAGGAGAAGAGTTATGATGTTGTATCTTGAATTTCATACAGAGCTCAGGTGATCATAGTATTATTGAGATTGGTACCATTATTTATGATGATTCTTTCAGGAACACCATACCGACAGATAAGGTTGTGCCTGATGAACCGTGCCACAATGTTCTTGGTAACAGAAGCAAATGAGGCTTCCTCGACCCACTTTATGAAGTAATCAATGGCAATAAGGCTGAAGCGATGACCACTAGAAGTTGTAGGTCTAATATCTCCGATCATATCAATTCCCCACATTGCGAAAGTCCAGGGAGCAGCCAAGACGTTTAAGGGAACCGAAGGCACATGTACTTTATCGGCATAAATATGGCACTTGTGACAAGTTCGGGAATGCTGATAACAATATGCTTCCATAGTGGACTAATAGTATCCTGCCCGTGGGATCTTCTTAGCCATTGTATACCCACTAGAATGGGTAAAGATACCTTCGTGCATATCTGCCATAATCTTCTCTGTTTCACTCTTGTCTACACACTGAAGCATAGTAGAATCGTGGTTGCGCTTGTATAGGATTCTGTTACTGAGGAAAAACTTGGCAGAGAATCTTCTTAGGAACTTCTTATCATTTACGGGAGCTCCCTATGGATACTCTTGGGCTTCGAGGTATATTTTCACTTTGTGGAACCAGAGCTTGTCCACTACTTCTTCAGTATCAACCTCATAACAGTATTTCGGTTCATCCATTCTCTCAATAATGATCCGAGGAGCCTCATTATCCCATCTGACTTTAAACATTGATGACATGGTAGCTAGCACGTCCTCTAATTGATTTTCCTCTCGTGGAAAATGCTCAAAGGTAACTTCTTCAAAGTGTGGAATCAATGTCAACACATGCTCTCGGTAAGGAATGAGATTGGGATGCTTCGTGTCCCATTCTCCTTTGATTTGAATGATTACCAGGGCCGAGTCTCCAAATACACCAAAGAATTTGATTCTCAAGTCGATAACAGCTTTGAGACCCATAATGCAGGCTTAATATTCAGCCATATTGTTGGTACAGTTGAAACATAGCCTGGAAGTGAAATGAGTATGACATCCTTTGGGAGATATGATCACAGCACCGATGTCGTTGCCAAGTGCGTTGGGAGCTCCGTCAAATGCCATAGTCCATCGAGATCCTTTTTCAGGTCCTTCATTCGGTCCAGGTTCTTCATAATTAGTCACTAACATGATGTTCTCGTCTGGGAACTCAATATTCATGGATTGGTAGTCTTCCACAGCCTGATGAGCCAAATGATCAGCTAGTAGACTTCCTTTTATTTCCTTTTGAGTAATGTACTGGATGTCATATTCGGTCAGGACCATTTTCCATCTTGTTATTCTTCCGGAGAGAGCGGGCTTCTCAAAGATGTATTTGATAGGATCCATTTTAGATATTAATAAGGTAGTGTAAGTCAACATATATTGTCTTAGTTGGCGAGCAGTCCATGCCAAAGGGCAGCAAGTTTTCTCGAGCAGTAAGTATCTTGTTTCACAGTTGGTAAACTTTTTGCTAAGGTAGTATATTGCATGCTCTTTTCGACCAGATTCGTCATGCTTCCCCAACACACACCCCATTGAATATTCTAATACGGTTAGATACATGATCAGAGGTCTTCCTTTAACCAGCGACATCAAAATTGGAGGCTCTTGAAGATATTCCTTGATTTTTTCAAAGGCAGTCAAGCAGTCGTCATTCTACTTCGCTACTTGATCTTTCTTCAATAATTTGAAGATTGGCTCACAAGTAGCGGTTAGATGGGAAATGAATCTGGCAATGTAGTTTAGACGTCCCAACAATCCCTTAACCTCCTTATCAGTGTGGGGAGTTGGAATTTATTGTATAGCTTTAACCTTTGTAAGGTCTACTTCAATACCTTTTCCACTGACCACGAAACGTAAGAGCTTACCAGATCTTACTCCAAAGGTGCACTTGTTCGGGTTCAATCTTAACTTGTACTTTTTCAGTCTTTCAAACAGCTTTTGCAGGTGATCAATGTGCTCTTCTTCAGTCTGAGACCTGGCTATCATATCATCGATGTAGACCTCTATCTCGTTATGGATCATATCATGAAACAAAGCTACCATAGCACACTGATAGGTTTCCCCAACGTTCTTCAACCCAAATGGCATAACTTTGTAGAATAAGGTGCCCAATTGTGTGACGAAGGTTGTTTTCTCCATATCTTCAGGTGCCATTTTGATCTGATTATACCCAGAGAAACCATCCATGAAGGAGAATAGCTTATGTTGTGCGGTGTTGTCAACCAAGACATCAATATGGGAAAGCGGAAAGTCATCCTTGGGGCTCGCCCTATTCAAATCTATGTAATCTACACACATACATACTTTACCGTCCTTCTTAGGTACCGAAACAACATTAGCAACCCATTATGGATAAGAAGTAACAGCTAAGAACCCGACGTTGAACTGTTTCATAACTTCAGCCTTGATCTTTTCTGACATCTCAGGATTCATATGACGAACCTTTTGCTTCACTGGAGGACAGTCTTCTTTCATTGGCAGACGATGAACCACAATATCAGTGTCTAACCCCGACATGTCTTTGTATGACAAGGAAAAGATCTCCACATAATCATGTAACATCTGAATTAACCGCTCTTTGACGCTATTCTCCAAGTTGGCACCTATCTTGACTTCCTTTTTATCCTCTTCAGTACCCAAGTTTACCGTTTCGACTGGCTCTTCATGAGGCTGTATGGCTCTTTCCTCTTGTTGTAATAGTCTAGCAAGTTCTCCTGGTACTTCACAATCTTCCTCACACTCGTCCTCGGCTTGGTAGATCGGATTTTCAAAGTCATAATTGGCAATAGCAGAACCGTTATCAATGGGATCCAGAGTAGATGCGAATCTGCAGTTTGCTATGTGGGTGTGTGTAAGAGAGCATAGATATTTTGATAAAGTAAAAGCAGGAAAGGAAAGAAGGAGAGCGTAAAATTTGTATGCAAATTTTCCAATGAATTATTAATGACATATGAATATGAAGTGATAACCCTCACAAGTAGACCATTGTGCCTCAAGTAAGACACAAGGCTTTAGAGTTTAAATTGTTCTAATATTACATATCCCAAAAAAACAAAAAATACAATTACTCCTGGATGAAAGTAATGGGAACAAACTCTCTAGCTGTCCAATTATTTAGTCCACCGCTGGTAGTTGGGAAGATCCAATTTTTCATGTCGCAGTCACTGTCACTGTCCTCTAAAGCATTGATTCCATGGTTGCTGATGCATAGTGGTGGTCCTCCGGCGTGAGCGCGACAAACAGCTTTTTGAGCTCCTAGAGTAAAACCTAAACCAAACTTGTCAGATTTATAGTGGATGTCAGGGAGTTAGCCCCAGATAGTAACCCCACCTTCTTCAAATACAACTTTGGCATCCTTCAGAGAAGCCATCTTTAACGGAGGTATGGTAGTCTTTGGAACACTAGCAATAGTCTTGGTAGCAGCAATTGTATGAGGAACCTCTTCAAAGTTCTGGAAGAGGGTTTCAATGAACTCGCCATCCATCTCAACATACCTTAAATAGTTCAAATGTCTCACCATATACTCTTCTTCACCATAGACGGTAACAATATTCCTATTAACCGGATACTTCAACATTTGATGCAGAGTAGAAGTAACAGCATCGACCCCATAATCCAAGGGCATCCCAACAAACAAGAGTAAGACGGGCGAATGTCTATCACATAGAAAGTTGAACCGAAAGTCTGAGAACCAACTTTAATAGGAATGTCCACCTCCCCGTGTACCATTCTCTTGGAACCATCAAAAGCCCTCACCACAATATTACTAGGCTTCAATGTAAGTCCCTCACAGTTTAATCTGTCCAAAGCACCCTTGGGTAGAACATTTAGTGATAAACCGGTATCAACCAGTACATGAGCCAGGGTGGTACCCATGCACTCAATAGAGACATGCAAGGCATCATTATTCTTTCTTCCTTTGGACGTCAAATAAACATCAGAGAAACCGAGTCCATTGTCAGCAGTCAGACTAGCAACACAAGTCTCAAATTGGTCGGAAGAAGTCTCTTGCAGCACATGTGCAGACTTCAGAAACTTTACCAAAGACTTAGCATGGGCTTTGGAGCATAATAACAAGGCCATCATTGAATATTTTGAAGGGGTCTTACCCAATTGTTCCACAACATTGTAATCACTCTTCTGAATGATTTTCAGAATTTCCTCCATTTCTCTTTTGGAGGCTTCAGGAATGGCTTATTTAGATGCCCCCGTCCGGGAAGGTTCAATCAATACTTCTTTGCCCCGAGTCCCAGCATACTCAGTAGCAGGAATAACAATAGGAATGACAGTAGGAGTATCAACAGGATTAAAAATAGGAACATTAGTCGGAATGACCAAGGGAGTAGCAACAGTCTTCGGAGAGATTTCAGGAGAGAAAATCCTTCCGCTTCTGGTGATTTTACTGGTCCCCACAATGTTGTCGATGTTGGGATCAGTATCTTTAGTAGCTTCATTTTTAATGGCCAATAGGTCTTTCTTGACGCCATGGTAGTAGACGTCAGCTCCATAGTTCCAAGGAACAGCTTTGTCAGAGGAATATGGTATAGGCCCTGGAAAGGTGATAATTAAAGGAGAAACCTTAGGAGTGGATGTAATCCTGACAGGTCTTTTAGAGGAGGCCTTGGGAGGATTGTCGGAAAGGGTAATAATTGACACATCTTTGCACAAAATTCTTGTATAGGGAGTCTTCTCAAACAAAATTACCTTGTTGTTCATCAGGCGTTGGACACCTATCTTCAACAACAAACAACCATTGGGTAGAGACGCACACAGGTGGAAATCTTCACCACATCCTGGAAATAAACCTACTCGCAAGAGATTCTTCTTAACAATCGGAATAGGAGTAACTAGTTCATCAATAGAAGAAACAAATAGTTCGTCATCAACAACATTAACACCCTGGCCATGCTTGGGCACTGGTGCAGTTATCACATTAGGGGTCTCAGGAGGATCAAATTCAATCTCCTTTGCCTCAATAAGATCTTGCACTTTATTCTCCAGAGCCTAACAATCATTTGTATCATGCCCCAGACTATTGGAGTGGCAGGCACATAGAGCATTTGGATTATAACGGGGAGATGTAGTGTTTGGATTTTGAGGAGGCTCCCTCAAAGTGAACAAGATAGCCTTCAATAGATGTTGCAATACTTGTGATAAGGGAATGTTAATTATGGTAAATTATCTTCTAGGCATATCCCGTCCAGTCTGATTGTTTTGTCGTTGAGTCGACGCAAGGTTGGAAATCATCACAGCTCTTACCGTCAAACGATGTTCAATTTTACCCTGATTTCTCTGGTCATACATAGCACTGACTTCCTTCTTCCAAATGAAAGGCTTATTCATTGTACTTGAAGATGCCTCATTTTGAATCTTACCGCTCTTGATACCAGCTTCTACTCTTTCACCTGTCAATATTAGCTCGGTGAACCCAGATGAAGAGCTACCAATCAAGTGGTTGAAAAATGGACCAAACAATGTACCCAAGAACATATCCATCATCTCTCTATCAGACAGAGGAGGATGGACTCTTCTTGTAAGATCTCTCCATTTATGGGTATAATCTTTGAATACCTCACTAGAACGCATAGACATGCTTTGAAGTTGTGTACGGGTTGGAGCAAGGTCAGCATTGTATTAGTACTTCCTGTAGAAAGCAGCAACCAGATCCTCCCAATTGCGGATGTTGATTCCCTCCAGCTGATAGAACCATTCCAATTGAGTCCCCGATAAAATTTCTTGGAAGAAGTTCACCCACAAATTATTATCAGCGGTGTGAGGTTGGATCTTCCTAACATAAGACCTCAAATGCATCTTAGGACATGAAACCCCGTCATATTTAGCAAACATGAGAACTTTGAACTTCTGTGGAATGACCACTCCAGAAACTAGCCTTAATTCTTCAAAATCCATACCCGGTACCCTTTGAATTTCCATGGCGTTGAGACGATCCTCCATTTGTTTGTATTTGTCATTAGCAGGAGGATACTTCTCTTCAGCATAATCAGCCTCTTCTTCATCAGACCCTAGACTGGGTTCTTCTTCTTTTGTCTTCTCTTCCTGATTGTCTCCCTCATTTGACGGATTTGGGAATTCTAGAACTCGCTTTGCTGGTCCTCTGAATCTCCTTCCCATATTCAGGACACCCACTGGTTTCTTTGTCTTCTTCTTCTTGTCTTTCAGGATGAGAGCCTTCAGATCCTCTTGTCCCTTAGCCAGAGTCAGGAACATCTGCTAGAATTGAGCATTTTGGGCTTAAAGGTCCTTAATATTCTATTCGAGGGCCATTTCTTTTTGCTGAAATAAACAGCGAAAAGATAAGAAACCTGTCCTGAAACCTATTTATATCATGATATGCATGCTATGCTTATGCAATGTTTCCAAGGACCTTATAGGATTTAAGCTCTTTTAAACATAATAGAAGCAAAAGACTTTTTATTAGTAGGTTCAACTGAAGCAAAAGTTACAAAGAAATGACAATTAAAAAAGAAACTTCTAAAATTCCTAGGTCTCCCATGGACGCTTCCTTTTGGTGCTGATGTAGGCATTGAAATTCTGCTCTTCATGAAGCTGTTTTGTCAATTCCAACACCTTCTTTTCACTAGCATAAAATTGGGTCTCAAAGGTATCTTATTCTTCCTTGAGCTGGATCCAAGACTTTTGCAACTCTTCGAAGTTTGTCGGCATATCAGGATGAAGAATGATGTGAGACCCATCCCCTTGAACAATAGGCTCTGAGATCACTTGTAATATAGCAGCATATGGAATCATAAGACTTTGAGCACGAGCTCTCACCCATTTGAGGTGTGGCTCCAAAGGGATGAAGTTCTTTCACCCAAAACTCTTGCCATCAGTCTTCTTAACCATTCCCCAAGCGCGGATGAACCTCTGACGATAACCTTGCAGATCATTTGAATAGTCGAACACAATACCCTGGATGAGCATATCATGAGGACCATCTCTCCGGGCATAACCAAACTGACGTAGGGATAAAGAGGAGTTGTAGGTGATGCCTCCTATAATGCTAAAGAGTGGCGCATTGGAAAGTTCTCCGCATCGATCAATAAAAGAGGTGTCTTCTTGAAAGCGAGGGCACCAATAGATATCAGAGTGAGAAAGAGACACTAACCTTTGGTTCCACCTTAAGCCTAACTCATTCTTCATTACTGACCAAGGAAGGTGCGAAATAAACCACCTATAGAGTAGAAACACATAAGAGTTCCTCGTTTCTTCATAGTATGGGTAAGGAGTGAATGCAGAATATCCCCGAGCAATGTAGGCACTGGATTGCGAGTAAGAAAAATGTTAATGGCATTGACGTATATAAGTTAGTCTGAATTAGGGAACAAAACCAACCCATAGATCAATAGAGCCAAGACATCTTCAAAAGCATGGTAACTCATGGCGTCAAGGAATACCTGAGCTTTCTCCATCAGAAACTTTGCAAGAAGACCTTTAACTCCACTTCTTATTTCCCAATTGGATTCAGTGTCAGATGGCTTCGAGTGCAAGGCTATGGCAACATCTTCAGCAGTTGGATCTTGTTCTAAACCAGTAAAGGGTATCTTCTCCAATATAGGCAAACCAAGTATCTTGGAGAATTCTTCCAGCGTGGGCACCAACTGATAGTCCGGAAATGTGAAGCAATGGTGCTTAAGATCGAAGAACTGGAATAGGACGCTCATTAAACCTTCGTCAAAACCAGTTGTAACCAAAATGAGCAAGTGACCATATCTCTTGTTGAATGATGAGTTCTCAGGAACTTTTAAGACCATTTCCTTGAGTTTGGGAGGAATTTCTACGAATTTAATCCGAATGGTTTTTCTATGAACTGAATCCATAACCTACAAGACAAGGAAAAGATAAATCCACAGGTCCTTTAAATGGTTAGTGTACATGACATGTTATGATGTTTATGATATATGATTATGCTTAAAATCACAGATATAACAAACACAAACAAGTCACACAAAGACCTTAGGTTTAAAGGCTTGCATGATTTTTAAAGGTAAGTACCCTCTTGAAGTTTCAGTTGGCTCAACTTATCCTATTGATAGTAACCGGGTTCTAAGGAGTCTCATATCATTGACCTTTCTTTTAGGCATTATTTTAGCTCAAGCACCGAAGTATTGCGGCCAAAATATCATAAAAGTCCAATCTCAATGAGTGTAGCATCGAGTATCAACCAATCTTCGGTCGGAACCAAAGTCGCACATCTCACTACTTTCTAATGGCTTAAGATGAGTCAATTAAAGGTTCTAAAGGTCAGTTAGTGCTTAATGACACTATAAGGAAGCCTAATGTTATCCTTGACTGACTCAAGGAACATTATTACAAGCCAGAGTATCACGCTAACGTAGCTATCACTTCGTCCATATCGTTCTACGCTGTACAACCTCCATGATTTATTGCTACTTACCTAAAAAGGTGTCCCAGATCCGGGTGTAGTATCTTTTAGTAATAACCTAAACAAACCCTCAAAAGTAAAGAATACAAAACACACAATGTAAAGAAAATTTAAAATGATCTAACTCTAAGGTAACCCCACTTTTTATAATTCCCCAGCAGAATCACCAATTCTGTAACACAGTGACAGAACTGACTGTTATACTGGTTTTGCGTTTGTATTCACAAATATTGTGGTAAGCATGATTCGCCACCGACGTTTCTTTTATCCAACAAAGGAAAGGGTGAAAAGAACAGAAAAAGACCTTTCGAGATTATTTCGTAGTAAAGGGGTAGATTATGGAAAGGGAAGGTGTTAGCACCCTTTCCATCCATAGTTATCTACGGGCTCTTAGATGCTTAGTTCATTTTGAAATACCTTGTGATTTGTGATTTTTTGAAAAGTATTTTGAAAGCGCCTTAGTGCGACGAACTTTGTAATGTTTCTCGGAATGGTAGAGAACATATACAAAGTATTTGAAAAATGTTTTTGAAATAAGTTTTGTGTAAATGTAAAGGTTGTTTAATCAAGCATCTAACATCTATCTACTTTACTCGAAAGGTTTTTCTTTTCCTCTTTTCCTTTAGACAGTGCTATCCTAATATTAATGAGTAGGTAGTCCTAGTCGTCGGATGTTTGAGGGACATTCAAAGGGAATTTATACAGTCACAAAGGAAATTAGGCAAGAAACTTTAGTAACTACCTTAGGGTTGTAAGATCATACCGAGGCAACTTCGAGAGGGTCATCGAGGGACTTATGATCTTTAAACCGGAGGGTAGCCACTAAAATCTCTCACGATTCAAGAGATGTGACTGTTTTTCTGAAAGCAACCAAATTGGGATACCCTAGAGGTGTATATGGGAAAGTGTGTTGTATTCAGTTATTTTTATCTTATGTTAGGTTTGCCAGCGTTTTGTTTTATTCTTGCCATACAATCCTAGTTAGCATGCATCTAAATAGTTAATAATTTGCAGAAATTAAAAGTGCGGAAATTGTAAATCCTAGCTATTACAAGGCTTCGGGGAGGGGATTATTTACATATCCAAAACTTGGGGGAATAAAGCAGTAAAGTAAAGCCCTAAATTAAACTACTACAAACCACGAAGCAGGTACAATAATGAATATGATAATGCTAAAATAAAATCGCACGCGAATTAGAAATGACGTCTAAACCCTAAAATATTTCTAAGTTAAAAGAAGACTTCTTTTTATTGTTTTTATTTATTTGGAAAATAATAAATTAAATTAAGTCTTAATTAAACAAAATAAGAAAGAAAAGAAAATTACTAAGTAAAATTAATTTCTAAACTAACCTACTTTTTTTTGGAATTTTTATTATGAAAAGAAAATGAGTTAGTCTAAGTCTATTTAATTTTAAATTAAATAAAAAAAAGTTAAAGAAATTAATTAATTAATTAAAAAATTAATTTTAATTAAAAAAAACTAACCTAAATTTTTTTATGATTTATCTAATTCTATATTTAAATAAAAATGATTTTTTTTTAATTATTAAACTATAAAAAAAACAAGTAAATCAACCTGATGCTGATTAGTAAATAGGGGGTGCACGTTTGAAAGGTATAGGCCCAGGCCAATGAGCCCAAGTCACATTGGATTCTATGACGTTGGCCCATGAGGGTCCGTCATGAAGGGTACTCCAGGGGCGTTGGATCTGATCTCTTTATCATCTATTGGCTAGAGATTGAAGGTACATGGTAAGTATGCTTGGCTTTGAAGTACCTGATCTGCAAATATAACATGAGAAAAATGGAAAAATTGAAGTTCGGGATCGAACCCACGTCCTCTAGCCTAACACTCGCGCCTTTCACCACCCAGCCACTTAACTCAATTGTTATTATATTAAAAAAAACAATATAATGTAATGTAAAACATGTCAAAAATGTCAAATTTAAAATGCGCGCCAGATTGGATTCGAACGGGCCAATAGAGGGAGGACGCGTACGCTGCCGGAGTCAGACAACGAAGTCAACTCTCCGGTTATCTTCTCCGGTGGGCTCGAAAACAAACCTACAAAAATAGCGAAGATCAAAGATTCAAACCTACCCTACCCCTCTTAAAATCTTCCCCTGATTCCAAATTTGTAGCTATTTTGGGCAAAAAGTCCATGGATTAGGAGTTACGAAACTTCCCGTTTGTGATGCCCTAACAATGGCATCACACAGTTCAGGCCTTAAAACCTTCATGTAAAATGTCATGTCTGCTCCGATAGATATGCTAAACACAAATCAAACGGTTAAAAGTATTAATATGCCATGAAAATGCAGTTTTAAATTCAAAAAAATCTTACCAATCGGTGATGCATGGATACAATGATCTAGGGTGTTGCAAGCCTTGGGAACGGATGGAATGGGTTCCTGGGAACCTCAGGATCACAACGGGGAAATTGGTTTGGATCGAGGAGGCTTGCAAAGGTTGTTTCAATTTTGACAACTTTGTGAAGATTTTGGGAATTTTGGTATGGCTTGCTTAGGCTATGTGTGTGTGTGTGTGTGTCTTTGGCTTGCAAGAGGGTTGTAAATATAGAGGAGACGGAGTGAAAGAGAAAAATTGAAAGAATCTAAGGCATTAAGGTCATGTTTAAAGCCAATATCCTTATTTTGAAAACTTGCCAAAAGTTGAGATTTCATGCCATGTTGAGACTCATATGTACCTAGACATTCTTTGCACGAATTATGGGCCTTAAGTCAGATCAAAACATTGGCCCAAAGGCCAAGGCCCATCTAAATAATTTATACAATTTATTTTATATTTATTTGAAATAAATCAAAATAAATATGAACAAAATAGATAAAAATTGTAAGGCAATGTAAAAATGATATTAGAGGTCCCCTATAAGGTTAGGAAGATGTTTGAAGTCCAAGAAGTTAGGCCATTGACCCAAAAGTTCAAGTTTGCCCAATGCACAATTTTTGAAATTTCCCAAATTTTCCCAAATTGGGCAAACCATAGCTTGCTCAATTTTTATCCAATTATGATGATCCTGGAATTTTTGGAAAGCCCAAAATGTCTACTTCAATTCCTCTTTTGATAAATTTTGCATTTTCATATTTTATCTTAATGTAAAAAGTCTTGGCAAAAAGTGTCTTTTGTTGACTTTCTGAAAATCACCTGTATTATATGAGCTTGTATCTTTCAAATGGTGCATTTCTTGAACTTGAGGATAAAAGAGAAGTTGTAGGGAATTGGATTCTATTCAAAATTATCTTTGGTTAGGAAAAATGGATGAATTATGTGAAAGTTATGCTTGGTCAAAGTTCAGTTCACTTCTCCTATAGAAACCCTAATTTAACAATTCTTGACTTTTGATAAATTAAGAGCATTACTTGAGGAATCATGATCAACCCTTGATAAAATGATGATTATAACTTCAAAATGTTTATGTTGACAAAAAATCTTGAAGTTTGACTATATATTGGCCACAGTTGACTTTTGACCTAGTACAATTGATTTTCAAATACTTGAGCAGTTGACTGAGCAAGCTTGTAGTGAAAAACATGAAATTTGGCATGGACAATATTGAAGACATATTAGGGACCATGGAAATCATTTGGAGCCTTTGAAACCCAAACATATTGATGAAAAGTGAAACCCTAGTTGGAGGTTCATTACTTAGGAGGAGAATTTGTCTGATCAATTCTTGGTCAACCTTGAGCAATTGAGGACCTCAATGAGCATGTCTTGAGTAAAAATAAGAGGGAAATTTTTGGGGTACAACAGGTGAGAACAGGTTTCCTCAGGTGATTTATGCATTTGATGGAAACCATCGCTTCCCTATTTACTAGACAAATAATCTGGTACCTATGTCTGGGTTTGATTATGATAAACAAGATGCTTTGGAGGTCTGGGCCTTGGCTATATTAGATGCCTTCTGGATGATAAATGTTAGGGATTTACTGGGTCTGGTTGAAGATCCATAACATATATTTAGCTTTATGGGTAATACCTACATGTCTTAACACATTTTGTTTATTACTTTATTTATATCGGCATATTGAACCTTTTTATTTTTTCCTTTTCAGCCAAAATGACGAACCTATCATTGAAGGAACAAAAGAAATTGATGACTGAGGTGAGGGTAAAAAGAGGGTAACCGTCCGAGATTAAGATTGATTTGACCAACATCCAAACTCGGGTTCTAAAGAAGTGAAAAGTAAATGTTGTTAAAGCATCCCCAAGCATCTCTGAGCCCCATGACTCCTCAATTCCCCTTTTCCGGTAGCTCAAAATCGAGCTCCCCAAAGAAGATGAAGACTTTAATGAGTGACCTGGTATGCAATGTCAACTGGGAAGTCACCAATTTGATGTAGGAAGTCAACGACAATCAGAAGCCTAACCCATCAACAAAAATCAAGTTCCGTTCCAAAAGTTTTGATGGTATGAAATATCTTTATGACCATTTGAATTCTACATAAGATATTGAAAAGGTGAAGACAATATGAGCTCAAAAACTGACGCAAAATATTAGGTCTTATCTGATGCGGTGTTCCGTCACGACCTGGGGTCGGTTCGATGTTGGGGATGCATATGAACAAAATGAAATATGCCTAAATAGCAAAGTAAATAAACTGAAGGAAACCCTGAAGGCTCACATCGAAAATATAGAGGAATTGGAAAAGCAGTTGTTGGAGGCGAAAAACATAAGAAGACCTTGGAATCTAGTTGTCGGGATCTCAAAATAATCGTCACCGACTTGACCAAAGATATGGAATCGGCCTGGGAGTCTAATGAAAATCTACATAAGTCGTTACAGGAGGTTTAAGTGGATAACCTTTCAGCGGGCGATCAATCCTTCAAAATGGCCAAAGCTCGGGCTCTTTTCATTCATCCCGAACTTAATGTGCCTGATATGGATTTCTTCAAGACAGTGTTGGATTTACGTCTTGTAGAGATGGAAGAAAATGAGTCTTCTCCTGATGCTGCAGCCTCTAAGGATTTCACTGCTGGTGAAGGGTCTCCCGACATTCATGAAGAGGAGAAGAATGAAGATTGATATCTTGCTGTTTTATTTTTATGCTTTCATTGTTAGTCATTCGTGGGGATTTGTTTTGTAATATTTTGGATGATTTCATGTTCATTTGCATACAATATTCGAGCCCTGCTGAGGCTGTTCGACCATATTAGTCTTACCCATAATAGTGTCATGGCCTTTATGCATTTTATTTCTTTATAAATAATTGATTTTCTTGGTTGGGAATCAAAATAAGATGTCCAGCCCTAGGAGAATTTAGGTTTGCTAAGGCTTATACTGTAATCATTTACATGCCTCGGTGAGTCAGGTTCTATTGCCAAGGGATTCTTAGGGATCTCGGCATATCACATAAAGTCCGATCAGCCCCATATTGGTTAAGGTAGACCCCCATGTTTGATCGGGAATAAGTAAACCACTTAAATTCAGAGGTATCTTGATTGGGATGCCCGAGGTGTATTAACCTAGAACTTTTCACACGGTCAGAGGTTTAACATAACCGAGACAAAGGTATATTAACTTAACACTTTTGTCGAGATTAATATTAAATGCAATTACATTATAGTACTTTAAAACTTTATTTATTCTTTGAGCTATTGGTATTTTTTGTACCCCAAAATTTGCCCTCTCGTTTCTCAAATAATCACTTACAAGATCTCCTTTGGTTCAAGACTGCACTAGGGTTGATCAGCTCAAGACACCTCCTCAAGCACTGATGACTGAAAATTAGGGTTTGAGATTGCACAAGGATAAATGGACTTTTAATTCCCCATTTAACTTTCATGGATCATTTTGGACTCTCAAGATTGCTCATGTCATGTTTCAAGTCTTGGATCACATTTTTGCTCAGTCAATTGATCAGTTGACCTAAAAATCAGCTGTATTGGGGAAAAAGTCAACTGTGGTCAATTTACAGTCAAACTTAATAATTTTTTATCCATATCAACATTATTAACTCATATATTTCATTTGATCAAGTTTGGACCACAATTCCTCAAGAAATTTGACCAGATCATCAAAAGGGCAAAATGGTCAAAATTAGGGTTTTGACTGAGGAAGTGCAATTTCTGATATTTTACCTAGCAAATGGTTGATTGGTTGGACACATGATCTCAAGGATTCAATTGCATCATTTTTACCTAATGACATGACTCAAAACTTCCCTCAAGATCAATTGATTGATAGTTGATTTTCAGTCAATTAATTAAAAGTCAACTGTACACTGAAAAGTCAAACTTTGACTTTTTGGTCAAAATCAAGTATCAAAGATCACAATTCATCAAAATGTGTCAAAATATGAAACTTGTTCATCAAGAAATCAAAAAGTCAAGATTTCATTTTGAAAAGTCAAAATTTCTAAACTTAGAAATTTTTATAAGTGTTTGAAAATTCATGTTTTTTCACAACTTTGAGCCAACTTTTCACCATGATTCAATATGATTCAAAGGAAACTTTCAAAATGAGAGTTTTATATCTCAATGAGATCTAAAACATTGTACAACACAACTTCTCCTAGAAATGCATGGATTTTAACGTAACTTCATGGCAATTTTTCACATAGTTCCAAGAGGAATTTTAAAAAATGACCAACATAGAGGTTGTAGAGGATGTTACAAGATTTCCAAAATTTCCAAGAACTCATTAAGATCATGTTTGAGCAAAGAGAATCGAATACAAGAAGTTGGACATTCATTCTTGAATTATAGGTCATTTCCATGACGAACAAGAATTCAAATCTAAGCCTAGGCTGCATAATCTTTGTTTTGTAGGCCTCAAACTTGTTTGTCACTCCATAATTAAATGTTTACACAGCTGTTAGAGCTTTGATCCAAGCATTTGAGCCATTATCCAAGTTGCATTTCCATTTATGGTACAAAGTTACCATTCAATTCTTGTAAAGAGGCTTTAATCACAAAGTCAATGCATATAGGTATGCACTTGTTCCTTCTGATCACAAGCAATGTCAAAGGCAAAAGAAACATTTATAGAGCCTCCCATAAACTCAGGCCATGCTTATACTATGCCTTGAAACCATGTTTTAACTTTTCTTCAAAATCAAGTAACATAGCCATAACTCTATATCTTATGCTTCTGACCACCTCAAGTGCACCAACCTCTTTCATATAACCATAGAAGTTGTTTGCAGGCAAGGAAACGTATACACAAGCTCTCAAACTCCCCCAAACTTAGAACTATATCACAAACCACCATTGTTGTACATTCTGACCAAGAACTTCAAACTTCCATTTCCCTCGTGCGTTTCTTGGCCTTTTAGTTTCAAAAGCTTCCTCACATCAAACACAAACCATCTATGTCCCTGTGTGTAGAATGTAACATCATCTTCATCAACTTCCAAGTTCAAAAATAGAGAATTGCCGTTGGACTTCTACAGACCATTCTAGCCACTCTCAGTTCAAGCAAACTATTGCATTAGCTTCCTAGAGGTTCAAGGAAGCTAGCCTAATCATCACCATCACTTGAAACAAGCTCAAACTCATTTCACGATTTCCATTTTGAGGTATTTTTCTTGAACTTCTATCTCATTATTTAGGCATTGTTAGGCTTGCGCTTGTGAAGATAAAATGTAGACATCATTGCCCTGAAACTATACATGTCCATATATTTCATTTATGTTGCTTGAGTAGGGAGAATCTTGAGTTTGAACCTCTGAAAATATTTAGGTCAGAATTTGGTACTATTAGAAATTCATGCTCATCTTTGAGAATTAGATTAAGTTATTTACATATTCATAATCGTGAAAAGATTTCTAACAAGATTGATGTTGGAAGTTTTGTGAATGGATGAGAATTGGATAAGTTACAGATCCTTTGGCTGGAGGTTGAAGATGAAGTACAGTCAGGGCAAAACTTGTATCATATATTTATTGGTGTGTACAAGTTAACATATGTATCACTACCCCAGTGATTAAAACGTGCGTCTGTCACCCTTAGGACCTGGGTTCGAGCCCGAGCGTTTGTTTTGTCTTTTTTCATATTTTCTGTTTTCTTTTTTGTTTGAACAGCGCTTGGGCCTGTCCCCTTTGGGCGTTTATTTTTTTTCTAACTCCTAACCATTGTTTGCTCATACAACCCTGACCCCTTATTTTATTATTTCTTTTTTTCTTCTTTTTTTCTTTATTTCTTTTTTTTTTTCATATTATTTTTTTTATCATTATTATTTTTATTATTAAAAAATACAAAATATGAATATTTTATTTATTTACACTTATATGTCTTATTTTTATTCACAAAACAAAAAGACCAAAATAATTTATTTTAACAAATTAATTCCCTTTTTTAACAATAATTAATATTTAGACTTAGATTAATGATTATATTATTTCTTGTAAATTAAATTTGACTTAGAACTTAGGTTTCTTTTTAATTAGTCAATTCTCATGTTATCTTCATTATTTAAAACCTTTTCATAAAAAAAATCCTAAAAATCATTTTAAATTAATTACTTTTCTTAATTAGTTTAAGTTCATTTTAGTTAATTTTTCATTAATTATTATCTCAATTAAGTTTAGGTTAAAACCTTTCATAAAATCAAACAAAATCATTTTCTTTATCCATTTGCATTTGTATATAATTTATTCAGTTATTGTACATTTATTAAACATGGTTGTAATAGTTAATTAGATTTTATTTTCTTGCATAATCCCCATTTGTAAATTTGTACACTCCCTCCCTTAATAACGTGATAGCTTAGTATTTTTATTTTCCGCAATTTAATGCTTTATATATAAATGCTAGTAAAATAGGGTTTGCATGGAAAGATTAAAATCAATAAGTTAGCAAACCCTAATCCAAGATAAATAAAGCATGTAAATCAACACACTTGCACACTTGCACCCTTAGGGTAATTCCACTTTATTGCCTTATAAATATGATCATGTTATGTATGTGGGATATCTTAGCAAAAAGCTATCAAAAATACAAGATCATAATCCCTCGATGACGCTATCAAAGTTTCCTTTCAAAATGATCTTAGTCCCTCAAAGAGAATTGCTAAGATATTTCACAACATTGCTATCATGGCTATACGATGACCCATGCTCGTCCCTTTACATCCAAAGATAGGGCTTCTTACCAAATCAATGGTAAGATAGAAATATCAAAGGAAAGGAAGAAACGAACTAAGACTTTTTGAGTAGGTAGATTGTTCCTAGTTGCTTGCTCAATTTCAAATCAAACACTCTTGCTTATTTTCAAAACAAGCACCAACACTTTCCAAAACACTTTCAAAACATCTTCCAAACTTGAAACATTTTCAAAAGCTCAACACTTTGTATACGTTCTTACGAATGAGAACTATTAAAAAGTTTGCCTAAACGATGGCGCCTTTTCAAAATACTTTCAAAAACCACACAAAGCATATTTTAAAAAAAAGCAAGTGATCTAGCAAGCAACTAAGAGACCATAGATAACTATGGATGAAAAGGGTGCTAACACCTTTCCTTTTCATAATCTACCCCCTGAACTCAAGAAATAATCTCGAAGGTCTTTCCTGTTCTTTTCAGCCATTCCTTTTGGATAAAAGAAAAGTCGGTGGCGACTCTTGCTAACCGCAACAATTGCGATAAAACGCAAAACAACCAAGTCAGTTCTCCCACCGTATAACAGAACTGGCGACTCTGCTGGGGAAATCTTAAAAGTGGGGTTACCTTAGGGCTAGATCACCTTTACTTGCTTTTATTGTTTGATTTTTTTGCTTTAAATTTTGGTTCTTTGTTTGGGCTTAAATCCTCTACCCGGATTTGGGATACCTTATAGGTAAGTAGCAATACGTTATGGAAACTGTGCGAGGTATACCGACATGGTCTAAGAAATAGCTACATTAGTGTGACATATTTGTGGGTACCGGTAGCCCTTGAGTAGTCAAGGAGAATACGGGGCCGCTGAGTGATGTCATGAAGCACTAACTGACTTTAGAACCTTTACTTGCCCAACTTGGCCATTAGGACGTTGTGAGATGACCGACTTTGGTGAAGTCCGAAGTTAGTAGATACTCGATACTACACTCTTTGAGGTTTGGATTTTTGGGATATTTCGGTCACTGTGGAAGAGGTTTACGCTGAAACAATGCCCGAGAAGACAAATCAATGATATTGAGATCCTTTAGAACCCGATTACTATTCCTAGGACAGGTTTGAGCCAACAAAACTTCAAAAGGGTACTTACCTATGAGACTCCATGCAAGCCTAAACCTAAGGATTTGTTTGCCTTGTTTGTATATATTTACTTGTACATAACATCATAAATATCATAACATCATACTCATTCTCACTAACCATTTCAAGGATTATTGGGATTTATCTTTGTTCTGTTTTGTATGACATGGCTTCTATTCACAGGAAAACCATTCAAGCCAATCTCGTAAGGATCCCTCCTCAACTCAAAGAGTTAGCATCAAGGGTCCCTGAGAACTCTTCATTCATCGAAATACATGGTCGCCTCCTAAACTTGGTTACCTCCAATACTGATGAAGATATGATGAAGGTGCTTTTCCAATTCTTTGATCCTCTACACCATTGCTTCACTTTTCTTAATTATCAACTTGCGCCAAATTTGGAAGAATTCTCCCAACTCTTGAGGATTCCCATTCTCAATCAACTACCCTTCAACGGTATAGAAAGAGATCCAAAACCTAAAGAGATTGCTCAAGCCCTACACTTGCAACAATCTGATGTCACAACTAATTGGGAAGCAAGGAGTGGTGTCAAAGGTTTCTTGGCCAAGTTATTGTTTGAGAAAGCTCAAGATTGTTGGAACTCCTTGGACTTACAAGCTTTTGAGGAAATTTTGGCCCTTCTCATCTATGAGATGGTTTTGTTTCCAAATCCTGATCAACTCATAGATATAAACACCGTCAAAATCTTCATGTCTCGTAACCCGGTGCCTACTTTGTTAGGAGACATCCTACATTCTTTTCACTCTCGCACTATGAGGAAGAGAGGTATCCTCATGTGTTTCATTCCTATCTTGGCAAGATGGTTTATTTTTCATCTTCCCCAATCTATATTGAAGAATGAGCAAGGCTCAAGGTGGTCCCATAGGTTGATGATGCTCAAACATTCAGATATTCATTGGTGTTTCCCATCTTTGGAGAATGTTACTATCGTCGACTGTTATGGAGAATTCCCTAATGTCCCCTTTCTTGGGATTAGATGAGGTATCACTTACAACCCCTGCTTAGCCTTACAGCAGTTTGGTTACGCCCGAAGGGATGGTCCATATGAGATGCTTATCCAAGGAGTGATATCCGACTACGAGAATGAAGATCAAGGTTACTGTTAGAGGTTTATCCGAGCTTGGAGGATGGTGAACAAGGTGGATAGGAAGACGCTGGGACACAAGAATTAAATTCCCCCTAATCCTTACCTTAAGTGAGTACGAGCTCGTGCTCAGAAACTTGTGATGCCGTATCCCTCCATTTTACCAGTTATCATGGAGCCTGTGGTTGAAGGAGATGTTCCCTACACTATCCTTCATCCCGACATGCCTACCTCTCTTGAAGACTTACAAAAAGGATGGATTCAGCTTAAGGAAGAACGAGATACTTTCGAGGCTCAATTCTATGCTAGTGAGAAGAGGGTCTTGAAGCTTACGAAGCAGCTACAAGAAGAGCAAAGTGTGAACGCCTACCTTGTGTCGAAGAGGATGCGTTCAGTCTTTTTATCTTAGAGAGTTATTTTGTAAGCCAGAGTGGCATGATGTATGCCTTCTTGAATAGATTAATGAAAATTGACGTTTGTTCATTATTTTGTCTATACAAATTTAAATCTCATTAATCCTTGAAATCATTTGCGTATACATATTCCATGCATCATAACATGACAGGTTTTCGCATAACAGGTTTCCTTATCTTTCTGTTGTTTATTTCAGCAAGATGGATCTAGAGAAAACTATGAAGGATCTCCAGGCACAAAACTATCAATTCCAAGAGACTCTACTGGCCCTAGCCAAGGGGCAGCAAGATATGATGGAATTACTGAAAGTTAAGAAGAAGCCCAAGAAGAAAGCTCTACTCAACATGGGTAGAAGGTTCAAGGAGACAGTCCGTCAGATCCCAGTAGGAGAAGACTCATCTGAAGAGGACGAGAACCAGATTGGTGAGGTCAAGAGTACTCGGGCTGACTATGTTAATAATCAATTATCTGATGATGATTATTTCAATGAGCAATATCCACCCGCCGATATCAAGTATAAGCAGCTAGAAGACAAATTGAAAGCTGTTGAAATCCAAGTCGTCCCAGGTTTAGATTTTTATGATTTGGGTTTGATCTTTGGGGTAGTCATTCCCCACAAATTCAAAATACCAGTATTTGCAAAGTACGATGGAGTTTCTTGTCCAAAACTCCACTTGAAATCTTACTTGCGCAAGATACAGCCACACACTGCTGATAAGAAGCTTTGGGATCACTTTTTCCAAGAGAGTTTGGCTGGAACGAAACTTAAATGGTTTTATCAGTTAGATGGTTCCTGTATCAGTACTTAGGATGATTTAGCTACTGCCTTCTACCATTAGTATCAATACAACGCCGACTTGGCGCCAACGAGGGTTCAATTACAAGATATGACCATGGGAAAGAATGAAGGATTTAAAGAATATGCGCAAAAGTGGAGAGACCTCGCCAATAGGGTTCAACCACCCTTGACTGATAAGGAGCACATTGACATGTTCATGGGAACTTTATTTGGTCCCTTCTTTAATCTTTTGGTTGGTTTCTCTTCTTCTGGTTTCACCGAATTAATCTTAACCGGTGAAAGAGTTGAAAGCGGCATTAAAAGTGGGAAGATCTCTGTGGCATCTACCTCCACTTCCAATCCTATCAAGAAACCTTTTGCTGCAAAAAAGGAAGTCAATGTTGTGTACGGGGCAAGGGCCGGTACCAAGAATAATGATCATCCGTCTGTAAATATTGTCCGAATCTCCAATCCAACTCCTACTCAAAGACCATCTGCAAATCATCAATGTTTTGAAACTCTGAGAAGACAATTTACGAGGTTAGGCATGTCATTGTCTCAAGCCTTACAAAATTTGCTCAAGGCTAATTTGGTGACATTGCACGACCCTCCTTCTAACCCTGATACCTCGTCACCAAAGTATAATCCAAACGCTAAATATGCTTACCACTTAAGAAGCCCCAGGAACGAGACGGACCAGTGCTTAGCCTCGAAGAACAAAATTCAGGATTTGATCGATAACAAAACTATTGAGTTTGATCCTCCTCCAACTCTGAATGTAAACACCGCTCCAATGCTGAATCATGACAAGGGTGTTAATGTTGTTGAAGATACAATTTTTGTTGCCTCTATTGAAGAATTGACCACTCCGCTGAATATCATCAAAAAGAACCTGTTGAAAGTTGGGATTTTCCCTGGCTGTGTAAAAGACTGTGTTTGTTGTACCCAATAACTCAATGGATGTGAAGGGCTGAAGAAAGGCATTCAACGCCTGATGGATAGCCATAAAATTCTATTTGAGAAGACTCCGCTTGCCAAAATTTTGATTAACAAATGTGAAGACCTCTCCATATTTACCATCTCAAACAAGCCTCTTAGGATCACCTCCAAAGGTCCTATTAGGATTTCAAATGAACCCACTATTCCCTATTCTTCAAACAAGGCAGTACCATGGAACTATAGTGCTGAGGTGTTTTATCATGGGATTAAGCAAGATGCTTGGATCGAAGAAGAAAAAGATGATAATATTGGTAACATAGATGGCTCAAGAAAAGTAACTAGAACTGGGAGAATATTTTCACCTAATATCTCACCACCAGTTGTTACAAAGGCGCCCATCCGCATTACTGCTGCCAAGCCAAGTACCAATACAAGAGGGAAGGAAAAATTTGTTGAGCCGATTGTAACTGAAATACTCTCCAAGGACGTTGCTGATGAAGAACCCTCCACTCGTGAGATGGATGAGATCTTGAAGATAATAAAAAGAATTGACTTCAATATTGTGGGACAGTTGGGACAAACCCCTTCTAAGATTTCAATGTTGTCATTGATGCTTTATTCTGATGCCCATGCTCGAACATTAATCAAATTCCTGAAAAAGGCTCATGTCCCCCATGAGACAATAACAGACCAATTTGAGAATTGCGGGGCTAGCCTGACAATTCATAATGGCTTGGGATTTTCAGATGCTGGCCTAACACCGCTTGGGAAGAACCACAATAAAGCTCTACATGTTTCAGTCGAGTGCAAGGGAACCACCCTAGCACATGTCCTAGTCGACACTGGTTCTTCTC
Source organism: Vicia faba (assembly GCA_948472305.1). Taxonomy (NCBI): domain Eukaryota; kingdom Viridiplantae; phylum Streptophyta; class Magnoliopsida; order Fabales; family Fabaceae; genus Vicia; species Vicia faba. The sequence goes on along the minus strand of OX451739.1, from coordinate 223,492,823 downwards.
TGAATGTATTACCCAATGGGGTGTTAGACCATCTAGACTGTGATGGTTTAGTCTTGAAGCTAAGCAATATCATTTTAAGGGCGTTTGATGGATCAAAGAGGACAGTTCATGGGGAAGTAAATCTTCCAATCAAAGTGGGCTCCCAAATCTTCAACTCCGCCATCTACATTATGGATATTCGTCCTGCCTATTCTTTTCTGTTAGGTCGCTCGTGGATCCACAAAGATGGGGCAGTAACCTCAACTCTCCATCAGAAACTCAAATATCCAGTCAAGGGAAGAATAGTCACCATCTGTGGAGAAGAAGAGTTTATGGTAAGCCACCTTAACTTGTTCAAATACGTAGAGATGGATGGAGAATTCATTGAGACCCCGTCTCAAGCCTTTGAGGTAGTGCCACCAATGATTGCTTCTACTAAATGTTCTTCTGATGAGTCCAAAGCTATTAAGGTCGTGCTGAAGATGGTTTCAGTTAAATATGATGGCGTGGCAATTGAAGAAGGAAATTGTGATACTTGGGAACAACTCCTCGATATCCCATTTAAAGCGGACAAGTTTAGTTTGGGCTTCACCATCAAAGCTCAAAAGGAAGTGAGGAGTTCTTGTGCTGGAAAGCCACCTCTCCGTATTAGAAGCCATGAAGTCAACACTTTGGGCGATTCAGATGAAGAAGCTGCATTTGAAGATTGGGTGTATCTAACTACAATGGAGTTGAAGAATTGGCATACAAAGGACTTTGTGCCCATTTCCTTCATTGAGGAGTAATCTACTTGCTATTTCTTTTCTTTCAATTCAAGAACATTTTGTCTGTAATATGTAAACAATGACTTTTAAGCCATGTGCCTGGTCCGGGGAACTTTGATCCATTTGTCAAGGGTTTTATTTATGTTCATCTAATTATATGATCATTCAATATATTGGACTCTTTTACATTCAAATATTTATGTTCATTGTCTTTCTTTTCATTCAAATACATTTTTCAAAAAAACAGTCATGTATCTTACATGCACACACACACATTCTTGCAGGTCCTCATCCACTCCGGATCCTATTGCCAATGACTCTACTATTGCCAACTATGACTTCGAATGTCCAATCAACCAAGCCGAAGATGGAGGCATGGAATATTGTGAAATACCGGGAGAACTAGCCAGACTTCTATTAGAAGATGAAAAAGCTATTCAACTGCACGAAGAGTCAATTGAAGTCATCAATCTGGGTACTGAGTCAGATAAGAAGGAAATCAAGATTAACACTAATTTGGAAAGCAGTGTCAAGAGAAGGTTGGTTCATATGTTGCATGATTATGTGGAAGTATTTACTTGGTCTTATGAAGATATGCCTGGGTTGGATACCAACATCGTAGTTCATCGTCTGCCGACAAAAGAAGATTGCCCTCCTGTTAAACAAAAGGTTCGTCGCATGAGGCCTGATATGTCTGAGAAGATCAAAGCTGAAGTAATGAAACAGTTTGATGTAGGGTTCCTAGCTGTGACATCCTATCCTCAATGGGTTTCCAATGTGGTTCCAGTTCCAAAGAAGGACGGGAAAGTTCGCATGTGCGTAGACTATATGGATCTGAAGAGGGAAATCCCCAAGGGTGACTTTCCTCTACCACACATTAACGTCTTAGTCGATAACACTGCTCAGCATAAAGTCTTCTCTTTTATGGACGGTTTCTTCGACTATAATCAAATAAGGATGGCTCCCGAAGACATGGAGAAGACTACTTTCGTTACACAATGGGGCACCTTCTGCTACAAGGTCATGCCATTCAGATTGAAGAATGCAGGGGCAACATATCAAAGGGCTATGGTAGCTTTATTTCATGACATGATTCATCGTGAGAAAGAGGTATATGTGGATGATATGATTGCTAGATCACAAACTGAATAAGAACATCTCGATCACCTGTACAAACTATTCGAAAGGCTGAAAAAGTACAAGCTGAGGTTAAACCCTAACAAGTGCACGTTTGGAGTACGATCTGGAAAGCTTCTAGGTTTTGTTGTGAGCAATAAAGGCATTGAAGTTGATCTTGCCAAGGTAAAGGCCATCCAAGAAATGCCAGTCCCTCATTGTGAAAAGGAAGTTAGAGGATTATTGGGTCGTCTCAATTACATTTCCCGCTTCATATCTCACTTGACTGCTACTTGTGAGCCAATCTTCAAACTCTTGAAGAAAGATCAAGTAGTCATATGGAATGATGAGTGTCAAGCTGCCTTCAACAAAATCAAAGAATATCTACAAGAACCTCCTATTCTCATGCCTCCAGTTGAAGGAAGACCCTTGATTATGTACTTGACAGTACTAGAGAATTTTATGGGGTGTGTTTTGGGCCAACATGACAAGTCTGGCCAAAAAGAGCATGCTATTTATTACCTGAGCAAAAAGTTTACCGACTGTGAAACCAGATATTCACTGCTCGAGAAAACTTGCTGCGCTCTAGCATGAGTTGCTCACCGGCTAAGATAGTATATGTTGACTCATACCACTCTGTTGATTTCTAAAATGGACCCAATCAAATACATCTTCGAGAAACCTTCCCTTTCCAAACGGATAGCTAGATGGAAAATGATCTTGACTGAGTATGACATTCAATACATGACACAAAGGCCATCAAAGGAAGCATGCTAGCAGATCATTTGGCCCATCAAGCTATGGATGCTTATCAGTCTATGAACTTCGACTTCCCTGATGAGAACTTCATGCTGGTATCCGATTGCGCGAAACCTGGACTGTATGATGGACCTGAACAAGGATCCTGATGGACCATGGTCTTCGATGGGGATTCCAACGCCTTGGGTAATGGAATTGGCGCTGTGATCATCTCTCTTGAAGGTTGCCACACTTCATTCACTGCCAGACTATTCTTCAATTTCACAAACAATATTATTGAGTACGAAGCATGCATTTTGGGTCTGAAAGCTGTCATTGACTTGAGGATCAAGCATTTGAATGTGTGTGGGGATTCCACTCTAGTGATCAGCCAAGTAAAAGGAGATTTGTACACTAAGCACCATAATCTCATCCCTTACAAGGAACTTGTGTTATCCTTAATTCCTTACTTCGAAGAGATCACCTTTGAGCACTTCCCTAGGGAAGAAAATCAGTTGGCTGACGCTTTGGCAACCATGTCTTCAACGTTCAAGGTCAGATGGGATAACGAGGCCCCTATGATTATGATTGAAAGATTCGATGAACCTGCACATTTCTGTGAGCTTGGCACTAAAGCGGAAAAGCCATGGTACCATGAGGTGATGAGATATCTTGAAGCACAAGAGTATCTAGAGGGAGCATCCATCAATGACAAAAAATTATTACAAAGATTTGCAGCCAAATTCTTCCTAAGCAACAAAATATTGTACAAACGCAACCATGACTCTACTCTACTCCGATGTGTGGACAAGAAGGAGGAAGAGGAAATCATGGAAGACATGCATGATGGTCTCTTTGGTACTCACTCAAGTGGACATACGATGGCTGAGAAGATCCTGAGAGCTGGCTACTATTGGTCGACGATGTAGACTGATTGCCATCAACACTAAAGAACTTGTCACAAATGCCAAATATATGCTGACAAGGTCCATGTGCCTCCTATCCCTCTGGACGTCATGACCGCTCCGTGGCCGTTTGCAATGTGGGGCATTGATATGATTGGAGAAATCAAGCCCACTGCTTTCAACGGACATCGCTTCATTCTTGTCGCTATCGACTACTTCACCTAGTGGGTCGAAGTCGCCTCTTTTGCCTCAGTCACCAAGAATGTGGTAGCCAGATTCATCAGACACAACCTCATCTACTGTTATGGTGTCCCTGAAAGGATCATCACCAACAATGGGACTAACCTCAACAATTTTATGATTACTGAGCCTTGTACTCAGTTTAAGATCAAACATCACAACTCTTCACCTTATAGACCAAAAATGAATGGTGCAATCGAAACGGCCAACAAAAACATCAAGAATATTGTGCAGAAAATGGTAGTAACCTATAAGGATTGGCATGAGATGTTGATGTTTGCTCTACATGGCTATCGCACTTCAGCTAGAACATCAACTGGGCCAACTCCCTTTTTTTAGTCTATGGCATGGAAGCTGTTTTTCCAGTGGAAGTTCAGATTTCCTCGCTGAGGATTATGAATGAGGCAGGCTTAGGCGAAGACGACTGGATTCAAACGAGATTGGATCAGCTGAACTTGATCAATGAGAAGCGATTGGCTGCTATTTGTCATGGTCTAACATACCAAAAACGGATAATCAAGGCTTTTAACAAAAAGATCAAGCCTCGAGTATATCAATTCGGTGACTTGGTGATAAAACGCATCATTCTACCACAGGGTGACCCTAGAGGCAAATGGAATCCCACCTATGAAGGGCCATTTGTTGTCAAGAGAGTGTTCTCTGGCGGTGCCATGATACTGACTACCATGGATGGTGAAGACTTCCCACATCCCATAAACATGGACATAGTTAAAAAATACTACGCATAGGAGACCCGCTAGGTTGACACACCTAGGCAAAATAAGGGCATCCCGACAAACCAAAAGGTTTGGGAAAAAATTACGGATATATGCAAAAGATTGCACACCGGGAAAGTTGAAAACTCGAAAGGGCGACTTGGGCAGAAATGGTATCCTGGTGGGCTAAAAACCCGAAAGCACGATCCGGGCAAAATTTAAGGATTGAAAGCGTATGACTACGTCCCGTGGAATCACCACAGTCAACTTTATCACCAAGGTCTGAGTTCAAACGGTCCAAGATCAATCCAATTAATTTCTGTCAATGACAAGGGGCATTCGAAGACATTGGGGCAATAGTAGAGTTGGAAGGAAATGATATCATTTCACATGGCTATTTGTTTTTGTTTTCAATTTTGTTTCCCTTTTGACGATTTCCTCTTACTAGGATCTCCGTATCTTTGTACAAAAAATGGTTATTCATGGGAAAAATATCAATACAAATATACTTTGATGTGCAAACTTCCTGTCTTTGTTTTGAATGCAAACTTGTCCAATGACTAAAATTGAATGAACATATGCATATGAACATAGTTAAAACTGTTTGGCACATATGACCTAAGCAGTAACAAGCGCCTTTTGAATGAATATGGAATATCCCCCACAGAGTTATTTCATTAACATCCACACCAACAGAGTTACTCACAAAGTCTCTTTGCATAGGATAATCTCCAACCAAAGTCTCAATCTCTTGATAGCTCTCTCTCCAGCTAAGTTGAATCTTACAAGTAGAAGCCTTGTGGATCTCTTCCTAAAAAGAACTCACCTCTTCAGCAGTTTATCAACAGGGTTTATTTCCCCATCATGATTTATTTCCTCAATAAACAATGAGTAGCATAACTCCCCAGCTGAGTACAAAATTCCCCAGATTTAGTCTATCTTCCCCAGCTGAGCCTGTTACCCTCAGCTGAATATACTTCCCCAAGCTGAGTCTGTCCTCCCTGACTGAGTCTATAATCTCCAGCTTGAGTTTGTCTTTCAGATTATTACAAAACATAGGGCCACAACCCCTGATCACCAGTAAAGTCATCAACAAAACCTTTACTGTCTCCAAAAGTTACTAAGAAGTCTGGACTCGACCAGAAAATAATTAACTTCTCAAATCACTGTAGAGCCTGGATCCGACCAGATAATAATGTAACCTTTCAACTAACTATGAAGACTGGATCCTACCAAATAATAACTAACTTTGAAAGATACTATGAAACCTGGAACCGACCAAATAATAATTTAACTCTTCAAAATATAAAAGAACCTGGACTCAACCAGACCAAGGTTTAACTTCTTTTCCCTAGTAGAGTTTGCCTCTACCCCAAACAGTTTAATGTGAAACCTGGACCCGACCAGATAATATTTAACTTCATCCACCTCAGAAATCTGCAATGCCTGGACCCGACCAGATGTTAGTTTTCAAATGAGTTATTGTAAAACCTGTACTCGACCAGATAACAAGTAACTACGATCCCCAGAGAGACACTATGAAGCCTGGAATTGAACATATAATAGTACAACTTTCCAAAAAACCATAAAACCTGGACTCGACCAGATAGTAGTTACCATTGTAAGTTACTACAAAGCCTAGATCCGACCATATAACAGTTAACTTCCTTATCCCCAACAATTTTTTGTAAAGCTTGGACCCGACCAGATAAAAGTTCAATTCCAAAAAAAATCTGCAAAGCCTGGAATCCGACCAGATAATAGTTAATTTATTCTTCCCCAGGAAGTTGTTGTGAAGCCTGGGACCTGACCAAATAGCAGCTGACTTCCTCATTCTCATCAATTTATGAAGCCTGGATCCGACCAGATAACAACTGACATTCAAGAGATATTCCCCAGCGTAAGCATCCTTTCAACAAAGTTTGAAGATATGTATATTCTTCATCCCCAACGGCAATCAGGGATTCAACCCCCCAGAATTTCCTCAGCGCCAGTCAAGGATTTATTTTCCCAGACAAAAACATACATTTCACATTCATACATCATGACATATACATACAATGCATTTAACATGATCTTATTCATCTTATGAACATCATGCACACATCTGCATTTTACTAACTCTTTTTCCCACAGGTAAAACATCGAGTTTTAATATAAATCAACAAGATATTTGTATTGATACTTCTTCCAGTGTTTACCAACATTCCTCCAAATGGCATCTATAAGCCCATTCACAATCCATCTTCGAGTGAAAATTTCTGGGCACTAGTGTTCAATCATCTTTCACCTTCAAGTCACGAATGGCAGATCCGCCAATCTAACTCTTCAGGTTTAAGAAGATTCAACATGGGCAGCTGTTGTACCCCAAAATTTACCCTCTCATTTCTCAAATAACCTCTTACAATATCTCCTTTGGTTCAAGACTGCACTATGTTTGATCAGCTCAAGACACCTCCTCAAGCACTGATGACTGAAAATTAGGGTTTGAGATTGCACAAGGATAAATGGACTTTTAATGCCCCATTTTACTTTCATGGATCATTTTGGAATCTCAAGATTGCTCATGTCAAGTTTCAAGTGTTGATCACATTTTTGCTCAGTCAATTGATCAGTTGACCTAAAAATCAGTTGTATTGGGGAAAAAGTCAATTATGGTCAATTTACAGTCAAACTTCAAAAAAAATTATCTATATCAACATTATAAACTCATATATGTCATTTGATCAAGTTTGAACCACAATTCCTCAAGAAATTTGGTCAGATCATCAAAAGGGCAAAATGGTCAAAATTAGGGTTTTGACTGAGGAAGTGCAATTTCTGATTTTTGACCTAAGAAATGGTTGATTGGTTGGAGACATGATCTCAAGGATTCAATTGCATAATTTTTACCTAATGGCATGACTCAAAACTTCCCTCAAGATCAATTGATTGATAGTTGATTTTCAGTCAACTGATCAAAAGTCAATTGTACACTAAAAAGTCAAACTTTGACTTTTTGGTCAAAATCAAGTATCAAAGATCACAATTCATGAAAACATGTCAAAATATGAAACTTGTTCATCAAGAAACCAAAAAGTCAAGATTTCATTTTGAAAAGTCAAAATTTCTAAACTTCGAAATTTTTCTAAGTGTTTGAAAATCATATTTTTCACAACTTTGAGCCAATTTTTCACCATGATGCAAGATGATTCAAAGGAAACTTTCAACATGAAAGTTGTAGATCTCAATGATATCTAAAACATTATAGAACATAACTTCTCCTATAAATGCATTTATTTAAAGTTATGATTTTGTGAATACATGTTCATGAAACTTGGAAACTTAGTGAAATTTTGCCCTAGTTTAGGCGGGATTTTGACCTAACTTCATGGAAATTTTTCACATAGTTCCAAGAGGAATTTTCAAAAATGACCAACATAGAGGTTATAAAGGATGTTACAAGCTTTCCAAAATGTCAAAGAACTCATTGAGATCATGTTTGAACAAAGAGAATCGAAGACAAGAAGTTGGACATTCATTCTTGAGTTATAGGTAATTTCTATGATGAACAAGAATTCAAATCCAATCCTAGGCTACATAATAATTTCTTTGCAGGCCTTAAACTTGTTTGTCACTCCATAATTAAATTTTTACACAGCTGTTAGTGCTTTGATCCAAGCATTTAAGGCATTTTCCAAGTTACATTTCCATTTATGGCACAAAGTTACCATTCCATTCTTGTAAAGAGGCTTTAATCACAAAGTCAATGCATAGAGCTTTGCACTTGTTCCTTCTGATCACAAGAAATGTCAAAGGCAAAAGCAACATGTCTAGAGCCTCCAATAAACTCAGGCCATGCTTGTACTATACCTTGAAACCATGTTTTCACTTTTCTTCAAAATCAAGTAACATAGCCATAACTCTATATCTTATACTTTTGACCACCTCAAGTGCACCAACCTCTTTCATATAACCATAAAAGTTGTTTGCAAGCAAGGACACACATACACAATCTCCCAAACTTCCCCAAACTCAGAACTGCATCACAAACCACCATGGTTGCACATTCTGACCAAGAACTTCAAACTTTCATTTCCATCGCGCGTTTCTTGGCCTTTTAGTTTCAAAAGCTTCCTCATATAAAATACAAACCATCCATGTCCCTGTTTGCAGAATATAACATCATCTTCATCAACTTCCAAGTTTAAAAATAGAGCATTGCAGTTGGAATTCTCCAAACCATTCCAGCCACTCTCAGTTCAAGCCAGCTATTACATTAGCTTCCTAGAGGTTCAAGGAAGCTAGCCTGATCATCACCATCACTTGAAACAAGCTCAAACTCATTTTACGATTTCCATTTTTGAAGTATTTTTCTTAAACTTATATCTCATTATTTAGGCATTGTTAGGCTTGCATTTGTGAAGATAAAATGTAGACATCATTGCTCTGAAACTATACATGTCCATAGATTTCATTTATGTTGCTTGAGTAGGGAGAATTTTGGGTTTGAACCTCTGAAAATATTTAGGTTAGAATTTGGTACTGTTATAAATCCATGCCCATCTTTGAGAATTAGATTAAGTTATTTACATATTCAGAAGCGTGAGAAGATTTCTAACAAGTTTGATGTAGGAAATTTTGTGAATGGATGAGAATTGGATAAGTTACAGATCTTTTGGCTGGAAGTTGAAGATGAAGTATAGTCAGAGAAAAACTTGTATCATATATTTATTGTTGTGCACAAGTTAATGGATGTATCACCATCCCAGTGATTAAAGCACGCACATGTCACCCTTAGGACTTGGGTTCGAGCCCCAGCGTCCATTTTTCCTTTTTTCATATTTTCTGTTTTCTTTTTTGTTTGAACAGCGCTTGGGCCTGTCCCCTTTGGGCTTTTATTTTTTATTCTAACTCCTAACCATTGTTTGCTCATACACCCCTGACCCCTTTTTTTCTTTTTTTTTTCTTTTTTTCTTTATTTCATTTTTATTTTTCATATTATTTTTTTTTATCATTATTATTTTAATTATTAAAAAAATACAAAAATATGAATATTTTATTTATTTACACTTATATATCTTATTTTTCTTCATAAAAAAAGACCAAAATATTTTCTTCAAACAAATTAATTCCCTTTTTTAACAATAATTAATATTTAGACTTAGATTAATAATTATATCATTTCTTGTAAATTAAAATTGATTTAGAACTTAGGTTTCTTTTTAATTAGTCAATTCACATGTTATCTTTATTATTTAAAACCTTTTCATAAAAAAAGTCCTAAAAATCATTTTAAATTAATTTCTTTTCTTAATTAGTTTAAATTCATTTTAGTTAATTTTTCATTAATTATTTTCTCAATTAAGTTTAGGTTAAAACCTTTCATAAAATCAAACAAAATCATTTTCTTTATCCATTTGCATTTGTATATCATTTATTCAATTATTGTACATTTATTCAACATGGTTGTAATAGTTAATTAGATTTAATTTTCTTACAAAATCCTCATTTGTAAATTTGTACACCCCCTCCCCTAATGATGTAATAGCTTAGTCTTTTTATTTTCCGCAATTTAATGCTTTATATATAAATGCTAGTAAAATAGGGTTTGTATGGAAAGATTAAAATCAATAAGTTAGCAAATCCTAATCCAAGATAAACAAAGCATGTAAATCAACACACTTGCACACTTGTACCCTTTGGGTAATTCCACTTTGTTGCCTTATAAAAAAGGTCATGTTATGCATGTGGGATATCTTAGCAAAAAGAAATCAAAAATACAAGATCATAGTCCCTCGATGACGCTATTAAAGTTGCCTTTCAAAATAATCTTAGTCCCTCAAAGAAAATTGCTAAGATATTTCACAACATTGCTATCATGGCTATACGATGATCCATGTCCGTCCCTTTACATCCAAATATAGGGCTTCTTACCAAATCAATGGTAAGATAGAAATATCAAAGGAAAGGAAGAAAGGAACTAAGACTTTTTGAGTAGGTAGATCGTTCCTAGTTGCTTGCTCAATTTCAAATCAAACACTCTTGCTTATTTTCAAAACAAGCACCAACACTTTCCAAAACACTTTCAAAACATCTTCCAAAATTGAAACATTTTCAAAAGCTTAACACTTTGTATACGTTCTTACGAACGATAACTATTACAAAGTTTGTCTAAACGATGATGCATTTTCAAAATACTTTCAAAAACCACACAAATCATATATTCAAACAAAACCAAGTGATCTAGCAAACAACTAAGAGCCCATAGATAACTATGGATGAAAAGGGTGCTAACACCTTCCCTTTTCATAACCTATCCCCCGAACTCAAGAAATAATCTCAAAGGTTTTTCCTGTTCTTTTCAGCCTTTCCTTTTGGATAAAAGAAAAGTCGGTGCCGACTCTTGCTAACCGCAACAATTGCGATAAAACGCAAAACAACCAAGTCAGTTCTCCCACCGTATAACAGTATCTAATTTCTTTTGTAATTACTAGTAAGAAACTCGTGCTATTTCACGGGGGCCATCTGGATTCACATTACACGACTCTCACTATTATTTGTCAAGATTGAATTCATTCATTTAATTTATTAACATTCACATAGTTTCAAATATAGACTAATAATATGCACCAACTTTAAAGCATTGATCTGTACTTATAATAAATTGTACAACTGATTCTCTAACTTCCATTATATAAAACAGCAGCAAAAGAAATATTTAAAAATGGACATTAAAATAATTAGTCTACAACTGGTATCTCATTGATATGTTCACATCTACATGTGGATTTATACCTACAAGGACCTTCATTACGATGAACAATCTATAAATTTGGCAATTGAGAAATAAAAAGATGGATATTAAAATGAATAGTCTACAACTGATATCTCTTAGATACATTTACATCTACTTGTGAATCAATACATGCAAGAACCTTCATTATGATGAACAATCTACAGTTAAATTGAGAATAAAAAGATGGAAATTAAAATGAACAGACAACATTAGATACATCATAGATACGTTCACATCTACCAATGAATTCATACCTACAAGTACATCCATTACAATGAACAATCTATAATTGTTAAATTGAAAAATGAAAAGAACTCTTAGATTAATATACTTGACCAAGAGAGTATTAAATCTTTAATGTTAATCGGATTTTGTTAAAAAAAAATTCTTCAAATTAGTCAAAAATAAATTCAGTAGTGAATATATATATATATATATATATATATATATATATATATATATATATATATATATATATATATATATATATATATATATATATATATATATATATATATATATATATATATATATATATATATATATATATATATATATATATATATATATATATATATATATATATATATATATATATATATATATATATATATATATATATATATATATATATATATATATATATATATATATATATATATATATATATATATATAATTTTAAAGTTTTTTATTAGATTAAAAATTTTAATTTAATTAAAAAAGAAAATATATAATTAAAAACAACAAAAAATTGCAGATTTCCTTATTCAACATTTTGATTCAACACAAACATTGAAATTAAGTTGAATCTATCAAAAACTAAAGTATTGGTTCTTCAATACACTTTTGGTGCTTAATTGTAATTTAATGGTCTCCAATAGAAAACAGTTACAATTGAGAAATCACAGTCAATAATGTATTATGCTATGTCATAGAAAAACAATAACATCCAAATTACAATGGATCATTATTTATTCAGTCAATTAATTGCAACATGAATAATACTCTAAACAATGAGGCAAAATCGTATAGACAATCAAAATAGAATGTAAAGATATCCCAAAAATTGAGAACAGTAAATTTATTTCTTCCAACAATCAAAAAGCAGCACACTCACAGAATAAAAAAAATCAATTATTAAAAAACAATAAAAATTTATCAATTCCATTAAGACAAAAACGCATCTTGATCATGCACAAAATACTTATTTTACACAACTACTAATCATGCACATACACCCGATTTTATATGACAAAAGTTAAACTAAATATTCTAAATTAGATACTATAATTTCAATTAATCAAATCATTAAATCTGAAGTGAAAATCCAGTGTGTAAATTTGAGTGTCGGTCTAAAAGGCATCGATGAGTTCAGTAGTGGTAAATAAGAATGAAATGGTATCAGTTAGATAATATAGCAGTAAGGAAGCTCGAGATGGAGAATGCTGCATTGAGGAAAGAGATGGGGATTGCTAAGTTATGTGCGGCAGAATCAACTAAAAACTTTCAAGAGTTCCACAATTTATCTAGTTTAGATTTAAATCATACTTAAACCATTTTTCTATAAACTTTTTTTTACTAAACTTTAAATTATCATTTTTCTCTAATAACTGATAAGATGGGTAATTTAACTGTCTTGAATTAGTTGAACTAAGAATTAAAATGAGTTAGAGATTAAGTTTTGAAAAAATATATAAATAGTTAATAATAATTAACTCTTAATATTATGAATTGTTTTTAATAAGATATGATTCTAATTCTTAAAAACAATGGAAAATACTCTATTATAAAAGATATAGATTGAAAAAGAGATGTTGATAGTGGATACTTCTATGAAGTTATCATCATACCATTATAAAATCTCCAATGTCAAAACCAATAATAAAACCTCACACACGATTAGAAATATGACAGTTACAGCCAAAAGCCTACAACATATAAACAAAATAGAGAAAGTTAAAAACTGAATCACTTGAGACAAACACCTAATCTGCAAAATCAGAAGCATCAAACTGCAAACCCAAAGAGCCTAAGGAAATGACATGTAGCTTTCTGCATCATACATATTATCATTTTATTTTATTTTCCTTGTTTTTTTCCAATTATTTCATGCTGATGATGATAGTTATGTAATAATTCAAACTTACTTTCAAAAATATATATTTTATTAGCTAAATTGCCATTTTCTTCAAAGATATTAGGATTGTTTTCTTTTTTTTATTAAAAAAGATAATCATTCATTCAAATTGAAAAATATATCATTATAAATTTAAGATTGTTAAAAATTGAAAAAGGTAAATTTGTAAACAATCTTGCAGTATTTAAGTTAATAGCATACAACGACAACATGAAATTACCTACAAATATGATAAAATAAAAGTAATTGGAATATTCATACTTCTGAATCTGCAACATTGACGCTCAAGTCTTCATCAGATCTATAATGAGTTGAAGTGAAGATGTCAATTTGAACCTATTATACCTCAATTTTCCCCCTAAGATTTCTCATCATCCCACTTTTATCAATACATCAAGATCACATATTAGGGTTGGTTCTCTCTTTCTACTTTATCTCATCTTTAAGTTTGTTGTCGAGGGATCACCAAACACCTTGAATTGTGTATCTTGTACATGTGTTCTTTTAACTAACATCAAAATATGTATATATGTCTCTTTGAATGTTCATATTGTAGGTGATCACCATTGCATTCATCTCACTATCTAATCTAGGGTTTTAGGGGTGATTCTCAATCAAATGGTTTTCTAATGGATTGCAAGAGCTTAATCTTCAAGGTCATATCTATGGCATCAAAGATTTGTGGTTCAAGGGGCTCTCTCACTTTATTTAGGTCAAATGTTCCTCAAAGTTGGTGGTGGAATTCATCAAGAAGATTCATAAGTTCATGTGTATTTCCATGCCTTCTTCAACAAGCTTCATTGAGACTTAAGCTCCATCTTTGAGTGTGCTTCAAGACAACATCATTTTAAGGCCTCTTATGATTCATCATGCTTATTTTGCCAAAAAAATATCAAAGAGATTCAAGGCTGACTCAACAAGTTTGACCTAATTGAACAAATACTAGATTCGGTGATCACAAGTGCATAACTCTCTCAATTTTAAACATTTTGAGTTGTTTATTTTTGCTATGGGTTCTTATCATCATATACAATAACCTCACTTCACATGACAAGATCCAATTCTGCAAGAAAAATCATCAAAAGTTGAAAGGGGTTTCAAATCATTTTGACTCTCTCTAAGCTAGGGTTTGTTGACTTCCAATGGCCATATATTGCTCATTTTTTGAGATTTTTGAATGACTTCAAAGCCATGATTCTCTTCAAGGGTTCTTAGCAAGCTCTCTTCAGAAGTCTAAGGCTAATTTTGAATGGAAGATCACTAAAAATTGAGAAATATTACAAGCCTCCTTGAAGAGCCTTTGAACTTTAGGGTTTGACTTCAAATGATCATAACTTAGTAAATTTTCATCTCATTGAACCCATTCTTTTTCCATAGTAATCTTTGTGATATCTACTAAAACTTTGTTTTTATGTGCAAGACTTGAGAATGCTTGGAAAGTGGTTGAAGAATTGAAAAGATTATAGATCTTTTGTGAATTTTCTCATATTTGTTCATCGTCTTCCAAAGACCATAACTATTTCAATTTTTATAATTTTTGAGTGATATCAATTCCACACTTTAATTCAATAGGTCTACTTCATGTCATCTTCAGATATCAAGACCAAATTTTGAGTGGAAAATCATTTAATTTTGAAGAACATTATAGGCCATTTTGAAGTTCAACATTTAGAATTTTTCTGAGTACAAAACATTTGTGTGTTTTTCACAAATTTAATTGGACATAACTTTTTTCTCAAGTATCCTAATGGTGTATTTATTTTCATATTGTGAAGTTTGTGACCTTGTCTTTCAAATGCTCCAAGAATCATGTGATAAAGCCTCTTGAATTAGATGTACCATGGATTCAAAGTTGGCACCTTGAAACTGATTTTGTCAAAATAGTCATATTGAAAATTGGTTAATGTGGCCTCTAATCTAAAAATTGTTGCGTGTTTTTACTTCTAATTATGCTTAATAATCTTCCATAAGTGATTATCACCTTGAAACGTATGTTTTGGTTGAGTTTTGAGCAAATACGAGTCACACTTTTCATGCATGCAACTTCACACAAATTCTCTCAAAATCTCATCATTTCATAAGCTTGAGCATCCCATTTGCTTCCCTATAAATAGAGGGTGATATCCAACTCATTTGGACAAGCTTTAGAGAGCCAAGGAACCTCTGTTGAACTTCCTCTATACCTCTCAATTCTGCAACTTCGAATTTGGTTTTAAAGCATCATCCAATCCAATTTCTTCGCTGATTCTTCATCCTTGAACTACCCTGAAGCTAACATAAGAAGAATCAAGCCTTGACGTGTCCTGGATCGTGCTAGCCAAGTAAAGTTTCAGAGCTCTGAATTTAAACTTCAACAGGTAGATTTCTCCATTAATTCTCTCAAAATTTGTTGCTACAATGTAGCTCTCATCACTCTGATATTGGTCGCATCATTAGTTTTTAACTGGAAGTGAGTTTTGCTCATGAATTTTCAAATTCCTTTCTAACTTTTTTCTTCTGGTTTTTTCCAAATCGAGTAAGCTGTGTTTTATATAAAATTTTCACGAGGGTACATTTATCTTCGTTTTGATGACACGAATCGAATGACACCGGTTTGAACCTCTAATTTTTCCATTTAAGGGACCTGTAAATCACGTGTTTTGGTTTACTTTGTCAATGATCTGAAGGTTGAAGACGATGACATAGACATCTTCAACCAATCAGACCCCCACACATGGCTTGTTTTATGTGTTTTTTAAAATAGAGGATCATATGTGTTATTTACTAATGACCATGATATGCACAGCACGTCAGATCCCTTGGATTTGATTACTATTGTGTTTTGACATTGATCCAATAGTCTACATCTTTTTGAAATTATTTTTATTTTCTGATTTTTGATTTAATTGTTTTAAACTTCAAAATTTCATAAAAAATTCATTTCAACTTCAAAAATTCTGAAACAATTCTCAAAAATAATTTTGATTTCTATTTTTTCACAATTTTATTTTGTGATTTGATATTTTTTATGATTTTCATTTTATTTGAATTGTTTTAATTGTTTAAAAATACTTTTCTTGATTTTAAAATTCTAGAAAAATTATGGAAGGATCCAATGACCTCTTGACAAATATTGGTGACCTCATTTTATTTTTATTTCTGATTTTAGTGGGTTTCCAATCATGAAGATCCTGATAGCATTAATGTCAATAAACTTGTCCACATTAGGAAACAAAAACAACTCGTAAGCAAGTAGAGCAAAGATGGCCTCAAAAGCGACTATACTCTTCATCCTGGCAAAGTAACGGGCTTTCTCCAATAAGAGTTGAGCTGGTAATCCTCTAATCCCTCATGTAGTAGTCATATGGGCTTCAACCTCATACTTCCCCAGATGGATCAAGGCAGCAATCTCATGTGGTCTTGGCTCACCCTTCAAACCAGTAAAAGGAATATGATCGGTAACAGGTAAATCCAACAGATAAGAATACTCCTATAGTATAGGCATCAACTGATAGTCGGGGAAAGTAAAGCAATAATACATCGGATCGTAGAACTGGACCAAGGTCGAGAGAATACCCTCCTTCATCCTAATCTTCATGAGAGGAATGATGGATCCATACTTTTTCTGAAAATCTGCAGAACACTCAATCTCGAGAATTAGACTGATCAACTCATCTATCTTGGGATCTTTGAAACTGTATTTTTGGGTCTTTCTTTTTCCAGAATCCATGGTCAAAAGGTACCTGAGATATTCATAAATGGTCAACTTTCAAGTCCCTCGAAATAAAATTTCTTCAAAAGATGCTTATGAGTGCATGGATGCATGATGCAACAATCACACACAAGATCACAAACATAGGGTTCATAGGTTCAATGTAACGAGCATGAGGTCGAAGGTACTACCCATAAGGTATGGTCTAAAAGTTATCACTCGCCGAACAAGGTTCTAGAGGTTCCCAGATTCTGCATCCTTCCTTCAGATATTACCAACTTTCCGATTAACTAGGTAATTAGTAATATTCTCAAGAAAAGCTCTTCCGAGCGTAGTATCGCGTGACAACTATTTCCATATTACTTTTTCATAACTTCCGCATTACACCTAAAAGGCCAAGATGGGTTAGGTATTATATGGTCCTCAGCTTCCGCAGGCTCCCAGGTCGAAAGCAGTACATCTTCCTGATTACTCGATAAATGACACTACTGTCAAAGGGGCCTCCACTGAGTGGGGGATCTCATGCCTCATTTTTTGGGATTACTCCCTCAAAGTTAACATGACTATACCGCCCGTCCTATCTTAAAGTTTTCTAAAGTCCGGGTATAGGACTTATGAGTAATCACCAAGCACCCTGAAAACCAGGAAAATCCAGGAAAACATATATACAACATATAACACATAAACAACAATAGCACATATACAGATATAAACAAAGATAGGTTCAACCCACTTAGGGATGGACCAGCAAGAGGTCAATCTTTCCCCAATGAAGTCGCCATTTTTTTCTGTAGCGGTAGAAATGTTTAAGACTAAGCCATTAGATTGACTAGACTTATATAGATCAAAATAAAAATCGCCACCGCGCTTTATTGTTTCCAAATGAATGGGAAAAGAGCGAATAAACCAAAAAAGAGGGGGCGAGATTTAAGGTAAGGGGGTTGGTTATGCAAAGGGAAGATATTAGCACCCTAAACATCTACGGTACTCCGCATGAACCTCTTTGAAAAAAAATTGTATATTTTAGCTATAAAATATTGTATGAAAAATATATGGTTGAGGTGAGAAAATAAGTATATTTTTTTATGATTTTCGCACCCGCCGCGGTTGTGAACCTTTAGTGCCTACGTACCACCTTTCGTGCAATAGGGAATCAGAGTACACGTAGTTCACCTTTTAAAAAATATAAAATACAAATGTGTTGGTTAAATTTATGAGATAAGACATCATCGTCATTGTCCGTGTGGAAAACATACTTACTACCCACAATAATGATAAAGGAGAATTTACATCATCTCAAAGTGGAGGATATGGCTAATCAACAATGCCTCACTCAACACCCAAGTGGAAAATATCTCTCTTCACTATATATTTTAGAAGTATAGTTGTTTCCATCACTACAAGGATTGACAAGAGTCTAATCTTTTGAGAAAGGTTATAAAATAAAACGTTAAAGTGGCAAAATGGTTTGAAATGAGATTGATTGACTTTTAGTCTTCTCACAAAAAATTCCAAAGTATTATTAAGTTGATTAAAGTTTATTTATGAAAATGTTTTGGAAATGCATGGACATAAATCCAAGTTTGTTATGAAAATGGTTCAAGTTTCAAAACAAGAAGAGTTTTCAAAAGGAGAAGGGAGATTTTTGAAATTAAAGAAGATGTGAGGAGAAGAAGGGACTATCCTAAAGCATAAGGTAAAAGATAAGGAGAAGAACCATCTAACCAACAAGAAGACGATACTTGACATTATGAGTCAAGATAGAATTCTCATTCTTTGGATTGAAACCAAGTAAGCAAAGATACTAGACCTCTTGATAGAACAAAACTTCAAGTGTATTAAGTCTTCACAAAAATTGGGCAGAGTAACAGTTGTATACGGGTGAATTCCAAATTATAAACAAAGAATGTAATCACAATAACCTTCACACAAAATAAACAAATAACCCAATGTCCTAAGGTAACCCTCAAGAACTCCAGAAAAAATATCAATTAAGGTCATAAGGTCTCCAATATAGGTCAAGGCATTTAATCCTAAGTCCAAGAAGTCCAATACTCCATAATGCCAATGATAGTTAACCAAATAGTCCAAGTATCATTAAAGCATTTTATGGTTCATGTTGATTATTAGGTATCTTAAAAGAGAAAAGAAAAGCCCAAGTGAGCAAAATAAAAAGAACAAGAATATAAATGCTCAAGTGAGCAAAATAAAAATGGCATGAAATGTAATGCTTAAAGTAAATGGTACATAAAGCATAAAAATAAAAGCATAAAGTAAAAAAATTTTAATGATTAGTGGTTAGTTGGATGACCATCTTGAAACTTGCATTTGGAACTCATTAGAGAATTGGTAGAACCAAAGCCTCCACACAACAAATTGCATTTTCTTTTTGTCAAGTATATCATTAATTTGGAATCCTCAAAAGTACTATTTAATAATCAACGATGTTTAAGTGATCCGTGTTGACCAAAAGTGTTGTAGATCCATTAGAGGATTGGTAGAACCAAAGCCTCCATACAATGAATCTCAAGGTTATTAGATCAAAGAGATCAAATTAACATACTTGGGCTTGCAAACATAAGTTTGGACAAAAAATGATCATTTATTCGAATCGGGACAAAATTTAGCGCTATGTTAAGCAATCGTAAGTGGACTTATATAGAAGTCGCACCTATTTTGAGGTCGGTCAATAGCAGTCTATGCACTATTTATTTTGAGACATGATATATAGATCATACTCCAATAACACTTAGTGCAATAAGAAAGGGACAAGGTGAAGAGGGGTGGGAAAGAATATAAACCACATTTGAATTAAAATTTAATCAAACTATTATTAAAATCATTCATCCATTTTTGTGGAGATAAACTCAACACCATAGATCCAATGATGTTAATAAAATTCATGATAAAAAATTCAACCCAAGGCCAGCCAGAAAATAAACACAAAATAATATTGCATTTAATATATACATTAAAAAAGGGTTTTTTAAAATGTTTTAAAATAGAAATAAGAGAGAAAAATATTAACTATGTACAAATTAATCAAGAAATATTAAGTAAACCATAGAAAAATCAGAAAAGGACTCAAATATTTTTATAAAATTTTTGGTATTTTTTTAAAGTCAGGAACTATTTTTAAATTTAAAATAAATGAGTAAAATAACCCAAAAATGATTTAAAAAAATACCAAAGTCAGAAATAAAAAATAAATGAGGTCACTGATATTTGTCACAATATCATTGGATCATTCCATATTTTTTTCAGAATTTAAAAATGCATAAAAGTATTTTTAAACATTTAAAACAATTCAAGTAAAGTGAAAATTTATAAAAAATATCAAAGCACAAAATAAAATTGTGAAAAAATAAAAATCAGAAAGAGAAAAATCAAAAATATTTTTCATAATTTTTTCAGATTTTTTGGACTTAAAATGAATTTTCTATGATTTTTTGAAGTTTAAAGCAATTAAATATAAAAATCAGAAATAAAAAATAAAGTGAAAAATATATGGACCATTGGATGAGAGTCAAAATGCATTAGTAATCAAATCCAAGGGATCTGGCGCACTGCGCATATCATGGTCATTAGTGAATAAAGTATTGAATCAAATGTAAAATCAGATTTTCAAAAAAAAAACAAGTGGCAAATCATCATTGCTTGGAAGATGACACATTGGTCATCTTCAACCTCCAGCCAACGTGAATCGCAGGTCTCTCAAACTGTAAAATCAGAAGCTCAAACCTATGCCATTCGATTCATCTCTTCAAGACGAAGACAACTACGCCTTCGCGACAAATTTATATAGACTGTAGCTCTAACAATTTGGAAGGAAAGTTTTGAAAAGGGATTTGATAATTCATGGTCAAAACGTGTTTTCACATAAAAGCAAGTGTTGCAACTAGAACCAGGGCAATGAGAGCTTCATAATGATATCAAAGTTTTGAAGAATTGATGGAGAAATCTACCTATTGAAGTTGAGTTGCAGAGCTCTGAAACTGGACTTCTATGGAGCAATATAGGCCACGATTCTTGAAGGCAATTGTATGGTTAGCTTCAGGGAAGATAAAGGAAGTTGAATTGACAGAAAAATTGGATTGAAAAAGGCTTGAACATTGATGTCGAAGTTGCGGAAAAATGAGTTATGGAGCAAGTTTGGTAGGATGATTTTGGTTGTTCAAGTTTGAGGAAATGAATGAGGGATGACCCTCTATTTATAAGGAATAAAATGGAATGTTTAAGCGTGTGAAATGATGAAGTTTAGAGGGAAATCGTGTGAAGTTGCAAATAAGAAAATACACGTTTTGCTATGCTAATCACTTCTGGAAGTTCACTAAACATGTTTAGAAGCAAAAACACGCAGAAACGAAGTGTTTAGAAGATAAACCAATGATTTCAAATTCTGACTTTTAATGAAACTTCAATTTCAAGTTACCAGGTTCAAATTAATGGCATTCTCAGCTCAAGGGGTCTTAGGGAATGATTCTTGATGCTTTAGAAAGATGAGGTTACAGGCTTTGCAATGGGAAAAGAATGAAATCAAATGGATGTTTGAGCTGA
The DNA here is from genome assembly GCA_948472305.1 of Vicia faba. Taxonomy (NCBI): domain Eukaryota; kingdom Viridiplantae; phylum Streptophyta; class Magnoliopsida; order Fabales; family Fabaceae; genus Vicia; species Vicia faba. The sequence continues at coordinate 223,471,200 of OX451739.1, read as the reverse complement.
AAGATCCAATGAGTCAAAGTTGGGAAAAAGAAGTTGACTTTCCATACTTAGAAATATTTCAAGTTTTTCTCCAAAAGTGATCTATAATATATTGCATCCAAACATGGCCTTCCACTTGGAATTTGCTCTTGACCAAAAAAGATGGCATGAAATAGACCTCTTGAATGACATTTTGAAACTTGAACCATTCAAAATCTCCAAAAATTGAGAGAGTTATGAATTGTTGAAGTTGGAAAAAATCATGAAATGACCTATAATATTTTGTATCCTTAGGGTATCTTCCATCCATTTTCTCACTTTTAACATAAAAGAAGGAATAAAGTTCACATCCTCAAGATCATTGTGGAAAAAGAGTGGGATCAAGGTGATAGAAATTAACCAGGTTATGATCATTTGAAGTTACTCATGGGAAATTGGGGGTTCATCTGGAGGACTTGTAATCTTTCTTCAACATTAAGTTTCTTCCATATGAAAACTCCTTGAAACATTTGAAGTGATTTGTTAATAACCCTTTGAAGAGAAGTATGTTTTTGGAATGACTCAAAAATACCAAAAGATGAGCAAGATATACTTCTTTGAAGTTCAAAACCCTAGCTCCTAGATCAAGAAAATGCTTTGAGGAACTTTGACAATTTTGGACAACCTTCTTATACCAACACTTTTGCTTTGTAGATAAAATTTGTTGAGGATGATAATGAGAACTAATAGCAACCAAAACCACTTCCATATCTTGATAATTGAGAGAAATATGCACTTGTGACCAATGGGAACAAGACCTTGTCCAATCATGACAAATTCTTCAATCAACCCCTTGTACTTTTGAATCAATTTTGATAACTTTGAAATATAGTGAACCAAAATAAACCTTGCCATGCCATTTCTTCCAAAACAACTTCAATGGAGAGGTTTGGATTTCTCAATCTTTATTGAATAGGGCATGGAAATAAACTCATGAACCCATGGATCAACTTGCTAAGCCACATTGCCTTTACCTACATTGTTAACAAGTAAGACAAACCAACATTGCATTTTATTAATTAAAAGGAAATTCAAAACAAAACATGAATGATCACAAAACAAAAACAAGTCAAGGTGCTTGGTGATTCCTCAAAGGGAAAAGCTAAAGATGGGGAGGAGGACCAAAATCCCTAATGTGACCTTGTTGTGATTGAATTAATATGGTATGATGAAGGGACCTTAGGGGCAAAAATTAGGGTACAACAGATACCTCCAAACTTATCCAAGGAACTGATACATAAAGAAGAATGGTACAGGTAACTGCTCATGGTCATGCAACAATTGGAGGGAAAAGAGAATAATTGTTAAAAATTACATCTTTCAAAAAAGTGCCTTCTGGGAGGAAATGGCGAATTCCATGAAGGCAATGGTAAATGCCATTACATTGTTCATTAAATGATGTGGCAGGCAAGGGGATGGTTAATGCCATCTGCAGACGGCAAACACCATATCAGGAAAACAGGCAGAAACACTTCTTTTTCCTGCTCTTTCACTCCATTTTCGGCTCGCTTGTGAGTCTGCACAAGAACAAGCTGACCACTATAAAACAAATAAAAACGATGTAAAATGCGATATAATAAGATAAAATGCAAACACTAAGTATGCGCAATGATCCTAAAAATACAATATTCCAATACGGTTGGAGAACTGACTTTTGGTTTTACGTTTTATCGCAAATGTTGCGGATAGCAAGAGTCGCCATCGACTTTTCTTTTATCCAATAAAGGAAAAGGGTGAAAAGAACAGGAAAGACCTTTGAGAATTTTCTGAGTTTGGGGAGTAAGTTATGAAAAGGGAAGGTGTTAGCACCCTTTTCATCTGTAGTTATCTACAGGCTCTTAATCGCTAGCTCACTTTTGTTTTGAAATGCTTTGTATGTGTATGTTTGAAAATATTTTGAAAATGCCTAAGTTCGGCAACTTTGTAATGATTCATGTATCAGTTAAGAATGCGCAAAAAGTGTTTGTTTTTGAAAATACTTCAGAATAAGTGTTTTTGTGTGAAAAAGATGTTTGTTTTATTTTTTTGTGAGAAAGCGATTTTGAGCGATCTACCTACTCAAAAGTATTTCGTGTTATTTTCCTCCTCCTTTAGATAGTGTTATCCTACCATTAGTTAGTAGGAAGCCCTATCGTTGGATGTATGAGGGACATGCACATGTCGTCATTATGGTCATAGAGGGAAACATATAAGGATACCTTAGAAATTCGAAAGGACTATCATCATATATTCGTAGGTAACATCGAGGGACAAGATCATTTTTCGTATGCAACTCAAGGGACATCGTGGGACTATGATCTTTATGATGATTTTAACCAAGGGTATTTGCTAAGGGTATCCCTACGTTCGAGGGATATGACCATGGTTCCGATGGCAACAAGTGAGGTCACCCTAGAGATGCATGTGTGAAGAGTGATTCAATTTAGTTTATTTATCTTGTAATTATGGTTATCTATGTTTAGTTTTAGATCTTGCCATACAATCCTATTAAAATAAGTAGTAATAACAATGATAAAGCAGTAAAGTGCGGGAAATAAAATTATCCGCTATTACAAGGCTTCGAGAGTGGGGGTACAAAACAATAAAATTGGGGGGAAAGAATAAGACCCTAATTGAACTATTACAAGACACTAGCAGTTACATAATAAAAATGCGACAATAATAAAATACGCGAAATTGTCACAATAAAAAGAAAAGAGAAAATTGTTTTATGATTATTTGATAAAAAATTGGATAATTAACCTAAACAAACTAATTAGTTTTAAATAAGAAGAAGAATTAATTATTTTTTATTAAGAAAAAGAATTAATTACTTTAAACAAACCCTAAATTAATTTTGACTAATTAAATGAAAAGGTTAGATTAATTTAATTAAAAAACTAATTAATTAAGTTAATTAATTTTAAAAAAAAACCTAAGGTCTAAATGAATTTAATTAAGAAAAAGAATTAATCTAATTATGTTTTAAAAAAGTGAACAATAATCAAAATAAAAAAGTTGAGAGTGGGCCTGTATTGAAGCAAACCGGGGGGGGGGGGGGGGGTGAGGAAAGAAATTAACTAGGCCCAAAACAGTAAGCCTAGTATGCCTGCGTGAGATCCAGTGTGAATGGTTCCGGGAGGTTCACCGTGGGGAGACCATCCGAAGCATCGGATTGGATAATGACGAGATCTAGTGGCTGTGAATGAAAAGTTAATGATTGACGCGTTGTGCTGGCTCGCATGTGATCTGCAAACATAAGAAAACATGAAAAAATGTGTTTTGTGCCAGGATTGAACCCGCGTATGGGCATAGTAATGAATTAGAGGCAAGAGTGCTACCACTGAGGTGGCTATACATCCATTAACTTAAATGAATCAATGAATATATAATATAAACCAAACTTCAAAAGCCAGACAACACAAAAATGTGTGCTTGAGTGAGACCCTTATGTTTTGAATGGACCAATCATATAATCAAATTATGCCACACGTTTTCAAACGCCAGTCGAACCATCCTGGATGGTGATTCCGGTCACCTTCTCCGATTACACCAAAATCCAAACCTGTGAAATTCAATCAAAATGAAAAAGAAAATAAACCTAATTGACTAATTAAGATCCTGCGATTTCAATGGGCATGTTAGTTTGGTCTAAAAATAATCGTAGTTGGGGTTTCGATGAAATCCGATCTTGATGCCCTAGTCATGATGAATTCTCGTTCCTGCACTAAACCTCACAAGTAATACGTCAAAACAATTCCAAACATTAATATGAACATGAATGTATGCATCGAATTCATTTAAATCATATGAATCAAAAATTCGAATTCAAGGAACATTACCCAACAAGTTGTTGGCTGAAGATTTTGATAATATTATTAGAAGCCAAATGAATTAAACGTTTTGATCAAAATGAGGTAAAGCGTCATGTTTCGAAGTAGCAGAAGCAGTGTTTTGAATAAGTGTGTCAAATCTTGGAGCTTCGAGTGGCAATTATGGGAACATATCTAAAGAAGTCTCGAAATAACAACAAGGCTGTGTCTGGGAAGAGCGTTCGAAACGGAGAAGCACCAAAGCATTTGAAATTCAAATGGAAGCGGGACTTTCGAAGTTTGAAAGTTATGTGTTGGAGCATTTGGGGACACGTGGAAAGATGAAAGAGGCATTGTCTTGCATGTTTTAAACGTGGCATAATCCTATAGCAAGACCGTTATGGTCGAATTAGTATAAATAGAAGTCTTAGTATTAGGATTTCGTGTGTCATATCTATTATACAAAATACTCAGTAACATTCAAACTACCACATGGCAAGGGAAACGAATGCAAGAGAAATGTATGTATGATAGCACCATGTATTTCTGATTTAATGAAAACCTTTTACCATTTCCAGTACTTTCCTTTATCCCTTTTGTCAAATAACATTTACAAGTTTTCTTATTTACAGTCTTTTCACTTCGAAATCTCTTCTTCAAAGTTTTACATTTTAATGTTTTCTTCATATTTCAAGCACTTTATATCTCAGAAAACTGTCATATTTTCCATACCTTTACCTTCAAGCCTTAAAGTCAAACCTTTTACGTTCCAGAAATCCTTTATATTAACTGTTTTGTAAGTCGAAACCATTTACTTCACTTTTATGCAGTTTTACATGTCTTTACAATTAGCATTACAATTAGCATTTATTCATGTAACTTAGTTTTCACACACATTTTGATTACATCTTTAGACTTTTAGAGAGAGAAATCGAAATAAGCCAAACACATATACAATATCAACCATGAATATCTGTTCGATCGTGAGAGTAACCTTAATATCCAAGGAGTCCTAGGATCAATCTAGTCGATCCTGTGAGTTACCAGAGGAATTGAATAACAGTCAGAAAGATTATTCGATAGTTTGGAAGACTAGCGGTTGTTTACCAGAAATCACTGGAAACAAATTGGCACACCTGGTGGGACCAATAATTGGATATTAGAACTAAGGATTGTTGAGACATAACCATTACAAAAACGTGGGAACCTAAGAAGTTTGCTGTTTTATGAACCTGAGAAGTGGTAAGATAACCAACAGCAACCAACCTTTATCCAGAAGAAAACGTTTGGACAAAATGTCTAATTCAGACAATCAACAAGGGGACCAAAATGGCCCACATGCAACAGGCACTAACGCGTCCACTTCGATCGGAACATCTAATGTAATCCCTTCGAATGCACAGTCTGTTGCATCTTCGACCAGTAACATAGCCACCAATGGAGTAAGTGGCATATCAACTAATAGTTCGATCTTAGGAAATACTGGAACCATTGGCTACCCTGGGGGATTCGTTCCACCATCAGGGACACAATCCCATTTTGCCACTCCATTAACTAGACCACCCGGTTTCGATGGGAATAGAACCAGAAATTCCTCTTATGGAATGCCAACATCTTTTATGGTAGGTTTACACAATTCTACATCGAATTCATCTCCACAACTAGGGTCTAGGTCTGGGGCGAATCAGTTTATGACAAATAACCAAGGGTCGGTGGGTTATAGCACAATGCCCATCCTAACCACAGACAACCAATTGGCTTTCAGGCAATTAATGGATGACAGTAACCATAATATGATAGGGGTGTTAGCACAAACCATGCAGGAGATATTTGCCCCAATAGTGCAAAATGTGACTGTGACAAACAGGGAAAACGCTGACAATATGAGTCGAATAGCAGATTTCTTTGCTCCCCCAGAAAGGCGTAGGCAGAATCAGGCGGGATTTCGGACAAACATGCCTGTTATAGAACAAATTGCTAACGACCCGATTTATAGACCACCCAGAGAAGAAGTTAACTTAGGGGCCAGGGCACCAAGGTTAGAAGCCCCAATAATCCCGGGCCCACAAAGGGAAATTATGGAACCAGGGGCAAGGGTCGAAAGGCTAGAAGCCCCAGAGTTTCGAGAAGAACAACCTAGGGGAGTTGTTTTGGTGGGTCGAAATCAAGATGCCGATGCCGTCGTTCATAGAATTCGAAACGATAACATCTTGGCAGAAAACAACCTAACCACCATGATAGAGAGAGTCATGGCCCAGAATGGCCTCAACACAGGAATGAGGAGGCCAAATTACGCTTCTCCTATATTGGATTGCATAATGCATACTGATTTACCAAGGGGATATAAAGTCCCTAAATTTACAAAGTTTGCTGGGGATACCAATGAGTCAACAGTCGAACACATAGCGAGATATCTAACCGAAGCGGGAGATATAGCCAATAATGAAGATCTCAGGATCAAATACTTCCCAAGTTCCTTGACAAAAAACGCCTTCACATGGTTTACCACTTTGCCTCCTGGGTCCATTGACACTTGGGCTCTCTTAGAGAGATTATTCCATGAACAATTTTACATGGGACAGTCGAAAATAAGTTTGAAGGAACTGTCCAGTGTTAAGAGAAAGTTCACTGAACCCATAGATGATTATTTGAATAGATTTAGGCTTTTGAAATCCAGATGTTACACAGTAGTGCCTGAACATGAGTTAGTCGAAATGGCCGCTAGTGGCTTGGATTATTCTATTCGAAAGAAACTAGACACTCAGTATTTGAGGGATATGGCTCAGTTAGCCGATAGGGTTCGACAGGTCGAAAGATTAAAGGCCGAAAAAGCCAGAGTCTTTAAGAATAGCAAGAAAGAAAGGATTTCCTATGTTGGGACTGAGGAAGCAGAAGAATATCCTGAATTCGAATTCGAAGAGGTCGAAATCGACCTCGTTGAATTAAAACAGGCCCCGCCTTATTCCTGCAAATTGTTAGTTCCCACAAAAGGGAAAGATATTGTTGAAAATGAAAAAAGTGACAAATTTCCAAAGAAGGTTTATACCTTCGATGTCACTAAATGTGACGAGATTTTTGACTTACTTGTCAAAGATGGCCAACTAATTGTGCCATCAAATGTCAAAATACCTCCTTTGGATCAGAGAAAGAAGAGAGGATTTTGCAAATATCATAGTTTCCTAGGCCATAAAACCTCACAATGTTTTCTTTTCAGGGACCTGATTCAAAACGCGATCAAGGATGGCAGACTAAAGTTTACTGATAAGGTGAAGATGAAAGTGGACGAAGATCCCTTGGACGTCGCAGACACCAACTACTCCGAGCATGCGTGCATTGGAGAGGTCAACATGGTGGAAACTGATCAAAGCGACGCCCTAACAGGAGAGAAGGGTACTGGAGTTGAAAACTGGGTGATGGTCGAAGTCAGCGATGAGGTCACTGAAGACATCCAGAATACGCCAGAGACTCCGATTGCCGCCCCTGTAGCTGTTGCAAGAGAAACCCAGGCTACTGAAGGCCAGGGAAATCAAAACCAAGAATTAACACAAGTCACTGAAGGCTTGAGGCTGGAATTGGAGAAAGTCCAAATCACACTGCCAATTTCCCTCCAGAAAGAAATATGGGACACTCTAGGGGAACCCAGTGGAAAATTTGACTATTTGGTCAAATATTCTTCTCCAGAGAGTTTGAAGGTTCAGATTGAGGATATAAAGCCCACAGGATGGGGTGATGATGAAGCTAAAGAGGGAGATGTGGAAATAAATATGGTGGATATGGAAAGACCTCGCTCTGAGATGGAGGAAGTGGAAAAATACTTAGAAAAAAAAAGTATAGAATGGGGGATAATCGCACTGGAGATGCTAGTCTCAAGGATTATCTCATGACATGCCACAAAGGAGATTCAGGCATGATATTATGCCCTAGGTGCAGCATCCTCTGCAATCAAAGAATCGCTGCGAATTTCGAAAGGGTACAGAGGACTCGAACTGGCAACAATTGGCGCCAGGATAACCAGCTTTTTAGGTGTTATCCCAAGGCTGGAGAAAGTTTGCTGGAATTTGTGCTTCGCTGCTACAAAGGGGAAACCAAGTGCTTGATTTGCCCAAGGTGTTCTGCTGTGTATGACCAAAGCATGGCCAGGGCCTTCGAAACGATTCCCTTCGCCCCTTGCTGGAACCATCAAGAAACTGCCCAGATGGGCCCATGTTTCGACATCAGACACAAACAACGAAGGCCTGATAGCCCTCACCCCAAGGCTGCTCGAAGAGTGACTTTCAAACTCCCTGCTGAAGTGCCAACCGATAGATGGTTACAGGTCAGAAATGACAAAGGCAAAGATAGATGGAGAAACGCTGAACGAAATGCACGCCATGCTGTGACATACAGGAGGCAATTCAACACAGCAAAAAGGGAGGAAGTGAGATTAGAAAATTACAAAGGAAGGAACCCCATGTCAAGATCCCAGTGGCGCAGACAGCAAAAGGATTCGAAAGGCTGAGAGAGAAGCTGTGGCAAACAAAGGGGTTACTTCAACGAAAAACCAAGGTGAATCTAGCACCAACAAACCAAAAAATCAAACTGAAGACAAACCTCCAGTCAATAGGAGGCTCTTCTCTGAAGAACAACGCGATGAATCAAAGGAATACACTCCAGGCCCGGAAGAGGACGAAGATATGATAACAGATAACTTCGAATCGGAGGGGGAGTCTTCATTTAATTTGAACTGTAACGTGGTGTCTGTGCTTCCCTGCGAATTTGGGCAGGAAACTGAAATCAACGAATATGAGGAGGAAGACACCACAGATTTGATGAAACATAGGCCCGTGTGCTACTATGTGATGGACAATGGGGCTGTTGAGGAACAAAATGCGTTCTTCGAACGTCCAGAACCTGCAATGAAGAACCATCTCAAGCCACTTTTCATTCGGGCGAAAGTTGGTGTCCATGGTGTGAACAAAGTTCTAGTGGATGGGGGTGCTGCAGTCAATTTGATACCCCATTTCATGCTAAAAAGATTAGAGATCCGCGAAGGAGACATCAAGCCCCATAATATGGTTCTATCCAATTATGAGGGAAAAGTGGGCAAAACACTGGGGGTGGTCCAGTTGGAATTGACAATAGGCTCAAGCTGTAGGCCCACCATGTTTATGGTGATCGAAGCCAAGGCCAACTATAACCTACTGCTGGGAAGAGAGTGGATCCATGGCGTGGGGGCAGTTCCTTCATCAATGCATCAGCGACTAGTTCTGTGGAGAGATGATGGAATCGTGGAAAACATCGAAGCAGACCAGAGTTACTTTATGTCAACTGTCAATTTAGTTGACAAGATGGATTATGATAAAAATCTGGCAAAGATTGCTCCGTGTGTTCCAAATGATGAGATTAATGAAACTAGAAACGCCCACTACTACATGACCCTTCGTCATGATGGCCTTTACTGGGATAGAACAATAATCAGTGAAGAAGAGGGAGTCGAAAGCACTATACAAAAACGGCCAGCAGGCTGGGACTTCGACAACCTTAGCCATGACTGAGTCTACCTTTTTCGAAAGGATTTCGGCCTATATGGCTGAGAACGAATCAAAAGCGGCCTTAGAGGCTGAAATAAATAAATCAACTATAAAGACGAACGAAGTCAGTGGGGAGGGTTCGAAATGCTCACCCTTCAAAGAGTTTAAGATGGATCAAAGGTTGGATGCCATCTATGATAAAGAATCCTTAGGCTTCGAAAGGGACCCCATAAACTCAGGTGCCAAAATGTTGGCACAGGATCCACTCGAAGAAGTCAACTTAGGGGATGAAAAAACAAAAAGAGTAACCTACATAAGTGCTAAACTTAGCCCAGGCCTCAAGAAGGAAGTGATCGAAGTCCTTAAGGAAAACAAAGATTGCTTCGCATGGGATTATGACGAGATGCCTGGTTTAAAGAGGGAGTTGGTCGAACACAGACTGCCAATCAAAGATGGCAAGAGGCCCATCAAACAAACTCCCAGAAGATTCGCACCAGCGGTTCTCACAAAAATTAAAGCTGAGATCGAAAGGTTGCTGCGTTGCAAATTCATCAGAACAACAAGGTACGTCGAATGGTTAGCAAACATAGTACCCGTTATTAAGAAAAATGGTTCTTTAAGAATTTGCATAGATTTTAGGGATTTAAACACTGCAACCCCTAAAGATGAATATTCCATGCCCGTGGCAGAAATGCTAGTAGATTCTACTGCAGGGTTCGATACTTGAGTATGTTAGATGGATACTCTGGGTATAACCAGATTTTCATTGCTGAAGAAGATGTTGCAAAGACAGCATTTCGTTGCCCAGGAGCCTTAGGCACCTACGAATGGGTGGTGATGCCTTTTGGTTTAAAGAATGCTGGGGCAACTTATCAAAGGGCAATGAATTCAATTTTTCATGATTTCATTGAAACCTTCATGCAGGTGTATATTGACGATATAGTCATCAAATCTATATCTGCAGAAACACATTTGCATCATTTAAGCCAATCATTCGAGCGAATGAGAAGACATGGCTTAAAGATGAATCCCCTGAAATGTGCATTTTTTGTGCAGGCTGGAGATTTTCTTGGTTTTGTGGTTCACAAGAAAGGAATCGAAATCAACCAGAACAAAACCAAAGCCATAATGGAGACGAAAGCACCTGCGTCAAAAAGGGAGTTGCAATCTCTGCTAGGGAAAATTAACTTCCTCAGAAGATTCATCTCGAACCTAAGTGGAAGAACCTAAGCTTTCTCTCCGTTACTTCGTCTAAAGCAAGGTCAAGCCTTCGAATGGAACGAAGCTCACCAGGAGGCGTTTGACAGAATAAAAGAATACCTTTCTCAGCCTCCTATTTTGTCTCCACCTTCATGGGGGAAGCCCATGAGATTGTACATATCTGCCTCTGAAGTTAGTATAGGTAGTATGCTAGCACAAGAGGATAGCAATGGCGTCGAAAGAGCCATATACTATTTAAGTAGAGTGCTAAATGATGCAGAGACCAGATATAGCAATTTAGAAAAGCTATGTCTCTGTTTGTATTTCTCTTGTATGAAACTCAAGTATTATATAAAACCTGTTGATGTTTATGTTTCATCTCATTTCGATGTCATTAAACATATGCTTTCAAAACCAATAATGCATAGCAGAGTTGGCAAGTGGGCTTTAGCCTTAACAGAATATTCGTTGACTTTCATGCCTTTAAAAGCTATGAAAGGTCAAGTGATTCCTGACTTCATTGTGGACCATTCGTTGGTTGAGCAGACGGTCATGAGTTACGTCGAAATGCAACCATGGAAATTGTACTTTGATGGTTCAACCCACAGGAATGGAAGTGGTGTTGGAGTCCTTCTGATTTCTCCTGAAGGAATTCCAACAAAATTCAAGTATAAATTAGATGGTCCTCGTTGTTCAAACAACGAAGCTGAGTATGAAGCGCTCATTGTTGGACTTGAAGCTTTGTTGGAATTGGGGGCAACCAGAGTCGAAATTAAAGGAGACTCTGAATTAGTGGTCAAACAAATCACAAAGGAATACAAGTGCATAAAGGAAAATTTAATGGTATACTTCGTCATAGTCAATAGGCTATTAAGGAAATTTGAATACATGGATATTCAACACATACCAAGAATAGAGAACCAAGAAGCAAATGACTTAGCGCAGCTGGCTTCAGGTTATAAAGTGTCTACCAAGAACTTCAAGGATTTGGTCGAATTAAGGGGAAGAGTTATGGCTACTAGATTCACACCATCGGATCTGGAAAGTATGAGATTGGGATATGCTGAGAAACAGGGATTCGAAATATTAGCCATAAATACTTTGTCAGATGCAGATTGGCGAAGTCCATTGAAGAGTTATTTAGCAGACCCAACTCTAAAGGTGGATAGAAAAACAAAATATAGAGCATTGTCATATCTCCTCATGGGGAACGAATTGTTTAAAAAGACCCAAGAGGGTGTATTATTGAAATGCCTAGGAGAAAGTGAGGCATACTTAGCATTGTCTGAAGTCCATAATGGGGCATGTGGGGCACATCAAGCAGGCCATAAAATGAAATGGTTGTTATTTCGATACGGCTTGTATTGGCCTAGCATGCTCAAAGATTGCATAGACTTTGCTAAAGGATGTGAGGAATGTCAGAAACATGCAGGAATTCAACATGCCCCTGCAAGTGAGTTGCATTCGATCATCAAACCATGGCCATTTAGAGGATGGGCATTGGATTTGATAGGAGAAATAAATCCTGCTTCGTCCAAAGGACAGAAATACATCTTGGTGGGAATAGATTATTTTACCAAATGGATCGAAGCTATACCACTGGTAGTTGCTGATCAAGAGGCTATTATTGAATTTATACAAAAGCACATTATCTATAGGTTCGGATTGCCAGAGAGCATAACTACAGACCAAGGCTCTGTGTTTACTGGTAGAAAGATGCAAGGATTTGCCCAAGAAATGGGGTTTAGATTGCTAACATCAACGCCATATTATGCTCAAGCAAACGGACAAGTCGAAGCAGAAAATAAAGTAATAATAGGATTAATCAAGAAGCATATTGGCAAAAAGCCAAGAAACTGGCACAAAACTCTGGACCAAATATTATGGGCTTGTAGAACATCTCCTAAGGAAGCTACTAACACTACGCCTTTCCAACTCACATTTGGTCATGATGCAGTGTTTCCAGTAGAAATTCATCTGCAATCAGTTCGAACTCAGAGACAAAACGAAATCCCAACTGCATTATATTGGGAAATGATGATGAATGAATTAGTTGAGTTGGACGAAATTAGATTACATGCATTGGAAATTTTGATGAGGAAAAAAGAAAGAGTGGCCAGAACATACAATAAAAGGGTGAAGAAAAAAGTATTCATTATTAATGACTTGGTTTGGAGAGTCATATTGCCTATGGACAAGAAGAATAAAGCGTTAGGTAAATGGTCACCTCATTGGGAAGGACCTTTTCGAATATTAAAAGTATTCTCAAACAATGCATACGAAATCGAAGAACTCATGGATGATAAACGTGTCCTAAAGGTTAATGGGAAATATTTAAAGAAATATAAGCCAAGCTTGCGGGAGATTCGAATAGTAACAACGTAAACAAGATATTATAAAAAGCCAAGATGGCAAGATAAAATGCCAAAATGGCGTTGTTCGAATATTACATATAAGAAACCAAAATTATAGTCAAATAAACATCAAAATCTAGAAATAAGAATTATTTTTCAATCGATTAAAAGTGCTTCGAAATGATTCAAGTTTCTGCTGAGCGAACCGCCTGGCTCCTTCCAAGGTTGCCACTTCTCCTTTAAGTTGTTCTGCAGTCTCCATTTCCGCAAGCCCCTGGTTGAGAAGCTCTTCGAATTGGTTACCAGCAGAATTGGTTTCAAAGGCTAGTTGTTGTTCTTTAGCCTCCTTAACCTTCTGTTGAAGTTCCAGAATCTGCCTTTCCCAAAGAAGGATGGACTCAGCTCGAGCCTCATAATCAGTTTTCGCTTGCTTCAGATGCATAGCTTGATCCTCAGCTTCTTGAGAGAGTTTCGAAGCTTGTTCATAAGCGGCATCCATGGCAATGCGTTTCTCTTGAACCTTCTTGGCAGCAGATTCGTCTTGGAGAAGGTAACCAGTTACGTTGTCCAGCAAATTCTGAAGATCGAACAAGAGAGTACTAACTGGCAAGGAGCAGGTGGAAAGATTGACCTTTGTGAGCAGCTCCTTCATAGTATAGCAAGCAGTACTATCTTGCTTAAGCACTTCGAATATATCCACATTGAGAATGGTTTTCCTAATTTTGTTAAGAAGAACAATTCTTTCATCTGTGGGAAGAGGATAGCTGGTCGAACTTGTGCCAGCCCTAGCGAGTGGGACGTCCCTCTGAGCCAACTTTGCCTTCATGTACCCAATAGGGTCATTTCGTCTCAGAAGTTCCAGTTCCTCGTCAGTCATTTGAGACAGAGAGGATTGAGGGAGTTCCACACGTAGGGGAGCCACGTTTATTTCAACCTCTAGGGGTTCGTTGGTTGCATTACCATCCCCTTCATTCGTTTCGTGCTCTTGGTCTTCTTCATCCTCATCCAAGTCCACTACTTCGATACCATCCCTTTCACTGCTATTTGCGTTGGACTCCGTCCCAGCAGTCGAACCGTCATTGGCATTTTCCTCCTCAGATTCTTCGTCTGCAGATTCTTCGGCTCTTTGCCCAGAATCAGCTTTCTCTTCTTCAGTTTGAGTGTCCTTTGGGTCCTCTTGAAGAGTTTCAAGAGGGGACTTTTGAAGAGAAGCCCTTTGCAAATCCTCTGCAGACGTTTGAAGTGTTGTTTCGTTTATCTCTTTCAGAGGAATGGAGGTACCTTGATCATCCTGCTGTTCAGAAGTTCCAGCCAGAATCGCCATATTGGAGGAACCTTTATTTTGGACCAGGTTGCTGGAATCTCCTTGAGGAGAGGAGTTGAGCGGAGCAGCAGCTCTGGATGGTGAGGTCGAAATAGTGGAAGCTGGATTCAAGATGTTCTGCAAGGAACAACAGAATGTTAAGGAAAAACATTCACCAAGGTAATAAGAAGTTAGTATTGTAAAAAAAATTTTAAGGTTCAATTTACCTGTGGACTCTCAGAGGAGAGGTTACTAGCTATACGTTCCAACATTGGGTTGGAGGTCGAAGGTGGATTTTTGGATTTGGGTGAGGGAGCAGCATCCCTGGAATCAAATCCAGAGACACTAGTTGGAACGGTGCTTTTTGAAATATCTTTCTTTGGCTTCTTCTTCGGAGCAGTATTTAAGTTTCCTCCAGCCTTGGGGTCTTCCCCAGTGGTGCTTGATTTCCGCTTCTTGGGAGTAGTAGGAGGAAGCTTGTTGGTCTGAAAGAATTTTAAAACTTGGGGTTAGATGTAAACCATAAAGCATGAGTGAATTCGAAACATCAAGGCTAAGTGATTACCGTTGGAATTGGAACACTGGTTGTTGTTGGTATTATTGTTGTTGTTATGGTTGCAGCAGTAGTGGTTGTTTCGGGTGGAGTCACTTTGTCAGTAGTTTCGATGGAGGCTTGAGAGGCACTCCCTTCTTTCGACTTCGAGGCAGCTGTCTTTATCCTGATAGCTGAAAATCGAAACAATTAAAGCAAAGGTTAAAGATATGGAAAATAAAAGACATTTGGGATTTTCCCAAGCATTCGCACCTGTGCCTTGATCAGATTTAATGGTCATGGCAGAAAGGTCGTATCGAAGGTGTCCTGGGAAATCATGAAGCCAGTATCGAGCCCATGTCACAGTCTCAGATGGCTTTGGTTTCCTTTGAAGATATTTGAACATCTCTTTGCAAGTAAACCACCATGGATATGGGGGAAACCAAGCCAGAGCCAGTTCTGAGGTAGGTAATCTGGGAAATTTAGGTGGATGCATTTCGAATGCCAACCTATACCTATCCTCGGGTGACAACCCTGAAGGAAGTTTTAACTTAGAAACTTTTTGTTTAAATTTTTCCTTCAAGGTCTCAGCTGCTTGATGCACAGTGGAGTCCAAGCGCGTGGGGTCGTAAGTAGTTTCAAAATAATTTTGGAAAGCTTTAATCTCTTTGGCATGAGTAAACATACCTTTCTTTGTTGGTACCTGCACATCGAAGGCATCAATTAGTTTCTGTCGAATTGTAAGTGTATCGAACATATAAGTTTGATAAAACTTGGTCCACCATTCCAGAAATCCTTTAGCCGCGAGATGGGTAGGTTCGAAGGTTATCAGCTCAAATTGGGCAAAGCCTTGATATTGTTCTTGCTGTATTTTGGCTTCCCGTGCCTTGAAAGTTCGTCCAGAAGTGATGGCGCTCTCAGTTTGAAATAAAGGTTCAGGAATCAGTTGGCATAAGCCAAACTGCCTCGAAACGAAGTTTGGTTGGTAGGCAAAGAGAAAAATTTGGTTCTTGGCTGGGGTTATTCTTGAAGAAATGAGTCTAGGCAGCAAAAAAACTCTCCATACATCCTGAATCTCCTTGCTCTTGATAGCTTCTGAGAGAGCCATGGTGAACCAAGAAGGTCCATGAGCCCTCGAAGAAAAAGGCGCCATGCTCTCTTCGAACTTGTGCCTTTTGGAGAATATCATGATGTACTTCGAGAATTGAACTTTGAAGTCATCTTTGTCGTCATTGGGAGTTAATCTTCGAAGCCTAGTGCCTTCGACTATCCTATCACTTATCTCAGAATCTTGCTCATCAATGGTGTTGGCGGTTGATAAGGAGGGTTCGAACATGGCATTTAGCCATAGTTGGAGTAACCAAAAGGGGCCAGCCAATAGAATATTTTTGGAGGTGTGGGATTTGAGGCTCGAAATAGCTGACCTCAGGCTTTCATAGAGGTCAACTAAGAGCAGTTCACTTAGGCACACTTTTCGATTTTCATGCAAGTCCCTAGCTAGAGGAATGAACCTACTAGCTACCTGTAGGGATCTACTGCAGAAAACGTATCTTGACAGCCACAGGGTTAAGAAAGCAATGTGCTCTACGTCAGACACATTGTCCCCCTCAGCATGGTAATGACTGATAAATTTGGAAAAACTGGCTAGCTTGACTTTGAAGTCAATTATGCTTGAGTGCTCTTTGTTGTCGGGTATATAAGTTTCTCCCACTGGCGATAGCCCAGTGATGGCCGCTATGTCGAAGAAGGTTGGGGTGATTATTCCACCTGGGAGATGGAAAGTGTTATAGGTACTGTCCCAGAAATAAAGGGACGCGAATAGCAGAGGGTGGCTGTAGGTGAAACCAGGCTTCGATAGCTTAATCAGGTTATAGATGCCTAATTCTTCCCATTGCTGGGATTTCTTAGCTTCTACTTTCGTGAACCAATTTTGATAAGCAATATCAGAGGTGGGGCAAGATCGAAATGGCTTAAAATTACTTTTTACATAATCCAAAACAAAGGGGTCCTTAGGAGGAACAGTTGGGGTTTCTATGGTATTTGAACTAGGAGATTCTACTGCCTTAGGGGCGTCCATTTTGTTAAATAAGGGTTTGAAGCTATAACAAACTGGGAAAATCGTCCTGGTGTCTTTTAATATTTTAAAAACCGTAAGAGGGCCATTTAAAGCTAACCTCTTACCAACAACGTTGGTAGGAATGAGTACCTGTGACGCATACAGCATTTCTTTTTCTTTTGAAATCATCTGAGGGGCAAGAGCGGATTGACCTTGGAGAGTGATGATTTTACTTTCCATGGTAGCTCCTGCAGTTTTTCCTTTCTTCTTGGAGACTTTCTTGAGTTGGGATGAAGTAGAAGAAGACATTTTTGAAAGATGTTGAAAGCTTGAATTGTTTTACGAGAGAAGGAGGGTAAAAGATTTAGAGGGTAAAAGATTTAGAGTGTGAAAAGAAAAGAAGAAGATTAAGTTGATGTTTTATAATGGGGAAGTTTAAGCATCCACCGAATAAAGGTGTGATACGTGGAGATCATGGGTTGGTGTGATGAAGAGGTGGCGTAAAGTTAACATGGGTAATAGGCGTGATTTAAAGATAATCATTATTTGTAACTGCACCACGCTGTGAAGTGGCTCCAGGCGGTTAAGGAATCCAAAAGGTGCTATGATTGACGTGACTGGAGTCAAATTCATTAAATGTTATGATGATTCGAAAGTCCCATCAAAATCTTGTGTAGGTGTTTAAAATAGGTATTTCTCAGAGGAATCGAAATACATATTTTAAAGGGGCAATTTGTTGGCTGAAGATTTTGATAATATTATTAGAAGCCAAATGAATTAAACGTTTTGATCGAAATGAGGTAAAGCGTCATGTTTCGAAGTAGCAGAAGTAGTGTTTCGAATAAGTGTGTCAAATCTTGGAGCTTCGAGTGGCAATTATGGGAACATATCTAAAGAAGTCTCGAAATAACAACAAGGATGTGTCTGGGAAGAGCGTTCGTGTGATCGGTGGATCTGGAACTGACTGTTTAACGCTGGTTCGCGAAATGTCGCGGAAGCAAGAGTCGCCACCGTCTTTTATTTTCTCCAAATGGAAAGGACAAAAGCACATAAAAATTCCTTAAAGAGATTGCTCTCGGTTCGGGAGGTAGGTTATAGAAAGGGAAGGTGTTAGCACCCTTTCTATCCATGGTTATCCATGGGCTCTTAGATACTTGCTCATTGTGTTTTCAAAATTGGTTTGTTTGCTTTTCAACTGTGGGTTTTAAAAAGTTTCTTTGAAAATTTCAGTTCGACTCTTGTATCGGTCCTCAAGAGTGTTTGAAAAATTGCTTTCGAAAGCTTTTTGAAAAGGTGTCGGTGTGAAAAGTATTTTTGATTTGTTTTGAAAGTTAGAGCAAGTATCTAGAGTCGTCTACCTACCCTAAGGAATTCGTCTGTGTAAATGTCCTTAAAGTAGTGCCATCCCACCATTGAGAGGTAGGTAGCACCACGTTGGAGGTGTTCGGGTCAATTCGAGGGTTCGGGACATGGTGATCACCAGAGCAATGTGAAGACACCTTAGAAGCTACCCGCATGCCAGGTTCCCGGATCATGAGGACTTACTAAGACATCCTCTACTCGACGATCACCTTTCGAGGAAAGGCAACAGTGAGGCGTACCCTAGGGATGGTGTGTGATTTGTGTGTCAGGTTCATTTATTTTTGTCTTGTCAGGTTATGGGTGTTCTACGCTTGATTTTATTTGGACATTCATTCTTGCATGCTTTTGTTTAACAGTTAAAAGTTGCGAGGAAAAAGTAAATCTAAAACTATTACAAAAGGCGCGGGTCCACATCGCCAAAATTAACCAGGACCCGATTTGACAGAAAATAAAGAATTAAAGAAAATAAAGTACGGCATATTAATTTACAAGGCTTCGGAAGAGGTACATAATTATTTAAGCAAAATAAAATAAATATGCGAAATTAAACAAAATTAAGAACGTGGGCGTTGGACCCTTTTGCAAAATATTAAAATTACATGAATTTAATTAATTAAGAAAGGCTTGTTTTTTTGGTATTTTTGTGTATTTTTATGTATTTTAAGATTTAATGAAAAAGGAGTTAATTAAAATTAAAATAAAACGCTAACCCTAATTCTAACGGCTTGTAAGTTATTAAGAAAAATATTAAAGTTTTTTAACCTAAATGAACCCCTAATTAATTTACATGCAAATTTGATTATAAAAATAAATAAAATAAATAATATTATTGTGAGAAAGAAAAAATTAAAAAAAGGAATAAAAATTAATTAAACCTATTTCTACATTTTTTAGATTTTTTATGAAAAGAATTAATATTGCAAACCCTAATTTAAACTAAATTTATTTACATGCATTTATTTATAAGAAAATATTAAAATAAAAATATTTATTATATTTTTTGTTTTTTTTCTGATTTTTTAGGCATTTTTATATTTTGTAGAAATAATTAATTAAAGCAAAACAATAAAGAAAATAAAATAATAATTGAAAATAAAATATAAGGAAAATTGAGAAAATTGCAAACCAGGGGGGGTGGAAGTCCCCAAAGTGGAGGTCTTAGCCTTAGTAATCTGGCCCATTTGACTTTGGCTTTATTGACTTTTCCAGGCAGCGTGTACATGCTTTGACCATGGTGTATGGTACTCTCCAATCCCAGCCTTTGATTTGGATTTGTTAGACGCGTGTACGCTTAGATCCGGAGGTATACCATGGAACAACGCCATCAACCTGCATGTGATTGTTAATTGAAAAAAAATAAATGGAAAGGGTAAAGACCTGGGATCGAACCCAGGTCATTCACATTGCAAGTCACCACGTGCGCCACTGAGCCACTTCGTATGCCTTTATTATATAATAAGCAAACAAATACTATAAAGGAAACAATCAATGTTAGTGGATCCACGCGCGAAAATTCAAACCAGCGTATCACGTGTTGCCACGATTTCGTCTTCCTCGCGTGCCTGAAACACAAAAACAAAAGCAACGGTGTTTCATGCGTTTTATTAGGCCGGCTATGGGAAAATAGCGATTAGGCCTGTGTTACTCATAAATTGATCGCGAATATGGATTCTTCTTCGTCCAAGCTTGCTGATTACATTCATGGCGCTATGGTTCTCTAATTTTACGCTATGTGAAAACGCCCAATTTCCAATTCTGAAAACCCTAGAATTTGGCAATGGTGGAATCGTCTACAGCTTGCAAAAACTCAATCAAACGCATGGGTTAGTTTGCAAATGCTTCACTGATCATGAATATACAATTAGAATGCCATGAATGTTCATAAATATTGAAACACGATAATGAAAAACAATGGAACAAGAGGGACTTCTGTATACCGTTCCAAAGCGTGAAGCTTGAGGTTTTTGATTGGAATATGTTCAATAGACCCTGAGGAAGCTATTGGAATAGTTTTTGTGCCTTGAATCGCCTTGTAGAGATGATTTCAGTTTTGACTTTTTTTGACAATTTTTCAAGTTTGTTCTTGGTTCTTCTGCGCAGCTTAGTCTCTAGCATGATTAGGTTTATGATCAGGCATATGTAGTGAACAAATTAGGTCAAGAAAAGTAGCACAAATCCAATGCATTCATGGCTTTTGAAAATTTGATTCTTAAGGATCTTTTCATATCTTTTTCCATGCAATTTTGTGTCAATTAGAATCCAATCAAGCCAAATCTTTCCACATTTGCATATGCACGAAATATTGAGTCTAAAACATGTGCAAAAAGATTTTTTAGGTTAAGTTAGATATTTTTCATATATTTAAATGATTTAAATGAATTAATATAAATAAAAATTCAAATAAATAAATAAAAAAGGAGAAAATACTTCCCTTTGGGCCAAGTGATCGTGCATATGTCATGGATGATGAATCATGGAAGAAAAATGGGCCCATTAGCAATTTTAGGTCATTTGGATCAATGTTGACTTTTCAAAATATCCAAACATTTCCCAAACTCCACAAGGCATAACTTGCTCAATTTTTAAGCTTTGCTCATGTTCTTGGACATTTTGGAAAGGTCTTTGAGTCCTCTAACCAATGTCTTTGGTCCCATGTCATTTTGATTTACCAATCTCAAGTTATGGCCTTTGACTTAAAGTCCCTTTTTGTTGACTTTTGAAAATGACCTATAATGTTGAAATTGATAACTTTTTGTGAGAGCATTTCTTGGACTTGAAGTATGAAGATGAGTTGTAGGAAATGTCTTTCTCTTCAAAATGAGCTTTGTATGGAATTTTTCTGATAATCCATGTGAAAGTTATGCCCTGGTCAATTTCAGTTGACTTTTTTAGCTGTCCAAATAAGGAAACTTTTGCATCTTGATGATTTCTGAGCCAAATTTTGAGAATCATGATCAAGCATTGATGAAATGATGTTTGTGGCTTCAAAATGATATGTTGACCAAAAATTTGAACTTTTGACTGTCAAATGACCATTTTGCCCCTACAGTTGACTGTAGTGCAATTAGGGTTTTTGACTGTGCAATTTTGTGCTGAATGTCTTGAAACTTGATATGAGGATGCTTGACCACATTTGTAGGCATGTGAGACTTGATTGGGCCTTTGAACACTTCATTTTCTTGATCAGCACACAAACCCTAGTTTTGACTGTATGGGAGACCTTTGCACTGTGCAACCCTTGGGGAATTTTGCAGCATGACTTGGCAATTTCCTGAAGAATATGGGAGGACAAATTTTGGGGTACAACAGTTGCCCCTGTTCAATCTTCTTAGACCTGAGGATACAGATTGGCTGACGTGCCTTTCGTAATCCGAGGGTAGAAGATGATTGAACACTAGAGTGCCCAGAAATTTGCGCTCACCTAGTAGCAGTGATGGAAATGGGCTTATAGATGCCATTTAGAGATTGGTGGATAGGATGATGGGCTTATCAATGCCATCTGGATGTTGATCGTGTAAGAGATTCCTTAGCGAGAACCTGCATACCTGCAAAAGAAAAATGAGTACCTGACACGTTGCAGGAGTTGATTTCAGATGCTTGGTATAGATGTGTCCTGACTGGTTACAAGAGCTGGGTCTGGAGCTTCAAACGGTGACGAATGAACCAGAGATGGTCACTTCCTTAGCATGAATAGTAAGAGAACCTTGAGTGACTTTAACTTCAACAACGCTCGTTGAGAAAAATCTTAGTGGGAATTGCCGTCTTCGCAGTATCGGGAAGAGAACCAAAGGAAATTATAATCTGAAAGGGAATTACCTCACTCACCGTCGGAGAGGGAACTCTAGGGAATTATAATCTGGAAAGGAATTATCACCTCACTCACCGTCGGAGAGGGAAACATCTGAAAAGGAATTACCACTTCACTCACCGTCGGAGAGGGAAACATCTGAAAAGGAATTACCACTTCACGCACTGCCGGAGAGGGAACCATGGGAGACTATCACCTCACTCACCGTTGGAGAGGGAAACATCTGAAAGGGAGTTACCACCTCACGCACTGTCGGAGAGGGGACCAAAGGAACCTAAAATGGAATTATCATCTCACACACCGTCGGAGAGAGAACCAAAGGAACCTAAATAACTTCTACTGAGTCTTCATCAGAAAAATCTGTTGGGAGTCGATTTAGCTGGACTAGAGAAGGCCTTGGACGGGATAACAACAGAGAATCTTAGGGTCGATTAACTGAACCGGTCTAGGTCTTGAAATGTCTTCAACTGGAATAAGTGTCAGAACGTCGCCATATCTGGTTCATATCTGGACTATATCTGGAAGGAAATCTGGAAGCAGCATCAGAACGTCACCATATCTGGTTTAAATCTGAAACTATATCTGGAAGGAAATCTGGAAGCAGTATCAGAACGTCACCATCTCTAGTTTACATCTGAAACTATATCTGGAAGGAAATCTGGAAGCAGTATCAGAACGTCACCCTATCTGGTTTACATCTGAAACTATATCTAGAAGGAATTCTGGAAGCAGCATCAGAACGTCACCATATCTGGTTTACATCTGAAACTATATCTGGACGGAAATCTGGAAGCAGTATCAGAACGTCACCATCTCTGGGTCATATCTGAAACTATATCTAGAAGGATATCTGGAAGCAGTATCAGAACGTCGCCATATCTGGGTCATATCTGAAACTATATCTAGAAGGAAATCTGGAAGGAGCATCAGAACGTCACCATATCTGGGTCATATCTGAAACTATATCTAGAAGGAAATCTGGAAGCAGTATCAGAACGTCACCCTATCTGGTTTACATCTGAAACTATATCTAGAAGGAATTCTGGAAGCAGCATCAGAACGTCACCATATCTGGTTTACATCTGAAACTATATCTGGACGGAAATCTGGAAGCAGTATCAGAACGTCACCATCTCTGGGTCATATCTGAAACTATATCTAGAAGGATATCTGGAAGCAGTATCAGAACGTCGCCATATCTGGGTCATATCTGAAACTATATCTAGAAGGAAATCTGGAAGGAGCATCAGAACGTCACCATATCTGGGTCATATCTGAAACTATATCTAGAAGGAAATCTGGAAGCAGCATCAGAACGTCACCATATCTGGGTCATATCTGAAACTATATCTAGAAGGAAATCTGGAAGCAGCATCAGAACGTCACCATATCTGGGTCATATCTGAAACTATATCTAGAAGGAAATCTGGAAGCAGCATCAGAACGTCACCATATCTGGGTCATATCTGAAACTATATCTAGAAGGAAATATGGAAGCAGCATCAGAACGTCACCATATCTGGGTCATATCTGAAACTATATCTAGAAGGAAATCTGGAAGCAGCATCAGAACGTCACCATATCTGGGTCATATCTGAAACTATATCTAGAAGGAAATCTGGAAGCAGCATCAGAACGTCACCATATCTGGGTCATATCTGAAACTATATCTAGAAGGAAATCTGGAAGCAGTATCAGAACGTCGCCATATCTGGGTCATATCTGAAACTATATCTAGAAGGAAATCTAGAAGCAACATCAGAACGTCACCATATCTGGGTCATATCTGAAACTATATCTAGAAGGAATTGCGATAGTTGATAGTAATCATTTTTGTATTGATCTTTTTCCTGAAAAGGCAAAACATAATTGTATGCAAAATCATGATGCATGAACTGTATGATTTCAAAATGTCCTCAAAATTAATGAGATTCGTGTAGCAATATGCATATGCATGCTATAATGTATGAAGATGTGATGTTTATGAACATATGTTTTCGTCTTAGGAAAGTAAATCCTTGACGAGTGCCGGGAAGTCACTCCTGGGCTGCGGTTGAAGAATAGATTTTTGCCTCCGCTGGGGATGATAGTTGCAAGAATTCCGATAGGAGAAGATAACTCTATTGGGGAATAAACTTGGCGAATGGGTTACTCTGCGGGGAGACAGATACTCTAGTAATCTTGCTGGGGAGCAATACTCTGTGGGGAGACAAATACTCTGTTGATTGTTGATAGTAACTTGCTGAGGATATCCTTGTTGTTGGAAGTGTTGATGGACTTCGCTGGGGTAAGAAGACTGTGTCGACGACGATCTTTCCGTGGCTTTTGGCTGAGGATAACCCAGTTATATCCTGTTAGGGAAATAACTCTTTAAATCAAGCCGGACGACGCGTTCGTGCTCTGCGAGGATAAGCTTCCAAAATCAACTGGGGATAAGCTTACTGCTTGGGGAGATGGATCCCAACTTTCCTGGGGAAGCTGGATTGGACTCTCCTGGGGAAGTATTGAACTGTATTGGTTATGTTCTTCAACGGAACCTACCCTGATACCTTGGAGGATAGAACAATCAGATTGCTTAGACCACTCTTTATTGCCCTTGTTTCTATGGGGGAGGCACTTGTGGGGTACTGATAGTTGTTGATGGACAAACCTTCTTCTGGTAGACAGATGGCAGGACATAGTCGTACGCTTTAATCCCTAACTTTTGCCTGGACCGCCCTTTCGGGTTTTCAGCCCACCGGGATACCCATTTTTGCCCAAGCCGCCTTTTCAGGTTTTCGACTTGCCGGGTGTACAGATTTTTCATTTCATCCCTTCATTTTGCCCGAACCCTTTTGGTTCTCCGGGAAGCCCTTATTTTTGCCTAGGTATGTCAACCTAGCGGGTCTTTGATTTTGCGTAGTATTTTCCGACTATGTCCATGCTCTTAGAATGCAGGTAGGTGCCCCTGGCTGCTTGTGTTGCCATATTACCAGGAGGTGTCTGATCGTGCAAGATTCGTTGCTGGAGTGCCCCAAGTGACTCAGGCAGAGATTTGCCCCAGGCTTTTTGGCTTTTTGAGAGATTCTCTGGATCTTGACTTAACTGTCCCAGATGGTAGACCATGATCATGCTGTGCCCCTTGATTGGAGATACTCTTGTTCATTAGACTTTCGTCATGCGAATTTCTATGCTGTTCAAACAAAAAGTCATATGCAAACAAAGTTATGTTAAAAATGCAAAGCTTATGTCTGTCTTGAAGATTTTGAAAATGCATTCTTTTTCATAAAACAAGTGAATGTTTGTAAAACGTGATGTCAACTTTGTATTTTATAGTAAGCCTCAAGGAGTCAGGATACCTTTCGTAACAGTATGCTTTCGAACTAACCCATGCTTCAGCTAGGACTTTTGAGGGTTATAACGTGGCCTGGTTCACGGTTTAAGAAACAAAAGATAAAGGCTCAAATTATTTGTACCCACCCGCTCTTCGTGATGTTCTCCAAACCTAAACTCAGTTGATCGTGCGTTAGACCTTGCTTGAGTCTTTGCTTTGATGTTCCAATAATGGTTCAGATGTTGATGATTTATTTTGAATAGGCAGTCATTCCTTTTTTGCTGAGGGTTTGTAGGACCTCTTTCTTTTTTTGATTTTTGTTATCCCTTTCTTTTTTGCCTGAACTGTTTCCTTTTTTGGAATTACAGTCAGCGGGATGCCCCAGTTTTGTAAGTCTCCTTCATGGGTTTTGACTTAATGGGTTTTTCATTTTTTGAGATAATGACTGCCTGTCCTTGTGATTTATTCAGAACCATTACTGTCTTTTGGTTTTGTAAGGACTCCTTTGGTGCCATTTGTTATGCACTTGGATCAACTGAGAGAACTACCCTGCCCCAGGTTATGATAAAGGGTTTTAAATTTCGAAAAGAAAAACTCCTACTTCTTTGGCTCAGAGGGGTTGACGAGGGATTATCATCCTTATAACTCCAGTGTTTAGGGATTGAAACAATGCCTGTACCTCATCAGCGGGGTCTGTTCAAAAGCATACTGTAGATTATGGTATCGTTTTCGTCATCCTCCCTCAAGAGGCTTAGAATTTTAGATCCAGAGTTGACATCAGAAAAAATATGAAAAGAAATTTGAACATAATGACAACAATTGTATTAATTCCCAAAACAGACGTATGCGATGCATTGATAGAATAAAAGAGTTTGCTATGACATTAATTGTTTGTATAAGCAATGAAAAATACAACTCAAAAATTCAAATAAACAAAAGGCTTCAATGATTGGGCAACGGAGCAGTGATTATGTTCGGAGTCTCAGGCACTTCAAACTGAATCTCCCCGGCGTCGATCATGTCTTGAATCTTGTTCTTGAGAGGCCAGCAGTTGTCCGTAGTATGCCCCGGGCTATCAGAATGATATGCGCACCTATCATTGGGATGATAGTTGGGAGCAGAAGTGTTCGGATTCCGAAGAGGAGCCCTTAAGGTGATCAGCCCTGCCTTCAACATTTGTTGCAGCGCTTGATCCAGCGACATGTTGATTTTGGTGTACTGTCGTTTCTCCTTGCACTGCTGCCCCTGTCCTTGTTGAGCAGGTCCAGGATTGGAGATCTGGATTGCCCCTACCTCATGACGGCTCTTTTTACCGTGCACAGCATTGGATTCTTTCTTTCCATGATGAGGCTTTTTATCAGAAGGTGCAGCCTCTTGAATTTTCCCAGACCGGATGCCAGCTTCTATTCGCTCTCCAGTCAAGATAAGATCTGTGAATCCAGCAGACGAATTCCCAATTAGGTGGTTGTAGAACGGACCAGACAGGGTCCCCAAGAACATATCGACAAGTTCCCGATCAGTCAGAGGTGGTTGTACCCTTCCAGCAAGATCCCTCCATTTCTGCGCATATTCTTTAAAACCTTCACTTGATCCTAACGACATACCCTGGAGTTGGGTACGCGTAGGAGCAAGGTCGGCATTATATTGATACTGCTTGTAGAAAGCAGTAGCCAACTCCTCCCAGTTACGAACCTTGGTCCCATCTAGCTGATAGAACCATTCGAGATGAGTCCCTGAAAGACTCTCCTGGAAGAAGTGGATCCACAAATTCTTGTCCACCGTATATGGTTGAATCTTCCGAACATAGGACCTGAGATGTAACTTGGGACAAGACGCCCCGTCATACTTAGTAAAGGATGGTGCTTTGAACTTCCGAGGAATAATCACACCAGTTGACAAACCCAGATCTCCAAAATCCAGCCCAGGTACCTGTTGGATCTCCATAGCATTCAGCCTATCCTCCAACTGTTTGTACTTGTCTTCGGCAGGAGGGTATTGTTCGTCGTTGAAATCTGTCTCGTTGTCGGAGACCACTGGACTGGGAACCCTTTCCTCCTGATGACTACCTTCCCTCACAGATGGAGTTGTCCTCTCAGTTTCAATCTGCGGTGTATTCCCAGATCTGCGTCTAGGGCTGAACAAAACAG
Source organism: Vicia faba (assembly GCA_948472305.1). Classification (NCBI taxonomy): domain Eukaryota; kingdom Viridiplantae; phylum Streptophyta; class Magnoliopsida; order Fabales; family Fabaceae; genus Vicia; species Vicia faba. The sequence goes on along the minus strand of OX451739.1, from coordinate 223,443,806 downwards.
TCCTCTTCTTCTTCTTTTCTTTCTTCAAGAGCAGAGCCTTCAGATCTTGTTGCCCCTGGGTCAAATTCATGATCAGCCCTTGGAACTGGGCGTTCTGAGCCTGGAGGGCCTTGATAGTGTGCTCGGTTGAGGATTCAGGATTCATGACGAGACTGCTGAAATAAACAGCGAAGAAGGTAAGTAACCTGCAGAGAGAGGGTACCTGTTATGCAATGATATGTATGATATGTATGCAATGATTTCAAGGACCTCGCGGGGTAGACAAAAAATTTGTTAGCATTTGGATCCGGTAGCTTGATTGAAAGAACTTCATATTGTTGAGAGTCCTTCGTCAAGGGTTAAAGGCTCACCATATCTAGTGGGTCATAGCCCCTGACTTTAGTCATCATGTCTGGTTTTGATTTCCAGGCAACCTTGGTTAGGGGAACCTTCTTCAAGAGTCAGAGCTCACCATGTCAAGTGGGTCATAGCCCCTGACAACTTTGGCTAGAAGAAAATAAATCCTCTTTGCCCCTTGCTAGATGTTTGATTCATCATGACCTGCATCACAAGCCCTTGAGATCCTTGAAATGGGTTAGGATGTATGCAATGGTATGATGTCATGATGCATGGGGTAATATGAATAAACCCTGCTATGAGTCTCAATTAAGGACTATAAACAAAACCTGCAAGAAATTCAGTATACTTTGTTATGAGTCCCAATTAAGGACTATAAACAAAACCTGCAAGAGACCTAGTAAACCCTGTTATGAGTCCTAGTTAAGGACTAAAACAAAAATCTGTAAGAAACTTAGTATACCCTGTTATGAGTCCTAATTAAGGACTGCAAACCAAAATCTGTAAGAAACTTAGTATACCCTGTTATGAGTCCCTATTAAGGACTATAAACAAAACCTGCAAGAAACTCAAGTGTCAGATAACAAGCATGCAAATAGTCAAGTTGGAAGACACACAAGTCACACAAGACAAGTCCTTAGGGTTTAAGGCCAGCATGAGGTCTAGGTACTACCCTCTTTCAGTTTGTTGGTTCATACCTGTCCTATCAAAGTAACCGGGTTCTTAGAGGATCCCAATATCATTGACTACCCTCAATCGGTCATAACTCCAGCATCGCAATCTTTTCTTGCGGCCAGAACCATCACGAGAGTTTAGCCTCAATGGGCGTAGCATACTGCTACTGTTCTAATGGCCAAGTTGTGTCATTTAAGGTTCTAAGGTTGTTGGTGCTTAATGACTCCTTGGAAGACCCATATTCTCCCCGTTTCCACACGAGGGATATCGGTACAGACCAAGGCGCCACACCAACGTAGCCACTGCTTCACCCATGTCGGTATACGCTGGACAGGTCCCTCACAGCTTATGCTACCTAAACAGGGTATCCCCAGATCCGGGTTAGGATCTATGTAACTCCCATGCAACCCACAATAGTAAAGCAAACAAATCAATACAATTGAAAACACAGTTATGAACTAACCCTAAGGTACACCTCACTTTAAGTTTAAATCCCCAGCAGAGTCGCCAGTTCTGTGATCGGTGGATCTGGAACTGACTGTTTAACGCTGGTTCGCGAAATGTCGCGGAAGCAAGAGTCGCCACCGTCTTTTATTTTCTCCAAATGGAAAGGACAAAAGCACAGAAAAATTCCTTAAAGAGATTGCTCTCGGTTCGGGAGGTAGGTTATAGAAAGGGAAGGTGTTAGCACCCTTTCTATCCATGGTTATCCATGGGCTCTTAGATACTTGCTCATTGTGTTTTCAAAATTGGTTTGTTTGCTTTTCAACTGTGGGTTTTAAAAAGTTTCTTTGAAAATTTCAGTTCGACTCTTGTATCGGTCCTCAAGAGTGTTTGAAAAATTGCTTTCGAAAGCTTTTTGAAAAGGTGTCGGTGTGAAAAGTATTTTTGATTTGTTTTGAAAGTTAGAGCAAGTATCTAGAGTCGTCTACCTACCCTAAGGAATTCGTCTGTGTAAATGTCCTTAAAGTAGTGCCATCCCACCATTTAGAGGTAGGTAGCACCACCGTTGGAGGTGTTCGGGTCAATTCGAGGGTTCGGGACATGGTGATCACCAGAGCAATGTGAAGACACCTTAGAAGCTACCCGCATGCCAGGTTCCCGGATCATGAGGACTTACTAAGACATCCTCTACTCGACGATCACCTTTCGAGGAAAGGCAACAGTGAGGCGTACCCTAGGGATGGTGTGTGATTTGTGTGTCAGGTTCATTTATTTTTGTCTTGTCAGGTTATGGGTGTTCTACGCTTGATTTTATTTGGACATTCATTCTTGCATGCTTTTGTTTAACAGTTAAAAGTTGCGAGGAAAAAGTAAATCTAAAACTATTACAAAAGGCGCGGGTCCACATCGCCAAAATTAACCAGGACCCGATTTGACAGAAAATAAAGAATTAAAGAAAATAAAGTGCGGCATATTAATTTACAAGGCTTCGGGAGAGGTACATAATTATTTAAGCAAAATAAAATAAATATGCGAAATTAAACAAAATTAAGAACGTGGGCGTTGGACCCTTTTGCAAAATATTAAAATTACATGAATTTAATTAATTAAGAAAGGCTTGTTTTTTTGGTATTTTTGTGTATTTTTATGTATTTTAAGATTTAATGAAAAAGGAGTTAATTAAAATTAAAATAAAACGCTAACCCTAATTCTAACGGCTTGTAAGTTATTAAGAAAAATATTAAAGTTTTTTAACCTAAATGAAACCCTAATTAATTTACATGCAAATTTGATTATAAAAATAAATAAAATAAATAATATTATTGTGAGAAAGAAAAAATTAAAAAAAGGAATAAAAATTAATTAAACCTATTTCTACATTTTTTAGATTTTTTATGAAAAGAATTAATATTGCAAACCCTAATTTAAACTAAATTTATTTACATGCATTTATTTATAAGAAAATATTAAAATAAAAATATTTATTATATTTTTTGTTTTTTTTCTGATTTTTTAGGCATTTTTATATTTTGTAGAAATAATTAATTAAAGCAAAACAATAAAGAAAATAAAATAATAATTGAAAATAAAATATAAGGAAAATTGAGAAAATTGCAAACCAGGGGGGGTGGAAGTCCCCAAAGTGGAGGTCTTGGCCTTAGTAATCTGGCCCATTTGACTTTGGCTTTATTGACTTTTCCAGGCAGCGTGTACATGCTTTGACCATGGTGTATGGTACTCTCCAATCCCAGCCTTTGATTTGGATTTGTTAGACGCGTGTACGCTTAGATCCGGAGGTATACCATGGAACAACGCCATCAACCTGCATGTGATTGTTAATTGAAAAAAAATAAATGGAAAGGGTAAAGACCTGGGATCGAACCCAGGTCATTCACATTGCAAGTCACCACGTGCGCCACTGAGCCACTTCGTATGCCTTTATTATATAATAAGCAAACAAATACTATAAAGGAAACAATCAATGTTAGTGGATCCACGCGCGAAAATTCAAACCAGCGTATCACGTGTTGCCACGATTTCGTCTTCCTCGCATGCCTGAAACACAAAAACAAAAGCAACGGTTTTTCATGCGTTTTATTAGGCCGGCTATGGGAAAATAGCGATTAGGCCTGTGTTACTCATAAATTGATCGCGAATATGGATTCTTCTTCGTCCAAGCTTGCTGATTACATTCATGGCGCTATGGTTCTCTAATTTTACGCTATGTGAAAACGCCCAATTTCCAATTCTGAAAACCCTAGAATTTGGCAATGGTGGAATCGTCTACAGCTTGCAAAAACTCAATCAAACGCATGGGTTAGTTTGCAAATGCTTCACTGATCATGAATATACAATTAGAATGCCATGAATGTTCATAAATATTGAAACACGATAATGAAAAACAATGGAACAAGAGGGACTTCTGTATACCGTTCCAAAGCGTGAAGCTTGAGGTTTTTGATTGGAATATGTTCAATAGACCCTGAGGAAGCTATTGGAATAGTTTTTGTGCCTTGAATCGCCTTGTAGAGATGATTTCAGTTTTGACTTTTTTTGACAATTTTTCAAGTTTGTTCTTGGTTCTTCTGCGCAGCTTAGTCTCTAGCATGATTAGGTTTATGATCAGGCATATGTAGTGAACAAATTAGGTCAAGAAAAGTAGCACAAATCCAATGCATTCATGGCTTTTGAAAATTTGATTCTTAAGGATCTTTTCATATCTTTTTCCATGCAATTTTGTGTCAATTAGAATCCAATCAAGCCAAATCTTTCCACATTTGCATATGCACGAAATATTGAGTCTAAAACATGTGCAAAAAGATTTTTTAGGTTAAGTTAGATATTTTTCATATATTTAAATGATTTAAATGAATTAATATAAATAAAAATTCAAATAAATAAATAAAAAATGAGAAAATACTTCCCTTTTGGCCAAGTGATCGTGAATATGTCATGGATGATGAATCATGGAAGAAAAATGGGCCCATTAGCAATTTTAGGTCATTTGGATCAATGTTGACTTTTCAAAATATCCAAAAATTTCCCAACTTCCATAAGGCATAACTTGCTCAATTTTTAAGCTTTTCTCATGTTCTTGGACATTTTGGAAAGGTCTTTGAGTCCTCTAACCAATTTCTTTGGTACCATGTCATTTTGATTTACCAATCTCAAGTTATGGCCTTTTACGTAAAGTCCCTTTTTGTTGACTTTTGAAAATGACCTATAATGTTGAAATTGATAACTTTTTGTGAGAGCATTTCTTGGACTTGAAGTATGAAGATGAGTTGTAGGAAATGTCTTTCTCTTCAAAATGAGCTTTGGATGGAAGTTTTCTGATAATCCATGTGAAAGTTATGCCCTGGTCAATTTTAGTTGACTTTTTCAGCTGTCCAAATAAGGAAACTTTTGCATCTTGATGATTTCTGAGCCAAATTTTGAGAATCATGATCAAGCATTGATCAAATGATGTTTGTGGCTTCAAAATGATATGTTGACCAAAAATTTGAACTTTTGACTGTCAAATGACCATTTTGCCCCTACAGTTGACTGTAGTGCAATTAGGGTTTTTGACTGTGCAATTTTGTGCTGAATGTCTTGAAACTTGATATGAGGATGCTTGACCACATTTGTAGGCATGTGAGACTTGATTGGGCCTTTGAACACTTCATTTTCTTGATCAGCACACAAACCCTAGTTTTGACTGTATGGGAGACCTTTGCACTGTGCAACCCTTGGGGAATTTTGCAGCATGACTTGGCAATTTCCTGAAGAATATGGGAGGGCAAATTTTGGGGTACAACAGTTCGAAACGGAGAAGCACCAAAGAATTTGAAATTCAAATGGAAGCGGGACTTTCGAAGTTTGAAAGTTATGTGTTGGAGCATTTGGGGACACGTGGAAAGATGAAAGAGGCATTGTCTTGCATGTTCTAAACGTGGCATAATCCTATAGCAAGACCGTTATGGTCGAATTAGTATAAATAGAAGTCTTAGTATTAGGATTTCGTGTGTCATATCAATTATACAAAATACTCAGTAACATTCAAACTACCACATGGCAAGGGAAACGAATGCAAGAGAAATGTATGTATGATAGCACCATGTATTTCTGATTTAATGAAAACCTTTTACCATTTCCAGTACTTTCCTTTATCCCTTTTGTCCAATAACATTTACAAGTTTTCTTATTTACAGTCTTTTCACTTTGAAATCTCTTCTTCAAAGTTTTACATTTTAATGTTTTCTTCATATTTCAAGCACTTTATATCTCAGAAAACTGTCATATTTTCCATACCTTTACCTTCAAGCCTTAAAGTCAAACCTTTTACGTTCCAGAAATCCTTTATATTAACTGTTTTGTAAGTCGAAACCATTTACTTCACTTTTATGCAGTTTTACATGTCTTTACAATTAGCATTACAATTAGCATTTATTCATGTAACTTAGTTTTCACACACATTTTGATTACATCTTTAGACTTTTAGAGAGAGAAATCGAAATAAGCCAAACACATATACAATATCAACCATGAATATCTGTTCGATCGTGAGAGTAACCTTAATATCCAAGGAGTCCTAGGATCAATCTAGTCGATCCTGTGAGTTACCAGAGAAATTGAATAACAGTCAGAAAGATTATTCGATAGTTTGGAAGACTAGCGGTTGTTTACCAGAAATCACTGGAAACACAAGTGCAACCTTGATAGCATGATTTGGGATGCTTCAAGCTTCAATAATGGTTGAAATGGAACCATGGGACCTCCAGGAGGCTAATGGGAGGCTCAAAACTGGTTGAAACTCGCTGGAGAATATGGTTTGTCTTTGCCCTAATCTTTGGAATTTTGAGAATTTTTTGTGTTGCTCTTTGTAGACAGCCAACCGTGTGTTTTGCATATGGTATATTATGTATATATAGGACAATCAAATTAGGTTAACAAAAGTGGGAGGAATCATGTCATCAAGAGGTGAAAATTTTATTGAAAATTTATATGGAAACTTACTATTTTGAGCTCAATCTTGCACCAATCAACCTTGCATGAATTTGAAAGCTTACACATGTGATCTTGGGCCTTAAATATGATCCATAGCAAAACCCACATGTCTTAACCTATTGATCTTATATTTTATTCAATTTATTTTGCATTATTAATGAATAAATCAAAATTAATTAAAGTAATTAAAATAAAAAAGGTCAAGGGGTGTAAGAATAAGGTTTGAGGTTTATGAAGAATGTAATACACATCTGGACTCTTAAACCATGGCCCAATATCCCAAAATATCAAGCTTGCTCAATTTTAACTTCATGCATTTGCTCAAAATTTCCCAACTTGTAATGGCAATAACTCTCTTAATTTTCACCTTTTGAAGGTGATCTTTGACTTTTTGGAGAGCTCAAGATGTCCTTTACGATCTCTCTTTTGATCATTTCTTCATTTGGAGACTTTAGCTTGATGTAATTTTCCTTGACAAACAAGATCCTTTTGTTGACTTTTGAAATGACTTGTAATGTATTGACTCATATCTCTCAAATGAAGCATTTTTTGGACTTGAACTTAGAGACCCAAAGTTGTAAAGAATTGAATTTCCTTCAAAATGAGCTTTGGTTGTGGAAAAGTTGATGAAGCATGTGAAAGTTATGCTTGGTCAAAGTTCAGCTGACTTCTCGTAAGGAAACCCTAATTTAGCAACTTTTGACTTTTGATGATTTGATGGCTTTTCTTGAGGAATCGTGATCAACCCTTGATCAAATGATGAATGTGACTTCAAAATGTTGATGTTGACAAAAAATATTGAAGTTTGACTATATGTTGACCATAATTGACTTTTTACCCAATAAAGTTGATTTGAGTATTCTTAGGGACATGTGAAGGACCATCAAATCCACTTGAGACCTTTGAAAACAAAATTTCCTTGGGAAAGATGAAACCCTACTTGTGGAACGATTGCTTATGAGGAGAATTTGTCAGATCAATTCTTGAGAAACCTTGAGAAATTGAGAACCTTAGGATAAAGTTTTGAGTAAAATGAGAGGGAAAATTTTAGGGTACAATAGCTTCCCCTGTTCAATCTTCTTAAACCTGAAGAATTAGATTGGCATGTCCGCATTAGTGATTTGAAGGTGGAATATGATTAAACACTTAAGTGCCCAGAAATTTTCACTCGCCTGTGCAGGATATAACGCTGTTGGTTGATAAAATTGCTTGAATGGGCTTCAAGATTCCATTCGGAGAGATAGCAAAATGTCGTCAGAGATGGGCTTGCAGATGCCATCTGAAATAATTATTGATAAGAGTGTCAGAATGAGTCTATGCTTGACTATATATGAGATCTATATATGAATGAGCTTACGCTTGGTTGTATCTAAGATATGTATTAGAATGAGCCTATGCTTCATTGTATCTGAATATATACTGGAATGAATATTATAATGGACCTACGTCTGGGTCGTATCTGGAGTATATCTAGAATATGTGCTAGAATGCGTATCAGAATGGATCTATGTCTCGACCGTATTTGGACTGTATCTAGAACCTATGTTGGAATGAGTCTACGCCTGACTGTATCCAAATTATTATCAGAATGAATCATCACTTGATTGTATCTGAAGAATGATTTCTAAAATGACTCTTTGGGGAAAGTGCTTTGAGTAACTGCTTGTCAGATTTAGTCTCTGAAATAAATGCTTGTCATGTAGATAGTTTCCCCGTCCTATTTTAGGAATTGATCTATAGTCTATTTTTGTTATTGGTAAACGCATCCTATTTCGGGAATTCATACCACCTTGTGATAAAGATAGTCGCCCCGTCCTGTTTCGAGAATTGAACTTCACTTGGTCATAAAGATAGAAAGATAGTTTCACCGTCCTGTTTTGGGAGTTAATCTTTTCTCATTTGTATAGATAGTTACAGCATCCTGTTTCAGGAGTTAACCTTTGACCTATTTATGTAGATAGTCGCCTCGTCCTGTTTCGGGAATTGATCTACAATTAGTATTTACAAATAGTTGCCATATCTTGTTTCAGGAATTAATTTGTGTCTGGTCATCCAGATAGTTTCCCCATCTTGTTTCGAGAATTAATCTGGGGCCTGCTCTTTTATTAGCCGTATAGGTAGTTTCCCTGTCTTGTTTCGGGAATTAATCTCTAACTTGGTCACATAGATAGTTGCCTTGTCTTGTTTCGGGAATTAATCTTGGACCTATTTGAGAATTGTTGATGATATTCCTTTATTTGTGAACTTTACCTGAAAGGATAAAAGTTAGCCTTTATGCAATGTCATGATGTATGTAATGCATTGTGTAATAATGTTCGCCAAGTAAATGAGAGTGTAATATGTGTTTCGTATGCAAATGCTATGATAAATGACATATGAATATGAGATGTCGTTGAAGTGTATCGATAGATTTGTATAACATTTTTTATTGTGAAAATAAATCCTTGACTACTGCTGGGGATGCGATAGTAATTCTTGTTTAGAATGTCTCCGCTGGGGACTCCTGCTTGTTGTTTGAGGAAACTCCACTGGGGAATTTGATTTCTCCTTGGGGAGAAGAGTTCAAGAACATTGTTCGTCCACCGCTCTACTGGGGAATTTAATTCTTATGTATCCTGACTGGGGATAAAAGAGATGGATAGCCTTCTGAGGTGCTGTCTGACTGAATTTCTGATATGGATGCCGACTCGTCTGGGGAGTATAAATTTAAATGATGTCTGGTCCAATTTCAGATTCAGTAGTAAATCTCTGGGGATAGCAGCCTAAACTGCCCTTTGTTGGAGAGAGGAATTTTGCTGGTGATTCATAGTAGTCAAAGGAACAGACTCAAGCTGGGGAAACTGTATTCTATTGGGGGAATAAACCCTGTTGGGGGAATACTCTGTTGAGGAAATGAGCCCTGCTGGAGAAGATAATTCTACAAGGGATTTTACAGTGTTGGAGCAATAGGCTCAGCTGGGGAGTTTAAATTCGTGTGAACTGTGTTTAGGAAATCTCTGATGAGGATTGGAATTCCGTAGGTTGTGTACATTGTCGGAGAAAATATCACACTCCTTTATCCGCTAAGGAGATCTTATGGGAAATATAACTAGGTTAACTGCTGGAAGATTCCACAATTCCTGTCTTGAAAGCATCTTAGACTTGTGAGGGAATGTATATTTGTTAAAGATGAGATTCTGAAGGTAGCTCTGTGGGGATTTCTCTGTGGGACATTATGGATGACTTGAACATTATATTGATAGACAAGTGATGAGATAAACGGGACATATTCATACGCCTTAATCCCTAACTTTTGCATGGACCTCCCTTTCAGGTTTTCAGTCCACTAGGATACCCTTTTTTGCCCAAGCCGCATTTTAAGGTTTTTTACTAGCCGGGTGTACAATCTTTACGTATATATCCCTAGTTTTGTCCCGAACCCTTTTGGTTCACCGGGATGCCCTTACTTTTGTCTAGGCATGTCAACCTAGCGGGTATCTTTTATGCCTAATATCTTTTGACTATGTCCATTTTCACAGGGCGCGGGGAATTTTCACTGTCCATGGTAGTAAGTGTTGTAGCATTGCCAACAAATTTTTCTTGATCATACGTGCTGCCACAGATGAGTTGGACAATAACATGTCATTCCCCCTGATTTATAACCGATTAAGTCCATGAGAGTGCCTTTCTCTTTGACTCATCCTCTGAAGTAATTGTGTCGATTGGGAGGATTTTCGTTCATTGAATATTCGTCATGCAAATTTTTCTATCGTCAAACACTTAGTCATATGCAAACAATGGTATTAAAATGCAAAGCTTATGTCTGTCTTGAAGTTTAAAAAATGTATTTTTTTAGTAAAGCAAAATTTGTAAGAATGTGATATCAACTCATAATATATAGTAAACCTTACAGCAGTCAGGATACCTTTTTGTAACAGTATGCTTTCGAACTAACCCATGCTTCAGTTAGGACTTTGAAGGGTTGTAACGTGGCCTGGTTCACGGTTTAAGAAACAAAGGATAAATGCTCAAAGTTTGTTTGTACTCAACCCATTCTTCGTGATGTCCTTCAATCCTATACTCAGTTAATGATGCAATTGGGTTCCAATAAAGTTTGGAATTACCGCACTGATACTTGGTGATGGTTCAGAAACCAAGAGTTTATATGAGAAGGCAATAATTTCTCTCTTGTAACAACTTTATTTTTGTTGAGGATTTGTAGCGACCTTTTTTGACTTTATTATCCCTAATTTTTGCCTGACTGTTTTGTTTGAGATTCCAGTCAGCGGGATGCCCCAGTTTTTCTTAAGTCTCCTTCACAGGTTTTGACTTAGCGGGATCTTCTTTTGAAAGATAATGACTGCTCGATTTAATGATTACCCATAACCATCACCAACTTTTGATTCAGAAGGATTTCTTTGATATCACCTGCTGTGTACGAAGGAAAAACTTGCGATTGAGTGCATAATTGAATTAACTGAGAAACTACCGTGCCCCAAGTTATGATTAAGGGTTTTAATTTGCATGAAAAAGAAAACTCATACTTCTTAGGCTCAAAAGGGGGTTGACTAGGGATTAACTTCCTTATATCTCCACTGTTTAGGAATTGAAGGAACGCCTGTACATCATCAGCAAGGTTTGTTCAAAAGAATATTGTATGGGATCATGGTATCATTTTCGTCATCCTCCCTATAAAGGCTTATAGCTTTTAACGAGAGTTGAATATCAAGAAAAGGAAGTAAAGAGCATAGTTTTAGTATAGTGAACACAAATGGATTTATTCAAGACAAACATGTGCAATGTATTAATGGGAAGAACCAAAGTTTGACATGACAATAATTCTTTGAACAAAAAGAAATTAAAAATAAAAAATTCAAATGATCTTAAAGCTCCTCCGCCTGAACTTGTCTCTTCAGATGGTGTGCCTTGCAGTTTTGGTATTTGAGGGATGATAGAAAAACTCAATTTGACCGTCTTGTGTGTGCTCGAAAACTCCTTCGTCATCCAGGTCCTGAATCTTATGTTTCAACGCCCAACAACTGTTACTGTCATGTCCAAGACTGTTGGAGTGGTACGCGCACCTTACATTAGGATTATGATGGGGAGATGAGGTATTGGGCTTCAAAGGAGGGTCCTTCAATGTAACCAGCTTGGCCTTCAACATGTGTTGCAATGCTTGAGTCAATGACATGTTGATTTCGGTAAATTATCTTTTGGGTGTATCCTTCTTACGCTGATTACCCTGTTGTTGTTGCACTGGTGTCAGATTAGAGATTCGTACTACCTCCACAGGTTGGTTGAGATCACTCTTATTACGACCCTTCTAGCTTTACACAGTACTAGAGTCTTCTTCCCGTTGTATGACCTCTTCTGAGCACTTAAAGATGCATTCACCTGAATTTCACCGATTCTGATTCCATTTTCAACATGTTCCCTCATGAACATGTTAACCAATTCCCTATCCGCCAAGAGAGGTTGATTATTAATTAGACCCCCAATTCTAGCAGTTTTTCCCATATGGTCGTATCTGTCTTGATGAAGTTTTCTGATGAGGATTCTTAACTCTTCTTGCCCCCAAGCCAAATTTTGGATAAGAGTCATCTGACTAATCATATGGATCCTCATCTTTGCCATCTCAGCTTGCAGTTGTTCCAACTGGTCATCCTTGTTGTCTTCAGGATTCTTCTTGGTCACGTTCCTAGTGATGAGTGCTTTCAATTCCTCTTGCCCCCTAGCGAGGTTCAGGAACATTTCCTGGAACCGAGCATCCCAAGCCTGGATATCTTTCACTATTTGATAGAGAGTAATCTTTTATTGAAATAAACGGTAAGAAGATGAGAAAACCTGTCTTGGGAAAGACCTGTTATGACATGATGTGCATGATATGTAAGTGCAATGTTTTCAAGGACCTTGTGGTATTTAAATTTGTTAAACAGAAACAAAGGCATTTATTTGTAACCTCAAATTATAATTACCTCTTAGGCTTACAATGAAAACAAAAGGGTTTCAAGGAAATAAAATATGAACTTCTAAGACCTAAGACTCAAGTCTCCCACAGACGCTTCCTCTTTGTGTTGGCATATGCATTAAGGCTCTGCTCTTCGTGAAGTCATTTTGTCAGCTCCAACACCTTATTCTCGCTAGCATAGAACCGAGTCTTAAAGGTGTCCCTTTCTTCTTTCAATTGAATCCAAGACTTCTATAGCTCTTCAAGGTCTGTAGGCATATCTGGATGAAGAATGGTGTGAGGAACATCACCTTCAGCAGCAGGCTCTACAATTACTGGTAGGACAACATGATATGTTATTATAAGGTTTTTAGCATGAGATCATACCCATCTAGGGTAGGGCTCCAAAGGTATGGAGTTCTTCTATCCCAAAGTCTTGCTATCAATATTGTTCACCATGCCCCAATGTTGTACCCCAAAATTTGCCCTCCCATATTCTTCAAAGTTTTGACAAGCATCATCTCAACTTGCTCAAGTCTACTCAAGGGTTGCACAGTTCAAACACCCTCCTAAGCCAGTCAAATTAGGGTTTTGGTTCCTTCAAGGAAGTTGAGGTTTTAAAGGGCTCAATCAAGTCACATATGCCCATATACATTGTCAAGCATCCACATGCCAAGTTTCAAGGCTCACAAGGTCAAGTTGCACAATCAAAAGCCTCATTTGCTTCACAATTAACTGTAGGGGTAAAATGGTCATTTGGCAGTCAAAAGTCAAAATTTTTGGTCAACATCTTATTTTGAAGCCACAATCATCATTTGATCAAGTCTTGATCATGATTCCACAAGCATGGCTCAAAAATCATCAAGATGCAAAAGTTTCCATTTTTGGACAGCTGAAAAGTCAACTGTAACTTGACCAAGGCATAACTTTTTCATGGTTCATCAGAAAAATCCCATCCAATGCTCATTTTGAATGGGAGGACATTTCCTACAACTCATCTTCACATTCCAAGTACAAGAAATGCTCCCACAAAAAGTTATCAATTTCAACATTATAGGTCATTTTCAAAAGTCAACAAAAATGCACTTTAAGTCAAAGACCATAACCTGAGATTGGTAAATCAAAATGACATGGGACCAAAGGCATTGGTTAGAGGACTTCAAGACCTTTCCAAAATGTCCAAGAACATGTTCATATGATCAAAATTGAGCAAGATATGCATTGGAGAAGTTGGGAAATTTTTGTGAAATGGCAAAAGTCAACTATCCTTGAAACTTCAATTTTTGACAAAAGGGCCCACTTTCTTCCACTTGATTCAGCCTTGTCATGTCATACAAGTGTCCCATGATCAATTTCAAGACCAAATAATTATTTTTCTATTTTTATTTAATTTTTATGGATTTAATTCATTTTAATCCATAATAATTCAAGTAAATCTAAAAAAATTAATTAAATGGTATCTTATGGTTTGAATAGCCTTCATGAAGCATTTGCAACCTACCAATTTCGTGCTAAGCTCATTTAGGCATGAAAATTCAAATTTTGAACAAGCTTTGAAAGGCCTTTAATGGTGGTTAAGACAAAATCCAAAGCTTAATTGCAATGGTTAAAGGCTCCTAAATGTGACTTATTCTCACTCATTACTACATATGCAAGCCTTCCCAACCTCATTCAAAAAAACGAGAGTGTGCACAAACGGCTAGAGCAAAATCCAAAAAGTGTCAAAAAAAGTGTGAGATCAAAAGGAGTGTTGCAAGCATTTTCAGGCCAAAAGGAGAACGTGACTATCTTCTTTGCCATACTCTGAAGCTAAAGCAACCCTTGCCACATTCTAAGATCCATCATACCGCGCTGTAAGTTTTCCCAGGTCCCCTCAAAATCCCATATTATTTTTTCTTACATACTTGTGTGCAGGCTTCAAAGAAGGCTTATCATGCGCCTCACAAATCCAAAGCGCCAAGTGTGTCCAAGTGCAAATCCAATGGCCACAAGGGAAGGAGCATCATGTTCTCAGGTCAACACATGCGCAGGCAGTCCAGAAAGTCAACGAGCTTTGTGCAAATGGGCCTCACAATTCCATTAACACCTCCAATCTGGCCCAAAACCCCCATTGGGTTTGCAATTTTTATTTTGTCATTTTTATATTTTGTTTGTCTTATTTTATTTTTTCCCTTTTATTAACTATTAACATAATTAATTTTTTTTCTATAAAAAAATCAAAAAAGAACTAATATTATTATTATTATTAATTTCATTTTATTTTTGTAAATAAATACTAATAAATTGAATTAATTTTAATTAGGCAACTTTAACCTTTTTTCTTAATAACTAAAATAAATTTAGAATTAGGTTTTATTAACTTTTAATTTTATTTCCTTTTATTTTTTTTCATTAAAAACATAAAAATACAAAAAAAAATTTTCTTTTAATTAATTAATTAATTAGTTTAATTATTAGTTTTAATTTCATTAAATCACAAAAAAGGACAAAAAAATTCAATTCTTTTCTTAAAAGGGTCAAAACCCTTAAGACTTCCCGATTTAATTTCTATTCGCGCGTATTTTATTTTGATTATTTATGTAACTGTCTCCAGATATGTAATAGTTAAATATGAATTTTACCGCTTTATTTATTTTCCTGCACTTTATTTACCAAAACAGGTTTTTGTCTTTGGCGATGTATAGACCCGCGCCTTGTAATAGCGTAGAATTTACATTTCCGCAATTTACTTTCCGCACCCCTAACTGTTAAACGCATGAAAGAATGTATGTAAATAAAATCAATCCGTAGCTCATAAATAACATGTACAAAGACAATTAACTGAAAACAACACACAAAGCACATGCCACTTCTAGGGTACGCTTCACTGGTTGCCTCGAAACGTGGTCGTCAAGTATAGGGTGTTTTAGAGGTCACCCTTTGTCTAAAGATCCAGTTGCCTCGAAACGGTTGCCTCGGATAAAAGGATCTAGGACATTAGGGTTACTTCTAAGATGTCCTACCATTGCTTCGGTGACCACACTGCCCCGATAATCGAATTGACCCGAACACCTCCAACGATGGTGCTACCTACCTCTCAATGGTGGGATAGCACTATCTAAAGGACTCTTACACGGCCTAATTCCTTAGAGTAGGTAGATTCTCCTGGGTACTTGCTCTTTTCAAAAACAAACAAAAACAACTTTTCGCACCTACACTTTCAAAAGTTTTCAAACAAATTTTTCATACACTCTTGAGGACTGATACAAGAGTTACTTAGAAATTTTTTGAAACGAAACTTTTTTTCAAAACCCACACACACTTAAAAAGCAAACATCTTTTGAAAACATAAGAGCAAGTACCTAAGAGCCCGTGGATAACCACGGATAGAAAGGGTGCTAACACCTTCCCTTTTTATAAATCTACCTCCCGAACCGAGAGATATCTCGAATAAGGAATTTTGCTGTGCTTTTGTCCTTTCCATGTTGGAGAACATAAAAGACGGTGGCGACTCTTACTTACCGCGACATTTCGCGAAACCAGCTAAAAAACAGTCAGTTCTATTTCCACCGATCACACCCAAGCATGTATAAACCTTTGATGATAAGCTTGAGGGTCATTCTCGTAATCTAATATAATACCCTGGAGAGGCATGTCATGAGGATCGTCTCTTCGAGCATAACCAAATCGACATAATGTTAAAGAAGGTTTGTAAGTAATACCTCCCCTAATGCCAAGGAGTGGAACATTAGGGAATTTCCAACAGCGGTCAATGATAGTGATATCCTCCTGAGATCGAGAACACCAATAGATATTTGAATGAGAGAGCGACATTATCCTTTGAGACCACCTCAAACCTTGTTCATTCTTCATCATTGATTGGGGAAGGTGCGAAATAAACCACATGGATACTAAAGGTATGCAACACATAAGAGTCCCTCGCTTCCTCATAGTACAAGTGTGAAGAGAATTTAAAATATCTCCAAGCAAAGTAGGCACAAGATTACGAGCAAGAAATATTTTGATGGTGTTCACATCTATGAGTTGGTCTGGATTAGGGAATAGTACCAAACCATATATCAATAGAGCCAAGATCTCCTCGAAAGCCTGAAAAATCATAGCATCCAGAAACAACTTAGACTTGTCTATCAGAAATTTAGCAAGAAAGCCCTTGACTCCACTTCTTGTTTTCCAATTAGACACAACGTCGGACCGCTTCAGATATAAGGTTGTTGTAGTATCCTCAGGCTTTAGAACTTTCTCTAAACTGGTGAAGGGTGTCTGATCAATAATTGGTACTCTAAGTAGCTTAGAGAACTCTTCCATTGTGGGTACAAACTAATAATATGGAAAGGTAAAATAGTGATGCGCAGGATCAAAGAACTTGAATAGAACACTCATCATGTCTTCTTCAAAACCTGAGGTAACCAAACTGAGTAGATGACCATGCCTCTTTGTGAATTGAGAGCTTTCAGGAACCTTTGAGACTAACTCCTTAAGTTGAAAAGGTAACCTTACAAAGTTGATCCAGATAGTGTTTCTGCGAGCGGAGGCCATAACCTACAACAAAGAACAAAGATAAATCCCTCGGTCCTTGAAATGGTTAGTGAACATGATATGGCATAATGTCATGATGTTATGATGTCATGTTCAAACAGATAATTAAACACAAGCAAAGCACACAAGAGCCTTAGGTTTAGGCTTGTCTGGAGTTTTTAGGTAAGTACCCTCTTGAAGTTTAGTTTGCTCACCTGTCCTACAAAAAGTAATCGGGTTCTAGGAGTCTCATATCACCGATTGTAACTCAGGCATTGTTTCAGCACATCATTAGATTTGCGGCCGAAATATCCCCGGAGTTGAATCTCAATGAGTGTAACATCGAGTATCAACCAGCTTTGGACTGCACCAAAGTCGGCCATCTCACTACTTTCTAATGGCTAAGTGGAGTCAATTAAGGTTCCAAAGATCAGTTAATGCTTATGACACCACGCGACAACCTAGTATTCTCCCCGACATACTCGAGGGACACCAGTACCAACTAATGTGTCACACTAATGTAGCCATCGCTTCCACCATATCAATATATTATGTACAATTTCCATAGTCTACCCCGAATTGTAAAGTAGACAAATCAGACAAATAAAGCATTAAAAAAGTGATCTAACTCTAAAGGTAACCCCACTTTTAGTTTTCCCCAGTAGAGTCCCCAGTTCTATAATACGGTGGGAGAACTGACTTTTGATACTATTGTGAAGCTCTCATCATCCTGATTCTAGTCGTAACATATTTTTTCAACTAGAAACACGTTTTAACCAAGAAATTTCAAATCCCTTTTAAAAACATCTCTTCTAAAATGACTGAGCTACAGTTTATATAAATATTTCGCGAAGGTGTGGTTGTCTTCATATTGATGAGACGAAGCGAATGGTACCGGTCTCGAGCTCTAATTTTACAGTTTGAGGAACCTGGTTTTGGGACTGGCTGGAGGTTGAAGATGACCAACGTGTCACCCTTCAACCAATGAAAGCATGCCGTTTGGAATTTTCAAAAATCTGATTTAATATTTCATTCAGTGCTTTATTCAATAATGACCATGATATGCATAGCGCGTCTGTTGTAACCCAAAATTTTCCCTCCCATGTTTTCAAAGGTATTCCCTTACATGGTTGGTCAAAAACCCTTGCCTAAGGAAAATAATTTTTTTTGAAGATGTACAAAGTGTCTTTCGATTGACGTATGGGAAAAGTCTTCGATTGGGAATCCAAAATCCTTCGATTAAGCTTGGTTCACCAGTCTTCGATTGGGCACTTGGAACCTTTCGATCAGGTTTGGTTCACCAGTATTTTATTGGGCATTTGGCACTCTTCGATCAGGCTCTGATTATTAAGCTTCGATTAGGTGTTTGGAACCCTTCGATCAAGCTTTGGTGTGAAACACTTCGATTGGCATTAAGGACAAACACTTCGATTGAGCGCTGGACCTCCTTCGATCAAGCCTTGGGGTGCAAGTCTTCGATTGAGCGTTGGACCTTCTTCGATCAAGACTTGGTGTGCGAGTCTTCGATTGAGCGCTGGACCCCTTCGACCAAGTCAATTTCACAATGCTTCGACTAGTACTTCAGAGGGTCCTTCGACTGGAACTTCATAATTTACCTCAATCAGAACATAAGAACGAAATGACCTTCGAATGGCATTTTAGTTCAGAGTTTCCTTTAATAAGAACATCAGAACGAAATGACCTTCGAAGGGCATTTCAGTGCAAAGTTTCTCTTAATCTGAGATGCTCTGATGAAGAAAGTTCTGGACACTTCGAATCAGAACTCAGACCCATCACAAGGCTAAGGGTTGGGCGAAGTTGTCTAATAGGGAATGTTCTAAACAGATTCGAATTGGACTTTGAAGCTGGCAAAGAAGGCAGTTTCAAAGGAATGAAGTAGGCTGGCATGACTAAGCAATAACACATATCCTAACCTGTCCAGAATACCCAAAGTTCACAATGGCATGTGGCCCTTGCAAAAATGCAATCGAAGCAGAGGGAATCTCAATCGAAGGGGCTGTGACTGGAGTAGTTCGAATGGGGACTTTGAAGCAATCGAAAAGAGAAAATTCAAAGGGGCAAGTCAGCTTGTGATTTCCATCATATTGGAGGCCCAAACAACTCAGAGTAAGCTGGGAGAAACGCATGAGTGGAGCAAATATGACAAGTTTTCATGAAAATCAAATCAAATCCCTTCATCATAATGGACCAAGATTTGATACACAAATGTTAACCTAATTTCCCTTGTCTATATAAACCTCTGCTCATAAACAAATCACAGAGGAAACCCTGCTGCACACACGTGAAGAGTAGATAAAAAAATCTCTGCAGACACTAAAAAACGCATAAAACCTTGCAGACACGGCCATACCAATTTGGTGAAAAACTTGAAAAGGGTGAGATCAAAAACAACCTTGGAGGCCAATTCAGACCAAATGCAAAACGTAGCACCCTTGCCATCAACCTCCTGAAGCGAGGCCAATCAAAAACCAAGCTTTTCATCATCTAAATCACACTGTAAGTGTTCTAGAAAACACCTATGAACATGAAAATGCAACTCATCATTCTTGCATCTTTTCTTTAAAATATTGACATATTTGTGATTGTTATTTGATTTAGAATGTTTTGGCATTGTCCAATTTAATTTTCATGGCCTCTAACCCCATATATAGGACCTAGGGTTCCTGTTCTTGTTTTTAGGCGTTTCTTGTGCAGGGTAAATTGAGACAAACAATGGCTATAGGAATGATGAGGAGGTCGAGACGAACACATCTGTGTTCTTGAATAGCATTTTCATGGCCTGGAGCGATTTTTTGAACCATCCCACGAAACTTCCTGCGGATGAAAAATCCGCAGGTAAATAACCAGGGTGTTTGGGGAAGATGATAACGTGTCTCACCTCCATTGGTCCATTTGAATCCATTACGCGCTTTTTATTTTTTTGGCCAGGCATAATTATTGTTTGATATAATATTTATGTTCTATTTAACTAACGAATGAAGCAGATTGGACGAGTTGGCAAGCACGCTATGGCAAAACCCCTTGGGACCTGGGTTCGAATCCCAGGTCCCCCAAAACTATGTTACATTTTTTCCTTCAGGTATTCAGGCGCAACATCCCAAGTGTGGAGCACCATACACCTTCAGATCTCAAAGGCCAGGTGGTTCCAGATCCAGATCCAGACGTCCAGGATGAGGTTCACCATGAACCCTAGTCAACAAGCGCACATGCAAATCTGAAAGTCCAACAGGCTGGACGTTTGGGCCTAGAATTGCTGACCAAACCTCCCTTCCTCAGGCCCATCGCCCCCAAAGTTTGCTTGTTTTTATTTCTTTTCATATTTCTTCTGCTTTTATTATTATTATTAAAAACTAACTAATTAATTAACAAACTAACCATTTTTTTCATAAAAAAATCAGAAAACATAAAAATAATATTTATTAACCTCACTATTTTATTTTCGTAAATAAAACATTAACCAATTAATTTAGTTCTTTAATTAGGTTTAATCTTAACATTTTTTACAATAAACTAAAATTGACTTAGAATTAGGTTTTTTTAATATTTTTAATTTTATTTCCTTAATCAAAATAAAAACTCAAAAACATTTTCTTTTTTAATTAATTCCATCATTAATTTAGACTTAATTCTCCATTCAAAAAAGACCAAAAATATGCTTTCTTTAAAAAGGGTCAAAACCCTATTGGACAATTTGGTTAAACTTTTCTCGCGCGTACTATTTTTTATCTATATTATAGTAATTGCTCCGAGGATGTAATAGCTTTAACTTAGGATTTATTTACCGCTTTTATTTATCGTTCCACATTTACTTTTAAGGGTTTGTTTTTGGCGATGTAAATACCCGACGCCTTGTAATAGCTTAGCTTTATTTTCCACAACCATTAAATGCTAGATGTATGCTAAGATCTATCTTAAATTAAAATCAACTGTAGCTCACCATTAACATGTACAAAGATAATATAAACTGAAAAACAATACACTCGCACATGCCACTCCTAGGGTACGCCTCACTTGGTTGCCTCGAACGTGGTCATTAAGTATATGATGTTTTAGAGGCCGTCCTCTTGTCCTAAGATCATAAGTTGCCTCGAAACGGTTGCCTCGGATAAAAATGATCTAAGACATTAGGGTTACCGCTAAGGCGTCCTAACGTTGCTTTAGTGACCACACGTCCCTAAAACCGAATTGACCCGAAAACTCCAACGACGATGCTACCTACTCCTTCATAGTGGGATAGCACTGTCTAAAGGGAAATTTACACAGTTTAATTCCTTTTGAGTAGGTAGAGGTTCTTAGGTACTTGCTCTTTCAAAACAAAAACAAATTTTTTGCACTTACACTTTTCAAACAAAGTTTTCAAAAACACTTCATACACTCTTGAGGACAAAAACAAGAGTTAAATCGAAGTTTTTAAACAAAAACTTTTCAAAACCCACAAACACAAGAAAAGCAAAAATTTTTGAAAACACTTTGAGCAAGTACCTAAGAGCCCGTGGATAACCACGGATAGAAAGGGTGCTAACACCTTCCCTTTCTATAATCTACCTCCCGAACCCGAGAAACATCTCGAAAAGGAATTTTTTCTGTGCTTTTGTCCTTTCCTTGTTGGATAAAATAAAAGACGGTGGCGACTCTTGCTTACCGCGACATTTTGCGGAACGCGAACCAGCATTCCAAAACAGTCAGTTCTCATTCCCATCGATCACAGAATTGGCGACTCTGCTGGGGAACTACTCATAAGTGAGGTGTACCTTAGGATTAGATAACTCTTGTTTTCAATTGTATTGCTTTGTATGCTTTTAATTTTGTGGGCTTGCATCAGAGTTTTATAGATCCTAACCCGGATCTGGGGGATACCCTTTAGGTAAGTAGCAATAAACTGTGAGGGATCTGTTCGGCGTAGACCGACACGGATGAAGCAGTAGCTACATTGGTGTGGCACCTTAGTCTGTACCAATATCCCTTGTGTTGAAACAAGGAGAATATGGGTCTTCTGAGGAGTCATTAAGCACCAACTGGCCTTAGCACCTTAAATTGACCAACTTGTCCATAGAACAGTAGTAGTATGCTACACTCATTGAGACTAAACTCTCGCGATGATTCCGGTCGCAAGAAAAGGTTGCTAAACTGGAATTATGACCGATTGAGGGTAGTCATTGATATTGAGATCCTCTAGAACCAGGTTACTATTTTTAGGACAGGTCTTAACCAACTGAAACTGAAAGAGGGTAATGCCTAAACTCCATGCCATCCTAAACTTAAGGCTATTTGTGTGACTTGTGTGCCTTCAAATCTGAACTACTTGCACATTCTTGTTATCTGACAACATGAGTTCCTTGCAGGTTTTGTTTACAGTCCTTATCCAATAATTTGGATTTATTGCAGGGCTTACTTACATCACCTCACACTTTTGCTTGAACGCATAGCATACACATCATAACATCATACCTTAACATTTCCTTAACCATTTCAAGGATCTCAAAGGTTTGTGATGCAGGTCATGATGAACCAAATGTCTAGCAAGGGGAAAAGGGGATTTATTTTCCTCTAGCCAAGGTTGTTTAGAGATCGAAACATGATAACTTGAGTCAGGGGCTATGACCCACTCGATATGGTGAGCTTGACTCTTGAAGAAGGACTCTCAGCAACATGAAGTTCCTTCAATCAAGCTACCAGATTCAAATTCTAACAAGTTTCTTGTTTACCCCGCGAGATCCTTGAAAACATTGCATACATATATCATACATATCATTGCATAACAGGTCTCCCAATACAGGTCTCTTATCTTCTTCGCCGTTTATTTCAGCAATCATCATGTCTACTGAACCTTCCACTGAGCAAGCTATCAAGGCCCTCCAGTCCCAGAATGCCCAGTTTCAAGAGTTGGTCATGAGCCTAGCTAAGGGTCAACAGGACTTGAAGACCCTGATTCTGAAAGAGAGGAAGAAGAAGAAAAAGAGGACCGTCCTATTCAACACTGGACGCAGGTTTGGAAACGGGCTGCAGAATGAAGTTGATCTGACCACCTCATCTGGAGGGAAAGACAGTCCACAAGAAAGGAGGGCTCCTGGCCCTATGGTCTCCGACAACGAGACCGAATATGATGAAGAACAGTATCCTCCTGCTGAGGATAAGTACAAACAGCTAGAAGACCGTTTGAACGCTATGGAGATGCAGAAGGTGCCCGGTCTGGACTTCGGAGATCTAGGTCTATCCTCTGGGGTGGTGATTCCCCATAAATTCAAGGCACCTGCCTTTGCCAAGTATGACGGAGCTTCCTGTCCAAAGTTGCACCTCTGGTCATATGTGAGGAAGATCTAACCTTATACCGCTAATAGAAACCTCTGGGTTCATTTCTTTCAAGATAGTCTGTCAGGGACTCAACTTAAATGGTTCTGTCAACTGGAAGGAGCTAACATCCGCAACTGGGAGGAACTTGCTGTTGCTTTTTACAAGCAATACCAGTATAATGCCGACCTTGCTCCCACACGTACTCAACTTCAGGGTATGTCTATGGGTACAGGCGAAGGCTTTAAAGACTACGCTCAGAAATGGAGAGACCTTGCCGGAAGGGTGCAACCACCTTTGGCTGATCGGGAACTTGTAGATATGTTTCTGGGGACCCTGTCTGGTCCATTCTTTAACCATTTGATTGGAAGCTCTTCAACCGGGTTTACAGACCTTATCTTGACTGGTGAAAGGGTCGAAGCTGGCATCAAAAGTGGGAAGATTCAAGAAGCTACACCTTCTGATGCTCAGAAAAAGCCCTACAATGGGAAGAAAGAGTCCAATGATGTGTATGGTCAAAAGAGTCATCAGGACCAACACATAGGAGAAATCTTGATCTCTAATCCTAAGCCTTCTCAACAAAGACAGGGGCATCAGCGTAAGGAGGTTGCGCCTAAAAGACAATTCACTAAGATCAACATGTCACTGGGTCAAGCGCTACAATGCCTGTTGGAGGCAGAGTTGATTACGTTAAAGGCTCCTCTCCGGAACCCAAATACTTCCGCTCCTACCTACCATCCCAATGAAAGGTGTGCATACCACTCTGACAGTCCGGGACATGACACAAACAACTGTTGGGCTCTGAAGAACAAGATCCAAGACATGATTGATGCCAAGGAGATCAAGTTTGACCCTCCAGAGACTCCAAACATAATCACTGCTCCTATGCCAAACCATTGAGAAGACTTTTGTTCATTTGAATTTTCAATTTGTAATCTCTTTGTTATTCAAACAATTATCTATTAATGCCAAACTTTGTTTCATTAATGCATTGCATATGTTTGTCTTGATTTGATCCAATCATTTTAATTACATTTAAACTATGCTTTTTACTCACTTTATGACATTCAACTCTTGCTAAAAGTTACAAGCCTTTAGAGGGAGGATGACGAAACAATGCCATAATCTCATACAGTATGCTTTTGGACAGACCTTGCTGACGATGTACAGGCATTTCTTTCAAATCCTAAACAGTGGAGTTATAAGGAAGATAATCCCTAGTCAACCCCTTTGAGCCAAAGAAGTTGGAGTTTTTCTTTTCACAAATTGAAACCTTTAATTTAAACCTGGGGCAGGTTAGTCTCTCAGTTAATTCAAAAGATGCGCATTGAAGTCGCAAAACTCTCAGTTCATAATACAATGAATGACATCAAAAGCATTCCTCTGGAATCAAAAGACAGTGGTGGTTCCTTATCTCATAGGCAGTCAATCTCTCAAAAGAAAAAAGCCCACTGAGCCAAAACCTATAAAGGAGGCTTAAGAAAGCTAGGGCATCCCGCTGACTGTAATCTCGAAAACAGGAACAGTCAGGAAAAACTTAGGGATAACAAATCAAAAGAACGAGGTCATTACAAATCCTCGACAACATGAAAAATGTTGTAAAAAAAATGATGACTGCCTTCAAAAATCCAACTTGTGTGAACCATCACCAAAACGTCGCTCCAAATTCGAATAGAGTTTGACGCACAATTAACTGAGTTTAGGATTGAAGAACATCACGAAGAGCGGGTGGGTACAAATATACTTTGAGCCTTTATCCTTTTTTTCTTAAACCGTGAACCAAGCCACATTATAACCCTTCAAAAGTCCTAACTGAAGCATGGGTTAGTTCAAAAGCATACTGTTACAAAAGGTATCCTGACTCCTGTAAGGCTTTGCCCTAAATCTTGTGTTGAATTTGTCTTATAAAAAGTTTTCTGCTAAAAAATGCATTTTTCAAAACTTCAAGACAAGCATACACTTTGCATTATTTGAATATCACTGTTTGCATTTGGCTATTTGTTTGACAGCAGAGAAATTCACACGACGAATATCCGATGAACGAAAGCCCTCTCAGTGAACAAAATCAATTCAAGAAGGATGACACTTCCATTGACAAATCTCCTATCAACAAGGGGACTTGACATGTCACTATCCAGCACACCTGGGGCAGTCCAGTCAAGATTTCAAAAAATCTCTGAAGAAGTGCAGAGTAACCAGAGGCAAGTCTCCATCTCCGTCATTGGGGGCATTGAACATCAATCCCAGTGGAGGGTTACATACCATTAAACATTTTCTGGCAATGTCACAAACCCTTGCTACTAGGGGCAATGACAAATCTCCCCAAAATCCTTCTCATAGGACTCCCCAGCTTGAGTTTGCCTCTCCAACTACTACAAATCAAAGGACCACAACTCCTCTTCCCCAGTAGACTACTCTGCAATCCTCAGCAAGTTACTGTGAAACCTGGACTCGACCAGATGTCATTTTAACTTTGACTCCCCAGTAGAGCAACGGACGACTAAGACTCTTAAACTCTTTTCCCAAGCAGAAATAAACATACTCCCCACAGAGTTTTCAATATCCCCCAGCGGAGTTCTCCTCAAACAACAAAGCAGGGATCCCCGGTGAAAACCTTTTGAGCAAAGTCCAAGACAAAATTACACTCCAAAAAACATTCATAACATATGCATACAAAATACATATAACATGAATCTCATTTATTTTGAGAACATCATTACACAACGCATACATCATGACATTGCATACAACTAACTCTTTACCTTTTCAGGAAAGATTAATCAACAGGCAAAGATCATCATCTTCTGAGATCCCTTCTAGAGACAGTTCAGATGCGATCCAGATATGGCTGACATTCTGATACTTATTCCAGATTCTTTCTAGAGACAGTTCATATGTGATCCAGATATGGCTGACATTCTGATACTTATTCCAAATTCCTTCTAGAGACAGTTCAGATGCGATCCATATATGGGTGACATTCTGATACTTATTCCAGATTCCTTCTAGAGACAGTTCAGATGCGATCCAGATATGGATGACATTCTGATACTTATGCCAGATTCATTCAAAATACAGTCCATGTACGATCCAGATTCGGATGTCATTCTGTCACTCATTAAAATACAGTCCATATACGATCCAAATTCGGATGTCATTCTGTCATTCATTCAAATACAGTCTAGATACGATCCAGATTCGGATGTCATTCTGTCACTCATTCAAATATAGTCCAGGTACGATCCAGATTCGGATGTCATTCTGTCACTCATTCAAATACATTCCAGATATGATCCAGATTCGGATGTCATTCTGTCACTCATTCAAATACATTTCAGATACGCTCCAGACACGGACGCCATTTCTTCAGCTCATATGGACTCAGTCTCCAGATACGGTTCAAACGCATTTCAGACATGGATACCATTTTGATTCTCATTCTTCTGACCTACAACATTGCACTTACAACAAACATTCTTGGATGGCATCCTTTAAGCCCATCTCCGACAAGATTCTGTCACATCCTTGGATGGCATCTTTAAAGCCCATCTCCAGCAAGACTCTACCATCAACCTTTTCAGGTCCCAGTGTAATACCTGTAACAAGCCAGGAAAATTATCTGTGGACGACTGATTATAGATTAACACCTGTAACAAGCCAGGAAAAGTATCTACAGAAAGAGATTGAGGATTAAATACCTGTAGCAAGCCAGGAAGACTATCTTTATTTCTCAGGTTAGAGATTAATACCTGAAACCAGCCAGGACAGCTATCTCCTCGACCAACCTTTTCAAGTCCCGGTTAAAATACCTGTAGCAAGCCAGGAAAACTATTTGTGGACGACTGATACCTGTAACAAGCCAAGAAAACCATCTACACAAAAGAGATTGAAGATTAACACCTGTAACAAGCCAGGAAGACCATCTTTCTTTCTCAGGTATGAAAGTTCTCTCTAAGGAATCTCTTAGGCGATCGACACTCCTGCAGATGGCATCTATAAGCCCATCCTCTTACCAACAATCTCCAAATAGCATATGTAAGCCCATTTCCGACATCACAATGCTGATACAACACCATGCGAGTGCAAATTTCTAGGCACTCTAGTGTTCAATCATCTTCCACCTTCGGATCATGAAAGGCACGCAAGCCAATCTACATCCTCAGGTTTAAGAAAATTGAACAGGGGAAACTGTTGTACCCCAAAATTTGCCCTCCCATGTTTTCAAAGGTCTTCCCTTACATGGTTGGTCACAAACCCTTGCCTAAGGAAAATAATTTTTTTTGAATATGTACAAAGTGTCTTTCGATTGACGTATGGGAAAAGTCTTCGATTGGGCATCCAAAATCCTTCGATTAGGCTTGGTTCACCAGTCTTCGATTGGGCACTTGGAACCTTTCGATCAGGTTTGGTTCACTAGTCTTCGATTGGGCATTTGGCACTCTTCAATCAGGCTCTGATTATTAAGCTTCGATTAGGTGTTTGGAACCCTTCGATCAAGCTTTGGTGTGCAACACTTCGATTGGCATTAAGGACAAACACTTCGATTGAGCGCTGGACCTCCTTCGATCAAGCCTTGGGGTGCAAGTCTTCGATTGAGCGTTGGACCTCCTTCGATCAAGCCTTGGTGTGCGAGTCTTCGATTGAGCGCTGGACCCCTTCGACCAAGTCAATTTCACAATGCTTCGACTAGTACTTCAGAGGGTCCTTCGACTGGAACTTCATACTTTACCTCAACCAGAACATAAGAACGAAATGACCTTCAAATGTAATTTTAGTTCAGAGTTTCCCTTAATAAGAACATCAGAACGAAATGACCTTCGAAGGGCATTTCAGTGCAGGGTTTCTCTTAATCTGAGATGCTCTGATGAAGAAAGTTCTGGACACTTCGAATCAGAACTCAGACTCATCACAAGGCTAAGGGCTGGGCAAAGTTGTCTAATAGGGAATGTTCTAAACAGATTCGAATTGGACTTTGAAGCTGGAAAAGAAGGCAGTTTTGAAGGAATGAAGTAGGCTGGCATGACTAAGCAATAACACATATCCTAACCTGTCAAGAATACCCAATGTTCACAATGGCATGTGGCCCTTGCAAAAATGCAATCGAAGCAGAGGGAGTCTCAATCAAAGGGGTTTGTTACTGGAGTAGTTCGAATGGGTACTTTGAAGCAATCGAAAAGAGCAATTTCGAAGGGGCAAGTCAGCTTGTGATTTCCATCATATTGGAGGCCCAAACAACTCAGAGCAAGCTGGCAGAAACGCATGAGTGGAGCAAATATGACAAGTTTTCATGAAAATCAAATCAAATCCCTTCATCATAATGGACCAAGATTTGATACACAAATGTTAACCTAATTTCCCTTGTCTATATACACCTCTGCTCATAAACAAATCACAGAGGAAACCCTGCTGCACACACGTGAAGAGCAGATAAAAAAAACTTTGCACACACTAAAAAACGCATAAAACCTTGCAGACACGACCATACCAATTTGGTGAAAAACTTGAAAAGGGTGAGATCAAAAACAACCTTGGAGGCCAATTCAGACCAAAAGCAAAACGTAGCACCCTTGCCATCAACCTCCTGAAGCGAGGCCAATAAAAAACCAAGCTTTTCATCATCTAAATCACACTGTAAGTGTTCTAGAAAACACCTCTGAACATGAAAATGCAACTCATCATTCTTGCATCTTTTCTTTAAAATATTGACATATTTGTGATTGTTATTTGATTTAGAATGTTTTGGCATTGTCCAATTTAATTTTCATGGCCTCTAACCCAATATATAGGACCTAGGGTTCCTGTTCTTGTTTTTAGGCGTTTCTTGTGCAGGGTAAATTGAGACAAATAATGGCTATAGGAATGATGAGGAGGTCGAGACGAACACATCTGTGTTCTTGAATAGTGTTTTCATGGCCTGGAGCGATTTTTAGAACCATCCCACGAAACTTCCTGCGGATAAAAATCCGCAGGTAAATAACCAGGGTGTTTGGGGAAGATGATAACGTGTCTCAGCTCCATTGGTCCATTTGAATCCATTACGCGCTTTTTATTTTTTTGGCCAGGCATAATTATTGTTTGATATAATATTTATGTTCTATTTAACTAACGAATGAAGCAGATTGGACGAGTTGGCAAGCACGCTATGGCAAAACCCCTTGGGACCTGGGTTCGAATCCCAGGTCCCCCAAAACTTTGTTACATTTTTTCCTTCAGGTATTCAGGCGCAGCATCCCAAGCGTGGAGCACCATACACCTTCAGATCTCAAAGGCCAGGTGGTTCCAGATCCAGATCCAGTCGTCCAGGATGAGGTTCACCATGAACCCTAGTCAACAAGCGCACATGCAAATCTGAAAGTCCAACAGGCTGGACGTTTGGGCCTAGAATTGCTGACCAAACCTCCCTTCCTCAGGCCCATCGCCCCCAAAGTTTGCTTGTTTTTATTTCTTTTCATATTTCTTCTGCTTTTATTATTATTATTATTAAAAACTAACTAATTAATTAACAAACTAACCATTTTTTTCATAAAAAAATCAGAAAACATAAAAATAATATTTATTAACCTCACTATTTTATTTTCGTAAATAAAACATTAACCAATTAATTTAGTTCTTTAATTAGGTTTAATCTTAATATTTTTTACAATAAACTAAAATTGACTTAGAATTAGGTTTTTTTAATATTTTTAATTTTATTTCCTTAATCAAAATAAAAACTCAAAAACATTTTCTTTTTTAATTAATTCCATCATTAATTAAGACTTAATTCTCCATTCAAAAAAGACCAAAAATATGCTTTCTTTAAAAAGGGTCAAAACCCTAAAGGACAATTTGGTTAATTTTTTCTCGCGCGTACTATTTTTTATCTATATTATTGTAATTGCTCCGAGGATGTAATAACTTTAACTTAGGATTTATTTACCGCTTTTATTTATCTTTCTGCATTTACTTTTAAGGGTTTGTTTTTGGCGATGTAAATACCCGACGCCTTGTAATAACTTAGCTTTATTTTCCGCAACCATTAACTGCTAGATGTATGCTAAGATCTATCTTAAGTTTAAATCAACCGTAGCTCACCATTAACATGTACAAAGATAATATAAACTGAAAAACAATACACTCGCACATGCCACTCCTAGGGTACGCCTCACTTGGTTGCCTCGAACGTGGTCATTAAGTATAGGATGTTTTAGAGGCCGTCCTCTTGTCCCAAGATCATAAGTTGCCTCGAAACGGTTGCCTCGGATAAAAATGATCTAAGACATTAGGGTTACCGCTAAGGCGTCCTAACGTTGCTTTAGTGACCACACGTCCCTAAAACCGAATTGACCCGAAAAATCCAACGACGATGCTACCTACTCCTTCATAGTGGGATAGCACTGTCTAAAGGGACATTTACACAGTTTAATTCCTTTTGAGTAGGTAGAGGTTCTTAGGTACTTGCTCTTTCAAAACAAAAACAAATTTTTCGCACTTACACTTTTCAAACAAAGTTTTCAAAAACACTTCATACACTCTTGAGGACAGAAATAAGAGTTAAATCGAAGTTTTCAAACAAAAACTTTTCAAAACCCACAAACACAAGAAAAGCAAAACTTTTTGAAAACACTTTGAGCAAGTACCTAAGAGCCCATGGATAACCACAGATAGAAAGGGTGCTAACACCTTCCCTTTCTATAATCTACCTCCCGAACCCGAGAAACATCTCGAAAAGGAATTTTTCTGTGCTTTTGTCCTTTCCTTGTTGGATAAAATAAAAGACGGTGGCGACTCTTGCTTACCGCGACATTTTGTGAAACGCGAACGGGAACCAGCATTCCAAAACAGTCAATTCTCATTCCCACCGATCACAGCGTCTGATCCATTGGATTAACTTACTAACACATTTTGACTCTCATCCATTGGTCCACATTTTTTTTACTTTATTTTGTTTTCTGATTTTTATATTTAAATTGTTTTAAATTTCAAAAAATTATAAAAAATTCATTTCAACTTCAAAAAATCTGTAAAAATTATGAAAAATACTTTTGATTTTTTTCTTTCTGATTTTTATTTTTTCACAATTTTATTTTGTGTTTTGATATTTTTTTATAAATTTTCACTTTATCTGAATTGTTTTAATTGTTAAAAAATACGTTTATTCATTGTTAAATTCTGGAAAAATTAGGGAAGGATCCAATGACCTTTTGACAAATATTGGTGACCTCATTTAATTTTTATTTCTGACTTTACTCTTTTTCATAATTTTTGGTTTATTTTGTCTATTTATTTTAATTTTAAAAAATTGTTTCTGACTAAAAATTTGCCAAAAATTTTATATAAATATTTGAGCTTATTTCTGATTTTTTTATGGTCTTGTTTAATTTTTCTTGATTATTTTGAATATAATTTATATTTTTCCTCTTTATTTCATTTTTAAATCATTTTTAAAAAATCTTATTTTTCTTATTTTAAATACAATTTTATTTTATATATATATTTTGGCTGATCTTGGACTATGAAATTTTGATCATGAACTTTATTAACATCATTGGATCCATGGTGTTGAGTATAACTCCATAAAGATGGATGAATGATTTTAATAATAGTTTGATTAAATTTTTAGTTCAAATGTGGTTTATTTCTCACCCCATCCCTCTTCATCTTATCCCATTCTTATTGTAATTAATGTTATTGGAGCGTGATTTCCATATCATGTCTTAAAATATATGGTACATAGATTGCTATTGACCAGCCTCAAAATATGTGTGACTTCTATATAAGTCCACTTACGATTGCTTAACATACTGCTAATTTTTATCCCAATTCGAGAAAAAATCATTCATGGCCCAAACTCATATTTGCAAGCCTAAGTATCTTGATTTGAACCCTTTGATCTAATAACCTTGAGATGCATTGTTAGGAGGCTTTGGTTCTACCAATCCTCTAATAAATCTTCATCAATTTTGGTCAAAGTGGATCACTTAAATATCATTGATCATTTAATGTTTCCTTGAGAGGCTTTGGTTCTACAAATCCTCTAATGAGTTTCAAATGCAAGTTTCAAGATGGTCATTCAACTAACCACTAATTCCTAACAATTGACTTTATTTTATCCTTTTACTTTATGCCTTTACATTAAGCACTTTTTATTTTGCATTTACATTTTATGCTATTTTCATCTTTGCTCACATGAGTATTTACTTTTATGTCATTGTTATTTTTGCTCATTTGAGCTTTTCATTTCTATATTCTTTTTGAAGATACTTAATAATCAACTTGAACCTTAAAAAACTTTAATGTTATTTGGACTACTTGGTTATTATCCTTGACATTATGGAGTGATAGACTTCTTGGACTTAGGATTAGAGGCCTTAACCTATCTTGGAGACCTTGTGACCTCAACTGTTATTTTGTCTGGAGTTCTTGGGGTTTACCCCAAGATATTGGGTTGTTAGTTTATTTTGTGTGCAGATTATTGTGATTACATGCTTTATCTGTGATCTAGAATTCATCTGTATACAATTGTTACTCTGCCCAATTTTTGTGAAGACTTAATACAAATGGTGTTTAGTTTTCTTAAGAGGTTTATTATCTTTGCTTGTTTGATTTAAAATCCAAAGAATGGAATTCTACATTGACTCATTGTGTCAAGTGTTAGCTTTTTGTTGGTTAGACGGTTCTTTTCTCTAGATTTTATCTTATGCTTTAAGGTAGTTCCTTCATCTCCTCCCATCTTCTTTAATTTCAAAAATCTTCTCCCTCCTTTTGAAAACTTTTCTTGTTTTAAAACTTAAACCACCTTCATAATAAACTTGGACTTATGTCCATGCATGTTCAAAAAAATCTTTTCTTAATCAAACTTTAATCAATTTAACAATACTTGGACATTTTTGTGAGAAGACTAAAAGTCAATCAATCTCATTAAAACTATTTTTCCATTTTGGATTTTATCTTTAAAAAAATTTCTAAAAAAGATTATACTCTTGTCAATCCTTGTAGTGATGCAAACAGCTATACTTCTATGATATTTAGTGAAGTGGGATATTTTCCACTTGGGTGTTGAGTGAGGCTTTTTGTTGATTTTAAAATTCAAGCCATATCCTCCACTTTGAGATGACGCATATTCTCCTTTCTCATAATTGTGGGTAGTAAGTATGTTCTTTCACTCGGATAAGACGATGATCTCTTGTCTCTTAAAATTAACCAAAACACTTGCATTTTAAAATTTTTAAAGGGTGAACTACGAGTACCCTGATCCCTTATTGAACAGAAGGTGGTACGTAGGCACTAAAGGTTCACAACCGCAGAAGGTGCAAAAATCATAAAAATTACTTCTTTCCTCATCCCCACAATCCATTTTGGTATACAACATTTATAGCCAAAATACACAAATTCTCAAAGAGGTTCCTACGGAGTACCGTAGATGTTTAGGGTGCTAATACCTTCCCTTTGCATAACCAACCCCCAAACTTAGATTTTCTACCCCTCTTTTTTGGTAATTTTCTCTTTTCCCATTCCTTTGGAAATAATAAAGCATGGTGGCAATTTTTATTTTGATCTGTGCGAGTTAAGTCAATCTAATGGCTTTGTCTGAATATTTTTATCGCTACAGAAAAATGGCGACTTCACTGGGGACAGGTCAACCTATTACTGGTCCATCCCTAAGTGGGTTGAGCCTATTTTTGTTTATTTATGTATGTGCTATTATCTGTTGTATATTATTTATTGTATATATGTTGGTCTGGATTTTCCTGGTTTTCAGGGTGCTTGGTGATTTCTCATAAGTCCTATACCCGGACTTGGGAAAACTTAAGATAGGACGGGCGGTATAGTCATGTTAACTTTGAGGGAGTAATCCCAAAATAGGAGACATGAGATCCCTCACTCAGTGGAGGCCCCTTTGATTGTAGTGTCGTTTAACGAGTCATCAGGAAGACGTGCTGCTTTTGACCTGGGAGCCTGCTGAAACTGAGGACCGTAGAACCTTTAACCCATCTTGGCCTTTTAGGTGTAGTGCGAAAGCTATAACAGAACAATCCTAAAATGTTTGTCACACGATACTACGCTCGAACGAGTTTTTCCTAAGAATATTGCTAATTACCGAGTCAATCAGGACGTTGGTAATATCCGAAGGAATTATGTAGACTCTAGTAACCTCTTAGAACCTTGTTCGGCAGGTGATAAAATTTTAGATCATACCTTATGGGTAGTACCTTCAAATTCATGCTTGTGACGTTGAACCTATAAACCCTATGTTTGTGATCTTGTGTGTGATTGTTGCATCATGCATACATGCACCCATGAGCATCTCCTAAAGATATTTTATTTCAAGGGACTTAAAAGTCGACTCTTTGTGAATATCTCAGGTACTTTTTAACTATGGATTCTGAAAAAAGAAATACTGGGAAATACAGTTTCAAAGATCCCAAGATAGATGAGTTGATGAGTCTGATTCCCGAGATCGAGAGTCCTACATATTTTTGGAGGAAGTATGGGTCCATCATTGCTCTTATGAAGCTCAGGATGAAGGAGGGTATTCTCTTGAATTTGGTCCAGTTCTATTATTTGATGTATTAATGCTTTAATTTACCTGATTATCAGTTGATGCCTACATTAGAGGAGTATTCTTATCTGTTGGGTTTACCTACTACCGATCATGTTCCTTTTACTGGTTTGGAGGGTGAGCCAAAATCTCTTGAGATTGATGCTTTTATCCATCTGGGAAAGTCTAAGGTTGAAGCCCGCATGACTACCAAAGGAGGTATTAGAGGATTACCAACTCATATATTATTGGAGAAAGATTTCTACTTCGCTAGGATAAAGAGTACGGTTGCTTTTGAGGCCATCTTGGCTCTACTTGCTTATGGATTGTTCTTATTTCCCAATGTCGACAAATTTGTGGATATCAATGCCATCGGGATCTTTATGATTGGGAACCCAGTCCCTACATTATTGGGTGATGCTTATTACTCCATTCATATTCCGAATTCTTATCATCGAGGGATGATCATTTGCTGCACGCCTTTGTTGTATTAGTGGTTTATTTCTCACTTACCTAGATCTGATACTTTCTGGGATGTCAGAAAGGAACCTCGTTGGGCTCCAAAAATTATGTCCCTCACTCATTCAGATATTGTTTGGTATCATCAGGCATACCATTATGTAGAGATTGTCGACAGTTGTGGTATTTTCCCCAATGTACCTCTTCTTAGTACAAAGGGAGGAATTAACTACAACCTTGTTCTTGCACGATGACAGCTTGAATATCCGATGAGGGATAAGCCAAATAGTATTCATTTGAGTGGTTTCTTCCTTAAAGAGGGAGAGGTTCACAAGGAATCT
This sequence comes from Vicia faba, assembly GCA_948472305.1. Lineage (NCBI taxonomy): Eukaryota > Viridiplantae > Streptophyta > Magnoliopsida > Fabales > Fabaceae > Vicia > Vicia faba. Next base: position 223,408,291 of record OX451739.1, on the reverse strand, counting down.
AAAGAGGAGATTGTGAAGGCTTGGTGTCATATTCATAAGAAGAGTAGCAAGGATTTAGGACCTAGAGGGGCTATTTCTTTGGAGCATTATCTTCAGTGGGTATAAGCAAGAGCCATCCAGTTGAAGATACCGTATTCCCGTGAAGCACCCATACCTGACATGTTTGCAAAGACAACTCCTCCCCTATTAGATGACATGGAAGAACTTCAGCTCGTTTTAGTTAGGATGCAGCAAGAAAAGGATGCCTAGAAGAATAAGTGTCAGACTTTAGAGGTGTCCTACCGAGCAAACTTGAAGGAGAAAGATGATCTGATTGAGGTTCTCGAGAGTCATGCTGTAGAGATGATGGAGAGGAAAGGGGATTTATTTTCCTCTAGAGCTCAGTCAGGACCTAGTTGCTCGCTTCCTGACTCTGGTAATTGGAAAGAGGTCATCGACAGGTATGCAGAAGAGAACAAGCGGTTGGAGGCTCAGATTGTAAGACTCACAGGGAAACGTCAGTGTGTGGAGTGATCTTCATCAGCTTTTCTTTCTTAGGACATTAGGGTTTTATCTTATGTTGTACTTGGGATTATTGAAACTTTTACTAAAAAAAGTTGTAATCCATTTTGAAGTTATTATAATGAGATTTTCAGTATTTCAAATGTGTTATTACTTTGACATTTACAAATTGTCTATAAATCTTTGAGTCCCTTGAAATGTTAATAATAAAATAAAGCGTGTGCATTGCATATCATGCATCATATTGCATATACTTCCTACATTTTTTGTACATATCCAGGTGTCTTACCGAGCTTCTTTACTTTGAACACCAAGTTGTCTCCTCAGTATAATACTCGAGCTAATCTTAGAAGGAAGATGGATAATCTAGAACAAGATAATTGCGAGCTGCACGAGGAAGTTTCTGCTCTGAATGCCGGTATGGCCAATCTCACTGCTCTAATGGAAGCTTTGGTGGCTGCTCAGAATTAGCCACCAATTGCTCAACTTCAACAAACAATGGTTACTACCAAAGCTCCGAATGTTCCTATTTCTGCTACTCCACCTGCTGTTGTTTAGAATCATATGCCTCCGGGATACCCTTGGGGAATGATAGAGAACTTTATACCAGAAGGTTATAACCAGGATGCTCAAGTTGCTCCACTTGTTCAAACTAATGCTACTCATGCACCTCTTGTGGTGCATGTTACCCATACTGCTAGAAATGAGATTCACTATGCTTCACCTCTCTCGGTGAATGTGATCCTGTTTACTAATGATGAAGTGTATCACCCTATTCCTCCACCAAGTGAAAGCTTGGGTTTCTATGATCGAATGGACAATTTTCAAGACCAGTTTGATAAGATGCAGAAAAAGTTGAAGGCCCTTAGAGGAGAAGATTTGTTTGGGCAGAATGTGAATGATATGTGTTTGGTGCCAAATATGAAGATACCTACAAAGTTCAAAGTGTCAGAGTTCGAAAAGTACAAGGGAAACACTTCCCCTCGTGCTCACTTAGTAATGTATGTAAGGAGAATGTCTACCCATAGAGATTATCAACGCCTGTTAATTCATTTCTTTCAAGACAGTTTGACCAGTGCAGCATTGAAATGGTACATGAGCTTGGACAGTGCCAATATTCATTCTTTCAACGACTTGGGTGAAGCGTTTATCAGACAGTACAAATACAACATGGATATGGTGCCTGACCGTGATCAACTCAGGGTCATGGTCCAGAAAGACAAGGATTCATTTAAAGAATATACACAGAGATGGCGTGAAGTAGCCGCCCAGGTGATTCCTTCAATGGAAGAAAAAAGATGACAAATATTTTTCTGAAGACACTAGGTTTATTCTATTATGAAAGAATGGTGGCGAGTACACCTAATGATTTTACCAAAATGGTGGGAATGGGTGTCCATTTGGAAGAAGCTGTAAGAGAGGTTCGCTTGAAAAGAAGTGAAAATTTTGATAGTGGGAAGAAACCATCATACGAATTTGTTAAGAAGAAAGAGGGAGAGACAAATGTTGTGCTTTAATAGAGAATGGTTAATCCTTCTAGAAGAAATCATCAGCGTCACCAACAATTTTCTTCGGTAACTCCAGTTGTCAATACGGCTCCGACTACAGTCACTTATCAAAGACCAGCCCCTCAAGGAAATCAAGGGCTGGATCAGAGGAGAGAGACTTTTGACTTTATCCCCATGAGTTATGCAGAGTTACTCCCAACATTGATTCAGAAAAAGTTGGTCCAGACTAGGCCACCCCCTGCTATACCATCCCCCTTGCCTTGGTACTATAAGGCAGATCAGACGTGTGCTTTCCATCAGGGTGCACCAGGGCATAATGTGAAACTGTTATCCTCTGAAATCCGAGGTATATAAAATGGTTAGATCTGACCTTTTGTCCTTCAAATATGTCAGTCCTAATGTAAAAGATAATCCTCTTCCAAAGCATTAAGGAACAAATGATGTTAACATGGATGCTGGTTTTCCAGGGGATTTCTGGGTTTAAGATATCCATTTGGTCATAGGAGACTTGGTAAAGATGCATGTAGACCTTTGCGAGTTTAGTTACTATACTCATGATCATGCTGGTTGTGATATTTGTAGCGCTAATTGATCAGTGCATTTTGATGCACAATCCTCTATGTTTGTACTTAGGCATTTACATGATTTATTTTGTTTATTTTTATGTTTTAATATGTTTTTCTAATTTATTTTATTTTTTAAGTTATTTTATTTTTCGTATTTAATTTTCAGCTTTAGCAGCTTTCACGAATAAATTCATAACTTGAGCTACGAGAGTCGGATCAATGTGTTCTAGTACTTGTTGGAAAGCTAAGAGAAGGAGCTACGACTTTTATGAAGAAGTCAGAAGCTGGTTCGGTGTGTAGTAGACCTAAAAGTTGAATTGAAGTTGCAGCATTAGTTTTATTTTTGGGTCGTTAGTTTTTTGCCTAGGTTATGTATTTGACCCAATTGGGTTATGACGCGAACTATTTAATTTCGTTTACACCTAGTACATGGGGACGGTTCACCGACACCATTGAGACAATTGGAACGGAATTTTTTTGCTTTGTACGAAATTCCACGGAGAACTAATTCATCAGAGTTGATCTGCTGTAATTTTGGTTCCGAAACTTGAGGTTAATATAATTTTGCAATTCAATTTCTATTCATATCAATCCTATTTTGTGTTATTCATTTGCTTAATCTGAATTATCATAGAGTAGTTTTGTTAGTTCGGTTTATTTGTGTTTCCCAAACTTGATTGCGTTATATCCTTTGCTTAATTCGTTATTTCACTATTGCTTAACCGTTTGCTTAATTCGGTGAAAAGGAAATATAATTCTTATAAATTCTTTCACGCTTGTTGATTGATTTGTTATCGAATATGAATAGATTCCACTTAGGAGAATGAAATTATAGTAATTGATGATAAATAGGAACCGAAACAGCAGATTAACTTATTTCCATAATCACTTATTTTAAGCACTTATTTTCTGTTTTTTTACAACTCGATCCTAAAGCCAAATCCCCAATTCGGTTATGTTGTATTGATACAAACAAGAATCCTTGTGAGACGATTCGAGTCACACTGTCGTTGTACTACGTTTTAAAATAACTCGTTTTTGATCTGTGCGCGACAGCGGATCAAATTGGCGCTGTTGTTAGGGATTCTTGTTTTTATTATTCGTTTTCAGAGTCATAGGGTTAGTGTCCTTGAGTCTAGGCCTTAGTTTCCTCACAGTTTCGTCCAATTTGCATTTTAGAGTAAAAAAAGGGAAAAATCGATTTTTTGGAAAATTGCGTCCGAATCAAAATATGTTCCGAGCATCCATTGCGAAAAAATTCTCTAGTCATTTGTCCCTTACTACAAATTAGTTATGGGCCTTTGCTTTAAAATTTCCAAATTCATCTTTTTTCTATTTTTAACGATTTTTTTACTGTTTTCATAGAGTCGGAAAAAATCGAAAAAATTCTCAAAATTATTATTTTGCCTAATTAGATTAAATCTGGTGTTATTTTATATTTTATGAATTTTATTTAATAGATTTCCTTCATTGTGTTTGTTTTTTATTATTAGGGACATTGTTGGTATTTTGAACATTATTGATGCATTGTTGTGAATTAGTCCTGGCTACTAGGTCTTACTGTTATGAAGTTGTTGCTTTTGATCCTGAAGTAGAGAGAACCTTGCACACACGACATAGAAAAGTCTAGGCTACCACTAGTTTACCACCCACAATTGAGTCTGATTCTGAGTCTGACTATTTGCATAACTTGTTTGCTTCGGATTCTGAATTTGTTTTTGATATGGCTGACCAAAGAAACTTAAGGAAACTGGCTTCCCCTGATGTGAATTATAATGACATGTGTATTAAATATGACGATGTTGTTGTTCCTTTTGAATTAAAATCGGGTTTAATACACTTGTTGCCCAAGTTTAGTGGTCTTGCAGGTGAGGATCCTCACAAACATTTGTAAGAATTTCAGGTCGTGTGTTCTACACCATTGAAGCCTGAAGGGATCACTGAAGATCACATCAAACTTCAAGCTTTTCCTTTTTCATTACAGGGTGCAGCAAAGGATTGGATATACTATCTTGAGCCAAATTCAATCGCAAGCTGGAATGCTCTGAAAAAAGTGTTCTTTGAGAGATATTTTCCTGCCTCTAGAGCTGCCTCACTAAGAAAGGAAATTTATGGTATTAGACAAGTCAATGAGTTATTGATCGAGTATTGGGAGAGATTCAAACACTTGGTATCTAGCTGCCTTTAACACCAGATTACCGAGAAACTACTTATCCAATACTTTTATGAAGGTTTATTACCGATGGATAGGAACATTCTTGATGCTGCTAGTGGTGGAGCACTTGTCGATAAAACTCCAGCTGCTGCCAAAGCCCTTATTGAAAATATGTCTATTAATTCTCAACAGTTTACCGCTAGATACAATTCTGTTCAAAGCAAAGGCGTGGATCAAATTCAGGTTTCTTCCAACAAATCTTTAGAGACTAGAATTGACGAGCTCACTGCCGTAGTTAAACAGCTGTCAGTAGCAAAACCTCAAACATCAACTGTGTGTGGTATTTGTACTTATCATGAGCACCCGACCGATACATGTCCTACTCTGAGAGACGAGTCCATTATTGAGATGCCTCAAGCTTATGCAGTCAACCTTTACAATCAAAACAGGTATAACAGCACTCCTTCCCTGTCCACCAACAAATACCATTCCAATTGGAGGAAGCATCCCAACCTTCTATATGGAAACCCATAAACTAGCCAACAATAGAACCCACCACAAGTGGATGCCCTTTCACTTTCGAGACCATCTTTAGAGGATCTTGTCAAACAAATGGCTATCAACAACCTTCAGTTCCAACAAAGGACCGATTCTAGCATTCAGACCTTGCACACACAGATGAGACAACTTGCTAATCAAATAAATACCATGCAAGCCCAAGGGTCGAACCAACTTCCAGCCTAGACAGTTGTCAATCCGAAAGGTCCTAATGCTAATGCGAGTGCAATTTCCTTGAGATCCAGAAAAGTTATAGAACCAGCCCCTGAAAAAAATAAAAAAAATAATTGAGGTAACATATGAACCTTCTCCTTCTGAATATGTTTCACCTGAACTTTCCTCACCTCCTTCTATTGTGGTAGAAACTGAAAAAATTAATGAAAAAGAGTATGTTCCACCAGTCCCCTTCCCACATAGAGTTCTGAAAAATAAAAGAATTGAGAAGGGAGACAAGGAAAGAGAGATATTGGATGTTTTCAGAAAAGTTGCGGTAAACATTCCGCTTCTTGACGTAATTAAGCAGGTTCCGAAGTATGCAAAGTTTATGAAATATTTGTATACCAACAAGAGGAGGATTAAGGGAAGTGAAAAAGTCAACTTGGGAAGAAATATTTCTACTTTTATTCAGCCCAAACCTTCATCTGAAAAGGTTATAGGAGAGCAAAATGTTTCAGCCCTCACTACTCAGGCTCTGCCACAAAAGTAGAAGGATCCAGGAACATTTGTTATTCCTTGCACCATCGGGAACAATAAATTTGAGAATTGCATGCTTGATTTGGGAGCGGTCATTAATGTTATGCATACATCTGTTTATAATAACCTTTGTCTTGGTCCTTTGAAGCATACATGTTTAATCATTCAATTGGAGAGTAGGAGCAACGCTCGCCCCGTCGGCATTGTCAAAGATGTTCTTATTCAAGTTAACAATTTGATTTTTCCTGCATATTTTTTCATTCTCGACATGGAAGGAGAAAAAAAGTCCAACAGAGCTCCCATCATTTTAGGAAAATCATTCATGAAAACGGCAAAAACAAAAATTGATGTTGACGATGAAACCATGTCCATGGAATTTGGTGACATTGTCCCAAAATTCAACATTTTTGATGCCATGAAACATACCTTGGAGGAGAATTCCGTTTTTAACATTGATTTGATCTCTATATTGGTTGATGACACTTGTTCTAAATTATTTTCCATTGATTTTCCGTCTTTATCTGGATTTGGTGATGTTTACTTGTGTTCTGATTGTACTGACACTAACGTGTGTGTTGTATGTGCTGAGACTAATGCTACCTTGCAGGCTAATATGTTTCCTATAGGTGAAGTTGTTATTGATGAAGTTGTTTTTGCAGATGATGCCCTTGACATCCCTGCTGCCCCAAACACTCCATCCATATAGTATCCCTCGTCCTTAGAGCTTAAACAACTCCCTAAAAACCTGAAATACACTTATTTGGAGAGTAATGAAAAACTCCCTGTTATTATTTCTTCTAACCTTGATTTCGGTCAAGAAAATAAACTTTTGCAGGTCTTCAAGAAGCACAAGAAGTAAATCGGATTGACATTAGCCGACCTTCCTGGTATTATTCCATCGATGTGCATGCACGCGATTTTACTTGAGGATGGAGCGAAAACAGTAAGGCAGCCCCAAAGGAGGATTAATCCTTTTATTCTTTATGTTTTGAAGAAATAGGTAACCAAACTCTTGCAAGAAAGTATCACTTATCCTATCTCTGACAATAAATGGGTAAGTCCAGTGCAGATTGTACCTAAGAAATCTGGACTCACAGTGGTGAAAAATGAAAAGAATGAACTTGTTCCCACTAGAGTTCAAAACAGTTGGAGAGTATGTATTGATTACAGGAGATTGATCCAAGCGACTAGAAAGAATCACTTTCCTTTACCGTTCATTGACAAAATGCTTGAACGGCGAGCTGGTAAATCACATTATTGTTTTCTTGATGGCTTTTCATGTTACTTTCAGATTCATATTGCACTGGAAGATCAAGAGGATACCACTTTTACTTGTCCCTTCAATACTATTGCTTACAGGAGGATGTCTTTTGGTCTTTGCAATGCTCCTGGCACTTTCCAGCGATGCATGATTAGCATTTTTGATGATTTCGTTGAAAATTGCATGGAAGTTTATATGGATGATTTCACAATTTATGGTTCTTCTTTTAATGCATGCCTGGGTAGTTTGAATATGCTTTTAGAAAGATGAATCGAGACTAAACTTGTTTTCAATTATGAAAAATGTCATTTTATGGTTGAGCAGGGAATTTTTCTTAGTCACATAATTTCTGAAAAAGGAATTTTTGTTGACCCTGCTAAAATTGATGTGATTTCTACACTGCCTTACCCTTCTTGCGTTTGCGAGATTCATTCTTTTCTTGGTCATGCAGGTTTTTACAGGCGTTTCATCAAGGATTTCAACAAGACAGCTCTTCGGCTGTCAAACCTGTTGAAGAATGACGTTACTTTCAACTTCAATGACAAATGTAAACAAGCGTTTGACTTCTTGAAGAAAGCATTGACCTCCGCTCCCATAATCCAGCCCCCTGACTGGACCCTCCCTTTTGAGCTTATGTGTGATGCTTCTAATTATGCTGTTGGGGATGTCCTTGAACAAAGAGTTGACAGGGCTGCCCATGTTATTTACTATGCTTCCAGGACTTTAGATTCCGCACAGTCAAATTACACTACCACTGAAAAAGAACTTCTAGCTATTGTTTTTGCTCTTGATAAATTCAGACCATATTTTCTAGGTTCCAAGGTTATTGTTTTTACTGACCATGCAACTTTAAAGTACTTGTTAAAGAAGCCGGATGCAAAACCGAGATTGATTCGGTGGATGTTGTTTCTCTAAGAGTTTAATGTAGAGATTAAAGACAAAAGTGGAGTTGAGAACTTAGTGGCTGATCACTTGAGCAGGATAGAAAGAGATGAATATCCTATCCCCATTCAAGATGACTTTCCTGATGAGCAGCTTTTACTTTTGCATGGGGTAACTCCTTGGTTTACTGACATTGTTAGTTATCTTGTTGCTAGTGTTGTTCCTACAGGTGCATCCAGGTTACAGATTCACAAACTCAAGAGTGATACCAAATATTATGTTTGGGATGACCCATATCTTTGGAAGTTTGGTAGTGATCAGGTAATTAGGAGATGTGTCCCTGACTATGAGATTGAATTTATTTTGAAATTTTCTCATTCATCTCAAGTCGGGGGACATTTTGGTCCGCAAAGGACTGCAAGAAAGGTCCTAGACTCAGGTTTCTATTGGCCCACTATTTTTAAGGATGATTTTAAGGCTTACCGCACTTGCAAAGAGTGCCAGATATCAGGTACAAACATCACTCGCAAGATTGAAATGCCTCAGCAACCTATGCTTTTCCGTGAGGTATTTGATGTATGGGGAATCGACTTCACAGGTCCTTTTCCTGTATCATTTGGTTCCCTTTACATTTTACTTACTACTGATTATGTTTCAAAGTGGGTGGAAGCTATCCCCACTAGGAATAATGATTCTAGAGTTGTTGCAGATTTTTTCAGGTCTAATATATTTTGCAGGTTTGAATACCGTGAGCTATCATAAGTGACAAAGGCACTCATCTCTGCAACCACACCATGGAAGCTTTGCTCCGGAAGTATGGAGTTGTGCATAGAGTCTCTACTACATATCACCCACAAAGTAATGGGCAAGCTGAGATCTCAAATAGAGAGATCAAACAGGTTTTAGAGAAAAAGGTGCAACAAAACAGGAAGGACTGGAGCCGTCGTCTAGAAGACGCACTGTGGGCTCAAAGAACAACTTTCAAGAAACCCATTGGGATGTCTCCTTATCAACTTTTTTTTGGTAAGGCATGTCATCTTCCTGTGGAGATAGAATACCGTGCTTATTGGGCGGTGAAAAGTTGTAATTTGGAGATGCAACAAGTAGGTATTGAAAGAAAATCCAATTACAACAACTTGAAGAACTGAGGCTAGAGGCTTATGAAAGCTCTAGGATTTATAAAGAGAAAACAAAACACTTCCATGATAAAATTATTTCTAGGAAGGAATTTTCTATGGGCCAACAGGTTTTACTGTTTAACTCCCACCTTAAGCTTATGGATGAGAAACTTTGATCCAAATGGATTAGCCCTTTTGTTGTTACTAATGTTTTCCCTAATAGTGCAGTAGAAATTAAAAGTGCAGGTACTGACAAAGTTTTCAAGGTCAATGGGCAGCGCCTAAAGCTATTCCATGAAAGTTTAGTAGCTGAAGATGAAACCATATGAGATATTTCTTTGGAAGTACCCAACTACTCTGCAACTTGATCAGAGAGCTTTCCTTTCCTTCTCTCTTCTTTAATAGTTATGTCCTTTCATTTAGGACAATTCTTGTTTTAAGTGTGGGGGAGGGAATCCGTTGTTTTATTTGCTTTACTTCTCTGTTTTCTTGTTTTGCTTTCTTGTTTTGTTTTCAGTTATAAAAAATATATGCATCTTTTTGAAAGTTTTGGGTTATAGATTAATCTGAGGTTAGTGGTAGAGACTTGGGAAAAGTTCACAAGATCGGTATCGTCTTAACATTGTAAGTCTCTTGCATATGGAAGTTAATTTGAATTTTATTATGATGTAGCCTTGAATTCTCATCTTTTAATAGCTCTTGGGTAGTTTATTTTAGCAGTCAGCACCATCTCACACACACTCTACACAGGGAAACCAATGAAAATAAGTGAGTCATCCAAGTTTTTGAAGAAAAAAAAGAAAGAAAAAGGAATACACCTTCTAAGTTTTGTGACCCTCACCCAGTCACTTAACCCAACGATCGTAGAACCTACAAAAAAAAGTTGATAATAAGACTCGTTGTTAGTTGGTTCACCGGTTTCTGGTGCTGAACTTGGTAGGACGGACTACGGTCTGATCCCCCGCAACTACAACTGAGTAAGCATAGGGTTATGCCACATAAGACCATAACCCCATGCAAAAAGGATCAGAGTCACTAATCGGTTGTCTTACTATGAGTGTGTGGAGATAACGTGCTTAATATGATTGCGTCTGAATTAAAAAGAGAAAAAAGGAGGATGAGTAATGTGATACGGTGGGAGAACTGACTTGAGGTTTTGCGTTTGTGTTCGCAAATGTTCGGTTTAGCAAGAGTCGCCACCAACTTTTTATTTTATCCTAAGGAAAGGTTAAAAAGCACAGGAAAAACCTTTGAGATGTTTTCTTGGGTTCGGGGAGTAGATTATAGAAAGGGAAGGTATTAGCACCCTTTCTATCCATGGTTATCCATGGGCTCTTAGTTACTTGCTTAGATCACTTGCCTTTTCTTTTCAATTGTTTGAAATGGTGCTTTGTGTGTGGTTTTGAAAATGTTTTGAAAAAGATGCCTTGTCTAGGCAACCATTGTAACAATTCTTTACTCGAATGTTTTACAAAGGTGTTTGTCTTTTTGAAAAGATGTTTCAATGTTTTGAAAGTTGTTTTTGTGAAGTGTGTTTGTGAAGTGTGTTTGAAAATAGCAAGTGTGTTTTGCAAGTTTGATCAAGTAACTAAGAGATATCTACTCTAAATTTCTCAAAGATCTTTCTCATGTTTTAACCCTTTTAACAGTGTTGTTTCACCATTGTATTTGGTGAACAACCTTGTGTTAGGATGTTAACGGGACGGGCGCGGGTCATCGTATAGACCATGAATGCAATAGTGTCAAGTATTTTGGCAATTTTCTTGAGGGACTATGATCATTTTGTTTAGGCAACAAGATAGCGTCATCGAGGGACTATGATCATTTTGTTTGTTTTTGTTTTGTTTTGTTTTGCCAAAGTACTTGACATACAAACATGGCCCATTTTTGAAGGCAACAAGTGGATGTAACCCTAGGGGTGCAAGTGTGCATTGTGTTTGTTTTTCATGCATGTTTATCTTGAATTAGGTCAAGCTATTTGTTGATTGATTTTGCATACAAGCCCTAAGTCTATCATGGCATAATTTGGAAATTTTTAAATGTGCGAGAATTTAAAGTCCTAAATTATTACAACATGATTATGGGGATGAGGATACAAGTTTGAATTGGGGGATATTTGACAAGGAAATAAATGCTAAAATTATTACAACCATATCGAATATACAAATTAATATTTGGCATTTAAATAAATACAATTAAATAAATATCAAAATGCAATGTATTATGCAAAAAAAGATTTGTTTATGTATGTGAAAAAGGTTTTCATGTTTGAAGTATAAACAAGATAAAAAAAAGTCATTTTTTGATTATTTTTATGGTTTAGGGCAAAACCCTAATTTTCAAGTAAATAGTATTTATTTATTAATTATGTACAATATTTGTTAATTATATACAAAAAATAAAAAGTATATTATAAAAAAAGTATTTTTAGTGTCATATATTAATAGAAATAAAAATGTATTATTTTCATATTTTTATCCTAAGTATTCTAATAAATATAATATACAAGTATTTATATATATATTTACTAAACCTATTAAATATAAAAAGATAAAATTAATTATTTATGTATATGAAAAAAATGTATATTTAAGAAAATATTTTCAAGGTGTAAATAAAAATAATAACTGAAAATAAATATAATTTTTATATTATTTTTTTAGGGTTTTAGTAAAAAGTATTTATATTATTTACATACATATACTAATAAAATGAAAAAAATGCCAAATAAATATGAAAAAAATGTGGAAAAATATTTTTGGTATTTTTTATGTTTGGGCAAAAAATATAACATCAGAATAAAAAACAAAAAGTGAAAAATAACAAGTATTTAATTAAATGGGCCAGGGGGGTGTAAATTGAAAAAGGGGGTGCAAACAGTAAGGGTGACTCAGGCCCAGCCCAAGTCACCACCTTCTTCAACCTCCAGCCATTTGAAACAGAAAACGCGCGCCCTTCCTTGTTCAACACTAACTTCTGATTCCTTGATTATTTTGAAAAACTCATAACACAAATATTGTAGAGCATCAAATCACGAGTTCAAACATGTAAAAAACTTGGATTAACACTCAAAGGCCAGAGAGAATTTCTCTGGCCCTAAATTTTAACCTAATTTTTTCCTCATGTTCATGGCTAAAATTCTCACAGCATGCTTAACATAAATGAAAAGTGATCATATGTATGGCTTCAGGGCTATGAGTAGGACATGTTTCATTCACAAAACTAATCCTAACTCTTCCTAGATTGAGAGATAGAAGTTCATAGATTACCTGTTTCAGCTTGAATCGTGTACATCAATGTGGCCAACTTCAATGGAGTTTGAGCTTCTGTATAGCTTGCCTGAAGTCCAAGGAAGCTTCTCCAACACCTAGCTTGCTTTGAATCACTCTGTATCGTGCTATGGAAGTTCACCTGCAAAACTGAAAAATGAAAATGGCAACTGAGGTTAGGGGAGTTACAACTTGTGTTTAGGGCTTGGAATAGTTTGTGTGGATGATGTGGAATGTGTTGGAGCTTGTTTGGGCAAAAACGCACGAGTAGATAATGCTAGGCAAGTCAAACTGCAGGGATGCCCTGTTTTTGCAACAAAACAGTGTTTTTGTGTTTTGGGAGGTATGAGGAATTGTTGAATCGTGTTTTAGGCTTGGCTTGATGTATGGAAAATGTTCACAAGGTTTGTGTTTGGCTGTGTTGACAGGAAGTGGAAGTTGGAGTTGTTTTTGCAAATATTTCTTCAAGTGTAAGCAAATAAATGTAAGTTGTGATACAAGCCAATATAATGCCCTAATGTATGCTTCAAGTTAGGCTCTTGATAACTGGGATTTGTGGATTTGATTTGGCTCTAAGATCTGGCCCCATGCCTCAAGGATTTGGTATTTGACATAAAGCATAACTTTATCAAAATGACATTCTACCTTTTTCCATTTAAGGGTTAATTTTGTGTGTAATGTCCAAATGAACAAAATAATGCATTAGCTCAGTGGATTTGCATTCAATTAAGGAGTGTAAAAGGGTTTAAAGGCCTGCAAGCTAGCACAAACCAAGCTGATTTGAAAATGCCATTTGCTATGAATATGTATTGGTCATGAACAAAAGTGAGTTTTGGCCAACTTTGTGAATTCGATTCTCTCTAACCACAAGGGTGTTTGATGAGTTCTTGGATAATTTGGAAAGCTTGGAACATGTACTACAATCCATCTTTGCAATGCAACTTGAAACTCCAAGTGGAACCATGTGAAAAATGGCCAAGAAGTTGGACCAACATCCTGCCTAGAATAGGGCAAATTTCTTCTAAGTTAAAAGTGTTTGGCACCCTTGTTCCAAAAATCATAACTTGATATACAAGCTTCCTTTGAGAAAACTTTGTGAATCAAAGTTGTAGATTTTGCAATGGACTACAACTTTCATGTTTCAAGTTTTGTTTGAATCCAATTGCATCTTGGTGAAAAAATGGGACAAAGTTAGGAAAAAATAAGGAAATTTCATAACTTAGAAAATTTTCTAAGTTATGGAAAATTTCATTTTAAACCCTAAATTGTAATTTTTTGTTTCTTGATGAACAAGTTTCATAATTTGACATGTCTTGATGAAAAATGAATCTTGGCACTTGATTTTGACCAAAAAGTCAAAGTTTGACTTTTCAGTATATAGTCAAATTTTGATCAGTTGACTGAAAAATTCATCTGTCAATCATATGCACTTGAGATCTTTTGAACTTGTTGAATGGGTCAAGACAATGCCATTGAGTCCTTGAGTCCATATGTGAGCTTGGTTTGCCATTGGTTAGGTCAAACAGTCAAAAATTGCCTTTGTGCAGTCAAAACCCTAAAAATGACCATTTTGCCCTTTTGGTGATCTGATTAAATTTATTGTGGAATTGTGATCCAAACTTGACCAAATGGTTCATGTGAGCTCATTATGTTGATGTGGGTCAAAATTCATGAGGTTTGACTGTCAATTAGCCACAGTTGACTTTTTCCCCAATACAGCTGATTTCTAGGTCAACTGTCCAATTGACTGGGCAAAGATTGGAATCAAGGCTTGAAACTTGGTATGGATAAACTTGTAAGTCCAACATGAAGCATGAAAGTCACTTTGGGAATTTTAGGTCAAAACATCCCTGTGCAAACTCAAACCCTAATTTGGGTCAACAGTGCAAGGAGGGGCCTTAAGCAGAGCAAACCCTAACTTGATCTTGAGCTCCAAGAGTCTTGTGATGAGAAAATGTTGATGAAATGAGAGGGAAAATTTTGGGGTACAACAGTTGCCCCTGTTCAATCTTCTTGAACCTGAAGAGTTAGATTGGCAAGTTTGCCTTTTGCGTCTCGAAGGTAAAAGGAGATTGGACACTAGAGTGCCCGAAAAATTTGCACTCGTCAAAGCGTAGTTTGAGGGAATAGGCTTAAAGATGCCATTTGGAGATGGGCTTAAAGATGCCATCTAGAGATGTGATAGAATCTTGTCGGAGATGGGCTTGTAGATGCCATCCAAGAATGTTTGTTGAACTGTATGTTGTTGGTGAGTGGACGAGTATCAGAAAGTTATCCATGTTTGGAACATCTCTGAGCTGGGGGTCTGAATAAGCAATAGATTGACATCCGTGTTTGGAGAATCCGTAAACTGTTTTCAGTAGTTGAATCTGAACAAGCAATAGATTAACATCCATATCTGGAGAACCCGGAAACTGTTTTCAGAAGTTGAGTCTGAACAAGCGATAGATTAACATCCATATCTGGAGAACCCGTAAACTGTTTTCAGAAGTTGAGTCTGAACAAGCGATAGATTAACATCCATATCTGGAGAACCCGTAAACTGTTTTTAGAAGTCTTGAATCTGAACAAGCGATAGATTAACATCCATATCTGGAGAACCCGGAAACTGTTTTCAGAAGTTGAGTCTGAACAAGCGATAGATTAACATCCATATCTGGAGAACCCGTAAACTGTTTTTAGAAGTTAAGTCTGAACAAGCGATAGATTAACATCCATATCTAGAGAACCCGTAAACTATTTTCAGAAGTTGAGTCTGAACAAGCGATAGATTAACATCCATATTTGGAGAACCCGTAAACTGTTTTCAGAAGTCTTGAATCTGAACAAGCGATAGATTAACATCCATATCTGGAGAACCCGGAAACTGTTTTCAGAAGCGTGGAATCTGAACAAGCGATAGATTAACATCCATATCTGGAGAACCCGGAAACTGTTTTCAGAAGTTGGAATCTGAACAAGCGATAGATTAACATCCATATCTGGAGAACCCGTAAACTATTTTCAGAAGTCTTGAATCTGAACAAGCGATAGATTAACATCCATATCTGGAGAACCCGAAAACTGTTTTCAGAAGCTTGGAATCTGAACAAGCGATAGATTAACATCCATATCTGGAGAACCCGTAAACTGTTTTCAGAAGTTTAGAATCTGAACAAGCGATATATTAACATCCATATCTGGAGAACCCGGAAACTGTTTTCAGAAGTTGAGTCTGAACAAGCGATATATTAACATCCATATCTGGAGAACCCGTAAACTGTTTTCAGAAGTTTGGAATCTGAACAAGCGATAGATTAACATCCATATCTGGAGAACCCGAAAACTGTTTTCAGAAGTTGAGTCTGAACAAGCGATAGATTAACATCCATATCTGGAGAACCCGTAAACTGTTTTCAGAAGTTTGGAATCTGAACAAGCGATAAATTAACATCCATATCTGGAGAACCCGGAAACTGTTTTCAGAAGTTGAGTATGAACAAGCGATAGATTAACATCCATATCTGGAGAACCTGTAAACTGTTTTCAGAAGTTGAGTCTGAACAAGCGATAGATTAACATCCATATCTGGAGAACCCGTAAACTAATTTCAGAAGTCTTGAAGTTGAATAAGCAATAGATCATTACCCATGTTAGGAAGCGTCCGTAAACTGTTTTCAGAAGTCGAAGCTTATTAATCTTATCCTGAAAAGGGTAAAATATTAGTTGAAACAAAAAGTTATGTTGCATGAAATGTATGATGCAGTATATATGTTATATCAATGTTTATGATATATGAATGTAATGAATGCGCATGTAAGCTGAGTAGCTGTCTTGCTGAGGATGGATGAATCCTGGATAGCCGGAGATGATAGAATCTTGACTGTTATCGGGGAAAGTGAATCCTTGACTGTTGCAGGGGATTGCAGGAATCTTTGATTGCTGAAGCTAAGACATCCTTGCTGACTGCTGACTGCTTGGGGAACAAGATCTTCAGTTGTTGAGGGATCTTAGGATCACTGTTGGGGTTTGAAAAATCCTTGGTGACTTGTGGGGAATGAGAATTCTGATGATCTCTACTGGGGAGTTCAGAACCTGGGAGACTCATGCTGGAGGAGTGATACTGAGAATCTTCAATCTGATGGGAAGTATCTATGTGGGAGAATGTTCACTAATCTGGTTCCGCTGGGGATTGATAGTTGGATGTTTTAGTTCCGCTGGGGATTAACAGTTTTGGCTCCACTGGGAATCTTGAAACTTAACTCTGAGGGGATTTATGTTCTGGAATGCTCCTCTGGCTGGGGAAATCAGCTTTTAGAAAGCTTTTGCTCTGCTGAGGGTCCTGAAGTTTTAACTCTGTTGGGGAAGTATATTCTGGACTTTAACTTTGTTGAGGAACTTGGAGTTTAATTCCGCTGGGGACTTCTTCTGAAAGGGTATCAAGATATCTACCTATACCTTCAACCTATCAGCAATCCTCTTTTCTTGATTTGTAAGCAAATGATTATGTTCAAATGCATATGCCTATTTAACAAAACATTGGATGTTTCTCAAATAAAACATAAGTGTGAAAAGAAAAAGAAGGCAAAACAAATTTCTGTATTTGGAAAAGTATTTGTATTAACTTTTTATGAGTATCTTTGTACAAAGGAGACAGACATCCTAGTAAGAGAATGTTGTCGCAAACATTTGAAAAAATTTATACAAAAGAAAGATGGCTATGTGTAACAATTCCATGGGATTCCCATTCTGCTATAGCCTTCACAACTCTGAATATCTTGCCCATTCACTGCTTCGTCCGCCGATGATTGGATTGATCAAAAGCTCGGAGCTTGTTGATGAAGAGATTGTTCTTTAAAGTGATCCGACGAGACATAGTCATACGCTTTAATTCCCTAACTTTTGCCTGAATCGCCTTTTCGGGTTTTCGATCCACTGGGAAACCCTTTTTTGCCCAAGTCGCCCTTTCGGGTTTTTAACTTGTCGGGTTATTTCATGCATAGTATCTTTTGACTATGTCTGCGTTTGCAGGGTGTGGCAAATCGTCGTCGTCCATGGTGGTCAGAATCATTGCACCACCGGAAAAGATGCTCTTGATCACAAACGTTCCTTCGTAAGTAGGAGTCCATTTTCCCCTGGGATCACTTTGCGGCAAGATGATCCGCTTGATTACATGATCTCCGACTTGATATACTTGACGTCTGACTTTCTTGTTGAAAGCCTTGATCATCCGTTTTTGGTACGTCTGACCATGGCAAACAGCAGTGAGTCGCTTCTCGTCGATCAAATTGAGTTGATCAAGTAGGGTCTGAATCCAATCGTCTTCACTTAAACCAGCGTCTTTCATAATCCTTAAAGAAGGAATATGAACTTCCATGGGTAGGACAGCTTCCATGCCATATACCAAAGAAAATGGGGTTGCCCCTGTTGAAGTATGTGTCGTGGTACGATATCCATGCAGAGCAAACGGTAACATCTCATGCCAGTCTTTGTAGGTAACTGTCATTTTCTGAATGATCTTCTTGATGTTTTTGTTTGCAGCTTCAACAACACCGTTCATCTTCGGCCGATAGGGAGATGAATTGTGATGATAAATCTTGAACTGTTCGCATAGAGCGGTGATCATAATATTGTTCAGATTTGTACCGTTGTCCGTGATGATCCTGTGAGGGACACCATACCGGCATATGAGGTTCTGCTTGATGAAGCGGGCAACCATATTCTTTGTAACAGAGGCAGAGGAAGCTGCTTCGACCCACTTGGTAAAATAATCAATGGTGACCAGGATGAAGCGATGTCCATTGGATGCCGTGGGCTTGATCTCTCCAATCATGTCAATGCCCCACATTGCGAATGGCCAAGGAGTTGTCAGAACATTGAGAGGGACAGGAGGAATATGTATCTTGTCAACGTAGATTTGGCATTTATGGCAAGTACGGAAATGTTGATAGCAATCAACTTCCATAGTAGACCAGTAATAGCCTGCCCTTAGAATCTTCTTAGCCATCGTATGCCCGCTCAAGTGGGTGCCAAATGTGCCACTGTGTATCTCAGTCATGATTAACTCTGCTTCAGCTTTGTCTACACATCGGAGTAAAACACAATCATGGATGCGCTTATAAAGGATGCCATTGCTTAGGAAGAACTTGTCCGCAAATCTCCTTAAGAACTTTTTGTCATTGACGGAAGCGTCTTCAGGATATTCTCTAGTCTGGAGATACCTTTTGATTTAATGGAACCAGGGTTGTTCCATTACTTCTTAGGTATTAATCTCATGACAATGCGCAGGTTCGTCCATTCACTCGATGGTGATTTGGGGAGCCTCGTTATCCCAGTTGAGTTTAAACAGGGAAGACATTGTAGCCAAAGCATCTGCTAGCTGATTTTCTTCTCGCAGGAAATGCTCGAAAGTAATCTGCTCGAAATGAGGCAGCAATGTCAAGACATGTTCTTTGTATGGGATAAGATTAGGATGTTTGGTATCCCATTATCCTTTGATTTGACTGATAACCAAAGCCGAGTCCCCAAATACGATCAAAGATTTGATCCCCAGGTCTATAGCATCCTTGAGACCAAAGATGCAAGCTTCATATTCGGCCATGTTATTGGTACAGCTGAAACAAAGTCGGGCAGTGAAAGGTGTATGGCAACCTTCCGGGGAAATGAGTACCACACTGATACCGTTTCCAAGTGCATTTGAAGCACCACCAAAGTACAGGGTCCATCGGGATCCATTTTCAGGTCCGTCATACGGTCAGTTACCTTCAATGTTGTCCAAAGTCATGATGTCCTCATCCGGGAAGTCGAATCTCATGGATTGATAATCTTCGATAGCTTGATGAGCTAGATGGTCAGCTAGTACACTCCCTTTTATAGTTTTTTGGGTAGTATACTGGATGTCATACTCAGTCAGGATCATTTTCCATCTAGCGATTCTTCCAGATAAAGCAGGCTTCTCGAAGATATACTTGATAGGATCCATTTTGGAAATCAACAAAGTGGTATGAGTCAACATATACTGCCTTAGTCGGCGAGCAGCCCATACCAAAGCGCATCAAGTTTTCTCGAGCAGTGAGTAGCGAGTCTCACAGTCGGTAAACTTTTTGCTAAGGTAATAAATGGCATGCTCTTTTCGACCAGACTCGTCATGTTGGCCCAGTACGCACCCTGTTGAGTTGTCCAAAACAGTCAGATACATGATCAACGACCTTCCTTCGACGGGTGGCATCAAAATAAAAGGTTCTAGCAAATACTCCTTGATCTTATCAAAAGCACTTTGACAATCGTCGTTCCATTCGACTACCTGATCTTTCTTTAATAGTTTGAAAATTGGCTCACAGGTAGACGTCAGGTGAGAGATGAACCTGGCGATATAGTTCAAGCGTCCCAAGAATCCTCTAACCTCTTTTTCAGTATGGGGGGCAGGCATTTCTTGTATAGCACTTACTTTGGCTGGATCGACCTCAATGCCTTTGTTGCTGACAATAAATCCCAGAAGTTTACCAGACCTAACTCCAAAAGTGCACTTACTTGGATTCAGCCTGAGTTTGTATTCCTTCAACCTGGCAAACAGCTTTTGCAAATGTTCAAGGTGTCCCTCTTCCATTTGTGATCGAGATATCATGTCGTCTACGTAAACTTCAATCTCATGATGTATCATATCATGAAACAAAGCTACCATGGCGCGTTGATAAGTTTCCCCTGTGTTCTTCAGTCCGAACGGCATCACCTTGTAACAAAAGGTACCCCATTGTGTAACAAAGGTTATTTTCTCCATGTCCTCGGGGGCCATTTTAATCTGGTTGTAGCCCGAAAATCCGTCCATGAAAGAAAATACTTTGTGCTGAGCTGTGTTATCAATCAAAATGTCGATATGGGGTAGCGGAAAATCATCTTTAGGGCTGGCCCTGTTCAAATCCCGATAGTCCACACACATTCTGACCTTGCCGTCTTTTTTGGGAACGGGCACAATGTTAGCAACCCATTGTGGATAGGATGTAACAGCCAGAAAGCCAGCGTTGAATTGCTTCAGTACTTCAGCTTTAATCTTCTCAGACACGTCGGGCCTCATTCGGCGGACTTTTTGCTTAATCGGTGGACAGTCTTCTCTGAAGAAGAGAAAAACACAAGAAGGGGGGGTTGAATTGTAAAACTGAAAATCAATTACAATGAACACGATATTTTTATCCTGGTTCGTTTGATCTCAAACTACTCCAGTCCACCCGTCAAGGTGATTTCGCCTCTCTCCAACGAGGTCTTAATCCACTATATTCAACTGAATATTACAATCTGCTTTAACAACTGCTAAAGCCTTCTTGATGCAAACCACAACCCGGTTTGTCAAGGAAACACTTTCTTACAAAGAAGATAAATCTAGGTGTGTAAATGTTTTCTACAAAACTGTATCACAACTGTGATGTTACACAATTTAGGCTTATGAAACTAGATTGCTAAACAATGATTGAGTAAGGAATTATGTAGCGTTTAGCAAACTGAGAGAAGGAAGATTATGATTAGCTTTTAGGAGTGTAATATGTTGGAGAGCATTAGCCAATTCAATCTCCATAGTCTTGTTTATATAGCATTGAAATAGTTGAACGTTGGAGCAATATTCTTGATTCAATGCCAATAACAAACTTTCCTTATTGAGAAGATCTTGTCTGGAATGATGCTGTTGGTAATAATTCGCCTTGAATGCACAGTGCCGTTGCTACTTAAAGCGTGTTCTGGCTTGGCTTCATTCTGACTCTGCTTAACTGCTGATGAACTGTTGTTGTCTTTATCAGAGTGTTAAGCGCAGTTCTGTTCATCAAGCTTCAGCATACACGTGAGTTAATCTTCTGATTCTGGTATTCTGATATAGCAACTTCTGATGCTGATGTTAAGAACCAATATTCTGATGCTGATTAGGTGTGCTCTTGCTGATACCTATCAGAGTTTCTACAAAGTAGAACGTAATATTTTAGGTAGAAAATAGTTCATACATGAATCACATAATTAATATATCCTTTCATTTTGTTATCATCAAAACTTAAACTTAGGGTAGTAGATTCAAACTTTGTTCTAACAATCTCCCCCTTTTTGATGATGACAAAAACTAGATATTTTTAATTGAAAATAACGTGAAAAGAGTATCAGAGATAACTAAATGAAAAGATGTATCAGAGTAAGAGGTTATCAAAGATAAGGGATAAAGAGATATCAGAGTTGAGAGATACTCCCCCTGAATTTATTGCTTCCCTTTTTAATTTCAAGAGTTCTTCAGGATCATATTTTTATTGCCTTTCTTTGAACTTCAGAATCTCAGAGTTTTGACTATCAGAAGCTTTAGATCAACATATCAGAGCAGAGCTTCAGATCAGCGTATCAGAGCTTTTCTATCAGAGCTTTACTTTGGATCAGATTATCAGAGAGCATTCTTGTACCTGTTAGACTTAAGCAAGAACAGAAAACATATTCAAGTATATCAGAGTTAGAATGTTTGAGATTTTCTGTCTTAGTAATCCGTTATTATTTAAAATATCATTCCTGTTCTCCCCCTTTTTGTCAGCAATCAAAAAGTGTAAGTGATGTGCTAAAACATTTAGAGCAGAAAAACTTGTCATATTAAAATATTCAGAATCAAACAAAACAGTACAGCAGATAAGCAAAGAAAACATGAAAATGGCATGAATGAAAAACTAAGGTTGGGGAGGAAGGCGTGTGAACAGGTTCTCTAGCATGGCTTTGATCTGATCAGCAGTCTCATTCTGCTTGTGCACCATGCTGACAACTGTGTCTATCTTGCTATCCTGCACATCCATCCTTTCTTTCATCTTCTGGTCATTTTCATCCATCCTTTGCTGCAAATGCATGTCATTCAGCTTCAGCTCTTCCAGAGTCTGCCTGTCCAAGGCAGCGTTGAAGCAGTTGCATGAATCCAGAACTCCTTGACTAACATTGGAAATGTTGGTCCACCCAACCTGTCAAAATACCTTTCCCATTTCTGTGCCCTAACTTCTTCTGTTAAATCAAAACCGTTTTCCTTCAGACTTCCAAAATCAATGATCAATTCAGATAACACTTCAAGATTCTTCACAGGAGTGAGGAGTGTTCTGAATGGCACTTGATACTGTTCAGATGATGCTTTCTTCTGAGAACCTGCAGAAGCACTGCTGGAGGTTGCCATGTTCACACTTAAGGATTTTGAGAAAAACTGAGAAAATGGGTTTGAGAGAGATGAACACAGAAAAATGCAGAGAATACTTGAGAAATAATGAGAAATTGTAAAAGATTAAAGTGAGAGGTTAACGTGCTTAAATAGGCTTCAGAATATTTTGAAATTGTAAACGTTTTCAAGAAAGAGAAATAAAATCATGATTACGTTTTAAAAACATGATTACTTTCATTTAATGCTTGCTGATTTTGGGGGATTTGAGAAAGATACTTAAAAACGGTTACCAGACATGTGTCTCAATGCACCCAATCAGCGTTTTGCCTTCTCAGAAGCGTGCACGCGTTCTGCTTCAGAGATATGCTGATGATTGTATGACACTTGTTTGATGTAGTGATCAGCACGTCTGTCTTTGAGCTTAGACTCTCAGATCTTTAGACTAGCATCTGATACAATCTGCATGTTCTATCTTTTTGAAAAGAGATTGATCAGAAGTTCACAGTAAAACAAATACATTCTGAAGATAAATATATGGAATTAAAACATTTTCACTCTGGGCAGATTTTCATGCTGAGATGTTTCAGAATGAAATTGAACCTATCTTCAGAAAGGGGTTTAGTGAAGATATCAACCCATTGATGGTCTGTATCTATAAATTTTAAATTCAAAATTCCTTTCTGAATATAGTCCCTAATGAAGTGATGTTTTATTTCTATATGCTTAGCTCTAGAATGTAAAATGGGATTCTTACTTAAGAAAATAGCAGAAGTATTATCACAGAGTATAGGAATGTTACTCTCAAAAATTTGAAAGTCTTCAAGCTGACTTTTCATCCAGAGCATTTGTGTGCTACATCCTGCTGCTGCTATGTACTCAGCTTCTGCTGTTGATAGCGCAATTGTTGATTGCCTTTTGCTGGACCAAGAGATCAGATTTTCTCCCAGAAACTGGCAGCTTCCAGAAGTACTTTTACGCTCCACTCTGTCTCCAGCAAAGTCAGCATCGCAGTAGCCTACTAAACTGTGATCACTAGATTTTCTATAAAACAAACCCAGATTAGTAGTACCTTTCAGATACTTGAAAATTCGCTTAACAGCTGTTAAGTGAGATTCTCTAGGATCTGATTGGAATCTAGCACAAATACAAACGCTGAATAATATATCAGGTCTTGAAGCTGTCAGATAAAGGAGAGAACCAATCATACCTCTGTAGACTTTCTGTTCTACATTTTTGCTTACCTCTTCTCTTTCCAGAATGCACGTGGGATGCATTGGAATCTTTGATGGCTTACATTCTGAGAGGTCAAATTTCTTCAGAAGATCTCTGATGTATTTGCTCTGATGAATGTAAGTTCCCTCTGGAGTTTGATTGATCTGAATTCCTAGAAAGAATTTTAGTTCCCCCATGAGGCTCATCTCAAATTCTGCCTGCATACACTTAGCAAATTTTCTTCCAAGAGAAGGATTAGTAGAACCAAAAATAATATCATCAACGTAAATTTGACAGACTAAGATGTCATTCTTAACTGATTTACAGAATAAGGTAGTGTCCACCTTCCCTCTGGTGAATTCATTTTCTAACAGAAAGTTACTTAGCCTTTCATACCAAGCTCTGGGAGCTTGTTTCAGACCATATAGTGACTTCTTTAGTTTGAAAACATGTTCTGGATGTTTTGTATTTTCAAAACCAACGGGTTGGTGCACATAAACCTCTTCTTCTATATAACCGTTTAAGAATGCACTCTTGACATCCATCTGATACAGAGTGATGCCTCTATTAACAGCAAATGAAATTAAAAGTCTGATAGATTCTAACTTGGCGACTGGAGCAAAGGTTTCTGTATAGTCTATCCCCTCTTGCTGACTATAACCTTGTGCTACCAGTCGTGCCTTGTTTCTGATGACTTCACCTTGTTCATTTAGCTTGTTTCTGAAGACCCATCTTGTTCCAATGACGTTGAATCCTTTTGGTCTGGGAACAAGATCCCATACGTCATTTCTGGTGAATTGATTCAGCTCTTCTTGCATTGCCAGAATCCAGTCATTATCCAGAAGTGCTTCATCAATAGAAGAAGGTTCAATCAGAGACACAAGTCCCATGAGGGTTTCTTCAGAGTTTCTGAAGCTTGCTCTTGTTCTGATTGGATCTTCCTTTCTTCCTAAGATGGTCTCTTCTGGGTGATCCAAGCTGCTTCTGGGTAATCTCTTCTGAGGTTGATCAGCAGCTGTTGTAGGATTGCTAGCAGTGCTCCTTTCAGATGTTGAAGGAGTGTTTGTGTTGAGAGCTTCTGATGACTTGTCTTCAGAACCTGTAAATTCAATTTCCATACCTGCAAAAACTTCATTCTGCTTTGACTTTTCAGAGTCAAGCTTATCATCAAAACGAACACTGATTGATTCTTCCACAATCTGTGTTTTTGTATTGTATACTTTGTACCCTCTTGAGCGTTCAGAGTATCCTAACATAATATACTTCTGTGCTTTAGAGTCAAACTTGTTCAAATAATTCTTTGTATTTAACATAAAACAGGTACATCCAAATGGATGAAAATATGAAATGTTGGCTTTCTGTTCTTCCACAATTCATATGGAGTCTTTTCTAGAATAGGTCTTATTGAGATTCTATTCTGAATGTAGCACGCTGTGTTTATTGCCTCTGCCCAGAAGATCTTAGCAACGTTTGTATCATTGATCATGGTTCTGGCCATTTCTTGCAATGTTCTGTTCTTTCGTTCTACAACTCCATTTTGTTGGGGAGTTCTAGGACAAGAGAAATCATGCAGAATGCCTCTGTCATTAAAGAATGACTCAAAATCTTTGTTTTCAAATTCTCCACCATGATCACTTCTGACTTTAACGATTCTGAGATCCTTTTCATTCTGAACTTGGTTACAGAAGGTAACAAACACAGAGTGTGACTCGTCCTTGTGTCTTAAGAACTTTACCCATGTCCATCTGCTATAGTCATCTACGATTACTAACCCATACTTCTTGCCACTGACTGAAGCAGTTTTAACTGGTCCAAATAAGTCAATGTGCAGAAGTTCTAATGGCTTAGAGGTAGAAACAACATTTTTAGATTTAAAAGAAGGTTTTGCAAACTTGCCTTTCTGACATGCTTCACACAGAGCATCTGAATTGAACTTCAAATTAGGAAGTCCTCTGACCAGATTGAGTTTGTTAATTTGAGATATTCTTCTCATACTAACATGCCCCAATCTTCTGTGCCAGATCCACTGCTCGTTGTTAACAGACATAAGGCACTTTACATTCTGACTTTTTAGTTCAGAAAGTTTGATTTTGTAAATGTTATTTTTCCTCTTTCCATTAAACAGGATAGTCCCATCTTTCTGACTAACAGCTTTACATGATTTTTTATTAAAGATTATATCATAACCGTTATCACTTAATTGACTTATGGATAACAGATTATGCATTAATCCATCTACTAGCAGAACATTATTAATAGAGGGAAGATTTCCATTACCTACAGTTCCAGAGCCAATGATCTTTCCCCTCTGATTGCCTCCAAAGCCAATGTGGCCTCCAGGCTTAAGTTCCAGGCTTTGGAACATATGCCTTCTTCCCGTCATGTGTCGCGAGCAGCCAGAGTCCAGGTACCATGACTGGTGTTTCTGACTTGCTACTAAAGATATCTGCAACATGTATTACTTTATCCTTAGGTACCCAGATTTTCTTGGGTCCTGATTTGTTAGATTTACCAAAACTCTGGTTGAATTTTGGTTTCACAGAGTACTTACTGCTAGTGTATTTAATATCATGTGTGTGACCATACACAAAATGTGAATTCAGAGGAGTGTGTTTAATGGTTAAGTCCATGACATTCTTTGGTGTAGGAGCCTTACCTTGGTATCCTATTCCCTTCCTGTCGTTTCTGCTAACTCCATAGATCATTGAAGCCATTTTGATTCTATCTATGCTTTTAGCAAGGAACTTCTGGAAACTGTGATCATACTCCTTGATGATCTCATCAGCGTTGCTGGGAGTTTCAGAAATTGGTTCCTTCTAAGAGTTTTGTAAAGTATTTTCTAATTTTGAAATTTTAATTCTCAACTCAGAATTCTCCAATTTAAGACTCTCAGTCTTATTAGAGTCAGATTCAAGATTCCTTTTCAGGTCTCTGAATTTCACTCTAATCTGCTGATACCTTTCCAGGATTTCATTAAGGCTTTCAGCAAGTTCAGCCTTGGTAAAATTAACAACAAAGTTAGGAAATACCTCTTCAGTATCTGATTCTGAGTCTGATTCAGAAGCTTCACTATCTTCTGAAATGTTAGCCATGAGAGCTATGTTTGCCCTCTCATCATCTGATTCTGAGTCTGCTTCAGACGAGTCAGAGTCATCCCATGTAGCCATGAGACTTTTCTTCTTTTCTCTTCCAAACTTATTTTTGGGCTTTTCCCTCTGAAGCTTTGGGCAGTCACTCTTGTAGTGTCCTTGCTCATTGCACTCATAGCAGATGATGTCCTTGGTGTTTGGCTTTCTACTTCCTGAGGAGCCTTCAGATCTTCTGTATCCAGAGGAAGAATCTGTCCTTCTGTATCTGGAAGAAGACTCGTTCTGATCAGATCTTCTGGGATTCCTGAACTTCTTTTGCCTCTTCTTCCACAGTTGATTCACTCTTTTGGAGAGGAGGGAGAGTTCGTCTTCTTCTGATGAGGATCCATCAAATGTTTCTTCAACTGCCTGCAAAACTTTAGACTCAGATTTTTTGTTAGATTTCAATGCTAAAGGCTTACCTTGCTTCTGAGGCTCGTCAGCTTCTAGCTCTATCTCATGACTTCTGAGGGAGCTGATAAGTTCCTCCAGAGTAATTTTGTTGAGATCTTTTGCTAGCTTCAGAGCTGTAACCATTGGTCTCCACTGCTTGGGTAAGCTTCTGATGATTTTCTTGACATGGTCAGCAGTAGAGTATCCTTTGTCCAGAACCTTGAGACCAGCTACCAGAATCTGGAATCTTGAGAACATTGTTTCAATGGATTCAGATTCTTCCATTTTGAACGCCTCATACTTCTGAATGAGCGCCAGAGCTTTAGTTTCTTTGACCTGAACGTTGCCCTCATGCGTCATTCTGAGTGAGTCAAAAATGTTCTTTGCTGTGTCTCTGTTGGAGATCTTTTCATATTCAGTATAGGAGATGGCGCTGAGAAGGATGGTTCTGGCCTTGTGGTGATTCTTGAAGTCACGCTTTTGTTGGTCAGTCATTGTTTTTCTATCAATCTTCTGACCGCTTGCATTCACAGGGTGCGTGTATCCATCTGTCACCATATCCCACAGATCAGCATCATGTGCCAGAAAGAAGCTTTCAATTCTGTCTTTCCAGTAATCAAAGTTTTCTCCATCAAAGACTGGAGGTTTGCCGCTGAATCTGTCTCTGTCCTCATGGTTGTCATTGTTGGTGTAAGAATAGTTTCCCGCCATTGTGTTTTTCTGACGCTGGATCTTGTACTGACACGGTTAAGTGTTTTAGCTCAGAACCAGGCGCTCTGATGCCAATTGAAGAAGAGAAAAACACAAGAAGGGGGGGGGGTTGAATTGTAAAACTGAAAATCAATTGCAATGAACACGATATTTTTATCCTGGTTCGTTTGATCTCAAACTACTCCAGTCCACCCGTCAAGGTGATTTCGCCTCTCTCCAACGAGGTCTTAATCCATTATATTCAACTGAATATTACAATCTGCTTTAACAACTTCTAAAGCCTTCTTGATGCAAACCACAACCCGGTTTGTCAAGGAAACACTTTCTTACAAAGAAGATAAATCTAGGTGTGTAAATGTTTTCTACAAAACTGTATCACAACTGTGATGTTACACAATTTAGGCTTATGAAACTAGATTGCTAAACAATGATTGTGTAAGGAATTATGTAGCGTTTAGCAAACTGAGAGAAGGAAGATTATGATTAGCTTTTAGGCGTGTAATATGTTGGAGAGCATTAGCCAATTCAATCTTCATAGTCTTGTTTATATAGCATTGAAATAGTTGAACGTTAGAGCAATATTCTTGATTCAATGCCAATAACAAACTTTCCTTATTGAGAAGATCTTGTCTGGAATGATGCCGTTGGTAATAATTCGCCTTGAATGCACAGTGCCGTTGCTACTTAAAGCGTGTTCTGGCTTGGCTTCATTCTGACTCTGCTTAACTGCTGATGAACTGTTGTTGTCTTTATCAGAGTGTTGAGCGCAGTTCTGTTCATCAAGCTTCAGCATACACGTGAGTTAATCTTCTGATTCTGGTATTCTGATATAGCAACTTCTGATGCTGATGTTAAGAACCAATATTCTGATGCTGATTAGGTGTGCTCTTGCTGATACCTATCAGAGTTTCTGCAAAGCAGAACGTAATATTTTAGGTAGCAAATAGTTCATACATGAATCACATAATTAATATATCCTCTCATTTTGTTATCATCAAAACTTAAACTTAGGGTAGTAGATTCAAACTTTGTTCTAACATTCTCTTGTAGGGAGACAGTGAACCACGGTATCTGTGTCTAACCCTGGCATGTCTTCATAAGACCAGGCGAAGATTTCAACGTATTCATTCAACAGCTGTATTAAGCGCTCCTTGACAATTGGTTCCAAGCTGGCACCCATTTTGACTTCTTTCATGTCTTCCTCTGTTCCTAAGTTAACGGTTTCCAACAACTCTTCATGAGGCAAGATGGCCCTTTCTTCTTGTTGTAGGAGTCTGGCTAACTCTCCCGGTACTTCACAATCTTCGTCGTCTTCGCACTCAGCCTGATTGACCAAATCTTCAGAGTTTTTGAAGGATAAAACAGAATAGTCACCCATGGAATCCGGAGTGGATGGGTACCTGCATTTGTGAGTGTGGGTGTGTGTAAGGGATAGCCATCCTTAAACAAACAAAAATGCAAAAGGAAAGAAAATGAACACAACAGTTTATAAATGAAAAAAGTCCAATGATTCATTAAAAATGGCATATGATTATGAAGAGAATCAAGCCCTTACAAATGGACCTACATGCCCCGGGAAAGGCATGAGGTGAAAAGTAGTTTGCGAATTGTTTAAGAGTAATTATTACAGACCAACAGGAAATGTTCGAAAGATAAATTACTGATTGATGAAAGTAATGGGAACAAAGTCTTTCGCCTCCCAGTTGTGCAGTCCCCCTTCAATGGTTGGGAAGATCCAATCTTCAACATTACCCTTTTCGTCTTCGTCTTCTAAAGCATTGATTCCATGAGGAGAAATCTTGATGGGTGTCTTTTCAATTTTGGAGCGATGCATAGCCTTTTACCCCGCAGTGGTAAACCCCAACCCAAACTTGTCTGTCTTGTGGGGAAAGTCAGGCAACTGTCCCCATGCCGTGTTCTTTCCCTCCTTCATTGCAGCCTTTGCGTCTTTCAGAGATGCCATCCTGGCCACCTGCTTGGGTACCTTAGCTACTGCCTTTGCTACTGCAACCTCGGGAGAAACTTCCTCGAAGTGCTGAAAAGGGGTTTCAATGAATTCGCCATCCACTTCCACATACCGAAAGGAATTCAGATGACTGATCATGTACTCCTCCTCACCGTGTACAATTATGATTTTTCCCTTAACAGGGTATTTCAGCATCTGATGTAGAGAGGAAGTGACTGCCCCAGCATTATGAATCCACGGTCTTCCTAGCAAGCAAGAGTATGATGGGCGGATGTCCATCACATAGAAGGTTGAGTGGAACACTTCAGTGCCTACCTTGATGGGAATGTCGACCTCCCTATGCACCATTCTTTTAGATCCGTCAAAGGCCCTGACAATGATATTACTTGGTTTCAGCTCCAAGCCTTCACAATCCAACTGGTCAAGAGCCTTCTTAGGAAGCACATTTAGAGAAGAACCAGTATCGACCAAGACATGGGCGAGAGTGGTTCCTCAGCATTCAACGGACACATGCAGTGTGCCATTGTGCTTTCTTCCCTTCGGAGTCAGGTCAGCATCAGAGAAACCCAGACCATTGTCGGCGGTAAGGCTGGCTACACAATCCTGGAATTGATCGGCTGAGGTTTCTTGGGGCACATGGGCTGTCTTCAAAAACCTTATCAATGCTTTGGCATGAGCCTCCGAACAAAGCAGCAAAGCTAATATGGAGATCTTCGAGGGGGTTTGCCCCAGCTGCTCCACCACATCATAATCACTCTTCTTGATTATTTTCAAAATCTCCTCCATTTCTTTTTTAGAGGTTTCGGGGTTGACCAATGGCTGAGCCCTCGTCCTGATGAGCTCTTCTTGGATCCCTTTCCCCTTATCATTAGCAGCAGCAGAAGGGACAACCACAGGAGTTACAATTTCTTCAATCATTGGCGTTCTTGCAGATAGTTTTACCGGTGCAGGGGTAACCTTAGGAGCAGCTAAGGGTCCAAAGATTGCCTTTGGAGGGGCAATCTCTGGAGAGAAAATTCTTCCACTTCGGGTAATTTTGCTCGTACCGGCAATGTTTCCAATGTCAGCAGTTTCTTCGTCAGAGCTCTCTTCAGTTATCTCAATTTGTTTAACACCGTGGTAGTAGATTTCTCCACCATAATTGCACGGTATTGATTTGTCAGATTTGTATGGGACGGGCCCAGTCATGGTTATCTTCAAGGGTACAATCTTCGGAGCGGATGTAATCTTAACAGGCCTTTTGGGGACCTTGGAAAGATTGGCGGAAATGGTTATTATTGAAACATCATTGATAGGAGTTGGAGTAACAGGAATCTTTTCGAAAAGAATTTGTTGGTTGTCCATTAGGCATTGGATGCCTATCTTCAGCAACGGACAGTCGATTGGTAGGGAGGAACAAAGGTAGCAATTTTCTTTACAACCTGGGAAAATCCCAACCTTCAACAGATTTAACTTGATTGTCAGTAGGGGAGTCATCAGATCATCAACAGTAGAAACAAACAGATCTTCTCCAACAACATGGACATTGCGACCATGCTTTGGCATTGGAGCAAAGATTACATTCGGCTTCTCGGGGGAGTCGAACTCAACCTCTTTTGCGTCTATCAAATACTGAATTTTATTCTTAAGCGCCCAGCAATCGTTGGTGTCATGCTCGGCGCTGTCAGAATGATAGGCACACTTTGCGTTGGGATGATAATATGGGGAAGTGGTATTCACATTCTTTGGCGCCTCCTTAATATTGGTGAGATTCAGCTTCAACAAATGGGGAAGAACTTGTGCGGGCGTCATGTTGATGCGGGTGAACTGCCGTGGTGGCCCTCCTCCCCATTGCTGTTTAGGTCTGGACTGATTGTTACGAGGCTGATCATTTGACGAATTTTGGATCATCACGGCCCCTACAGTCGGTCGGCGCTCAGTTCTTCCCAATCCTTTCTGAGAGTATATAACAGCTGCTTCCTTCTTGGCTGGGAATGGTTTTTTAACAGTTGTGGATGCAGAGGCATCCTTTTGAATTATTCCGCTCTTAATACCAGCTTCCACCCGTTCGCCAGTCAGAATCAGTTCGGTAAACCCTGCAGAAGAGCTCCCGATCAAATGGTTGAAGAAAGGGCCAGATAGGGTCCCCAAGAACATATCAACTAGCTCCCTATCTGAAAGCGGTGGTTGTACCCTTCCGGCCAAGTCGCGCCATTTCTGGGCGTATTCTTTGAACCCCTTATTTGAGGCCATCCCCATACTTTGTAGCTGAGTACGGGTTGGCGCCAAGTCGGCGTTATATTGATACTGGCGATAGAAGGCAGCTTCCAAGTCCTCCCAATTATGCACCTCTGACCTCTCAAGCTGGTAAAACCAATCTAGCTGTGTACCAGACAAGCTGTCCTGGAAAAAGTGTACCCGGAGATTTTTATCGAATGAATGAGGTTGAATTCTTCTGACATATGACCTCAGGTGCATCTTTGGGCAAGACAGACCATCATATTTTGCGAAAGTTGTCACCTTGAACTTTGGAGGGATCACAATCCCAGCAATCAATCCCAATTCTTCAAAATCTAGCCCGGGAACCCGTTGCAACTCCATGGCTGCCAATCTATCCTCCAGGTTTTTGTATTTGTCGTCCGCTGGTGGGTATTGTTGCTCTGAATAATCTTCATCTTCCTCAACCTCTTCTTCTTCAGCCTCAGACTCAGAAGGTAATGCAGCTCCTTTTCCTTTGCTGGTCCCCTCGTCAGATGTGGAGGGGAATTCAAGAACTCTCCTAGCTTCATTCTCAAATCTTCTTCCCAGTGTAGCTACCCCAACTCTTTTCTTTTTCTTTTTTCCTTTTTCTTGCTCTTTATTCCCTAACAGTGCTTTAAGATCCTCTTGACCCTTTGCCAAGGTCATAAGGAGCTGTTGAAACTGTGAGTTTTGTCCCTGCAGATCTTTGACCGTCTGCTCAATATCCATCTTACTGAAATAAACAACAGAAAGATAAGGAAACCTGGTGTGAAGACCTGTTTATGCATATGATGAATGATATGTTTATTCATGTAATTCATTCAAGGATTTAGAAATTCAAAGTTGTTGCAAACAAAAAGAACACACGTCATATTAATAAGAAGAAAATTTGTCAGTACATAAATGCCCCATGGGCCAAATATTACAAAAACTTCTTAAGGTAAAAAGACGTTGCGCATCCTCTTTGGTGCGATGTAAGTGTTGAGGGTCTCCTCCTTGTGAAGTCGGCGGGTAAGCTCCAAAACCTTCTTCTCACTGGCGTAGAAGCTGGCTTCAAAAGTATCCCTTTCTTCCTTGAGTTGGATCCAACTCTTCTGCATTTCCTCCCATGATGTTGGCATGTCAGGATGTAGGATGGTGTATGGAACCTCTCCTTCCTTAACAGGCTCTTTGATCAAAGGGATAATGTGAGGGTAAGGCATCATAAGCCTCTGGGCGCGGGTTCGTACCCACTTGAGGTAAGGCTCAAGAGGGATGGAGTTCTTGTGTCCCAGTGTCTTGCTATCTACCTTGTTAGGCATCCTCTAAGCTCTGATGAATCTTTGGCGAAGTCCTTGCGCATCGTTGTCGAAGTCAAAAACTAGGTCAGGAATCAGCATGTCATGAGGGCCATCCCTCCGAGCATATCCAAATCGTCTCAAAGCTAGACAAGGGTTGTAGGTAATGCCTCCCCTAATGCCAAGTAATGGAACATTAGGGAACTCACCACAACGATCGATTATGATGACATTTTCTCTGGATCGAGAACACCAATGTACATCAGAATGTGTGAGGGTCATCAATCGTTGTGACCACCTTAAGCCTTGCTCGTTCTTCAAAACTGATTGTGGAAGGTGAGAAATAAACCACCTTGCAAGGAGAGGAGTACAACACATGAGAACACCTCTCTTCCTCATTGTTCGTGTGTAAAATGAGTGGAGGATGTCCCCAAGCAATGTAGGTATGGGATTCCTGGATATGAAGATTTTGACAGCATTCACATCTATAAGTTGGTCAGGATTTGGGAACAAGACCAACCCATAAATAAGGAGTGCCACAATTTCTTCAAAGGCTTGCAGATCCAAGGAATTCCAACACTCTTGTGCCTTCTCAAACAAGAACTTTGCCAAGAAGCCCTTGACACCACTTCTGGTTTCCCAATGCCCCTTGATGTCAGATGGTTGCAAGTGTAGTGCTTGAGCAACATCTTCAGGCTTTGGTTCTTTTTCCATACCGTTGAAAGGTAGTTGATTAAGAATAGGAATTCTCAGGAGTTGAGAAAATTCCTCCAAAGTAGGCACCAATTGGTAGTCGAGGAATGTGAAACAGTGGTGAAGGGGGTCAAAGAACTAGAACAACTCTTTCACCATGTCTTCTTCAATGCTGGTGTTGACTAGGTTGAGAAGTCTACCATGTCTTTCACTGAAGAGAGAAATTTCTGGAATTCTGGATGTAAGCTCCTTGAGTTGAGGAGGGACTCTCACAAGGTTGACTTGAATGGTTTTCCTGCGAAGAGTTTCCATGACCTACAAAACAAGAACAAAGATGAAGATCCAAACCCTTGAAATGGTTAGTGGATGCATATGATGCTTTATGATGTTCATGATGTATGCACAAACACATGTACAAGCAAATCACACAAAAACCCTAGTTTCAGGCTTGCATGAGGTTTCATAGGTAAGTACCCTCTTGAGTTTAGTTGGCTTAAAAACCTGTCCTATAAATAGTAACCGAGTTCTAAGGAGCTCAATATCATTGGATTATTTTCCATGTTCATTGTTTTGGTTTAGCCACTTAACTAGCGACCAAAATATTCCAAGAAAACAACCCTCAATGAGTGTATTATCGAGTATCTACCAACTTTGGACTGCACCAAAGCCGATCATCTCACTACTCCTAATAAAAGTCCAAGATGGTCAAGTAAGGTTCTAAGTCATTAGTTCTTAGTGACATCACTCAGCGGCCCCGTACTCTCCTTGATTGAACTCAAGGGTTACCGGTACTCACAAATATGTCGCACGAATATAGCTATTGCTTTAACCGTGTCGGTATACCCCGCACAGTTTCCACAACGTATTGCTATCTATGAATGTTTCCCCCAAATCTGGGTGTAGGATTTCAAGCCCAAACAAGAGAACCAAAATGTAAAGCAATCAAAGCAAACAATTAGTCATGCAAAAGGTGATCTAGGCCCTAAGGTTACTCCACTTAAAAAGTCATCCCCAACAGAGTCTCCAGTTCTGTGATACGGTGGGAGAACTGACTTGAGGTTTTGTGTTTGTGTTCGCAAATGTTCGGTTTAGCAAGAGTCGCCACCGACTTTTTATTTTATCCTAAGGAAAGGTTAAAAAGCACAGGAAGAACCTTTGAGATGTTTTCTTGGGTTCGGGGAGTATATTATAGAAAGGGAAGGTATTAGCACCCTTTCTATCCATGGTTATCCATGGGCTCTTAGTTACTTGCTTAGATCACTTGCCTTTGCTTTTCAATTGTTTGAAATGGTGCTTTGTGTGTGGTTTTGAAAATGTTTTGAAAAAGATGCCTTGTCTAGGCAACCATTGTAACAATTCTTTACTCGAATGTTTTACAAAGGTGTTTGTCTTTTTGAAAAGATGTTTCAATGTTTTGAAAGTTGTTTTTGTGAAGTGTGTTTGAAAATGGCAAGTGTGTTTTGCAAGTTTGATCAAGTAACTAAGAGCTATCTACTCTAAATTTCTCAAAGATTTTTCTCATGTTTTAACCCTTTTAACAGTGTTGTTTCACCATTGTATTTGGTGAACAACCTTGTGTTAGGATGTTAACGGGACGGGCGCGGGTCATCGTATAGACCATGAATGCAACAGTGTCAAGTATTTTGGCAATTTTCTTGAGGGACTATGATCATTTTGTTTAGGCAACAAGATAGCGTCATCGAGGGACTATGATCATTTTGTTTGTTTTTGTTTTGTTTTGTTTTGCCAAAGTACTTGACATGCAAACATGGCCCATTTTTGAAGGCAACAAGTAGATGTAACCCTAGGGGTGCAAGTGTGCATTGTGTTTGATTTTCATGCATGTTTATCTTGAATTAGGTCAAGCTATTTGTTGATTGATTTTGCATACAAGCTCTAAGTCTATCATGGCATAATTTGGAAATTTTTAAATGTGCGAGAATTTAAAGTCCTAAATTATTACAACATGATTATGGGGATGGGGATACAAGTTTGAATTGGGGGATATTTGACAAGGAAATAAATGCTAAAATTATTACAACCATATCGAATATACAAATTAATATTTGGCATTTAAATAAATACAATTAAATAAATATCAAAATGCAATGTATTATGCAAAAAAAGATTTGTTTATGTATGTGAAAAAGGTTTTCATGTTTGAAGTATAAACAAAATAAGAAAAAGTCATTTTTGGATTATTTTTATGGTTTAGGGCAAAACCCTAATTTTCAAGTAAATAGTATTTATTTATTAATTATGTACAATATTTGTTAATTATATACAAAAAATAAAAAGTATATTGTAAAAAAAGTATTTTTAGTGTCATATATTAATAGAAATAAAAATGTATTATTTTCATATTTTTATCCTAAGTGAAGTAGTGAAAAACACAAGAAGGGGGGGTTGAATTGTAAAACTGAAATCTAATGCAATGAACAAGATATTTTTATCCTGGTTCGTTTGATCTCAAACTACTCCAGTCCACCCGTCAAGGTGATTTCGCCTCTCTCCAACGAGGTCTTAATCCACTATATTCAACTGAATATTACAGACTGCTTTAACAACTGCTAAAGCCTTCTTGATCCAAACCACAACCCGGTTTGTCAAGGAAACACTTTCTTACAAAGAGATAAAACTAAGTGTGTGAATGTTTTCTACAAAACTGTATCACAACTGTGATGTATACACAACTTAAAGCTTAGAAACTAGATTGCTAAACAATGATAGAATATCAGAATGTGTAGTGTTTAGCAAAACTGAGAGAAGGAAGATTTTGATCAGCTTTTATGCGTGTAGAGATTTGGAGAGCATTAGCCATTTCAATCTTCAAAGTCTTGTTTATATAACACTGAGATGTTGAACGTTGGATGCAATATTCTTGATTCAATGCTAATAACAAACTTTCCTTATCGAGCAGATCTTGTCTGGAATGAGGCTGTTGGTATGAATTTGCTTTCAATGCACAGTACCGTTGCTTACTTAATGCAAGTTCTGGTTTGGCTCATTCTGACTCTGCTTAGCTGCTGATGAACTGTTGTGTTTCTTTATCAGAGTGTTGAGCGCAGTCTTGTTCATCAGGCTTCAGCATATACGTGAGTTGATCATCTGATTCTGACATTCTGATATGGCAACTTCTGATGCTGGTGTCAAGAACCAAATTCTGATGCTGATTAGATGTGATCTTGCTTATATCAATCAGAGTTTCTGCAAGTCAGAATATAATAATTTTAGGCAGTAGATAGTTCATACATGAATCACATAAATGATATATCTTTTCACTTTGTTATCATTAAAACTTAAATATAGGGTAGTAGATTCAAACTTTGTTCTAACAATCTCCCCCTTTTTGATGATGACAAAAACTAGATATTTTTAAATGAAAATAACGTGAAAAGGTATCAGAAAGATGCATCAGAGTAAGAGGTAAAAAGATAAGGAGTAAAAAGATATCAGAGTTGAGAGATACCCCCCCTGAGTTTATTACTTCCCTTTGATTACAAGTGTTCTTCAGGATCAAATCTTTTTGCCTTTCTTTGAACATCAGAGTATCAGAGTCTTTGACTATCAGAAGCTTTAGATCAGCATGTCAGAGCAGAGCTTCAGAGCTTTTCTTGTCAGGGCTTTGCTTTGGATCAGAGTGTCAGAGCGGATCAGAGTTTCATAGTGATCAGAGCTTCTAGTCTTCAGAGTGTCCAGGAGCTTCCTTGTACCTGTTGACTTTAAGCAAAACAGAGAAAACATTTTCAAGTAATAGAGTTAGAATGTTTGAGAATTTTTTGTCTAGTTAGCCGTTATTGTTTAAAATATCATTCTTGTTCTCCCCCTTTTTGTCAGCAATCAAAAAGTGTAGGTGAGTGCTAAAACAATTTAAGATCAGAAAAACTAGTCATATTAAAAGGTTCAGAATCAAAACATAAAAATAGTACAAAACATATTCAAACATTACATCGGAAAATCAAAGAGAACATGAAAAAGACATGAATGAAAAAAGACTAAGGTTGAGGAGGCAAGCGTGTGAACAGGTTCTCCAGCATGGCTTTGATCTGATCAGCAGTCTCATTCTTCTTATGCACCATGCTGACAACAGTGTCAATCTTGTTATCCTGCACATCCATTCTTTCTTTCATCTTCTGGTCGTTTTCATCCATCCTCTGTTGCAGACGCATGTCATTCAGCTTTAGTTCTTCCAGAGTCTGCCTGTCCAAGGCAGCTTGAGAAGCATCAGAAGCAGGAAGCTTCTGAGAGCTTTCAGCAACATCTTCTGCTTGACTTTCTTCAGCTTGAATGGTCTTGTCTTCTTCTGGTTGCACCTTTGAAGCTAGCTGTTTCTCAAACCAAGGTTCACTATCCAGAGGGAGCACGTCTTCTTTCAGAAGCTGACTTCCAACTTCATTCAGAAGCTTGCTGAAATTCTGTTGTGCCTGCTCATAGTTGATATCCTGCAACTTGAGGGCTTCAGCACGTACCCAAAGTCTGAATTGTGACCAGAGCTGATCAGAAGCAGCTGGGTCAATCATTCCAGGACAAACTTGCTTCAAAGAAGCAATCCATTGCTGCAAACCTGTTTCAAAATTCATAATACCAGAGCCAACATCTGGTTGTTTTGGTTTAGGGATGGCTATTTTATGTTTCATATCAGCAAGACGGTCAAGATTGGTTAAGTCTATGAAAGTCCTGCTGGGGTTTTCAGAGGTTTGCTTGGCAGCAGTTTGTTTTGGAGAGGGAGTTTCAGAATCAGAAATTATGATTGGACTGGGTGGTGTTTTGGGAGTATTTGGTGGTGTAGATTCTGATGAGGATGACAATTGTGCTAAGGTGATTGTTGTTCCACCTGGAAGCTGGATTGCCAAAGGTGATGGTTGAGGTGAATGAGGTTCATATGGTTGAGGAGAAGGAGTTTCAGAGTGATGAAACTTAGGTTGAGGTGATGGTGGATTAATTTCTGGTTGAGGAGAGGGAGACGGAATTGCTGGTTGAGGAGAAGTTGTTGGAATTTCTGATTGTTCAGGGATAGGGGGTTCTTTTGGAATGGGTGAAAGTGGTTGTTGTTGTTCTGGTTCTTCAGCAGATTGCTGTTGTTCTGGTTGTGGAGGAGGGACAATTTGTGGTTCAGAGTTTGGTTGATCAGAAGTGTGTTGATCAATGTCAGACAACACTTTGTCAATTGCTGATGTTGTTGAGATTGTTGGTTTGGGATGTTTGGTTCTGGGTCTTCTGAGTTTTAATGCCTCAGAAGGGTCCTCTTCTGGTACAGTTTCATCTATGGTAGGGATGGGGATTGAGATTCTATGAGAGGTTTGAGGAGGAATAAATGCTGGAATAGTAGAAGAATTTAAAACAGAAGCAGCAGATAAATTACCTCTTTTCTTGGGTGTCTGCTGGAATGATCCTTCTGAAGGTGCCTTCCTCTTCTTCGTCTTCTTCAGAGTCACTTCTTGCTGAGGTTGATGCAGAGCTTTGATAATCAGATTTGGATCTGTACCATCTACCTTGCACGCATCCAAGTATCTGAGAACCACCTCTGGTTTAGATTCTATCTCATAAAATAAAGGAAAGTCACTCAGAGGAACTCTTCTGCTGGTGATATCAGCAATAAGAGTAGCTCTGGGTTCCTTCTGTATATTTTCTATTAGCTTCATTTTCTTCAAGTTCTTTGCGTTCAGAGGTTTCCCAACTGTTGGTTCAATGGTGCTTAGCTCTTGAGCTTCTATCAGATGCTCTATCAGCCTATTCTCTGTCAGAATATCTGATATCAACCTTCCAAAGGGTATCCAATCCCTCTTGGTTCTTTCTTCTTCCCTGGTTTCCTTCACACTTGTTCTGAGGTGGTTGAACAGAAAATGAGCCAAATTGATCTTTACTTTCTGATCAATAAAGTAGATCAGAAATTGCTGATCCACATTTATGTAATCAGGTGAACTGGTTGGCTTCCTATGGTTGAAGCACCCCAGAATTATCTTAGCCCAAACTCTGTAATGATCCTTCAGATCTTTGATCTTGCTGCTGGGCACCCCATGAGTGAAAATCCTTGCAGCTATCACACCCACACCAGCACATCTTTCAGCCATGTCCACACAACGGACGCCACCGCCACTGTAACCGATTAGCCTTGCAATGTGATCCTCAGTGATCACAATCTTCTTCCCCATAACAAAGGAGGTGACTAGATGTGTTGAAGCCTTGGCGTGAATCCAGAATTCCTTGACTAACATAGGGAATGTTGGTCCAACCAACCTGTCAAAATACCTTTCCCACTTCTGTGCCCTAACTTCTTCAGTTAGGTCAAAACCGTTCTCCTTCAAGCTTCCAAAATCAATGATTAATTCAGAAAGCACTTCAAGATTCTTCATAGGAGTGAGGAGTGTTCTGAATGGCACTTGATATTGCTCAGATGATGCTTTCTTCTGAGGACCTGCAGAAGCACTGCTGGAGGTTGCCATGTTCACACTAAAAAGGTTTTGAGAAGAAACTGAGGAAAAAGGGTTTTGCAAGAGATGAACACAGAAATATGCAGAGAATGCTTGAGTATTAGTTAGAAAACGTAAAGAATGAGAATGAGAGATTAATGTGTTTAAATAGAGTTTCAAAATATTTTGAAAAGATAAACGTTTTTAAGAAAGAGAAAAAATCATGATTGCATTTTAAAAGCATGATTACTTTTCATTAAATGCTTGCTGATTTTGGGGGATTTGAGAAAGATACTTAAAAACGGTTACCAGACATGTGTCTCAATGCACCCAATCAGCGCTTTGCCTTCTCAGAAGCGTGCACGCGTTCTGCTTCAGAGATATGCTGATGATTGGATGACACTTGTTTGATGTAGTGATCAGCACGTCTGTCTTTGAGCTTAGACTCTCAGATCTTTAGACTTGCATCTGATACAATCTGCATGTTCTATCTTTCTGAAAGAAGATTGATCAGAAGTTCACAGTAAAACAATTACATTCTGAAGGTAAATATATGGAATTAAAACATTTTCACTCTGGACAAACTTTCATGCTGAGATGTTTCAGAATGAAATTAAACCTATCTTCTGAAAGGGGTTTAGTAAAGATATCAGCCCATTGATGGTCTGTATCTATAAATTTTAAGTTCAAAATACCTTTCTGAATATAGTCCCTAATGAAGTGATGTTTTATTTCTATATGCTTAGCTCTAGAATGTAAAATGGGATTCTTACTTAAGCAAATAGCAGAAGTATTATCACAAAGTATAGGAATGTTACTCTCAAAAATCTGGAAGTCTTCAAGCT
Organism: Vicia faba; assembly: GCA_948472305.1. NCBI lineage: Eukaryota > Viridiplantae > Streptophyta > Magnoliopsida > Fabales > Fabaceae > Vicia > Vicia faba. The sequence continues at coordinate 223,366,796 of OX451739.1, read as the reverse complement.
GACTTTTTATCCAGAGCATTTGTGTGCTACATCCTGCTGCTGCTATGTACTCAGCTTCTGCTGTTGATAGTGCAATTGTTGATTGCCTTTTGCTGGACCAAGAGATCATATTTTCTCCCAGAAACTGGCAGCTTCCAGAAGTACTTTTTCGTTCTACTCTGTCTCCAGCAAAATCAGCATCGCAATAGCCTACTAAGCTGTAATCACTAGATTTTCTATAAAACAAACCCAGATTAGTAGTACCTTTCAGATACTTGAAAATTCGCTTAACAGCTGTTAAGTGAGATTCTCTAGGATCTGATTGGAATCTAGCACAGATACAAACACTGAATAATATGTCAGGTCTTGAAGCAGTCAGATAGAGGAGAGAACCAATCATACCTCTGTAGACTTTATGTTCTACATTTTTGCTTACCTCTTCTCTTTCCAGAATGCACGTGGGATGCATTGGAATCTTTGATGGCTTACATTCTGAGAGGTCAAATTTCTTCAGAAGATCTCTGATGTATTTGCTCTGATGAATGTAAGTTCCCTCTGGAGTTTGATTGATCTGAATTCCTAGAAAGAATTTCAGTTCCCCCATGAGGCTCATCTCAAATTCTGCCTGCATACACTTAGCAAATTTTCTTCCAAGAGAAGGATTAGTAGAACCAAAAATAATATCATCAACATAAATTTGACAGACTAAGATGTCATTCTTAACTGATTTACAGAATAGAGTGGTGTCCACTTTCCCTCTGGTGAATTCATTTTCTAACAGAAAGTTACTTAGCCTTTCATACCAAGATCTGGGAGCTTGTTTCAGACCATACAGTGACTTCTTTAGTTTGAAAACATGTTCTGGATGTTTTGTATTTTCAAAACCAGGGGGTTGATGTACATAAACTTCTTCTTCTATATAACCATTTAAGAATGCACTTTTGACATCCATCTTATACAGACTGATGCCTCTATTAACAGCAAATGAAATTAAAAGTCTGATAGATTCTAACCTGGCGACTGGGGCAAAGGTTTCTGTATAGCCTATCCCTTCTTGCTGACTATAACCTTGTGCAACCAGTCGTGCCTTGTTTCTGATGACTTCACCTTGTTCATTTAGCTTGTTTCTGAACACCCATCTTGTTCCAATGACGTTGAATCCTTTTGGTCTGGGAACGAGATCCCATACGTCGTTTCTGGTGAATTGATTCAGCTCTTCTTGCATTGCCAGAATCCAGTCATTATCCAGAAGTGCTTCATCAATAGAAGAAGGTTCAATCAGAGACACAAGTCCCATAAGAGTTTCTTCAGAGTTTCTGAAGCTTGCTCTTGTTCTGATTGGATATTCCTTTCTTCCTAAGATAGTCTCTTCTGGGTTATCCAAGATGCTTCTAGGTAATCTCTTATGAGGTTGATCAGCAGCTGTTGTAGGATTGCTAGCAGTGCTCCTTTCAGACGTTGAAGGAATGTCTGTGTTGAGAGCTTCTGATGACTTGTCTTCAGAACCTGTAAATTCAATTTCTATACCTGCAAAAACTTCATTCTGCTTTGACTTTTCAGAGTCAAGCTTATCATCAAAACAAACACTGATTGATTCTTCCACAATCTGTGTTTCTGTATTGTATACTCTGTACCCTCTTGAGCGTTCAGAGTATCCTAACATAATACACTTCTGTGCTTTAGAGTCAAACTTGTTCAAATAATTCTTTGTATTTAATATAAAGCAAGTACATCCAAATGGATGAAAATATGAAATGTTGGGCTTTCTGTTCTTCCACAATTCATATGGAGTCTTTTCCAGAATAGGTCTTATTGAGATTCTATTCTGAATGTAGCACGCTGTGTTTATTGCCTCTGCCCAGAAGGTCTTAGCAACGTTTGTCTCATTGATCATGGTTCTGGCCATTTCTTGCAATGTTCTGTTCTTTCGTTCTACAACTCCATTCTGTTGGGGAGTTCTAGGACAAGAGAAATCATGCAGAATGCCTCTGTCATTAAAGAATGACTCAAAATCTTTGTTTTCAAATTCTCCACCATGATCACTTCTGACTTTAACGATTCTAAGATCCTTTTCATTTTGAACTTGGTTACAGAAGGTAACAAACACAGAGTGTGACTCGTCCTTGTGTCTTAAGAACTTTACCCATGTCCATCTGCTATAGTCATCTATGATTACTAACCCATACTTCTTGCCACTGACTGAAGCAGTTTTAACTGGTCCAAATAAGTCAATGTGCAGAAGTTCTAATGGCTTAGAGGTAGAAACAACATTTTTGGATTTAAAAGAAGGTTTTGCAAATTTGCCTTTCTGACATGCTTCACACAGAGCATCTGAATTGAACTTCAAATTAGGAAGTCCTCTGACCAGATTGAGTTTGTTAATCTGAGATATTCTTCTCATACTAACATGCCCCAATCTTCTGTGCCAGATCCACTGCTCGTTGTTAACAGACAGAAGACATTTTACATTCTGACTCTTTAGTTCAGAAAGTTTGATTTTGTAAATGTTGTTTTTCCTCTTACCATTAAACAGGATAGTCCCATCTTTCTGACTAACAGCTTTACATGATTTTTGATTAAAGATTATATCATAACCGTTATCACTTAATTGACTTATGGATAACAGATTATGCATCAATCCATCTACTAGCAGAACATTATTAATAGAGGGAAGATTTCCATTACCTACAGTTCCGGAGCCAATTATCTTTCCCCTCTGATTGTTTCCAAAGCCAACGTGGCCTCCAGGCTTAAGTTCCAGGCTTTGGAACATATGCCTTCTTCCTGTCATGTGTCGTGAGCAGCCAGAGTCCAGGTACCATGACTGGTGTTTGACTTGCTGCTAAAGATATCTGCAACATGTATTATTTTATCCTTAGGTATCCAGATTTTCTTGGGTCCTGATTTGTTAGTTTTACCAAAACTCTGGTTGAATTTTGGTTTCACAGAGTGCTTACTGCTAGTGTATTTAATATCATGTGTGTGACCATATACAAAATGTGAATTCAGAGGAGTGTGTTTAATGGTTAAGTCCATGACATTCTTTGGTGTAGGAACCTTACCTTGGTATCCTATTCCTTTCATGCCGTTTCTGCTAACTCCATAGATCATTGAAGCCATTTTGCTTCTATCTATGCTTTTAGCTAGGAACTTCTGGAAACTGTGATCAAACTCCTTGATGATCTCATTAGCGTTGCTGGGAGTTTCAGAAATTGGTTCCTTCTGAGAGTTTTGTAAAGTGTTTTCTAATTTTGAAATCTTATTTCTCAGCTCAGATTTTTCCAATTTGAGACTCTCAGTCTTATTAGAGTCAGATTCAAGATTCCTTTTCAGGTCTCTGAATTTAGCTCTAATTTGCTGATAACGTTCCAGAATCTCATTAAGGCTTTCAGCAAGTTCAGCCTTTGTAAAGTTAACAGCAAAGTTAGGAAATACCTCTCAGTATCTGATTCTGAGTCTGATTCAGAAGCTTCACTATCTTCTGATATGTTAGCCATGAGAGCTATGTTTGCCCTCTCATCATCTGATTCTGAGTCAGCTTCAGACGAGTCAGAGTCATCCCATGTAGCCATGAGACTTTTCTTCTTCTCTCTTCCAAACTTCTTTTTGGGCTTTTCCCTCTGAAGCTTTGGGCAGTCACTCTTATAGTGTCCTTGCTCATTGCACTCATAGCAGATGATGTCCTTGGTGTTTGGCTTTTTGCTACTGGAGGAGCCTTCAGATCTTCTGTATCCAGAGGAAGAATCTGTCCTTCTGTATCTGGAAGAAGACTCGTTCTGATCAGATCTTCTGGGATTCCTGAACTTCCTTTGTCTTTGTTTCCACAGTTGATTTACTCTTCTGGAAAGGAGAGAGAGTTTGTCTTCTTCTGATGAGGATCCATCAGATGTTTCTTCAACTGCCTGCAAAACTTTAGACTCAAATTTTTTGTTAGATTTTAATGCTAAAGGCTTACCTTGCTTCTGAGGCTCATCAGCTTCTAGCTCTATCTCATGACTTCTGAGGGAGCTGATAAGTTCCTCCAGAGTGATTTTTTTGAGATCTTTAGCTAGCTTCAGAGCTGTAACCATAGGTCTCCACTGCTTGGGTAAACTTCTGATGATTTTCTTGACATGGTCAGCAGTAGAGTATCCTTTGTCCAGAACTTTGAGACCAGCTACCAGAATCTGGAATCTAGAGAACATGGTTTCAATGGATTCAGATTCTTCCATTTTGAACGCCTCATACTTCTGAATGAGCGCCAGAGCTTTTGTTTCTTTGACCTGAACGTTGCCCTCATGCGTCATTCTGAGTGAGTCAAAAATATTCTTTGTTGTGTCTCTGTTGGAGATCTTTTCATACTCAGTATAGGAGATGGCGCTGAGGAGGATGGTTCTGGCCTTGTGGTGATTCTTGAAGTCACGCTTTTGTTGATCAGACATTGTTTTTTTATCAATCTTCTGACCGCTTGCATTCACAGGGTGCGTGTATCCATCTGTCACCATATCCCACAGATCAACATCATGTGCCAGAAAGAAGCTTTCAATTCTGTCTTTCCAGTAATCAAAGTTTTCTCCATCAAAGACTGTAGGTTTGCCGCTGAATCTGTCTCTGTCCTCATTGTTGTCATTGCTGATGTGAGAATTGTTTCCCGCCATTGTGTTTTTCTGACGCTGGATCTTGTACTGACACAGTTAAGTGTTTTAGCTCAGAACCAGGCGCTCTGATGCCAATTGAAGTAGTGAAAAACACAAGAAGGGGGGGTTGAATTGTAAAACTGAAATCTAATGCAATGAACAAGATATTTTTATCCTGGTTCGTTTGATCTCAAACTACTCCAGTCCACCCGTCAAGGTGATTTCGCCTCTCTCCAACGAGGTCTTAATCCACTATATTCAACTGAATATTACAGACTGCTTTAACAACTGCTAAAGCCTTCTTGATCCAAACCACAACCCGGTTTGTCAAGGAAACCCTTTCTTACAAAGAGATAAAACTAAGTGTGTGAATGTTTTCTACAAAACTGTATCACAACTGTGATGTATACACAACTTAAAGCTTAGAAACTAGATTGCTAAACAATGATAGAATATCAGAATGTGTAGTGTTTAGCAAAACTGAGAGAAGGAAGATTTTGATCAGCTTTTATGCGTGTAGAGATTTGGAGAGCATTAGCCATTTCAATCTTCAAAGTCTTGTTTATATAGCACTGAGATGTTAAACGTTGGATGCAATATTCTTGATTCAATGCTAATAACAAACTTTCCTTATCGAGCAGATCTTGTCTAGAATGAGGCCGTTGGTATTAATTTGCTTTCAATGCACAGTACCGTTGCTTACTTAATGCAAGTTCTGGCTTGGCTCATTCTGACTCTGCTTAGCTGCTGATGAACTGTTGTGTTTCTTTATCAGAGTGTTGAGCGCAGTCTTGTTCATCAGGCTTCAGCATATACGTGAGTTGATCATCTGATTCTGACATTCTGATATGGCAACTTCTGATGCTGGTGTCAAGAACCAAATTCTGATGCTGATTAGATGTGATCTTGCTTATATCAATCAGAGTTTCTGCAAGTCAGAATATAATAATTTTAGGCAGTAGATAGTTCATACATGAATCACATAAATGATATATCTTTTCACTTTGTTATCATTAAAACTTAAATATAGGGTAGTAGATTCAAACTTTGTTCTAACACTAAGTATTCTAATAAATATAATATACAAGTATTTATATATATATTTACTAAACCTATTAAATATAAAAAGATAAAATTAATTATTTATGTATATGAAAAAAATGTATATTTAAGAAAATATTTTCAAGGTGTAAATAAAAATAATAACTGAAAATAAATATTATTTTTATATTATTTTTTTAGGGTTTTAGGAAAAAGTATTTATATTATTTACATACATATACTAATAAAATGAAACAAATGCCAAATAAATATGAAAAAAATATGGAAAAATATTTTTGTTATTTTTTATGTTTGGGCAAAAAATATAACATCAGAATAAAAAACAAAAAGTGAAAAATAACAAGTATTTAATTTAATGGGCCAGGGGGTGTAAATTGAAAAAGGGGGTGCAAACAGTAAGGGTGACTCAGGCCCAGCCCAAGTCACCACCTTCTTCAACCTCCATCCATTTGAAACAGAAAATGCGCGCCCTTCCTTGTTCAACACTAACTCCTGATTCCTTGATTATTTTGCAAAACTCATAACACAAACATTGTAGAGCATCAAATCACGAGTTCAAACATGTAAAAAACTTGGATTAACACTCAAAGGCCAGAGAGAATTTCTCTGGCCCTAAATTTTAACCTAATTTTTATCTCATGTTCATGGCTAAAATTCTCACTGCATGCTTAACATAAATGAAAAGTGATCATATGTATGGCTTCAGGGCTATGAGTAGGACATGCTTCATTCACAAACCTAAGCCTAACTCTTCCTAGATTGAGAGATAGAAGTTCATAGATTACTTGTTTCAGCTTGAATCGTGTACAACAATGTGGCCAACTTCAATGGAGTTTGAGCTTCTGTATAGCTTGCTTGAAGTCCAAGGAAGCTTCTCCAACACCTAGCTTGCTTTGAATCACTTTGTATTGTGCTATGGAAGTTCACCTGCAAAACTGAAAATGAAAATGGCAACTGAGGTTAGGGGAGTTACAGCTTGTGTTTAGGGCATGGAATAGTTTGTGTGGATGATGTGGAATGTGTTGGAGCTTGTTTAGGCAAAAACGCACGAGTGGATAATGCTAGGCAAGTCAAACTGCAGGGATGCCCTGTTTTTGCAGCAAAACAGTGTTTTTGTGTTTTGGGAGGTATGAGGAATGGTTGAATCGTGTTTTAGGCTTGGCTTGATGTATGGAAAATGTTCACAAGGTTTGTGTTTGGCTGTGTTGACAGGAAGTGGAAGTTGGAGTTGTTTTTGCAATATTTCTTCAAGTGTAAGCAAAGAAATGTAAGTTGTGATACAAGCCAGTACAATGCCCTAATGTATGCTGCAAGTTAGGCTCTTGATAACTGGGATTTGTGGATTTGATTTGCCTCTAAGATCTGGCCCCATGCCTCAAGGATTTGGTATTTGACATAAATCATAACTTTATCAAAATGGCATTCTACCTTTTTCCATTTAAGGGTTAATTTTGTATGTAATGTCCAAATGAAAAAAATAATGCATTAGCTCAGTGGATTTGCATTCAATTAAGGAGTGTAAAAGGGTTTAGAGGCCTGCAAGCTAGCACAAACCAAGTTGATTTGAAAATGCCATTTGCTATGAACATGTATTGGTCAGGAACAAAAGTGAGTTTTGGCCAACTTTGTGAATTCGATTCTCTCTAACCACAAGGGTGTTTGATGAGTTCTCTGACAATTTGGAAAGCTTGGAACATGTAATACAATCCATCTTTTAAATGCAACTTGAAAATCCAAGTGGAACCATGTGAAAAATGGCCAAGAAGTTGGACCAAAATCCTGCCTAGAATAGGGCAAATTTCTTCTAAGTTAAAAGTGTTTGGCACCCTTGTTCCAAAAATCATAACTTGAGATACAAGCTTCCTTTGAGAAAACTTTGTGAATAAAAGTTGTAGATTTTGCAATGGACTACAACTTTCATGTTTCAAGTTTTGTTTGAATCCAATTGCATCTTGGTGAAAAAATGGGACAAAGTTAGGAAAAAATAAGGAAATTTCATAACTTAGAAAATTTTCTAAGTTATGAAAATTTTCATTTTAAACCCTAATTTGTAATTTTTTGTTTCTTGATGAACAAGTTTCATAATTTGACATGTCTTGATGAAAAATGAATCTTGGCACTTGATTTTGACCAAAAAGTCAAAGTTTGACTTTTCAGTATATAGTCAAATTTTGATCAGTTGACTGAAAAATTCATCTGTCAATCCTATGCACTTGAGATCTTTTGAACTTGTTGAATGGGTCAAGACAATTCCATTGAGTCCTTGAGTCCATATGTGAGCTTGGTTTGCCATTGGTTAGGTCAAACAGTCAAAAATTGCCTTTGTGCATTCAAAATCCTAAAAATGACCATTTTGCCCTTTTGGTGATCTGATTAAATTTCTTGTGGAATTGTGATCCAAACTTGACCAAATGGTTCATGTGAGCTCATTATGTTGATGTGGGTCAAAATTCATGAGGTTTGACTGTCAATTGGCCACAATTGACTTTTTCCCCAATACAGCTGATTTCTAGGTCAACTGTCCAATTGACTGGGCAAAGATTGGAATCAAGGCTTGAAACTTGGTATGGACAAACTTGTGAGTCCAATATGAAGCATGAGATTCACTTTGGGCATTTTAGGTCAAAACATCCCTGTGCAAACTCAAGCCCTAATTTGGGTCAACAGTGCAAGGAGGGGCCTTGAGCAGAGCAAACCCTAACTTGATCTTGAGCTCCAAGAGTCTTGTGATGAAAAAATGTTGGTGAAATGAGAGGGAAAATTTTGGGGTACAACAAATAAGTTAGGCTTTGGCATAATGATATGATTTGAATTGGTTTGTATATTCAGGAGACAAGATTAGTGTTCCTACGATATCCTTAGTGTGCAAGATTAGTACCTATTGATTCAATCTTAGCCGAAGAAGAGTTTGTAGCCTAGAATGAGTAATTGATGATGTTGTTGTGTTTCTTTTGTTTTTATTTTGCTCGGAGTGCAAAAGTTCAAGTGTGGGGGAATTTGATCAGTGAATTTTGATGCACAATCCTCTATATTTTTAGTTAGGAATTTCCATGGTTTATTTTGTTTATTTTTATTTTTTAATATGTTTTTCTAATTTATTTTATTTTTGCACTTATTTGATTTTCGTATTTAATTTTCAGCTTTAGAAGCTTTCATGAATAAATTTATAACTGGAGCTACGAGATTCGGATCGAGGCGTTCTAGTATTGTTGGAAAGTTAAGAGAAAGAGCTACTAATTTTATGAAGAAGTCAAAAGTTGATTCGGTCGGTAGCAGACCTGAAAGTTGCGTTGAAGTTGCAACATTAGTTTTATTTTTGGGTCGTTAGTTCTTGGCCTGGGTTATGTATTTGACCCAATTGGGTTATGACCCGAACTATTTAATTTTGTTTACACCTAGTACATGGGGACGGTTCATCGACACAATTAAGACAATTGGAACAAAAAAACTTTTGCTCTGTACGAAATTCCATGGAGAACTAATTCATCAGAGTTGATCTACTGTAATTTTGGTTCTGAAATTGAGGTTAATAGAATTTTTCAATTCAATTTCTATTCATATCAATCCTATTTTGCGTTATTCGATTGCTTAATCTGAATTATCTTAGAGTAGTTTTGTTAGTTTGGCTGATTTGTGTTTCCCAAACTTGATTGCGTTATATCGTTTGCTTAATTCGTTATTTCGCTATTGCTTAACCGTTTGCTTAATTCAGTGAAAAGGAAATATAATTCTTATAAATTCTTTCGTGCTTTTTGATTGGTTTATGATTGAATATGAATAGATTCCGCTTAGGACAGTGAAATTATAGTAATCGATGATAGATAGGAACCGAAATGGCAGATTAACTTATTTCTATAATCACTTATTTTAAGCACTTATTTTCTATTTTTTTACAACTCGATCCTAAAGCCAAATCCATAATTCAGTTACGTTGTATTGATACAAACAATAATCCTTGTGAGACGATTCGAGTCACACTATCGTTGTACTACGTTTTAAAGACTAATTTACAAGAGATGATGGATGAGGGCCTCATCCATATAATCAGGCCTAGGGAAGAATATGAGGAGGAAGTGAACGTGGTCTTTGGGTGTCCTGGAGAGTTCAGGATCTTTGATGTGAACCATATGAATGATGATCTCGTGAAATTGTACACTACCTTTTGCCATATGGCTGGTGTTGTTCCCCAAAATTTTCCCTCTCATTTTATCAAGATTCCCCCTCACAAGACCTCTTGGATTCCAGACAGGATTAGGGTTTGCTCAGCTCAAGACATCTCCTTGCACTGTTGGCCTGAAATTAGGGTTTAAGTTTGCATAGGGATTTTTGGACTTCCAATTCCTCATGCGACTTTCATACTTCATGTTGGACCTCTAAGATTGCTCATACCAAGTTTCAAGCCTTGAATCAAATTTTTGCCCAGTCAATTGGACAGTTGACCTAAAAATCAGCTGTATTGGGGAAAAAGTCAACCATGGCCAATTTACAGTCAAACCTCATAATTTTTTATCCACATCAACATTATAGACTCATATGAACCATTTGATCAAGTTTGGACCACAACTCCTCAAGAAATTTGATCAAGTCATCAAAAGGGCAAAATGGTCAAAATTAGGGTTTTGACTGTAGAAGGGAAATTTCTGATTTTTTTACCTAGCCAATGGAAAATTGGGTTCAAGCATGGTTTCAAGGACTCAATGGCACCATCTTGACCAAATCACAAGGTTCAAAAGATCTCAAATGCATTGGATTAATAGATGAATTTTCCAGTCAACTGATCAAAAATCAACTATACACTGAAAAGTCAAACTTTGACTTTTTGGTCAAAATCAAGTGCCAAAGGTCATAATTCATCAAGATGTGTCAAAAAATGAAACTTTTTCACCAAGAAACTTAAATTTGGAAATTAGGGTCTAAGTTATGAAAATTTCTTATTTTTTCCCAACTTTTCCTAAAATTTTCACCATGATGCAATTGGATTCAAAGAAAACTTCCAAAATTAAAGTTGTAGTCCTCCACAAAATCTACAACTTTGATTCAAAAAGTTTTACCAAATGATGCTTGGATCTCAAGTTATGATTTTGTGAATAAGGGTCCATAAACTTTTTAACTTAGTGAAATTTTGCCCTAGTATAGGCAGATTTTTGACCTAACTTCATGGATATTTTTCACCTAGTTCCAAGAGGAATCTCAAAATTCATTTCGAATATGGATTGTAGAGCATGTTACAAGCTTTACAAAATGTTTAAGAACTCTCCAAGATCATTTATGGTTAGGGAGAATCGAAGGAATGAAAATGGAAATTTATCACTTTTGTCCAATGCATTTTTCACAATGGTGCAAGTTGCAAATCTGTCCTAAGCATGCTTGTACTTGGTTTTACAGGTCCTAATCCCTTCTACACATTGGATAATAGACTTGTTCTTATCTTTGAAGTTTTATACAAGGGTTTAATCCAAAAATGGCATAATGGTAACAATGCTACTTTGATAAAGCAAGCTTTTAGCAACTTTGTTTATCTTGAGCAATGGACCTAATCTCTTGCTGCAAACAAAGTCCACAAACATCAGGAAACTTGTACCAACTCTCATCAGACCTCAAGCTAGCCTGTATAGGCTTTGGCATTGTCACTTCCCACCTTTTCTTCAAAATCAAGAAATTTGGAAAAAGTCAACACAACTGGTCCATCTGATAAAAACAAGTCTTGGCATCATTTGAAACAAGTTCAGAACATTGTTGCAAGCCTAAGACACGATTTCATAACCTCTCAAACACTTCAAAACACCAAAATCACCATTTTCTGCGCAAACAGGGAATCATCTGCAGAACTCAAGCCATTTTGAAATTGGCTCGTGCGTTTTGTCTTTCAAACCTTCAAATACATTCCATACATCACACCTAAGTTATCCAGGCCTTTGGCAAGCAACTGTAACCCCTGTTTCGAGCTTCACCATTTCCATTTTCTGAGTTTGCAGGTTGACTTCTACAAGGAGATTCAAGCTACTTCAGGGCAAGTTGAGCATTGGGAAAGCTTGAGGGAAATTCAAGCAAGCTTACACGACCTCCAGGCCTCACTCAAATGTTGCTACATTGCCATATCCAAACTCAACTGAACAAGGTATTTGTAAAGTTTCTATCTCCCTATTTAGGCATCATTAAGCTTAGGTTTGTGAAGGAAATATGTAGTCCATAACATGCTTCAGCTGTACATATGTGTAGATTCCATTTATATTAACTGAGCTAAGAGTATTTGGATGATGAACATGCTGAAAATTTTAGGTCAGAAATCAGGGGTGACAAAATTCTCCTTGATCTTTTAGAGTTAGGTCATGTTTTTTATATCATTAGAATCGTGAGTTAACATGCTACAAGTTTCATGTTGCAAGATTTTATTTTTATGCACGTATGCAAGAGATACAGTTTGAAGTAGGGCGCGCGCATTTTTTTTGTCTGGAGGACAAGGATGAAGTGGTGATTGGGCCTGGCGCTTGGGCTTGCTTCTATTTGCACCCCCTTTTACTTGTTGCACCCCCTGACTATTTTCTTTTATTTTTTTATATTTTCTTGCATATTTCATATTTCTGACTTTTATTTATTTTTTCTAAACATCAAAAATCACAAAAAATATTTTCTTTATTTTTTGCATTTTATGATATTTTTTATTTTATTTTTTTGCACAATAAATAAGTTATTAGGTTAATATACTTTTATTTTCTTAAACAAACTTGTAAAATAATATTAAAATATCATACCTTTTTATTTTTATTATTTATACACTTAAAATAATATTTTCATACATAATTTATTTTTGTAACATTTTGTACATAATATTATTATTATTTTTCTTAAACAAAAAATGAATAAAATAAATAATAGAAAACATAATTTCTTTTAAAACAAAAATTAGGGTTTTCACTCTTTCAAAAATAATAATTTTATTTTTCTTATTTTTAAGACATAAATAAATTTATTTTACATACATAAATTAATACAAATACATTTTGCATATTTACATTTTTTTATTGCATATTTAAATATTGTTTATTTATTTATTTGTACAATATATTCAATTTGGTTGTAATAGTTTTAGGGTTTTATTTTGTGCAAATACCCCCTATTCAAACTTGTATCCCCTTCCCATAATAATGTAGTAATAGTCTAGATTTACTTTACGCATTTTATTGCTTTCATATACCATGATAGTAAACTAGGGTTTTGTATGCAAAAGACCAAAAATAAAACAAATAGCATGACCTAACACAAGAAAAAAAATGCATGAAAATGACAACACCTTGCACACAAGCACCCCTAGGGTTTCACCCACTTTGTTGCCTTAAAATGGCCATGGTATGCATGCTAGGTATCTTGGAAAAATAAAAATAAAAACAAAAAGACCATAGTCCCTCGAAGACGCTATCTTGGTTGCCTAAAAAAACTATGATCTTAGTCCCTAAAACTTGCTAAGATACTTGGCACCATTGCTATCATGGTCATACGATGACCCACGCTCGTCCCGTTTAACATCCAAAGATAAGTTTGTTTACCAATGCAATGGTAAAGCAACAATGTCAAAGGAATACAAATGTTTAAGAAAGACTTTTGAGTGGGTAGATAAGCTTCTAGTTACTTGATCAATTTGCAAACCATCCTTGCTATTTTCAAAAACACATACACAATTTCAAAATATTTCCAAACAAAATTTCAAACATTGAAACATTTATCAAAAGACAAACATCTTTGTATACATTCTTAGAAACAAGAATCATTACAAATATTGCCAAAACGATGACCTCTTTTCAAAATACTTTCAAAACCACACAAAGCACCATTTCAAACAATTGGAAAAGCAAAGCAAGTGATCTAAACAAGTAACTAAGAGCCCATGGAAAACCATGGATGAAAAGGGTGCTAGCACCTTCCCTTTTCATAATCTACCCCTCGAACTCAAGAAAACATCTCAAAGGTCTTTCCTGTGCTTTTTTACCTTTCCTTTTGGATAAAATAAAAATCGGTGGCGACTCTTGCTAAACCAAAACATTTGCGACGAAACGCAAAACCTCAAGTCAGTTCTCCCACCGTATCACAGAACTGGCGACTCTCTTGGGGAAAATAATGAAAGTGGGGTTACCTTAGGGTTTTATATCACCTTTACATGCCTATCTTGCTTGACTTGTTTGCTTTACACTTTGGTCCTATTGTTTGGGTTTGAATCCTCTACCCGTATTTGGGAAACATTCATAGGTAAATAGCAATACGTTGTGGAAACTGTGCAGGGTAAACCGACATGGTCTAAGCAATAGCTATATTAGTGTGACATATTTGTGGGTACCGGTAGCCTTTGAGTCAATCAAAGAGAATACGGGGCCGCTGAGTGATGTCATGAAGCACTAATGGACTTTTAGAACCTTTACTTGACCAACTTGGCCTTTTAGGATGTAGTGAGATGACCGGCTTTGGTGCAGTCCGAAGTTGGTAGATACTCGATACTACACTCATTGAGGGTTGTTTTCTTGGAATATTTCGGTCGCCAGTAAAGTGGCTAAACTGAAACAATGAACACAGAAAATAATCCAGTGATATTGAGCTCCTTAGAACCCGGTTACTATTTCTAGGACAGGTTGAGCCAACTAAACTTCAAGAGGGTACTTACCTATGAAACCCCATGCAAGCCTAAACTAGGAACTTGTGTGACTTGTTTTTACATATATACTTGTGCATAACATCATGGACATCATGAAGCATCATATGCATCCACTAACCATTTCAAGGATTTTGGATCTTCATCTTTGTTCCTGTTTTGTAGGTTATGGAATCACTGTGCAGGAAAACTATTCAGGTCAACCTTGTGAGAGTTCCTCCTCAACTCAAGGAGCTTGCTTCTAGGATTCCAGAGTATTCTCCATTCATCGAGAGACATGATCGACTTCTCAACTTGGTCAACTCCAACACAGAGGAAGACATGGTGAAAGTTCTCTTCCAGTTCTTTGACCCCCTACACCATTGCTTCACATTTCCTGACTACCAGCTAGTGCCTACTTTGGAGGAATTTTCTCAGCTCCTAAGGATTCCTATTCTCCACCAACTACCTTTCAAAGGTACGAAAAGAGATCCAAAGCCTGAAGATGTTGCTCAAGCCATGCACTTGCAACCATCAGATGTCACAGGTCATTGGGAAACCAGAAGAGATCCAAAGCCTGTTTGAAAAAGCTCAAGACTGTTGGAAATCTCTGGATCTACAAGCTTTTGAGGAGATTGTAGCCCTTATCATATATGGGATGGTCTTGTTCCCTAATCCTGACCAACTCATAGATGTGAGTGCTGTCAAAATCTTCATGTCTCGGAATTCTGTGCCTACTTTGCTTGGGGACATCTTACACTCTTTTCACACTCGGACAATGAGGAAAAGAGGTGTTCTCATGTGATGTACTCCTCTTCTAGCAAGGTGGTTTATTTCTCACCTTCCCCAGTCAGTTTTGAAGAATGAGCAGAGTTTAAGGTGTTCACAACGATTGATGACTCTTACACATTCAGATGTTCATTGGTGTTCTCGGTCCAGAGAAAATGTTATCATCATCAACCGTTGTGGGGAATTCCCTAATGTACCTCTACTTGGAATTAAGGGAGGCATTACCTACAACCCCTGCTTGGCTCTGAGACAATTTGGTTATGCCCGGAGGGATGGCCCACATGACATGTTGATTCCAGACTTGGTTTTTGACTTTGACAACGACGATCAAGGACTTCGACAAAGTTTTATCTGAGCTTGGAGGATGACCAACAAGGTAGACAGTAAGATCTTGGGACACAAGAATTCCATCCCCCCTGAGCCTTACCTCAAGTGGATACGAACCCGCGCCCAAAGTCTTATGATGCCTTACCCCTTTGTTCTCCCTGTGATTATAGAGCCTGTTATGGAAGGAGAGGTTCCATACACCCTCCTACATCCTGACATGCCAACATCACTCGAAGATTTACAAAGGAGTTGGATACAGCTCAAGGAAGAACGCGACACTTTTGAAGCCCAATTCTATGCCAGCGAGAAGAAGGTTTTGGAACTTACTCGTCAACTTCACAAAGAGCAGACTCTCAACACCTACATTGCACCAAAGAGGATGCGCAATGTCTTTTTACCTTAGAATTTTGTATTATTTTTCCCATGGGGCATTGATGTACTAACAATTCTATTAATATGACGTGTGTTTATTTTTTGTTTAAAAAAACTTTGAATTTCTGAATCCTTGAATGAATTACATGAATACATATCATTCATCATATGTATAAACAAGTCTTCACACCAAGTTTCCTCATCTCTCTACTGTTTATTTCAGCAAGATGGATATTGAACAAATGGTCAAAGACTTACAAGCTCAGAATTCACAATTCCAACAGCTACTCCTGACCATGGCTAAGGGGCAGGAGGAGCTCAGAACTCTACTAGAAAAGGAAAAGGAGAAAAAGAAGAAGAAGAGAGTTGGTGTGGCTATCCTGGGAAGAAGATTTGAAGGTCAAACCAGAAGGGTCCTAGATTTTCCATCAACCACTGATGAAGGAGAGAGAAAGGTTAAAGAGACTGCAGTGCCTTCTGATTCTGAAGCTGAAGAAGAGGAAGATGAGGACTACTATGAACAACAATACCCTCCTACAGATGACAAATACAAAAACTTAGAAGAACGTCTGGCAGCTATGGAGATTCAGAGAGTTTCTGGGCTGGACTTTGAAGAGTTAGGGTTGGTATCTGGAATTGTAATCCCTCCTAAGTTTAAAGTGCCACTGTTTTCCAAATACGATGGGTTGTCTTATCCCAAGATGCACCTACGATCTTATGTCAGGAAAATTTAACCATATTCTTATGACAAAGACCTATGGGTCCACTTTTTCCAGGACAGTTTGTCGGGGACGCAGCTGGATTGGTTCTACCAGTTGGAGAGGTCTGATGTGCATAATTGGGAAGATTTGGCTGATGCCTTCTACAAGCAGTATCAATATAATACAGACTTAGCACCAACACATACTCAATTACAGAGTATGGACATGGTCTCCAATGAAGGCTTCAAGGAGTATGCCCAGAAATGGAGAGACTTGGCAGGACGAGTACAACCACCTCTATCTGAGAGGGAGCTAGTTGACATGTTCTTGGGAACTCTGTCAGGGCCTTTCTTTAATCATCTGATTGGAAGTTCCTCTGCGGGGTTCACTTAGTTGATTCTAACTAGTGAGAGAGTTGAAGTCGGAATCAAAAGCGGGAAAATTCAAAAAGATGCATCTGCTTCCGCTGCCATCAAAAAGCCTTTTCCAGCAAAGAAGGAAGTATCAGCTGTCTACTCTTAAAGAGGTCAAGGAAGAGTTGAGCGCAGGCCAGCGGTGGGGGACGTAATGATTCAGAAGTCTGCAGTTGATCAGCCTAGAAACAATCAACCCAGAACCAACCAAATAAGGGTGGAAAGGCCTGTACGGAAATTCACCCAGATAAACATGTCTCCTGCTCAGGTTCTACCCCATCTCTTGAAGTTAAACCTTGCAAGTTTGAAAGAGGCCCCTAAGAACCCGAATACTGCTTCGCCTTACTATCATTCGAATGCCAAGTGTGCTTATCATTCAGATAGCCTGGGGCACAACACCAAGAATTGTTGGGCCCTCAAGAATAAAATTCAGGATTTGATAGACGCTAAGGAAGTGGAATTTGACGCCCCTGAAAAGCCGAATATAATCTCTGCTCCAATGTCAAAGCATGGCCACAATGTCCATGATGTTGAAGAGGATTTGTTTGTTGCTACTGTTGTTGATTTGATAACTCCGCTACCGATAATCAAGTTGAATTTGCTGAAGGCTGGGATTTTCCCAGGTTGTGAAGAAGATTGCTGCCTTTGTTCATCCTTACCAACCGACTGTCCATTGTTGAAGTTAGGCATCCAACACCTAATGGATAACCAAGAAATCCTTTTTGAAAAGACTCCTGTCAATGATATTTCAACAATAACCATATCCGCCAATCTTTCCAAGGTCTCCAAAAGACATGTTAAGATTACATCCGATCCGAAGATTGCACCTTTGAAGATAACCATGCCCAGGCCCATCCCGTACAAGTCCAACATATCAGTACCGTGGAACTATGGTGGACAAATCTACTACCACGGTATTAAACAAATTGAATCAACTGAAGAGAGTTCTGATGAAGATACTTCCGACATTGGAAACATTGCTGGAACGAGCAAAATCACCCGCAGTGGAAGAATTTTCTCTCCAGAGATTGCCCCTCCAAAGGCAATCTTTGGACCCTCAGCTGCTCTTAAAGTTACCCCTGTACCGGTCGACATATCTACAAGAACCCCGATTATTGAAGAAGTTGTAACTCCTGTGGTTATCTCCTCTGCTGCTGCTGATGATAAAGGGAAAGGGATCTAAGAAGAGCCCGTCAGGACGAGGGCTCAGCCATTGGTTATCCCTGAGACCTCTCAAAAAGAAATGGAAGAGATTTTGAAAATAATCAAGAAAAGCGATTATGATGTTGTGGAACAACTGGGGCAAACCCCCTCAAAAATCTCTATGTTGGCCCTGCTGCTTTGTTCTGACGCTCATGCTAAAGCTCTGATCAGATTCTTGAAGATGACCCACGTGCCACAGTAAACCTCCGTGGATCAGTTCCAGGAATGTGTAGCTAGCCTAACAGCCGACAATGGTCTAGGATTCTCCAATGCTGATTTAACATCTAAAGGGAGAAAACATAATGACGCTTTGCATGTCTTGGTGGAATGCAGAGGGACTACTCTAGCACACGTACTGGTAGACACTAGTTCATCGTTGAATGTCTTGCCGAAGAAATCCTTGGATAAACTGGATTGTGAAGGTTTAACCTTAAAGCCCAGCAATATAATTGTCAGAGCCTTTGATGGTTCTAAAAGGATGGTTCACGGGGAGGTGGACATCCCGATTAAAGTTGGAACTGAAACCTTCAACTCCACATTCTATGTGATGGACATCTGTCCTTCCTATTCTTGCTTGTTGGGAAGACCCTGGATTCACAATGTTGGAGCCGTCACTTCTACTCTGCATCAAATGCTCAAGTACCCTGTCCAGGGGAAAATCATAATTGTTCATGGGGAAGAGGAATACATGATAAGCCATCTAAATTCTTTCGGCTATGTGGAATTGGATGGCGAATTCATCGAAACCCCTTTTCAGCATTTTGAAGAGGTAGCTCAGGAGATTGCGGCAACCAAGACAGTGTCTTCTGTACCCGTGATTACCAGACCTCTGCCTCGGATGTCGTCTCTCAAAGATGCAAAGGTTGTGATTGAAGAAGGAGGAAGCACAATCTGGGGGAAGCTTCCAGACTTTCCTTTCAAGTCAAATAAATTCGACTTGGGGTCCACCTCTTCTGCTCAAAAGGCTGTACGCCGCGCCCATTCTGGAAGGCCACCAGTGAAGACCACCCATCATGAAGTCAATGCTTTGGAGGATAGTGAAGAGGAGAACAGCCTGGAAGACTGGATTTTTCCAACTGTTGACGGAGGACTGTGCAACTGGGAAGCAAAAGACTTTGTTCCGATTACTTTCATACTGCAATAATTTATCTTTCAAACATTTCTGTTGGTTTGTAATAATTCTCAAACAATTCGTACACTTTAAACCTTGTGCCTTACCCGAGGCACATAGGTCCATTTGTAAGGGTTTGATTTTTCATCTTCATATGCCATTTTAATGAATCATGGACGTTTTCGCATATAAACTTTTGTGTTCATTGTCTTTCTTTTTACATTTTATTTGTTTAAAGGTGGATATCCCTAACACACACCCACACTCACAAATGCAGGTACCCTTCCATTCCGGATTCCATGGGTAACAATTCTGCTATGGCCTTCAGTGACTCTGAAGATCTGGTCTACCATGCCGAGTACGAAGGTGAGGAAGATTGTGAGGTGCCAGGAGAATTGGCTAGACTGCTACAACAGGAAGAAAGGGTTATCCTACCTCATGAGGAGCTGTTAGAGACAATCAACTTGGGTACTGAGGAAGACAGAAAAGAAGTCAGAGTGGGTGCCAACCTAGAGCCAAGTGTCAAAGAGCGTTTAATTCAGCTGTTACATGAATATGTTGAGATCTTCGCCTGGTCTTACGAAGATATGTCGGGACTCGATACAGATATTGTGGTTCACCGTCTACCCACAAGAGAAGACTGTCCACCAGTCAAACAAAAAGTCTTCCGCATGAGGCCCGACATGTCTGAAAAGATCAAAGCAGAAGTTATGAAGCAGTTCAATGCTGGATTTCTTGTTGTTACTTCCTATCCACAATGGGTTGCTAAAATTGTGACAGTGCCTAAGAAGGACGGCAAAGTGAGAATGTGTGTGGATTATAGAAACTTAAATAGGGTCAGCCCTAAAGATGATTTTCCACTTCCGCACATTGACATCTTGGTTGACAATACAGCTCAACACAAGGTATTTTCTTTCATGGATGGATTTTCAGGTTACAACCAGATCAAAATGGCACCTGAAGACATGGAGAAAACTACTTTTGTTACACAGTGGGGTATGTTCTACTACAAAGTGATGCCATTCAGACTGAAGAATACCGGGGCAACCTATCAACGCGCCATGGTAGCTTTGTTTCATGATATGATACATCATGAGATTGAAGTCTACGTAGATGACATGTGTTGTACCCCAAAATTTGCCCTCCCATAATCTTCAAAGTTTTGACAAGCATCACCTCAAAGGGTTCAAAATCTACTCAAGGGCTACACAGTCAACAACTCTCCTAAGCCAGTCAAATTAGGGTTTTGGTTCCTGCAAGGAAGTTGAGGTTTTCAAGGGCTCAATCAAGTCCCATATGCTCATACATATTGTCAAGCACCTACATGTCAAGTTTCAAGGCTCAGAAGGTCAAGTTGCACAGTCAAAAACCCTAATTGCTCAACAGTCAACTGTAGGGGCAAAATGGTCATTTGGCAGTCAAAAGTCAAAAATTTTGGTCAACATCTTATTTTGAAGCCACAACCATCATTTGGTCAATTCTTGATCATGATTCTCAAAGTATGGCTCAAAAAGACTCAAGATGCAAAAGTTTCTATTTTTGGACAGTTGAAAAGTCAACTGTAACTTGACCAAGGCATAACGTTTTCATGGTTCATCAGAAAAATCCCATCCAATGCTCATCTTGAAGGGGAAGACATTTCCTACAACTCATCTTCACACTCCAAGTCCAAGAAATGCTCTCACAAAAAGTTATTAATTTCAACATTATAGGTCATTTTCAAAAGTCAACAAAAAGGGACTTTAAGTCAAAGCCCATACCTTGAGATTGGTAAATCAAAATGACATGGGACCAAAGACATTGGTTAGAGGACTTCAAGACCTTTCCAAAATGTCCAAGAACATGTTCATAACTTCAAAATTGAGCAAGATATGCATTGGAGAAGTTGGGAAATTTTTGTGAAATGGCCAAAATCATTTATCCTTGAAATTTCATTTTTGACAAAAGGGGCCCACTTTTTCCACTTGATTCAGCTTGGCCATGCTTCCCACGTGTCCCACAAATTATTTCAAAATTTAAAATTAATTTTTTCATTTTTAGTTAATTTTATTTGATTTAATTCATTTTAAATCATTTAAAATCAAATAAAATCAAAGAAGTTAATTAAGGGACATATTTTGCTTTGACTAGCTTTGAATCACCATCATTGACATTCCAATTTCGTGCAAGGGCCTAAAAGAAGCAAGAATTCAAATTTTGGCTCAAGAAAGGAAAGTGCTTCAATGGAGTTTATGGAAAATCCTAAGCATGAATGCATTGTATTATTGGCCATAATTTTGATCAAAACTCATTACATAAGAGATATGCAAGCCAACACAAAAAGATTCACGACTTAGAAAGCTAAAAAACGGCCAGGACCAAAACAAAAATTTGTCAAAAAAGTGAGGGATTGAAAGCTAGGTTACAGGACCTTTGAGATCAAAAGAAGCACATAGCCTTCTTCATTGCCACGCCCTGAAGCTGAAGAGGCCAAAAACGCAGCCTGAGATCACCTATACGACGCTGTAAGTTGTCTCAAACTCGCCCCTGTGCACGAAATCCATACTCTCTATTCTTGCATCTTTTCTCAAAATTTTTGGTATAATCATGTTGCTTGTTTGATTCTGGATCTAATGGCATTATTCAATTCCATTTTTATGCCTTGTATGACCAAATTCGTGCCTAGGGTTTGTGTATTTTGTTTTTAGGCGTTTGGTTTTCGGGAGAAATCAAGACGAACCATGAGTAGGGATGTGATCAGTGGACATAGACGAGATGATCCATGGCTTTAGGTGGTGTTTTCATGGCCTGAGGACCATTTTTGAAGCAGCCTGCGAACTTTCCTGCGGATAGAAATCCGCAGGTAAAAGAACCAGTGTCCAAGGAAGAAGACGCTGACGCGTCCCCTCCTTATTTGTCTGTTTGAATATCAGCGCGCTTTTCTTTTTTTTCCAGGGAATACTTGATTTACTAATATAATATATATGTGTTATTATTGTTTCAATTAAAACATGCAACTCAGATGGCAACGCATCAGTGGATATTCCCATAGGGCACGAGTTCAAGTCCTGGTTCTGGCCTTTTTCCACCTTTTCCACAATTAACTCGCTTACTTTATTTTTCCTTTTTTCTTATTTTTTTATTCTAATTTCATTTATATTCAAATAATTTTCTCATGCATTTAAAAATTCACAAAAATATTTTCCTTTTGCATTTAAATCATAAAAATGTTTATTTAATTTTTGACATTAAAAATAATATTTTTGCATGCATATTTTAATTAATTGTTAAATGATCATTAATTTGACTTTTATTTTGCTTTTAATTATCAAAATTGATCCAAAAAACACAAAAAATAATTACTCTCTAATAATTAATTTAATTAACCATTTTCATAAAAAACCCAAAAAAAAATATAATTAACACTTTTATTATTATTTTTATTTTGTAAATAAACCATAATTGAACTAGTTTTTTTAATTAGGCCATTTTAACATTTTAATAATTAAAATAGATTTAGATTTAGGTTAATCTTTAACTTTGTTTCTTTTTTTATTTCTATTTTATTTCATAAAAAATATATTAAAAAAATCAAAAAAACATTTTCTTGTAATTAAAATAATTAATTAATTCTTAATTTCATTTAATTACCAAAAAAGACAAAAAAATTAATTCCCTTTTCTTTATTCGCGCGTATTTAATTTGTTCGATTATTATGTAATTGCTCCAGATATGTAATAGTAAATAGGACCCTTTACTGTTTTCATTTACTTTCCGCACTTATTTACTTAAAATGGGTCTTTGTAAAGATTTGGCGATGTATAGACCCGCGCCTTGTAATAGCGTAGGATTTACGTTTTCCGCAATTTACTTTCCGCACCCCTTTTAACTGTTAACTTGTATGAAAGAATGCGTGCCCAAATAAAATCAAAGCGTAGATCACTATAATGCATGACAAGATAAAATATAACTGAAAACAATACACAAATCCATACACCACTCTTAGGGTACGCCTCACTGTTGCCTTGCCCCTCGAAACGTGGTCGTCGAGTATAGGACGTTTTAGTAAGTCCTTATGTCCATGACCCATGGCATAAGGGTAGCTTCTAAGGTGTCCTACTGTTGCTCTGGTGACCACACTGTCCCTACAAGCTCGAATTGTGGTCGTCGAGTACAGGACGTTTTAGTAAGTCCTTATGTCCATGATATGATCCAGTTGCCTCGGAAAGGTTGCCTCGAATCAGTTGCCTCGAAATAGTTGCCTCGAAACGGTTGCCTCGGATTAAAAAAGGATCAAGGACATAAAGGTAGCTTCTAAGGTGTCCTACTGTTGCTCTGGTGACCACATTGTCCCTACAAACGAATTAACCCGAACACCTCCAACGGTGGTGCTACCTACCTCTCAATGGTGGGATGGCACTACCTTAAGGACATTTACACAGCCTAATTCCTCAGGGTAGGTAGATGACTCATAGATACTTGCTCTAATTCAAAACAAATCAAATCAAAAACTCTTTTCACCGACACTTTTCAAAAAGCTTTCAAAAGCAACTTTTCAAACACTCTTGAGGACTGATACAAGAGTCGATCTGAAACTTTCAAAGAAACTTTTTCAAACCCACTCACACAAACTTTTTCCACACAAACTTTTGAAAAGCAAACAAACTTTTGAAAACACAAATGAGCAAGTATCTAAGAGCCCATGGATAACCATGGATAGAAAGGGTGCTAACACCTTCCCTTTCTATAAATCTACCTCCCGAACCGAGAGATAATCTCATAAGGAATTTTGTTGTGCTTTTGTCCTTTCCATGTTGGAGAACATAAAAGACGGTGGCGACTCTTGCTTCCGCGACATTTTCGCGAACCAGCGTTAAACAGTCAGCTCCAGATCCAACGATCACAGAACTGGCGACTCTGCTAGGGAATAAATTTAAAAGTGAGGTGTACCTTAGGACTAAGATCACTTGTGTTTTCAATTTTTGTGCTTGTTTGCTTTATTATTGTGGGCTGCATCGGAGTTACATAGATCCTAACCCGGATCTGGGGATACCCTGTTAGGTAGCATAAGCTGTGAGGGACCTGTCCGGCATAGACCGACATGGGTGAAGCAGTGGCTACGGTGGTGTGGCGCCTTGGTCTGTACCGATATCCCTTGTGTCGCAACGAGGAGAATATGGGTCTTCTGAGGAGTCATTAAGCACCAACCGACCTTAGAACCTTAAATGACCCAACTTGGCCAATAGAACAGTAGCAGTATGCTACGCCCATTGAGGCTAAACTCTCGTGATGGTTCTGGCCACAAGAAAAGGTTGCGATGCTGGAGTTATGACCAATTGAGGGTAGTCAGTGATATTGGGATCCTCTAGAACCCGGTTACTTCTGATAGGACAGGTCCTAGCCAACAAACTGAAAGAGGGTAATACCTAGACCTCATGCTGGCCTAAACTCTAAGGGTTGTGGTATGACTTGTGTGCCTTATCATGTTTGCCTATGTGAATATTTGTGGTGTGCTTTATCATAACATCATGCCATCATAACATTGCATGCATCCTGCATAAGGACTGACCATTTCAAAGACAAGAGGGTTCACCTTTGCTCTGTTTTGTAGGACATCATGATGCCTATGCGAAGCAACACTATCCGGTTCAATTTTGTTCACCCACCTGAGTTGCTTGAAGAGTTGGTTAGCAGAATTCCAAATACTACTTCCTTCATCCAGAGGCATGGTTCTCTTCTCAGTTTAGTCACGGCAAAGTGGGACCAACAACTGATGGGTGTCCTGACCCAGTTTTATGACCCTCTGTACCAGTGCTTCACCTTTCAAGACTTCCAGTTGGTCCCTACCCTGGAAGAGTTCTATGATTTGCTGGGTATCCCTATCTTGGATCAGACTCCCTTCACTGGTTGGGAAAAGACTCTTAGGTTTGAGGAGATTGCAGCAGCCCTTCCTTTGACCAACAAGGAAGTGATGGACAACTGGGAGACTAGAAGCGGAGTTAAGGGCTTCTTGGCTAAGTTTCTGATTGGAAAAGCTAACAGTTTCTGGAATGACCTGGACTTTATGGCGTATGAAGACATTCTGGCTCTCTTAATCTATGGCCTAGTCTTGTTTCCTAATCCTGATAGCTTCATTAACGTCACTGCCATAAGGATCTTCATGTCTCGGAACCCTGTGCCCACTCTCTTGGGTGATATCCTGCAACAACTCTATGCTCGTACTGCCCGAAGACGAGGAACTCTGTGGTGTTGTACTCCTTTGTTGGTGAGGTGGTTTATTTCGCACCTCCCCAAGTTCGTGCTAAAGAACCAAGAAGGAAGAGGATGGGCTCATAGGTTAATGTCTCTCACTGATAGTGACATCATTTGGACTCTCAGAGGTTTGGATGAGGTAGCTGTTATTGATCGTTGCGGAGAGTATCCTAATGTTCCATTGATTGGCACTCAGGGCGGAATCTCTTATAATCCATGTTTAGCTCTCCGTCTGTTTGGAAGAGCCAGAAGAGCAGGGCCTCAAGAGATGCAGGTGCCTCACATCAGTTTTGAGTTTCAGAAAGATAGTGACGAACTGCGCCGTAGATTCATCAAAGCTTGGGACAAAATTCACAAAGCTGACCCACAAGAACTGGGACCGAAGACTTCTCTACCTATGGAAGCCTACCACAAATGGGTCTGCATCCGTGCTCAGAAGTTAGGTATGTCGTACGAAGCTGCCAGGCCTATCATTCTTGAAAGTCCTGTTGGAGATGGGGTTCCTCCAACTGTTCTCCCTCCTCAGATACCCACTGATGTTGATACACTAAAGAGGTCTTGGGCGCAACTACAGGAAGAGCGGGATTATTATCGGGAAAAGTTCAACGAACAGGAACATAAGATCCAGAAGCTGACCAAGCAACTGGAGAACGAGCGGGCCCTGAATGACTATATCCGTACTGAGAAGAGGAGGCCATGGGAGCACTGATGGGCTTTGGATGTTTCTTTTACAACTTTTTTCTCCTTTTCAGTATTTTCATTCTTGTAATGCCTAAGGGCAGATTGTTGAACGATTTAAAGTTTGAATCTAATAAAGTGTGTTCCTTTTGTTTACAAAGTTGATTCCCGATTGTCTTTGAAAACATGATTCATACGCATTTCATTCATCATATGCATTACAGGTACCCTTTTCCTACAAGTTGCTTAATCTTCTTCGCTGTTTATTTCAGCACTCAAGCATCATGAATCCTGAACTCACTACCGAGCAAGCTATCAAGGCCCTTCAGGCCCAAAACGCCCAATTTCAGGAGATGGTCATGAACTTGGCCCAGGGACAACAAGAGCTGAAGGCTTTGCTCCTGAAGAAGAATAAGAAGAAGAAGAGGACTGTGCTATTCAACACTGGGCGCAGACTCGGGAATACTTTGCAAAATGAAGCTGAGAGGACTACTCCATCTGTGGGGGAAGGTAGTCACCAAGGGAGAGAGGTCCCTAGTCCTGTGGTCTCTGACACTGAGACAAACTTCAACGACGAACAGTACCCTCCTGCTGAGGACCGGTACAAACAACTGGAGGACAGGTTGAATGCCATGGAGATCCAGCGTGTTCCTGGATTGGATTTCGGAGACTTGGGGTTATCTTCTGGGGTGGTAATTCCACACAAGTTCAAGGCGCCTGCCTTTGTGAAGTATGACGGGGCTTCATGTCCTAAGATGCACCTCCGTTCTTATGTAAGGAAGATCCAGCCTTACACAGCAGACAAGAACTTATGGATCCACTTCTTCCAGGAGAGTCTTTCAGGGACTCACCTCGAATGGTTCTATCAGCTGGATGGAACCAACATTCGTAACTGGGAGGATCTGGCCACTGCTTTTTTCAAGCAGTATCAATATAATTCCGACCTCGCTCCTACGCGTACCCAACTCCAGGGTATGTCGCTAGGATCGGGAGAAGGTTTTAAGGAGTACGCACAGAAATGGAGAGATCTGGCTGGCAGGGTGCAGCCACCATTGACGGACCGAGAGCTGGTGGATATGTTCTTGGGGACCCTATCTGGTCCATTTTTCAATCATCTCATTGGTAATTCCTCTGCTGGGTTTACTGATCTGATCCTGACTGGTGAGAGGATCGAGGCTGGTATAAAATCGGGGAAGATACAAAAGGGCGCCTCCTCAAATGTTGAAAAGAAACCCTTCAAGAAGGAGGCAAGTGCTGTGTTTGGTCCAAGAAGGCAAAACAAACCTGAACGCCGCCAAGCTGTCAACGCGGTGGTAATTTCTAAGCCTGCTGCTGCTCCTCAGCAATACAACCAGCCCAGAGCTGAGAGGCCTAAAAGGCAGTATACTCGGCTCAGCATGACTCTCTCTCAGATCCTGCCGCAACTGCTGTCAACTAGCCTGGTAACTGTCAAAGAGGCTCCGAAGATGGTAAACACAGCATCTCCGAAATACAACCCCAACGCCCGCTGTGCTTATCACTCTGATAGCCCGGGACATTCTACTGATGATTGCTGGGCCCTGAGGAATAAGGTTCAGGACCTTATTGATGCCAAGGAGATACAGTTCGAGGCGCCCGAGAGGCCAAATGTTGTGACCGCTCCCATGCCCCAGCATGGAGTGAATGCTGTTGAGGAGGATTTGTATGTAGCTTCTGTGGATGATGTTGCTACTCCGCTGCTGACTGTCAAGAGGAACCTGTTGCTAGCCGGTTTATTTCCGGGATGTAGCAAAGGTTGCCCTTTATGTGCTGATGCCCCTGCTGGTTGTTCTTTGCTGAAATCAGGCGTCCAAAACTTAATGGATAGTAAAGAGATTTTGTTCAAAAAGACTGTTGTTCCTGCTGCCCCTGTTGAAGAAGTTTCAATTGTTACCATTTTCAATAACCCTTCCAAGGCTCCTTCAAAGAAGCCTGTCCAAATTTTGCCTGTTCACAAGATTGCTCCCATCACCATTACTGTTCCGGGGCCCATCCCCTACAAGTCTGATAAAGCTGTCCCATGGCACTATGGGGCAGATGTTTATGTTCTGGGAGTGAAACAAGAGTTCAACACTGGTACCGGTGTCACCAACATCACCGGGCCTGCTAAAGTCACTCGTAGTGGAAGACTATTCTCACCAGACATTACTCCTCCTGTAATTCAAAGGCCTCTTGTCATCACACCTGCCAGTGTGCCTATTTCCCCCCTGATCAAGTTTCTACCCCTGCTGCCGAGTCATCTGACGCTCGGGGCAAGGGGATTGCTGATGATATGCCTGCCCGGACGGAGGCACCAAAGACCATTGTTGAGGCTTCCAAGCAAGAGATGGAAGAAATCCTCAAGATTATAAAGAAAAGTGATTTCAACGTCATTGAACAACTGGGGCACACCCCCTCCAAAATCTCTATGCTATCACTGTTGCTGTGTTCAGAGGCCCATGCCAAGGCCCTGATTGCTTTCCTGAAAACGGCCCACGTGCCTCAAGAGACGTCTGCTGATCAATTCACCGACTGTGTGGCCAACTTAACCGCTGATAATGGCCTGGGTTTCTCTGATGCTGATCTGACGACCAAGGGGAAGAACCATAATGATGCCCTGCATGTCTCCATTGAATTCAGGGGCACTACTCTTGCTCATGTGCTGGTTGACACTGGTCCTTCGCTAAACGTGCTACCCAAGAAGGCTCTAGACAGGCTGGACTGTGAGGGTTTAGAGCTCAAACCAAGTAATATTGTTGTCCGGGCCTTTGACGGGTCCAAAAGGATGGTACATGGTGAGGTTGACATCCCGATCAGGGTTGGTTCGCAGGTATTTGATTCAAAATTCTATGTGATGGACATCCGTCCATCCTATTCTTGTTTGCTGGGTCGCCCGTGGATCCACAAGGCTGGAGATGTGACTTCAACTTTACATCATAAGCTCAAATACCCGGTCAGGGGGGAAGATTGTAACAGTGCAAGGGGAAGAGGAATACATGGTCAGCCACCTCAACTCCTTCAGGTACGTAGAAATGGACGGGGAGTTCATTGAGACCTCCTTTCAACATTTTGAAGAGGTGCCACAAACATTGGCAGCAGCAGAAGCAGTGACTGAAGAGGGTTCTCCTTTGAAGATGGCTTCCCTGAAGGATGCCCGGGATGTGGTTGAAAAAGGTGAATGTGCAAACTGGGGCAGGCTCCCTGATTTTACTCCTAAGACTAACAAGTTTGGGCTGGGTTTCACTGCAGAGGCTCAGAAGGCTGTGCGCAAGGCAAAGATTGGAAGACCTCCTGTGCTCATCACCAATCCAGGAGTGAATGCTATTGGGGATGAAGACGAAGTGGAAGAATCTAAGTTTGACAGCTGGATCTACCCGACGACTAACGGTGGACCTAGCAACTGGACCACAAAAGACTTTACACCCATTACTTTTGTCACCCAGTAATGAGCTTCTTTGTTTTGGATTTGTAATAAACAATAATTTGAAACTCTATGGCCCGGTGTCTTACCCGGGGTACCGTGGTTTTATTTGTGAGGGCTTTTGTTTGTCACTTTCATATATCATGAATAAAAGCATTGGACGTTTTTCACATTTCAAATCTTATGCTCCCTTTATTTCTTTATATATTGCAAAACAGCTGTATTTACACACACTCACCCATACAGGTTCCAATCCACTCTGGATCTCACTGGTGACGACTCTGCTACTGCCAGTTATGACTTCGAAAATCCAATCAACTTAGCCGAAGACGAAGGTGAAGATGATTGCGAAGTTCCTGACGAGCTCGCAAGACTGTTACTCCAGGAAGAGAGGGCCATTCTGCCACATGAAGAGCCAGTGGAAACGGTAAATCTGGGTACTGAGACAGACATAAAGGAAGTCAAGATTGGTGCCAATCTGGAGCTCAGTGTAAAACAACGGTTGACTCAGATGCTACATGATTATGTGGAGATCTTTTCCTGGTCCTACGAAGACATGCCCGGGTTGGATACCGAAATTGTGGTCCATCATTTTCCTACCAAAGAAGACTGCCCTCCGGTTAAGCAAAAGGTCCGCCGTAGGCGTCCAGAGATGTCCGAGAAGATCAAAGCTGAGGTTATGAAACAATTCGATGCCGGGTTTCTAGCAGTGACTTCTTACCCTTAGTGGGTTGCCAACGTGGTTCCGGTACCGAAGAAAGATGGTAAGGTCAGAATGTGTGTCGATTACAGGGATCTGAACAGGGCAAGCCCCAAGGATGACTTCCCCCTACCTCACATTGACGTCCTGGTTGACAATACTGCTCAGCACAAGGTGTTCTCTTTCATGGATGGTTTCTCAGGGTATAATCAGATCAAGATGGCTCCTGAAGATATGGAAAAGACTACCTTTGTTACTCAGTGGGGCACCTTCTGCTACAAGGTCATGCCATTCGGGTTGAAAAATGTTGGGGCAACCTACCAACGTGCCATGGTTGCTTTATTTCATGACATGATCCATCATAAGATAGAAGTATATGTCGACGATATGATTGCAAGGTCTCAAACTGAGGAGGAACACCTTGACCATCTGCAGAAGCTGTTCGACCGTCTGAAGTTGTATAAGCTGAGGTTGAACCCAAACAAGTGCACCTTCGGGGTAAGATCTGGGAAGTTGCTAGGCTTCGTCGTGAGCGACAAAGGTATTCAAGTGGACCCTGCCAAGGTTAAAGACATACAAGAGATGCCAGTTCCCAAGACAGAGAAAGAAGTCAGAGGCTTTCTAGGACGTCTGAATTATATTGCCCGATTCATCTCGCACCTAACTGCTACCTGTGAACCAATCTTCAAGCTTCTGAAGAAAGATCAAGTAGTACATTGGAACGATGAATGTCAGGCCGCCTTCGACAGAATCAAAGAGTATCTCCAAGAACCACCTATTCTTATGCCACCAGTTGAAGGGAGACCTCTAATACTATACCTGACAGTACTTGACAACTCAATGGGGTGTGTGCTGGGGCAGCATGACGAATCTGGCCGAAAAGAGCACGCCATTTATTACCTTAGCAAAAAGTTTACCGACTGTGAGACCCGATACTCACTGCTCGAGAAAACTTGCTGCGCTTTGGTATGGGCTGCTCGCCGGCTGAGACAGTATATGCTGACTCACACTACCTTGTTGATTTCAAAGATGGATCCAATAAAGTACATATTTGAAAAGCCTGCTCTGTCTGGAAGAATAGCAAGATGGCAAATGATCTTGACAGAATACGACATCCAGTATACGACTCAGAAAGCCATCAAAGGAAGTGTATTGGCAGACCATTTGGCACACCAGGCAGTAGACGACTATCAGTCAATGAACTTTGAATTTCCTGATCAGAGCATCATGATAGTGACTGATTGTGAAGTACCTGGACCGGATGAAGGACCTGAGGAAGGATCTCGATGGTCTATGCACTTTGATGGAGCCTCCAACGCTTTGGATAACGGTATTGGTGCTGTGATCATATCCCCTAAAGGCACTCATACTCCACTTACTGCCCGGCTATGTTTCAACTGCACCAACAACATGGCGGAGTATGAGGCATGCATCATGGGTCTTCAAGCTGCGATTGACTTAAGGATCAAGTTTCTGAGTGTCTTCGGAGATTCCGCTCTCGTGATCAATCAGATCAAAGGCGAGTGGGACACGAAACATCCGAATCTTATCCCTTACAGAGAATGTGTGTTGACATTGATCCCTCGTTTCATAGAGATAACTTTTGAACATTTCCCAAGAGAGGAGAATCAGTTGGCAGACGCGTTAGCTACGATGTCTTCCATGTTCAAAGTCAAGTGGGACAATGAGGCTCCCCGGGTCATTATCTGGAAACTGGACGAACCGGCATACTGTTGTGATCTTGAGGCTGAGGTGGTGACTGAAAAACCTTGGTACCATGAGGTGAAGAGATACTTAGAAGCTCAAGAATACCCTGAAGGTGCATCTGTCAACGACAAAAAGTTTCTGAGAAGGTTCGCAGCAAAGTTCTTCCTCAGCAATGGCATTCTATACAAGAGAAACCATGATTCAACCTTATTGCGTTGTGTGGATAAGACTGAAGCAGAAAGAATCATGGCAGAGCTACATGAAGGTACTTTCGGAACGCATTCTAGTGGACACACCATGGCAAAGAAGATCCTTCGGGCAGGATATTTCTGGTCCACAATGGAAGCCGACTGTTACCAACATTCTCGGACATGTCATAAATGCCAGATTTATGCAGATAAGGTGCACGTTCCTCCAGTTTCTCTGAATGTCTTGACAACACCTTGGCCTTTTGCAATGTGGGGCATTGATATGATCGGCGAGATCAGACCTACAGCATCCAATGGGCATCGCTTCATCCTGGTAGCGATTGATTACTTCACGAAGTGGGTTGAAGCGGCTTCCTACGCTACATTAACCAAGAATGTCGTGGCACGGTTCATTCGACACAATCTGATCTGTCGATACGGTGTCCCGGAAAGGATCATTACGGACAATGGTACCAATCTTAATAACAAAATGATCACTGAGCTCTGCGAGCAATTCAAGATACAGCACCACAACTCTTCTCCTTACCGATCGAAGATGAATGGGGCTGTAGAGGCAGCAAATAAGAATATCAAGAAGATTGTGCAGAAGATGACAGTGACCTACAAAGATTGGCACGAGATGTTACCGTTTGCTCTCCACGGGTACCGTACCTCAGCAAGAACGTCAACCGGGGCAACTCCCTTTTCCTTGGTCTACGGCATGGAGGCAGTCTTACCGATTGAAGTCCAGATACCCTCTATCCGGATAATGAAGGATGCAGATCTGAGCGAAGATGACTGGATCCAGACCCGACTTGATCAATTAAATCTAATTGACGAAAAGAGACTCACTGCTATTTGTCATGGTCAAACGTACCAAAAACGGATGATCAGGGCATTTAATAAGAAAGTCAGACCACAAGAGTATCAAGTTGGGGATTTGTCATGGTCAAACGTACCAAAATGGACCCCCACCTACGAAGGGCCATTTGTGGTTAAACATGTGTTCTCAGGAGGAGCCATGATTCTGACCACCATGGATGGTGACGACCTTCCTCACCCCGCCAATGCAGACATAGTAAAAAGATACTATGCATGATAAAGGACCCGCTAGGTTGACATACCTAGGCAAAAATTAGGGCTTCCCGGCGAACCAAAAGGGTTCGGGAAAAATGAGGGATGAAATGAAAAAAATCTGTACACCCGGCAAGTCGAAAACCTGAAAAGGCGGCTTGGGCAAAAATGGGTATCCCGGTGGACTGAAAACCCGAAAGGGCGGTCCAGGAAAAAGTTAGGGATTAAAGCGTAATACTATGTCTCATTGGATCACTTTGCATCCAGAATCCGGTATCAACTATCAAGTTCAAACGACATCGATCAGTCAGCTTCACCTTCAACCGAGCAGCCGAGTGATGAGACGCTCGAAGATATAAAGGCGATAACAGAGTTGGAACCCAGTGGGATTATTCCTTTCACATAGCTGTTTTGTTTCTCTTTGTACAAAATTGTATAAACTCTGTTGTTCGGCGGCGTTCTCTTACTAGGACGTCAGCCTCTTGTACATAAACGCCTATTTACAGGCAAATTCAAAAATCAATATAAATTCACTTTTCAGCTAAAATTACCAATTGTTTTTCCTTTTCTGTTTTGTTTTGCGAAGAACGTCCAAGGTTCAATTTATGATATATGCATTTGACACTAATTGCTAACTCATAAATATTTGCATACGAAACAAAGGATTAATTACAGGTAACATTAGAAACAGGGGCAATAATGAGTTGTCTAAGCGATCCAATTGCTCTGTCCACCAAGGTACCAAGGTAAGTTCAGCTGAAGAACATAACCATGATATCTTAAATCCCCAGAGAGTGAGCTAGAAAGTCAATACACTCTCCCCAAGCAGAGTTATCCTGTCAGCCTTAAGGAAGTTGGGTATCCTCCAAGCATATCTCAACATTCCCCAACGCAATATACGAACATTCCTAACAAGCATCCCCGACAGTCTTGATCTAAGATTGTTCCCCGGCGGTATACCAGACATTAAGCGGAGCCACTTCCCCAATATATCTCAAAAATTTCCCCAGGAGAGTCCAGTCTGAAGATTCCCCAGGAAAGCTGAATCAATCTCCCCAGTAGTAAGCTTATCCCCAGTAGATTCTGGAAGCTTATCCCCTACAGAGCACGAACGCGTCTCCCCGGACTTTTTTATTCAAAGGTTATGCTCCACCAGAGCTTATAACTGGGTTATCCTCAGCTAAAAACCACGGAAGGATCGTCCCCGGCGAATTCTTCCCATCCCCAGCGGAGTTCATCCAATCTTCCAACAAAGCTCAACGATGGTATCCCCAGCGGAGTTATCATCAACATCTCAACAAAGTAACTCTCTTCCCACAGAGTATTGTTCCCCAGCAAGGTCGCTAGAATAATTTTCCCCCGCAGAGTAATCTCCAAGTTTATTCCCCAACGGAGTCACCATCTCCTACCGGTATTCTTGCAACCATCACTCCCCAGCGGAAATAGCGAAATGCTATTCACATCAGCCCAGGATTTAACTTCCTGGCATCCGTCAAGGATTTATTTTCCTAAGACGAAAACATACATTCATAAACATCGCATCTTCCATACCTTATAGCATGCATATACGCATCATAACCATCCAGTCTCATTCATTCTGAAAACATCCCGCATGTCATACATCATGGCATCACACACAACTAACATTTTGTCTTTTCAGGACAAAGGTTAATACAAAGATAATTGCTATCAACGGTCACAACTAAAGATCTGATTCATGTATCTTGCCAGGGTGTATCTGTTGACGACTAATTCCAGACTCGATTCCTGTATCCTGCCAGGGCACGTCTGAAGAGTTCGAAGATCCGATTCCTGTATCTTGCCAGGGTGTATCTGTGGACGACTACATTACCAGACTCGATTCCTGTATCCTGCCAGGGCACGTCTGAAGAGTTCGAAGATCCGATTCATGTATCTTGCCAGGGTGTATCTGTTGACGACTACATTACCAGACTCGATTCCTGTATCCTGCCAGGGCACGTCTGAAGAGTTTGAGGATCCGATTCCTGTATCTTGCCAGGGTGTATCTGTTGACGACTACATTACCAGACTCGATTCCTGTATCCTGCCAGGGCACGTCTGAAGAGTTTGAAGATCCGATTCCTGTATCTTGCCAGGGTGTATCTGTGGACGACTACATTACCAGACTCGATTCCTGTATCCTGCCAGGGCACGTCTGAAGAGTTCGAAGATCCGATTCCTGTATCTTGCCAGGGTGTATCTGTGGACGACTACATTACCAGACTCGATTCCTGTATCCTGCCAGGGCACATCTGAAGAGTTCGAAGATCCGATTCCTGTATCTTTCCAGGGTGTATCTGTTGATGACTATATTCTCCAGACTCGATTCCTGTATCTTGCCAGGGCACGTCTGAAGAGTTTAAAGATTCGATACATGTATCCAGCCAGGGCACGTCAACATAAAGAGTTTGAAGATCAACTCCTGTAACAGACCAGGTAATTTTCTTTCTTTCTCAGGTACGCAAGTTCTCGCTAAGGAATCTCTTACGCGATAGTCACCTCCCGATGGCATCTATAAGCCCATCTCCATAATTATCCATCATAGTTCCAAATGGCATCTATAAGCCCATTCCCGACAAGGTTCTGTCACATCTCCAGATGGCATCTATAAGCCCATCCTCCTATCCACCATCTCTCCAAATGGCATCTGTAAGCCCATTCCCGCTGTCACACTGCTGATACTCAACTATGTGAGTGCAAATTTCTGGGCACTCTAGTGTTCAATCATCTTCCATCTTCGAATCACGAAAGGCACACACGCCAATCTACATCCTCAGGTCTAAGAAGATTGAACAAGGGCAACTGTTGTACCCCAAAATTTTCCCTCCCATAATCTTCAATGTTTTGACAAGCATCACCTCAAAGGGTTCAAAATCTACTCAAGGGCTACACAGTCAACCACTCTCCTAAGCCAGTCAAATTAGGGTTTTGGTTCCTGCAAGGAAGTTGAGGTTTTCAAGGGCTCAATCAAGTCCCATATGCTCATACATATTGTCAAGCACCTACATGTCAAGTTTCAAGGCTCACAAGGTCAAGTTGCACAGTCAAAAACCCTAATTGCTCAATAGTCAACTATAGGGGCAAAATGGTCATTTGGCAGTCAAAAGTCAAAAATTTTGGTCAAAATCTTATTTTGAAGCCACAACCATCATTTGATCAATTCTTGATCATGATTCTCAAAGTATGGCTCAAAAAGACTCAAGATGCAAAAGTTTCTATTTTTGGACAGTTGAAAAGTCAACTGTAACTTGACCAAGGCATAACTTTTTCATGGTTCATCAGAAAAATCCCATCCAATGCTCATCTTGAAGGGGAAGACATTTCCTACAACTCATCTTCACACTCCAAGTCCAAGAAATGCTCTCACAAAAAGTTATCAATTTCAACATTATAGGTCATTTTCAAAAGTCAACAAAAAGGGACTTTAAGTCAAAGACCATAACTTGAGATTGGTAAATCAAAATGACATGGGACCAAAGACATTGGTTAGAGTACTTCAAGACCTTTCCAAAATGTCCAAGAACATGTTCATAACTTCAAAATTGAGCTAGATATGCATTGGAGAAGTTGGGAAATTTTTGTGAAATGGCCAAAATCATTTATCCTTGAAATTTCATTTTTGACAAAAGGGGCCCACTTTTTCCACTTGATTCAGCTTGGCCATGCTTCCCACGTGTCCCACAAATTATTTCAAAATTTAAAATTAATTTTTTCATTTTTATTTAATTTTATTTGATTTAATTCATTTTAAATCATTTAAAATCAAATAAAATCAAAGAAGTTAATTAAGGGACATATTTTGCTTTGACTAGCTTTGAATCACCATCATTGACATTCCAATTTCGTGCAAGGGCCTAAAAGAAGCAAGAATTCAAATTTTGGCTCAAGAAAGGAAAGTGCTTCAATGGAGTTTATGGAAAATCCTAAGCATGAATGCATTGCATTATTGGCCATAATTTTGATCAAAACTCATTACATAAGAGATATGCAAGCCAACACAAAAAGATTCACGACCTAGAAAGCTAAAAAACGGCCAGGACCAAAACAAAAATTTGTCAAAAAAGTGAGGGATTGAAAGCTAGGTTACAGGCCCTTTGAGATCAAAAGAAGCACATAGCCTTCTTCATTGCCACGCCCTGAAGCTGAAGAGACCAAAAACGCAGCCTGAGATCACCTATACGACGCTGTAAGTTGTCTCAAACTCGCCCCTGTGCACGAAATCCATACTCTCTATTCTTGCATCTTTTCTCAAATTTTTTGGTATAATCATGTTGCTTGTTTGATTCTGGATCTAATGGTATTATTCAATTCCATTTTTATGCCTTGTATGACCAAATCCGTGCCTAGGGTTTGTGTATTTTGTTTTTAGGCGTTTGGTTTTCAGGAGAAATCAAGACGAACCATGAGTAGGGATGTGATCAGTGGACATAGACGAGATGATCCATGGCTTTAGGTGGTGTTTTCATGGCCTGAGGACCATTTTTGAAGCAGCCTGCGAACTTTCCTGCGGATAGAAATCCGCAGGTAAAAGAACCAGTGTCCAAGGAAGAAGACGCTGACGCGTCCCCTCCTTATTTGTCTGTTTGAATATCAGCGCGCTTTTCTTTTTTTTTCCAGGGAATACTTGATTTACTAATATAATATATATGTGTTATTATTGTTTCAATTAAAACATGCAGCTCAGATGGCAACGCATCAGTGGATATTCCCATAGGGCACGAGTTCAAGTCCTGGTTCTGGCCTTTTTCCACCTTTTCCACAATTAACTCGCTTACTTTATTTTTCCTTTTTTCTTATTTTTTTATTCTAATTTCATTTATATTCAAATAATTTTCTCATGCATTTAAAAATTCACAAAAATATTTTCCTTTTGCATTTAAATCAGAAAAATGTTTATTTAATTTTTGACATTAAAAATAATATTTTTGCATGCATATTTTAATTAATTGTTAAATGATCATTAATTTGACTTTTATTTTGCTTTTAATTATCAAAATTGATCCAAAAAACACAAAAAATAATTACTCTCTAATAATTAATTTAATTAACCATTTTCATAAAAAACCCAAAAAAAATATAATTAACACTTTTATTATTATTTTTATTTTGTAAATAAACCATAATTGAACTAGTTTTTTTAATTAGGCCATTTTAACATTTTAATAATTAAAATAGATTTAGATTTAGGTTAATCTTTAACTTTGTTTCTTTTTTTATTTCTATTTTATTTCATAAAAAATATATAAAAAAAATCAAAAAAACATTTTCTTGTAATTAAAATAATTAATTAATTCTTAATTTCATTTAATTACCAAAAAAGACAAAAAAATTAATTCCCTTTTCTTTATTCGCGCGTATTTAATTTGTTCGATTATTATGTAATTGCTCCGGATATGTAATAGTAAATAGGACCCTTTACTGTTTTCATTTACTTTCCGCACTTATTTACTTAAAATGGGTCTTTGTAAAGATTTGGCGATGTATAGACCCGCGCCTTGTAATAGCGTAGGATTTACGTTTTCCGCAATTTACTTTCCGCACCCCTTTTAACTGTTAACTTGTATGAAAGAATGCATGCCCAAATAAAATCAAAGCGTAGATCACTATAATGCATGACAAGATAAAATATAACTGAAAACAATACACAAATCCACACACCACTCTTAGGGTACGCCTCACTGTTGCCTTGCCCCTCGAAACGTGGTCGCCGAGTATAGGACGTTTTAGTAAGTCCTTATGTCCATGACCCATGGCATAAGGGTAGCTTCTAAGGTGTCCTACTATTGCTCTGGTGACCACACTGTCCCTACAAGCTTGAATTGTGGTCGTCGAGTACAGGATGTTTTAGTAAGTCCTTATGTCCATGATATGATCCAGTTGCCTCGGAAAGGTTGCCTCGAATCAGTTGCCTCGAAATAGTTGCCTCGAAACGGTTGCCTCGGATTAAAAAAGGATCAAGGACATAAAGGTAGCTTCTAAGGTGTCCTACTGTTGCTCTGGTGACCACACTGTCCCTACAAACGAATTGACCCGAACACCTCCAACGGTGGTGCTACCTACCTCTCAATGGTGGGATGGCACTACCTTAAGGACATTTACACAGCCTAATTCCTTAGGGTAGGTAGATGACTCATAGATACTTGCCCTAATTAAAAACAAATCAAATCAAAAACTCTTTTCACCGACACTTTTCAAAAAGCTTTCAAAAGCAACTTTTCAAACACTCTTGAGGACTGATACAAGAGTCGATCTGAAACTTTCAAAGAAACTTTTTCAAACCCACTCACACTTTGAAAAGCAAACAAACTTTTGAAAACACTAATGAGCAAGTATCTAAGAGCCCATGGATAACCATGGATAGAAAGGGTGTTAACACCTTCCCTTTCTATAAATCTACCTCCCGAACCGAGAGATAATCTCATAAGGAATTTTGCTGTGCTTTTGTCCTTTCCATGTTGGAGAACATAAAAGACGGTGGCGGCTCTTGCTTCCGCGACATTTTCGCGAACCAGCGTTAAACAGTCAGTTCCAGATCCACCGATCAGAACATGATAGCCCGATCACAAACGGAAGAAGAACACCTCGACCATTTGCAAAAACTGTTTGTCAGGTTGAAGGAGTACAAGCTAAGATTAAACCCTAACAAGTGCACTTTCGGAGTCAGGTCCGGTAAACTCTTGGGTTTCATTGTCAGCAACAAAGGCATCGAGGTTGATCCTGCCAAAGTTAAAGCTATACAAGAAATTCCTTCCCCTCGCACTGAGAAGGAGGTCAGAGGTTTTTTGGGACGCCTAAACTACATTGCTAGGTTCATTTCTCACCTAACATCTACCTGTGAGCCAATCTTCAAGTTGTTGAAGAAAGATCAGGTAGTTAAATGGAATGATGACTGTCAAGTTGGTTTCGATAAAATCAAGGAGTATTTGCTAGAACCTATTATCTTGATGCGTCCCGTCGAAGGAAGACCGCTAATCATGTATCTGACCGTCTTAGAAAATTCAATGGGGTGCGTATTGGACCAACATGACGAGTCTGGCCGAAAAGAGCATGCCAT
This sequence comes from Vicia faba, assembly GCA_948472305.1. NCBI lineage: Eukaryota > Viridiplantae > Streptophyta > Magnoliopsida > Fabales > Fabaceae > Vicia > Vicia faba. The sequence goes on along the minus strand of OX451739.1, from coordinate 223,326,535 downwards.
TTATTACCTTAGAAAAAAGTTTACCGACTGTGAGACCCGATACTCACTACTCGAGAAAACTTGCTGCACTTTGGTATGGGCTGCTCGCCGGCTAAGGCAGTATATGTTGACTCATACCACTCTGATGATATCTAAGATGGATCCGATCAAGTACATCTTCGAAAAAGCATGCTTTGTCTAGAAGGATAGCTAGATGGAAAATGATTCTTACAGAGTACGATATACAGTACACGACCCAAAAAGTTATAAAGGGGAGTGTGCTAGCTGACCATCTGGCTCATCAAGCTGTCGAAGATTACCAATCCATGAAGTTCGACTTCCCCGACGAAGACATTATGACATTGGACAACGTTGAAGATTTCAGACCATATGACGGACCTGAACAAGGATCCCGATGGACCCTGTACTTTGATGGTGCCTCTAATGCACTTGGTAACGGTATCGGAGCGATACTCATCTCTCCAGAGGGTTGCCATACTCCTTTTACCGCCAGACTTTGCTTTAACTGCACCAACAACATGGCCGAGTATGAAGCTTGCATCTTTAGTCTCAAGGTTGCAATAGACCTGGGAATCAAATCTTTGGTTGTGTTTGGAGACTCAGCTTTGGTCATCAATCAGATCAAAGGAGAGTGGGACACTAAACATCCCAATCTCATCCCTTAAAAAGAACATGTCTTGACATTGTTACCACATTTTGAGCAGATTACCTTCGAACACTTCCCGCAAGAAGAAAATCAGTTGGCAGATGCTCTAGCTACAATGTCATCCATGTTTAAACTTAACTGGGATGATGAGGCTCCCCAAATCACCATTGAACGGATGGACGAACCTGCCCATTGTCACGAGATTAATACCGAAGAAGTAGTGGACCGACCTTGGGTTCATGAAGTCACAAGGTATCTCGAGGCTCAAGAATATCCTGAAGGAGCTTCAGTCAATGATAAAAAGTTCTTAAGGAGATTCTCAGCTAAGTTCTTCCTGAGCAATGGTATCCTGTACAAGCGCAATCATGATTGCATTCTGCTCCGTTGTGTGGACAAGATTGAGGCTGAATAGATCATGGCTGAACTGCAAATGGTACCTTTGGCACTCACTCTAGCGGGCATACGATGGCTAAGAAGATTCTACAGGCAGGATATTACTGGTCTACCATAGAAGCTGACTACTATCAACATTCCAGGACTTGTCACAAATGTCAAATCTATGCGGACAAGGTACACATACCTCCAGTTCCTCTTAATGTCTTAACAGCTCCTTGGCCCTTTGCTATGTGGGGAATCGACATGATTGGATAGATCAAGCCTACAACATATAATGGACACCGCTTCATCCTGGTGGCTATTGATTACTTTACCAAGTGGGTCAAAGCAGCTTCATTCGCATCCGTCACAAAGAATGTTGTTGCCTGCTTCATCAAGCAAAACCTCATTTGCCGGTACGGCATCCCCGAAAGGATCATCACTGATAACGGTACAAACCTTAACAACACTATAATCACTGCCTTGTGCGAGCAGTTCTAGATTCAACATCACAATTCATCTCCCTATCATCCAAAGATGAACGGTGATGTCGAAGCTGCGAACAAAAATATCAAGAAGATCATACAAAAGATGACAGTCACCTACAAGGACTGGCATGAGCTATTACCGTTTGCTCTTCACGGGTACCGTACCACGGCGCGTACATCAACTGGGGCAACACCCTATTCTTTGGTATACGGCATGGAGGCTGTTTTACATATTGAGGTTCAGATTCCCTCCTTGAGAATCTTGAAGGATGCTGGTTTGAGTGAAGACGATTGGATTCAGACCCGGCTTGATCAACTTAACTTGATTGACGAGAAGAGACTTACTATTGTTTGCCATGGTCAGGCTTATCAAAAACGGATGATCAAGGCTTTCAACAAGAAGGTCAGACGCCAGGTATATCAAGTCGGGGATCTGGTAATCAAGTGGATCATCTTGCCGCAAAGTGATCCCAGGGGAAAATGGAATCCTACCTATGAAGGACCATTTGTGATCAAAAACATCTTTTCTGGTGGGGCAATGATCTTAACCACCATGGACGGCGACGATCTTCCGCACCCTGCTAGGTTGACACACCTAGGCAAAAAAAAGGGCATCCCGGTGAATCGAAAACCCGAAATGGAGGTTCAGGCAAAAGTTAGGGATAAATAAAAAATCTGTACAGTCGGCAAGTTGAAAACCCGAAAGGGAGACTTGGGAAAAAAAGGGTTTCCCGGTGGATCAAAAACCCGAAAGGGCGGTCCAGGCAAAAGTTAGGGAATTAAAGCGTATGACTATGTCTCGTCGGATCACTTTAAGGACAATCTCTTCACAGAAAAACTCCGGGTTTCTGATCAACTCAATCATTTTCGGACGAAGTAACGAATGGACGAAATATTCAGAGTTACGAAGGCTATAGCAGAATGGAAACCCCATGGAATTTTTACACATATCCATCTTTCTTTGTATAAATATTTCTCATTTTTATGACAACGTTCTCTTACTAGGATGTCTGTCTCCTTTGTACAAAATACTTACACAAAGTTAATACAAAGATACTTCAAAGTGCAGAAAACTATTTGTCTTTTCCTTTTACACTTGTGTTTTATTTAAAAACTTCCAATGATTTATTAATGAGCATATGCATTTGAATATAATCACTGTTTACAAATAAACAAAGTGAAAAAGAATAATTACTGACAGGTTGAAAGTATAGGAAAACGTCTTTTGACTATTCCAAGAGAAATCCCCTGCAGTATATCATCTAGATCCCCAGCGGAGCTAAAACCTTGAAATACGTATCCCCAACAGAGTTATAATTTCAAATCCTTAATTCCCATCAGAGTTAGGTTTTCAAACTCCAAATCCCCAACGGAATAAAAACTTTGAACTATAGACCCTCAACGGAGATGGATTTTTCTTCCCCAGCAGAGCTAAAACTTCAACCTTTAAACCCCAGTGGAAATCCTCCAGTTTTCTCAAATTACCCTGCGAGTTATCTTAAAACCTGATAATTTCCCAGCAAGTTGCTTTGAAGCCTGACAGCTAACCAGACGACAACTTCGGATAATTCCCCAGTAGATTGGCATACAACCCAAACTCCTGATCTTCCCAGCAGGACAGTTATTCCCCACAGAGTCTTCATCATTCCCCAGTGAAGTCGCCAAAGTTTTCATTACTCCTCAACAGAATGAAGATTCTCATTCTTAGTTCCCCGCAGAAACTATCAGAGTTTTCCCTATTCCCCAGCCGAGTAAGGATTCCCATTGTGTAAGCCCCAGCCATGATCATCAAAGTTCTCGAAATTTCCCAAGCAGATTTCTCAAGCAGTTTGACATTACTCTCACAACAGATTTTGTCAATACTCCAACTTCAAGACATGAAGGATTCTCACATCCCCACAGAAGTTGTCAAAGATTTTCCCATCACCAACAGTCACCAAGGATTTCTCATCCTCAGCAATCAAAGATTTTGAATATCCAGCAGTAATCAAAGATTTTGAATCTCCGGCAGCAGTCAAGGGTTTTATTATCTCCAGCCGTCAAGGATTTATTTTCCTCAGCAATACAGCAAATCAGCTTACATGTGCATACATTACATTCATATATCATAAACATTGATAAAGCACATATATTGCATCATACATTTCATGCAACATAACTTTGTGTTTCAACTAACATTTTACCCTTTTCAGGATAGGATTAACATATATCTTTAACAAATATATAAAGATTTCAGATACAGTACTTATACACTCCAAACACGAAATTCATTTTGTTACTCATTCAGATCTCTTATTCAGATACAGTACAGATACACTCCAAATACGGAATTCATTCTGTTACTCATTCAGATCCCTTATTCAGATACAGTACAGATACACTCCAGACACGGAAGTCATTCTGTTACTCATTCAGATCTCTTATTCAGATATAATATGGATACACTCCAAACACGGAAGTCATTATGTTACTCATTCAGATCCCTTATTCAGATACAGTACGGATACACTCCAGACACAAAATTCATTCTGCTACTCATTCAGATCTCTTATTCAGATATAGTACAAATACACTCCAAACACGGAAGTCATCCTGTTACTCATTCATATCTCTTATTCAGATACAGTACGGATACACTCCAGACACGAAAGTCATTCTGTCAACTTCAGAGACAGTCCAGATACGCTCCAGACACGGTTGCCATTATGTCACTCATTCAAATTTTTCCCCATCTCAGATACACTCCAGACACGGAAGTCATTCTATCACCTATTCAAGATACAGTCCAGATACGCTCCAGACACGGTTTCCATTCTGTCACTTATTCTGACTTTTTCCCCAGAGACGCTCCAGACACGGATGCTATTCTATCGCCTATTCAGATTTCAGATTCAGATACAATACATATACACTCCAGACACAGAAGTTATTATGTTATTTATCCAGATTCAAGTACAGTTACATCTCGGATACGCTCCATACACGGACGCCATTCCATTGCTCATACAGACTCAGTCTCCAGATACAGTTCAGATATGTTCTAGACACGGATACCATTCTGACACTCATTCTTCTGACCTACAACTTACAATTCAACAAACATTCTTGGATGGCATCTTCAAGCCCATCTCCGACAAGATTATATCATCTCCAAATGGCATCTTTAAGCCCATTTCCTCAACTACATTTTGACGAGTGCAAATTCACGGGCACTCTAGTGTCCAATCATCTTTTACCTTCGAGTCACGAATGGAAAATTCGCCAATCTAACTCTTCAGGTTCAAGAATATTGAACAGGGGTAGCTGTTGTACCCTAAAATTTTCCCTCTCCTTTTATCAATATTTCCCCTCACAAGACCTCTTGGATTCCAGACAGGATTAGGGTTTGCTCAGCTCAAGACATCTCCTTGCAATGTTGGCCTGAAATTAGGGTTTGAGTTTGCATAGGGATTTTTGGACTTCCAATGCCTCATGTGACTTTCATACTTCATGTTGGACCTCTAATATTGCTCATACCAAGTTTCAAGCCTTGAATCAAATTTTTGCCCAGTCAATTGGACAATTGACCTAAAAATCAGCTGTATTGGGGAAAAAGTCAACCATGGCCAATTTACAGTCAAACCTCATAATTTTTTATCCACATCAACATTTTAGACTCATATTAACCATTTGATCAAGTTTGGACCACAACTCTTCAAGAAATTTGATCAGGTCATCAAAAGGGCAAAATTAGGGTTTTGACTGTAGAAGGGCAATTTCTGATTTTTTTACCTAGCCAATGGCAAATTGGGTTCAAGCATGGTTTCAAGGACTCAATGGAACCATCTTGACCTAATTACAAGGTTCAAAAGATCTCAAATGCATTGGATTGACAGATGAATTTTCCAGTCAACTGATCAAAAATCAATTGTACACTGAAAAGTCAAACTTTGACTTTTTGGTCAAAATCAAGTGCCAAGGGTCATAATTCATCAAGATGTGTCAAAACATGAAACTTGTTCACCAATAAACTTAAATTTGGAAATTAGGGTTTAAGTTTGAAAATTTTCATAACTTAGAATTTTTTCTAAGTTATGAAAATTTCTTATTTTTTCCCAACTTTTTCACCATGATGCAATTGGATTCAAAGAAAACTTCTAACATGAAAGTTGTATTCCTCCATAAAATCTACAAATTTTATTCACAAATCTTTCCCGAATGATGCTTGGATCTCAAGTTATGATTTTGTGAATAAGGGTCCATAAACTTTTTAACTTAGTGAAAATTTTGCCCTAGTATAGGCAGATTTTTGACCTAACTTCATGGCTATTTTTCACCTAGTTCCAAGAGGAATATAAAAATTAATTTCAAAGATGGATTGTAGAGCATGTTACAAGCTTTACAAAATGTCCAAGAACTCTCCAAGATCATTTATGGTTAGGGAGAATCGAAGGAATGAAAATGGAAATTTATCACTTTTGTCCAAGGCATTTTTCACAATGGTGCAAGTTGCAAATCTGTCCTAAGCATGCTTGTACTTGGTTTTACAGGTCCTAATACCTTCTACACTCAAAAATTTAATACAAACACATTGTATAATGGACTTGTTCTGATCTTTGAAGTTTTATACAAGGGTTTAATCCAAAAATGGCATAAAGGTAACAATGCTACTTTGATAAAGCACGCTTTTAGCAACTTTGTTTATCTTGAGCCATGGACCTAATCACTTGCTGCAAACAAAGTCCACAAACATCAGGAAACTTGTACCAACTCTCATCATACCTCAAGCTAGCCTGTACAGGCTTTGGCATTGTCACTTCCCACCTTTTCTTCAAAAGCAAGCAATTTGGCAAAAGTCAACACAACTGGTCCATCTGATAAAAACAAGTCTTGGCATCATTTGAAACAAGTTCAGAACATTGTTGCAAGCCTAAGACACGATTTCATAACCTCTCAAACACTCCAAAACACCAAAATCACCATTTTCTGCCCAAACAGGGAATCGTTTGCAGAACTCAAGCCATTTTGAAATTGGCTCGTGCGTTTTGTCTTTCAAACCTTCAAATACATTCCATACATCACACCTAAGCTGTCCAGGCCTTTGTCAAGCAACTGTAACCCCTGTTTCGAGCTTCACCATTTCCATTTTCTGAGTTTGCAGGTTGACTACTACAAGGAGATTCAAGCTACTTCAGGGCAAGCTGAGAATTGGGAAAGCTTGAGGGAACTTCAAGCAAGCTTACACGACCTTCAGGCCTCACTCAAAGTTGCTACATTGCCATATCCAAACTCAACTGAACAAGGTATTTGTCAAGTTTCTATCTCCCTATTTAGGCATCATTAAGCTTAGGTTTGTGAAGCAAAGATGTAGTCCATAACATGTTTGAGCTGTACATATGCGTAGATCCCATTTATATTAACTGAGCTAAGAGTATTTGGATGATGAACATGCTGAAAATTTAGGTCAGAAATTAGGGGTGACAAAATTCTCCTTGATCTTTTAGAGTTAGGTCATGTTTTTTATATCATTAGAATCGTGAGTTAACATGCTACAAGTTTCATGTTGCAAGATTTTGTTTTTATGCACGTATGCAAGAGATACAATTTGAAGCAGGGCGCGCATTTTTTTTTCTTCTGGAGGACAGGGATGAAGTGGTGATTGGGCCTGGCGCTTGGGCTTGCTTCTATTTGCACCCCCTTTTACTTGTTACACCCCCCTGACCATTTTCTTTTATTTTTTTATATTTTCTTGCATATTTCATATTTCTAACTTTTATTTATTTTTTCTAAACATCGAAAATCATAAAAAATATTTTCTTTATTTTTTGCATTTTATCATATTTTTTATTTTATTTTTTTGCACAATAAATAATTTATTAGGTTAATATACTTTTATTTTCTTAAACAAACTTGTAAAATAATATTAAAATATCATTCCTTTTTATTTTTATTATTTATACACTTAAAATAATATTTTCATACATAATTTATTTTTGTAACATTTTGTACATAATATTATTATTATTTTTCTTAAACAAAAAATGAATAAAATAAATAATAGAAAACATAATTTCTTTTAAAACAAAAATTAGGGTTTTCACCCTTTCAAAAATAATCATTTTATTTTTCTTAATTTGAAGACATAAATAAATTAATTTTACATACATAAATTAATACAAAAACATTTTTCATATTTACATTTTTTATTGCATATTTAAATATTGTTTATTTATTTATTTGTACAATATATTCAATTTGGTTGTAATAGTTTTAGGGTTTTATTTTGTGCAAATACCCCCTATTCAAACTTGTATCCCTTTCCCATAATAATATTGTAATAGTCTAGATTTACTTTACGCATTTTATTGCTTTCATATACCATGATAGTAAACTAGGGTTTTGTATGCAAAAGACCAAAAATCAAACAAATAGCATGACCTAACACAAGACAAAAAATGCATGAAAATGACAATACCTTGCACACAAGCACCCCTAGGGTTTCACCCACTTTGTTGCCTTAAAATGGCCATGGTATGCATGCTAGGTATCTTGAAAAAATCAAACAAAACAAAAAGATCATAGTTCCTCGATGACGCTATCTTGGTTGCCTAAAAACAAAATGATCTTAGTCCCTAAAACTTACTAAGATACTTGGCACCATTGATATCATGGTCATACGATGACCCACGCCTGTCCCATTTAACATCCAAAGATAAGGTTGTTTACCAATGCAAAACAACAATCTCAAAGGAATAAAAATGTGTAGGAAATACTTTTGAGTAGGTAGATAAGATTCTAGTTACTTGATCAATTTGCAAACCATTCTTGCTATTTTCAAAAACATATACACAATTTTAAAACATTTTTAAACAAACTTTCAAACATTGAAACATTTATCAAAAGACAAACATCTTTGTATACATTCTTACAAACAAGAATCATTACAAAGATTTCCAAAACGATGGCCTATTTTCAAAATACTTTCAAAACCACACAAAGTACCATTTCAAACAATTGGAAAAGCAAAGCAAGTGATCTAAACAAGTAACTAAGAGCCCATGGAAAACCATGGATGAAAAGGGTGCTAGCACCTTCCCTTTTCATAATCTACCCTCCGAACTTAAGAAAACATCTCAAAGGTCTTTCCTGTGCTTTTTTACCTTTCCTTTTGGATAAAATAAAAGTCGGTGGCGACTCTTTCTAAACTGAAACATTTGCGATGAAATGCAAAACCTCATGTCAGTTCTCCCACTGTATCACAGCTGGTCAGGTAGAACACTACTATGGATCTTGTCGGGTTTGTTATAGGGATTTCCGAGGATGTTCCATTGTAAGAAGAGGTATATAATTGTTATTGGATAATGGAATAATCAAGATGTCGGGACAAAGAGATGATTACCATGAGGTTAACAAGATTTAGGTTTGCTTGACTATAGATGAATCGGATGATGAATATGCTTCGGTGGATGAATTCTTTTCCTCAGATGAGGATATGTTTTCCAGTATTGATTCTTTGATACCCAGATTTTTTGAAGAAGGTGTGAACTTAATTGTTCCTTGTTTTAATTATTTTGTGCCGATTGAAATTAAATACTGTAGCAAGTCAGTTGTTACCCCAGTGGTGATTTGCTTGCCAGGGTCTGTTCCTTACAAATCAAACAAAACTATATCGTACAAGTACAATGCCACTATTTTAGAGGATGGTGTGGAAGTTCCCATCCAGCCATTGTCTAGCATCGAGAATATTACTGAGACTTCTAGAGTGACCCGCAATGGTCGTGTATTTGCACCAGTTGTTCGAGGAAATGATAATGCTGGAAAGAAAATTGTGGAAAGTGCTGAGAATAAGAAAGTTGTAGGAGAGTCCAGTGGTGCTATCCTGGAAAAAGATGTGGATGATATTTTGAAGATTATCAAAATGAGTGATTACAGGATTGTAGATCAGCTATTGCAGACTCCTTAAAATATATCTATCCTAGCATTGTTAATGAATTATGCTTCCCATAAGGAATCTTTAATGCGGATGTTGGATCAAGCCTTTGTGGAGTGTGATATTTAGTTAGATCAATTCAGCAGTGTGGTAGGTAATATTACATCTTGTAATAACTTAAGCTTTTGCGATGACGAATTTCCTGACAACGGGAGGAATCATAATCTAGCTCTCCACATATCCATGAACTGTAAAAATGATTCATTGTCAAATATGCTGATTGATAATGGGTCTGCCTTAAATGTTATACCGAGGAGTACACTAATGAAGTTCAAATATCAAGGGACTCCCATGTGCCCAAGTGGTATTATTATCAAAGCTTTCGATGGATCAAGGAAGTCAATTATTGGGGAAGTCGATCTGCCTATTCACGTAGACACTCACTTGTTCCATATCACTTTCCAAGTCATGGATATTGTGCCCGCATACAGTTGTCTCTTGGGAAGGCCATGGATACATGAAGCAGAGCATGTCACTTCCACTCTACACCAAAAGCTGAATTTCGTGCGTGAAGGCAAAGTGGTTATTATAAATGGAGAGCAAGCATTGCTGATATCTCATTTATCGTCTTTCAGTGTTGTAGAAGCAGACAGAAATGTTGTTGGGACGCATTTCCAAGCTCTATCCATTAATAACGTAAGAGAATGAGAATTATATGGCTTTGTTCAAAGATGCTCAGCAGGTTGTGCGCAATGGCTCAAATAAAGTATGGGGGCAGATTGTTGATCCTCCGGTAAACAAGAACATGGCTGGTTTGGGATTCTCTGCAAATAATGGCAAAATTTAGAGCTTGAAATCAAAGTCTACTGTGAGCAGCTATCATGATATTTTTTACAGCAGAGGCTACCTCCATCCTACTATTTCTGGAGTTAATGCTATTGTGGAGAATGGATAAGAACAAGATATGCCAAATTATGTGACGCCTGGAGTCAGAGTCCACAACTGGGCCACTATTGATGTTCCCACTTGCATCCATGTCTCAAAGTAATTTGTTTTTTGTTTATTTTTGCAAAAAGCTTTCACTCTGCCCAAGGTGAAAGTTAATATTGTACGGGCTTATCCGTTTCCTTTGCTCATTAAAATCATAAATAAAAATTGTCTTTGATTCCCAAATTGTTTTTTTTTTATTTTCTGATTTTTCTTGGAAAATGGTAATCAGAAAAAAAACATTTTTGGAATAAATAAATAACTGAAAATAAATTTGCATAATCACTTAATATATGTGTCAGTTTCTAAAAGCAATCAGAAAAATCACATGTGCAGATTAATTAAAAAACCTGTTGAATACAATGACCTTGCACCCTCTCCCAACTTTGAATACCCTGTGTTTGGTACGGAAGAAAAAGAATATGATGAGATTCTAGAAGAGGTTTCATGGTTTCTCGAGCGCGAGGAAAATGCCATTCAGCCGTATAAAGAGCCGTTAAAGACCATCAATTTGGGTTCAGAGGAGGAGCCAAAGGAAGTCAAAATTGGAGCATTGTTGCATCTTGAAGTAAAGAGCAAGTTGACTGAACTATTGAAGAGTATGTGGACATCTTTTCCTGGTCATACCAAGATATATGCCTGGTCTAGATACTAATATTGTGGAACATCATTTCCTTTGAAGCCAGAGCCCGTCGGTCAAGCAAAAGTTAAGAAGAACTCACCCTGATATGGAAGTACAAATTAAAGAAGAAGTTTTATAGCAAATAAATGCTGGTTTTCTTGTGACATCAGTGTATCCTCAATGGATTGCCAATATAGTCCATGTACCAAAGAAAGAAGGAAAAGTTTGCACGTGCGTGATTACAGAGATCTAAATAAAGCTAGTCCAAAAGATGATTTTCCATTACCTCACATTGATATGTTGGTGTTGTACCCCAAAAGTTTCCCTCCCATATTTATCAAAACATTGCAAGAAAGATCCTCAAGTTGCTCAAGGTAGTCCAAGGGTTGGCCAGACAAGCTTTCTCCTAAGGCAGTCTACCCCAAATTAGGCTTTTATGTTGCACCAAGATCCTTGAATCCAAGTGACCACAAGTGCTAACCAATGTCCTAATACGTTCTCAAGATCATCCATGTCAAGTTTCAAGCCTTGTAGAGAAAGTTTGCTCAGTCAATTGCTCAAAGGTCCAAAAATCGACTTTGCTAGGGCAAAGGTCAACTGTGACCTACATACAGTCAAACTTCAAGATTTTTTGTCAACATTCTAATTTTGAAGTATATTTCATCATTTTATCAAGGGTTGATCATGATTCATCAAGGATTGCTCATAATTCATCAAGACTCAAAAGTTGCTAAATTAGGGTTTTGTAGGAAAAGTCAACTCAACTTTGACCGCGCATAACTTTCTCATACTTTATGAGAAATGACCCATCCAAAGCTCATTTTTAATAGGATGCAATTTCATACAATACATCTTCATCTCCCAAGATCAAAAAATGCACTCACAAGAAGTTATGAATTTGGACATTATATGTCATTTTGAAAAGTCAACAAAAACACCTTTTTTGTAAAAGCTTCATACATGAGCATGGAATATCAAAATGAGATTATACCAAAAAGGTTGATTAGAGGACATCTCAAGCTTTTTAAAAAGTCCAAGAACACCTCCAAAGAGTCAAAATTGAGGAAGTTATGCATTGTTGAAGTTGACCTTTTTTTGCAAAATTGCCAAAAGTCAACTATGCCCAAAACTTCAAATTTTGCCAAATGGGCCCATTCTTTTTCACTTGTTTTGAGTTGGAATTATATCCCACGTGCTCTAGCCTTGGCCATGTGTCCATATCATATTTTTATTATTTAATTTGGTTTTTATTTGAATTAATTCATTTTAAATCAAATTAAATCAAATAAAATCAAAAATATTAAAAACCAAAGATCTTTTGATGATTTTAGGCTTCATTGGACAGCTAGAACCATACAAAACTCGCATCAAATCTTGTGTGCACAAAAAGACTGAGAAAAGGTAATTTTGGAAAGTTGTTCAAAGCAAATCAAATCCATATCAAAATCATTGAAAGAAGAAGATTTGGACAGGGTATTCAAACCTAATACATTGTATGATACAGAAGGAGGCGAGGGATACCAAAATCAGGGTTGGAGATCAGTTATAGAGCAAGAACAAAAACTGAAAAATCAAGCAAAAAGTGTGAGTTTGAAATCATTCCTAGAGGCAATTTCAAGGCTTGGCAGTTATCCCAATCGTCTCCTGGAAATCTCCACAAGCGAAAGCAACCAAAAGCAGGCACTTTCGAGCTCTCCATTGCACTGTAAGGCCGTCACGGTATCATCTCTTTCTTGAAATCGATTAGCTTCATTCTTGCATCTATAATGAAAAATGATTGCATATTCTTGATCACCAAATCATTTGCAAGCTTTTGGTATTACTCAATTGCATTTATATGACCTATAACGAAATCCACCATTGTTAGGGTTTCTGTTTTATTTTTGGGGTTTTTGTTTTCAGGAATAATTGGCCCTTATAATGGGTATGGTTATGATTAGAAGAAGATGACGAATCTAACCATGGTCCTAGAACTCATTTACATGACCTGTGGGAGATTTTTGAATAAGCCTTACTTGAAGCAACGGACAGCGTCCGTGCGTATAACCCCTTTGATTTTTAGCCACGGTTCAAAGGACAGGGATGATGCGTTGACACTCCCCCATAGGACCATTCAAATCTGGCGCGTTTTTTTTTGTTATATCATCCGCTGACCTTTTTTTAATATTATGATTGTTTTGTATTATATTAACAAATAAAGCAACATGGCCTAGTGGTAACCACATCAGTGCTCAAGGATTCAAAGGCTGGAGGTCAGGGGTTCGATCCCTGCCTCCAGCAATTTTCCATTTTATTGTTTATTTTTAGGGAATCTAGTGCATACTCAAGCCTAATATCCACCATGAACATTCATCATCAGCGCACTAGATGGCCAGATGGCCAGATCTGGTGGCCAGCATTGAAGGTGTACCAAAAGGCCAAGTCAAAGCATACACAGGGGATCCCAAAAAGTCAATTGGACCTTCACAAATGGGCCAATATTCTTGCTTTCTGCACCCTCTAAACAGGCTCATTCTCACTCCTTTTTTTATTTTGTTTACTTTATTTAATTATTTTATTTTGTTTTAATTTAATTATTAACCAATAGATTAATTTTCTTTTTTATCAAAAAAATCACAAAAATATTTTTTACCCAATTAAAATTCAGAACTGTATTTTTTCATTAATAAATATTAATTAATTAATTAGGTTGATTAATTAGGCAACCTTAATTTATTTTGTAAATAAATAAAATCATAGAATTAATAGGTTTTAACATTAATTTAACCATTTTATTTTCTTTCCTAAATTAAAAAAAAACTCCAAAAATATGTCATTAATATTTTTCATTAATTAATTCATTTAATAATTAATTTAGCATTTAATTTTAGGATTTAATTTCTTTTCTTAAAAAATAAATAAAAACAACAAAAAACATTTTCTTTAATTAGGAGGGTCAAAACCCTAGTTTCCCATCCGATTTAATTTTGCATCGCGTGCTTTATTATTGATGTATCTGCTCCTGGCTTGTAATAAATAATTAGGACATTTATTTATTTTTCCGCTTTTAAATTTCAAAGGGTTGCTTTTGGCGATGTAAATATCCGACGCCTTGTAATAGTTAGTTCAAATTCTGCACTTTAATTTATGCAAATATACAACTGTTAGATGTTTGATAATAGGACTTGCATGACAAGAATGAATGCTTAATCTTAAAATGGTTAGATCACCCTAAACATGTGCAAAGATAAAAATAACTGAAATCAACACACTCGCACATGTGCACTCCTAGGGTACACCCCACTTGGTTGCCTTCGTACACGGTCATTGAGTATAGGTCGTTTTAGAGGTCGCCCTCTTGTCTAAAAGATCATAAGTTGCCTCGGATATTATTGCCTCGAATAAATGATCTAAGACATTAGGGTTACCACTAAAATATCCTAGCATTGCTTTAGTGACTGTATGTCCCTCTTTCAAATTGACCCTCAAACTCCAACGATGGTGATACCTACTCATTAATAGTGGGATAGCATTGTCTAAAGGAGATTAGCATAAAACGATTCCTTTTTCGAGTAGGTAGATTAGTTCTTAGATACTTGCTCAAATAAAATAAAACTTTTTCACACTTACACTTTTTACAAACAAGTTTTCAAAAACACTTCATTACACTCTTGAGGACAAAAGCAAGAGTTAAATCGAAGTTAAAACAAAAACTTTTCAAACCCACAAACACAAAGAAAACAATTTTGAAAACAATGAGCAAGTACCTAAGAGCCCGTAGATAACTACGGATAGAAAGGGTGTTAATACCTTCCCTTTCTATAATCTACCCCCCATACTCAAAAATATCTCGAAAAAAGGAATTTTTCTATGCTTTTTTCCTTTTCTTGTTGGATAAAATAAAAGTCGGTGACGACTCTTGCTTACCACGACATCTTGCGAAAACAAACGCAAAACGTAAACCAGCATTCCAAAAATAGTCAGTTCTTCCCACCGTATCGCAGCACTGGCGACTCTGCTGGGGAGCTTATAAGTGGGGTGTACCTTAGGATTAGTTTATATTATTTTCAATTGTTTGATCTGTATGCTTTATCTTTGTGGGTTTGAATTGGAGTTACTATAGATCCTAACCCGGATATAGGGGATACCTTTTAGGTAAGTAGCAATAGACTGTGAAGGAACTGTACAGCGTAGACCGATACGGTTGAAGCAGTAGCTACGTTGGTGTGGCACTTTAGTTTGTACCGATATCCCTTGTGGCGGAACAAGGAGAATATGGGGATGCTAAGGGGTTATTAAGCACCAACTGACCTTAGAACCTATAATTGACCAACTTGGCCATAGAACAGTAGCAGTATGCTACACTCATTGAGACCAAACTCTCGTGATGATTCTGGCTGCAAGAAAAGGTTGCCAAACTGGAATTATGACCGATCAAGGGTGGTCAGTGATATTGAGATCCTCTAGAACCCGGTTACTATTACTAGGACAGGTTGAACCAACTAAACTGAAATAGGGTAGTACCTAAACTCCTTGCCAACCTGAAATCTAAGGGCTATCTGTGTGACTTGTTTGCCCTTACCATGTTTGTCATCTGTGAATACCTGTGGTGTGTTTCTATAATGACATCATGCATCATGACATTGCATGCATATTGCATTGGACTAACCATTTCAAAGACCAATGGGATTCATCTTTGTTCTGTTTTGCAGATCATGGCATCTATGCGTAGAAACACTATTCGGATCAACTTTGTACAAATTCCTACTCAGCTTAAGGATTTGGTTTCCAAGTGTGATATGGTGGGAGAGAACTGACTGTTTTTTGGAATGCTGGTTTGTGTTTTGCTTTTGTTTTTGCAAAATGTCGCGATAAGCAAGAGTCGCCATCGTCTTTTATTTTATCCAACAAGGAAAGGAAAAAAGTACAGAAAAAGTCCTTTTTGAGATATTTCTCGGGTTCGGGGGGTAGATTATAGAAAGGGAAGGTATTAGCACCCTTTTTATCCGTGGTTATCCACGGGCTCTTAGGTACTTGCTCAATTGTTTTCAAAATTTTGCTTTCTTTGTGATTGTGGGTTTGAAAAAAGTCTTTTGTTTAAAAAGGAGTGTAAGTGTGAAAAAGATTTTGTTTTTTGAAAGAGCAAGTATCTAAGAACCATCTACCTACTCGAAAAAGGAATCGGTCTATGCTATCTTCCTTTAGAAAATGCTATCCCACTATTGATGAGTAGGTAGCACCGTCGTTGGAGTTTTAAGGGTCAATTCGAATTTAGGGATATGCGGTCACTACAACAATGTTAGGACGCCTTAGAAGTAACCCTAATGTCTTAGATCATTTGTTTTGAGGAAACAATATCTGAGGCAACTGTTTCGAGGCGACTATGATCTTTAGATAAGAGGACGACCTCTAAAGTGAGCTATACTCAATGACCGCGTACGAAGGCAACCAAGTGGGGTGTACCCTAAGAGTGCGCATGTGCGAGTGTGCCGTTTTCAGTTTATTTTTATCTTTGTACATGTCAATGGTGATCTAAGTTGATTTTAGGTTAAACATTCATTCTTATCATTCAAACCCTATTACCAAACATCTAGCAGTTGAATATTTGCAGAAATTAAAAGTGCGGAATTTAAACTAAATTATTACAAGGCGTCGGGTATTTACATCGCCAAAAGCAACCCTTTGAAAATAAAAGCAGAAAAAGTAAATGTCTTAATTAAAAATTATTACAATCCGAGAGCAGATACAATAATTCGAATAAATAAATAAAGTACGCGAGAAATTGAATCGAAAGCGAAACTAGGGTTTTGACCCTCCTATCCTAATTAAGGAAAAAGGAAATGTTTTTTTTTCTTTTTCAGAAAAGAAATCAAATTCTAAAATTAACTGCTAAATTAATTATTAAATAAATTAATTAATGAAAAATATTAAATGACATATTTTTGGAGTTTTTGTTATTTTAAGAAAGAAATAAAATAATTAAGTTAGCCATAAAACCTATTTATTCTAATTGATTTTAAATATTTACAAAATAAATGAAAGTTACCTAAAATTAATATCCTAATTAAATTAATTAATATTTATTAATAAAAAATAAAATTCTGAAATTTAATTGGGTAAAAAATATTTTTGTGATTTTTGATAAAAAAGAAAATTAATTAATTGTTAGTAAAAATAATAAATAAATTACTCAAAGAAAAATATAGAAAAAGGAAATAAATGGTGAGAAATTGGCCTGATTTTAGGGTGCAACAGTTGTTGGTGTCATGTGTAAGCTGTTTAGTTTTGGCCATTTGTGTTTTGGCTTTTGGCCACTTGTGTTCTGGCCTCAACGTTCCTTAACCTTCTCAGGATGTATGCCTCGCCATGTATTGGTGTCATGTGTAAGCTGTTCTGTTTTGGCTATTTGTGTTTTGGCTTTTGGCCATTTGTGTTTTGGCATCAATGTTCCTTAATGAACCTGCATGGGATCCTGTCTAAATCTGCAGTGTTGAATCTCATGAACACATTAAATAAATTACTATATATCATGAAATACAAATAAAGCCAATATATGAAGAAATTTAATGTTTATGCCAATATGACATGTATGAATGATTATACCCTTTTAATCATGGAGATTAAATCAACCTTACCCTTACTGGAGAAGTAGTGATATGAATGCTTTTATGCCCTTTTGATCATGGAGATCAAATCAGCCTTACCCTTACTGGAGAAGTAGTGAGATCTTGGTTTGTAACCGGGATGGCTTGTTTGTAGTGAGAGATGGATTTGTAATAAGGATTTCAAGGTTTTAGGGTTCTTGAAAGAATTTGATATTCTGACAGCGTTGTGGCAAGAGTTTTTTTTCCTTCTCCCCCGTTTGTGTGAAAAGAATAGGATTATATAATGGAAATTAGAGCAAAGAAAATGGGCTTTGAATGTGCAATTGGGGCTCCAATATTCACTTGAGTTCGTCATGTTGCAGGCTAAATCGCAGGGGCTTAAGTGCAATTTTTTAAGTTGAAATGTGAAAACAAAATATAGCCTACATCGAGAACTAACTCTTGTCCGAAAATCGGCTCGATCGGATAAACGGTGAATTAGTTATGAATTTTGAAATTTCAGCTCAGACAAACTTATTTTGGGCTCCGGTGTCGACTCTGACACGTTCTTCAATAAAATACTGGTATTGATCGGAGTATAATTCGGTATCGACTCTTGAAGCAAAGTTGTATACATCTGAGTCAGTGACCTTTTGTAAAAATATGAGCCCAATCCGATAAAAATGGACCGAGTTATGAATTTTCGAAGTTTCGACCCAGATAAAATAATATTCAGCATTCAGGATTTTCGGCGCGTCACGTGTACTATGAGCAAAAAACGAAGACCTTTTGGATACCGTTCGAACTCAATACCTTATGGGAAAACTTAGCCAACTCAATTTTTGAAATTTTGACACTGGAACCATCTCGATACAATGAAAATCGACCAAGTTATGATTTTCTGAACATGACGCAAATAAACTTCTTTCACAAATTTTCTGTACGAAAATACTTGATAAATCCACATTTTTGAAGACCTTCTGATCGAAATTGGCTTCAAGCCGTGACAGATGAAAACGTAGATAATGTCAAGACGGAATTTTGGCCACCGGAACGGGTTCAAGACAAGCCACGACCTTCAAGTTATGAATTTTTTAGCGCGTAAAAACTGCACTTTCAGCACACTTTTTCACCATATTTCTTCGAGAAAACTCACACATTCGGATACCTTCTTTAAAGAATTGACTCTTGAGCCGAACCTGAATTTGAGAATACGTTATCAAAGATATCTTGGTGAAAGAACACCTGAATATGACGCGCCGGGTTGGACTTGTGAATCTTTCTTGAAATGTTTTGAGAAATATGGGAGGGCAAATTTTGGGGTACAACAGCTGCCCCTGTTCAATCTTCTTAAACTGAGGATGTAGATTGGCTTTCGTGTCTTTCGTGATCCGAAGGTGGAAGATGATTGAACGCTAGAGTGCCCAGAAATTTATACTCGCATGAAGTGGTATCAGCCTGGTGATGTCGGGAATGGGCTTACAGATGCCATTTACAGACTGTTGATAGGAGGTGTGAACTTCGACTGGAATAAGAATCATGGAAATCTTAGCGTCGATATGACTGAACCAGGGAAGGTCGTGGATTAACTTTGACTGGATCGGCATCAGAAAAATCTTTAGGAATCGATTTAACTGGACCAGACAAGGTCTTGGAATAACTTCAACTGGAATATGAATCAGGGAGATCTTAGCGTCGATCTGAATGAACCAGGGAAAGTCTTGGATTAACTTTGACTGGATCAGCATCAGAAAAAAATTTAGGAATCGATTTAACTGGACAGGAGAAGGTCTTGGATTAACTTTGACTGGATCGGCATCAGAAAAATCTTTAGGAATCGATTTAACTGGACCAGACAAGGTCTTGGAATAACTTCAACTGGATCGGCATCAGAAAAATCTTTAGGAATTGATTTAACTGGACCAGACAAGGTCTTGGAATAACTTCAATTGGATCGGCATCAGAAAAATCTTTAGGAATCGATTTAACTGGACCAGAGAAGGTCTTGGATTAACTTTGACTGGATCGGCATCAGAAAAATCTTTAAGAATCGATTTAACTGGACCAGAGAAGGTCTTGGATTAACTTTGACTGGATCGACATTAGAAAAATCTTTAGGAATCAATTTAACTGGACCAGAGAAGGTCTTGGATTAACTTTGACTAGATCGGCATCAGAAAAATCTTTAGGAATCGATTTAACTGGACCAGACAAGGTCTTGGAATAACTTCAACTGGATCGGCATTAGAAAAATCTTTAGGAATCGATTTAACCGGACCAGAGAAGGTCCTAGATTAACTTTGACTGGATCGGAATCAGAAAAATCTTTAGGAATCGATTTAACTGGACCAGACAAGGTCTTGGAATAACTTCAACTGGATCGGCATCAGAAAAATCTTTAGGAATCAATTTAATTGGACCAGAGAAGGTCTTGGATTAACTTTGATTGGATTGACATCAGAAAAATCTTTAGGAATCGATTTAACTGGACCAGAGAAGGTCTTGGATTAACTTTTACTGGATCGGCATCAATAAAATCTTTAGGAATCGATTTAACTGGACTAGACAAGGTCTTGGAATAACTTCAACTGGATCGGCATCAGAAAAATCTTTAGGAATCGATTTAACTGGACCAGAGAAGGTATTGGATTAACTTTGACTAGATCGGCATCAGAAAAATCTTTAGGAATCGATTTAACTGGACTAGACAAGGTGTTGGAATAACTTCAATTGGATTGGCATCAGAAAAATCTTTAGGAATCGATTTAACTGGGCCAGACAAGGTCTTGGAATAACTTCAACTGGAATACGAATCAGGGAGATCTTCACAGCGATCTAACTGAACCAGGGGAGGTCTTGGATTAACTTTGACTGGATCAGCATCAGAAAAATATTTAGGAATCGATTTAACTGGACCACACAAGGTCTTGGAATAACTTCAATTGGATCGGCATCAGAAAAATCTTTAGGAATCGATTTAACTGGACCAGAGAAGGTCTTGGATTAACTTTGACTGGATCGGCATCAGAAAAATCTTTAGGAATCGATTTAACTAGACCAGACAAGGTCTTGGAATAACTTCAACTAGATCGGCATTAGAAAAATCTTTAGGAATCGATTTAACTGGACCAGAGAAGGTCCTGGATTAACTTTGAATGGATCGACATCAGAAAAATCTTTAGGAATCGATTTAACTGGACCAGACAAGGTCTTGGATTAACTTCAACGGGATCGGCATCAGAAAAATCTTTAGGAATCGATTTAACAGGACTAGAGAAGGTCTTGGATTAACTTTGACTGGATCGGCATCAGAAAAATCTTTAGGAATCGATTTAACTGGACCAGACAAGGTCTTGGAATAACTTCAACTGGATCGACATCAGAAAAATCTTTAGGAATCGATTTAACTGGACCAGAGAAGGTCTTTTGATATAGCTGAGAATTTAACTGCATCTTTCCTGAAAGGTAAAGGTCAGTCATATGCAATGCATGATATGGATCAAGAAATGATGTTCTCAACATAAATGAGATTGTATGGTATGATGCGTTTATGCATGTATCCTGATGTATGGAAATATAATATTTTAGCTTAGGAAAATAAATCCCGGGTAGCCGCTGGAGAATAGAGTTGAATTCTTCATTTCCGCTGGGGATGGTGAACGAAGGTGACTGTCAGAATAAACCTGCAGGAGAAGATAAATCCGTTGGGGAATAAACTGATGAGGAGGTTACTCTGTGGAGAAGAGATGCTTTACTGAGGATTCCACTGATAAGCTCCGCTGGGGATGGACTACCGTTGCTGGTGATACTGAATCTGTTGAGGATTGAATTCCTGTTTGTGGAAGGAAAGAACTTCGCTGGGGATAATCTTTAGTTGCAACTTGCTGGGGATAAACCTGTTAGACTTTTGTGGGGATAAACTGAAGAATTGAAAAACACAAGAAGGGGGGTTGAATTGTAAAACTTGAAATCAAATGCAGACAACACGTTATTTTTATCCTGGTTCGTTTGATCTCAAACTACTTCAGTCCACCCGTCAAGGTGATTTCGCCTCTCTCCTACGAGGTCTTAATCCACTATATTCAACTGAATATTACAATTGCTTTAACAACTGCTAAAGCCTTCTTGAGTCTAAACCAAAGACCGGTTTCTAAAGGAAATTCTTTCTTACAGATAAATGAATACTATGTGTTGAATGTTTTCTACAAAAACTTTATATCACAACTGTGATAATACACAAATTAAGCTTATGTGAGACTAGGATGCTATAACTATAGAGTAAGCAATTAGAGAGATATAGCAAACTGTATGAGTGAGGATGATGATGATTTGCTTTAGGCGTGTAAAGAGTTGTAGAGTATTAGCCAATACATTTCTCACTGTCTTGTTTTTATAGCCTTGGAAAAGATACGTTGTAGTCAATTATTCCATTTCAATGCCCATTACGTTCTTTCCATATTTAGAAGATCTTTGTCTTGGAATGCAGCCGTTGGTAATAAAGAGTCTTGAATGCACAGTACCGTTGTCAATTCAGCGCGTTATTTGGCTTTGGCTTATTCTGACGCTTCTAAGTGCTGATGATATTGTTTTGGTCTTGATCAGAGTTTAGAGTATATTAAGCGCAGATCTGATCATCAAGCTTCATCGTAAGCACATGCTTTGATCTTATGATGCTGGCATATGATATTTCATCTTCTGATGCTGATGTTGACATTCTTATGCTGATTATTCATCAGAGTTTCTGCAAATGCACAATATAATTTTTAGGTAGCATATATGTCTCATATGAGTTATACAATTTATTTAATCTTGCATTTTGTTATCATCAAAACTTTAACTTAGGGTAGTAGATTCAAACTTTGTTCTAACAATCTCCCCCTTTTTGATGATGAAAAAAACCGGATTTTTTTCAATTGAATTTTAAAGAAAAAAGAATCATAGATAACCAAATAATAAATTGTATCAGAGATAAACAGCAAGTTATCAAGGATAAGAAGATAGGGAATAAAAAGGTAACAGAGTTATGATTAGAAAAACTCCCCCTGAGTTTATTACTCCCCTTTAGTTCCATGAGTCATTTATCATCAGATCTTTATTGAACTTTCTTTGAGCATCAGATCTTTATTGAACTTTATTTGAGCATCAGATCTTTCCTTTGCCATAGCAGAGCTTCAGTGTATTGGAGTTCATCAGATTCTTGTACCTGTAAGCCTATGCAGAACAAGGAAACATTCAAGTATATCAGAGTGTTAGAATGTTTGAGACTTTTGTCTCAGTAATCCGTTATTGAAAAATATCATTCTTTCTCCCCCTTTTTGTCAGCAATCAAAAAGTGCAAATAATTTGAAAAAAACGATCAGTGTAGAAAAACGATTACATTCAGTTCAGAGCTCAGAAAATATTACAGATAACATGTAAAGAAAACAATGAAAATATCAAGAAACAAAATCTAAGGAGCGGGTGGAAGGCGTGTGAACAAAGCTTCTAGAATGTTCTTAATCTGATCAGTGGTTTCTTTCTGCTGATGCACCATGCTGGCTACTGAGTTAGTCTTACTATTCTGAACATCCATCCTTTCCTTCATTCGTTGATCATTCTCGTCCATTCTTTCCTGCAGTCTAAGATCATTTTGCTTCAGCTCTTCAAGAGTTTGCCTATCCAATGCAGCTTGAGAAGATTCAGAGTCAGGATGCTTCTGAGAGCTTTCTGCAATAACTTCTTCTTGACTCAAATCTTCAGCTGGAATCGTCTGTTCTTCTGCTGGTTGAACTGTTGAAGCTGGACGCTTTTCAGACCAAGGCTCACTGTCCAGATAAAGAACTTCATCCTTCAGCAGCTGACTCAAAACTGGACCTTCCATTTCTTTCAGCAGTTTGCTGAAGTTCTGCTGAGCCTGTCCATAACTTTGGTCCTGCAACTTAAAGGTTTCAGCGCATACCCATCTTCTGAAGAGTGTCCAGAGGTGGTCTGAAACAACGGGATCAATTACTTCCAGACTAGCCTTCTTTAGAGAGGAAATCCACTTCTGCATATATATTTCAAAATTCAAGATGCTAGAACCAACATCTGGTTGTTTGGGTTTGGGAATGGCAGTTTTATTGATAATGGCAGCAAAGAGTTCAAGGACTGTTAGATCAATGAAGGTTTTGTTGTCGTCATCTGGATTTTGCTTGAGTGAGGGAGTAGGAGAATCAGAAATGATTATTGGACTGTGTGGAGTGTGTGGAGGAGTTGTTTCTGGTGAGGATGGCAGTTGAGGTATGTTCACAGTTGTACCACAAGGCAGTTGAATGGCCAAGGGTTGTGGTTCAGGAGACTCAGAGGTTTGTGCCTCAGATTTTTGTGTCTCAGGTTGAGGTTCAGGGGATTGAGACTCAGAGTGTTGAGACTCAGGTTGTGGAGATGATTCATGTTGAGGTGAAGGTGGATTAAGTTCTGGTTGTGGAGATGGAGGTTGTGGAATTTCTGGTTCTGGTGAAAGTGGATCTTCTGGTATTGGTGAGAGTGTAGTTTTTGGTTGTGGTGAATGGGGAGTTTCTAGTTGAGGATTTGGATTTACTGTATAGGGAGCGGAAGAGTGTTGATTTATTTCAGAAAGAACTTCTTCAAGTTCTGGTTCTGTTGAGGTTGTAGGTTTTGGATTATGAGGTTTGGCGCGGGATCTTCAGAGGGTTAATGACTCAGAAGGGTCAAACTCAAGTTCAGTATCATCAATGGTTGGAATGGGAATTGTGATTTCAAATGAAGCTGGGGTTGGAATAAATGTTGGAACAATAGATGAATTTAAAACATTAACAGGAGACAAATTACCTCTCTTCTTTGGGGTCTGCTGAGACGATCCTTCTGATACATACTTTCTCTTCTTAGTCTTCTTCAAAGTAACTTCTGGTGTTTGCTGGTGCAGATCTTTAATGTTCAGAGTGGGATATGTGCCATCAGCCTTACAAGCATCCAAGTATCTGAGAACAATGACTGGTTTAGAGTCAATCTCAAAGAATATAGGAAAGTCGTCCAGAGGGACTCTTCTGCTGGTGATTTCAGCATGAGGAGTGACGCTGGGCTCCTTCCTTATGTTCTCTATCAGCTTCATCTTCTTCAGATTCTTGGCATTCAGCTGCTTGCCAACAGAAGGTTCTAGAGAGCTTATTTCCTATACCTCTGTCAGGTGTTCAATCAGCCTATTCTCCGTTAGAATATCTGATATCAATCTGCCGAAGGGTATCCAATCCCTTTTAGTCCTTTCTTCTTCTCTAGTCCCCTTGACGCTGGTCCTCAGATGGTTGAACGGAAGATGAGCTAGATTAATCTTTACCTTCTGATTAATAAAATAGATCAAAAACTGTTGATCTATGTTAATATAATCAGGAGAGCTTGTGGGCTTCCTGTGATTGAAGCAACCCAGAATAATCTTTACCCAAATTCTGTGCTGATCTTTCAAGTCTCTTATTTTGCTGGAGGGAACCCCATGATTGAAAATCTCTCTTGCAATAACAGCAGCATCTGAGCATCTTTCTGCCATGTCAATACAGCGGATACCACCACCAGTGTATCCAATCAACCTTGCAATATGATCTTCAGTAATCACAATCTTCTTTCCCATGATATACGAAGTAACATGATGAGTTGAGGAAGACGCATGTATCCATAATTCTTTAACCAAAATGGGGAACGTTGGACCCACCAACCTATCAAAGTACCTTTCCCAACCTTGTGCCTTAATTTCTTCAGACAAATCAAAGCCTTTTTCCTTCAAACTGTTGAAATCTACTATCAATTCTGACAGAACTTCCAAGTTCTTGACCTGAGTGAGGAGAGTTCTGAAAGGAATCTGATACTGTTCAGAGGAGGCATCTTGCTGGGAACTTGCAGAAGGAGTGATAGAGGATTCCATGTTCACACAAGGGTTTTTTGAGAAAAAACTTGAAAAAGGGTTTCACACAGTAAGAAGTGAAAAAAAACAGAAGAGTTTTGAAGATTGTAAGTGACGGTAAAAATGCATAAATGATGTTTAAGGCATTTAAATAGGTTTCAAAAAATTGTTTTGAAAACATAAACATAAACGTTTCAAAAATAAATCATGATTACTTGCATTTAATGTTGGTTGATTTTAGGGGATTTAGAAGGATATTGGAACGGTTACCCATGACATGTGTCTCAATGCATCCAATCAGCGTTTTACCTTCTCAGAAGCGTGCACGCGTGTTCTGCCTCAGGAATTGGCTGATGACTAGATGACACTTGTTTGATTTAGTGAACAGCACATCTATCCTTGAAATGAGACGCTCAGATCTTTATGGATAGAGTCTGATACAATCTGTATGTCTATATTTCTGAAAGAAGATTGATCAGAAGTTCACAGTAAAATAAAAGCAAATTTTGAAGGTTAATATATAAAATTAAAACATTTTCACTCTGGGCAGAGCTTCATGCTGAGATGTTTCAGAATGAAGTTGAATCTATCTTCAGAAAGTGGTTTTATGAAGATATCAGCCCATTGATGGTCTGTATCAATAAATTTTAAGTTTAGAATGCCTTTCTGAATATAGTCCCTAATGAAATGATGTTTTATTTCTATATGCTTAGCTCTAGAATGGAAAATTGGGTTTTTACTTAAGCAAATGGCAGAAGTGTTGTCAAAGTATAGGAATGTTACTCTCAAATATCTGGAAGTCTTCAAGCTGACTTTTCATCCAGAGCATTTGTGTGCTGCATCCTGCTGCTGCTATGTATTCAGCTTCTGCTGTTGATAGCGCAATTGTGGATTCCTTTTTGCTGGACCAAGAGATCAAATTTTCTCCCAGAAACTGGCAGCTTCCAGAAGTAATTTTACGCTCTACTCTATCTCCAGCAAAGTCAGCATCACAGTAACCTACTAAGCTATAATCACTAAATTTTCTATAACATAAACCCAGATTAGTAGTACCTTTCAGATACTTGAAAATTCGCTTAACAGCTGTTAAGTGAGGTTCTCTAGGATCTGATTGGAATCTTGCACAAATGCATACAATGAATAAAATATCAGGCCTTGAAGCCATCAGATAAAGAAGAGAACCAATCATACCTCTGTAGACCTTCTGTTCTACCTTTTTGCTTACCTCTTGTCTTTCCAGAATGCACGTGGGATGCATTGGAATCTTTGATGGCTTACATTCTGATAGATCAAATTTCTTCAGAAGTTCTCTGACATATTTGCTCTGATGAATGTAAGTTCCCTCTGGAGTTTGATTGATCTGAATTCCCAGAAAGAATTGCAGTTCCCCCATGAGGCTCATCTCAAATTCTGCCTGCATACACTTAGCAAATTTTCTTCCAAGAGAAGGATTAGTAGATCCAAATATAATATCGTCAACATAAATATGACACACTAAGATGTCATTCTTAACTGTCTTACAAAATAAGGTTGTGTCCACTTTCCCTCTGGTGAATTCCTTTTCTAACAGGAAGTTACTTAGTCTTTCATACCAAGCTCTGGGAGCTTGTTTCAGACCATACAGTGACTTCTTTAGTTTGAAAACATATTCTGGATTTTTTTGTACTTTCAAAACCAGGGGGTTGGTGCACATAAACCTCTTCTTCTATATAGCCATTTAAGAATGCACTCTTGACATCCATATGATACAGAGTGATGCCTTTATTAACAGCAAAAGAAATTAAAAGTCTGATAGATTCTAACCTGGCGACTGGAGCAAAGGTTTCTGTATAGTCTATCCCCTCTTGCTGACTATAACCTTGTGCTACCAGTCGTGCTTTTTTCCTGATGACTTCACCTTGTTCGTTCAGTTTGTTTCCGAACACCCATTTTGTTCCAATGACGTTGAATCCTTTTGGTATGGGAACTAGATCCCACACGTCATTTCTGGTGAATTGATTCAGCTCTTCTTGCATTTCCAGAATCCAGTCGTTGTCCAGAAGTGCTTCATCAATTAAAGAAGGTTCAATCAGAGAAACAAGTCCCATGAGGGATTCTTTAGAGTTTCTGAAGCTGGATCTTGTTCTGATTGGATCTTCCTTTCTTCCTAAGATTATTTCTTCTGGGTGATCCAAGCTGCTTCTGGGTAGTCTTTTCTGAGGTTGTTCAACAGATGTTGCTGGATTGCTCGCAATGCCTCTTTCTGATGTTGAAGGAGTGTCTTTGTTGAGAGCTTCTGATGACTTATCTTCAGAACCTGTGAATTCAACTTCCATACCTGCAAAGACTTCATTCTGCTTTGACTTTTCAGAGTCAAGCTTATCATCAAAACGAACACTGATTGATTCTTCCACAATCTGTGTTTCTGTATTGTATACTCTGTACCCTCTTGAGCGTTTAGAGTATCCTAACATAATACACTTCTGTGCTTTAGAGTCAAACTTGTTCAAATAATTTTTTGTATTTAACATAAAACAAGTACATCCAAATGGATGAAAATATGAAATGTTGGGATTTTTGTTCTTCCACAATTCATATGGAGTCTTTTCTAGAATAGGTCTTATGGAGATTCTATTCTGAATGTAGCACGCTGTGTTTATTGCCTCTGCCCAGAAGATCTTAGCAACGTTTGTCTCATTGATCATGGTTCTGGATATTTCTTGCAATGTTCTGTTCTTTCGTTCTACAACTCCATTTTGCTGGGGAGTTCTAGGACAAGAGAAGTCATGCAGAATGCCTCTGTCATTACAGAATGACTCAAAATATTTGTTTTCAAATTCTCCACCATGATCACTTCTGACTTTAACGATTCTAGGATCCTTTTCATTCTGAACTTGGTTAAAGAAGGTGACAAACACAGAGTGTGACTCGTCCTTGTGTCTTAAGAACTTTACCCATGTCCATCTGCTATAGTCATCTACGATTACTAACCCGTACTTCTTTCCACTGACTGAAGCAGTTTTAACTGGTCCAAATAAGTCAATGTGCAGAAGTTCTAATGGCTTAGAGGTGGAAACAACGTTTTTAGATTTGAAAGCAGGTTTTGCAAATTTGCCTTTCTGACATGCTTCACACAGAGCATCCGAATTAAACTTCAGATTAGGAAGTCCTCTGACCAAATTGAGTTTGTTAATCTGAGATATTCTTCTCATACTAACATGCCCCAATCTTCTGTGCCAGATCCATTGCTCGTTGTTGACAGACAGAAGACATTTTACATTCTGACTTTTCAGTTCAGAAAGTTTGATTTTATAAATGTTGTTTTTCCTCTTTCCATTGAATAGGATAGTCCCATCTTTCTGACTAACAGCTTTACATGATTTTTGATTAAAGATTATATCATAACCGTTATCACTTAATTGACTTATGGATAACAGATTATGCATTAATCCATCTACTAATAGAACATTATTTATAGAGGGAAGATTTACATTACCTACTGTTCCAAAGCCAATGATCTTTCCCCTCTGATTGCCTCTAAAGCCTACGTGGCCTCCAGGCTTAAGTTCTAGGCTTTGGAACATATGCCTTCTTCCCGTCATGTGTCGTGAGCAGCCAGAGTCCAGGTACCATGACTGGTGTTTCTGATTTGCTGCTAAAGATATCTGCAACATGTATTATTTTATCCTTAGGTACCCATATTTTCTTGGGTCCTGATTTGTTAGCTTTACCAAAACTCTGGTTGAATTTTGGTTTCACAGAATAATTATTACTAGTATATTTAATGTCATGTGTGTGACCATACACAAAGTGTGAATTCAGAGGAGTGCGTTTAATAATTAGATCCATGGCATTCTTTGGTGTAGGTACCTTACCTTGGTATCCTATTCCCTTTATGTCGTTTCTGCTAATCCATAGATCATTGAAGCCATTTTGCTTCTATCTATGCTTTTAGCAAGGAACTTCTGAAAGTTGTGATCATACTCCTTGATGATCTCATCAGCGCTGCTGGGAGTTTCAGAAATTGTTTCCTTCTGAGAGTTTTGTAAAAGATTTTCTAATTTTGAAACTTTATTTTTCAACTCAGAATTTTCCAACTTGAGACTCTCAGTTTTATCAGAGTCAGAATCAAGATTCCTTTTCAGGTTTCTGAATTTAACTCTGATCTGCTGATATCTTTCCAGAATTTCGTTAAGGCTTTCAGCAAGTTCAGCCTTAGTAAAATTAATTGCAAAGTCAGGAATACCTCTTCGGTGTCTGATTCAGAAGCTTCACTGTCTTCTGATATGTTGGCCATGAGAGCTATGTTTGCTCTCTCGTCATCTGATTTTGAGTCAGCTTCAGACGAGTCAGAGTCATCCCATGTAGCCATGAGACTCTTCTTCTTTTCCATTCCAAACTTCTTTTTGGGCTTTTCCCTCTGAAGCTTTGGACAGTCACTCTTGTAGTGTCCTTGTTCGTTGCATTCATAGCAGATGATGTCCTTGGTGTTTGGATTTCTACTTCCTGAAGAGCCTTCAGATCTTCTGTATCCAGAGGAGGAGTCTGACCTTCTGTATCTGGAGGAGGACTCATTCTGATCGGATCTTCTGGTATTCCTGAACTTTCTTTGCCTCTGCTTCCATAGTTGGTTCACTCTTCTGGAGAGGAGGGAAAGTTTGTTTTCTTCTGATGAGGACCCATCAGAGGTTTCTTCAAAAGCCTGCAAAACCTTGGAGTCAGATTTTCTGTTAGATTTTAAGGCTAAAGGCTTACCTTGATTCTGAGGTTCGTCAGCTTCTAGCTCTATCTCGTGACTTCTGAGGGAGCTGATAAGTTCCTCCAGAGATATTTTGTTGAGATCTTTAGCTAGCTTCAACGCTGTAACCATTGGCCTCCACTGTTTTGGCAAGATTCTGATGATCTTTTTGACATGATCAGCAATAGAATACCCTTTGTCCAGAACTTTGAGACCAGCCACCAGAATTTGAAATCTTGAGAACATCGTTTCAATTGATTCACTTTCTTCCATTTTGAATGCCTCATACTTCTGAATGAGCGCAAGAGCTTTAGTTTCTTTGACCTGAATGTTGCCTTCATGCGTCATTTTGAGGGAGTCAAACATGTTCTTTGCAGTATCTATGTTAGATATCTTTTCATATTCAGCGCAAGAGATGGCACTGAGAAGAATAGTTCTGGCCTTGTGGTGATTTTTGAAGTCACGCTTTTGTTGATCAAACATTGCCTTCTTGTCAATCTTCTGACCACTTGCATTCACTGGGTGCGTGTATCCATCTGTCACCATGTCCCACATATCAGCATCATGTGCCAGAAAGAAGCTTTCAATTCTGTCTTTCCAGTAATCAAAATTCTCTCCATCAAAGACTGGAGGTTTGCCGCTGAATCTGTCTATGTCTTCATTGTTGTCATTGCTGGTGTGTTGATATGTTCCTGCCATTGTGTTTTTCTGACGCTGGATCTTGTACTGACACGGTTAAGTGTTTTATCTCAGAACCAGGCGCTCTGATGCCAATTGAAGAAGTGAAAAACACAAGAAGGGGGGTTGAATTGTAAAACTTGAAATCAAATGCAGACAACACGTTATTTTTATCCTGGTTCGTTTGATCTCAAACTACTCAAGTCCACCCGTCAAGATGATTTCGCCTCTCTCCAACGAGGTCTTAATCCACTATATTCAACTGAACATTACAACTGCTTTAACAACTGATAAAGCCTTCTTGAGTCTAAACTACAGACCAGTTTTGTCAAGGAAATTCTTTCTTACAGATAAATGAATACTATGTGTTGAATGTTTTCTACAAAAACTTTATATCACAATTGTGATAATACACAAATTAAGCTTATGTGAGACTAGGATGCTATAACTATAGAGTAAGCAATTAAAGAGATATAGCAAATTGTATGAGTGAGGATGATGATGATTTGCTTTAGGCGTGTAAAGAGTTGTAGAGCATTAGCCAATACATTTCTCACTGTCTTGTTTTTATAGCCTTGGAAAAGGTACGTTGTAGTCAATTATTCCATTTCAATGCCCATTACGTTCTTTCCATATTGAGAAGATCTTTGTCTTGGAATGCAGCCGTTGGTAATAAAGAGTCTTGAATGCACTGTACCGTTGTCAATTCAGCGCGTTATTTGGCTTTGGCTTATTCTGACGCTTCTAAGTGCTGATGATATTGTTTTGGTCTTGATCAGAGTTTAGAGTAAATTAAGCCCAAATCTGATCATCAAGCTTCAGCGTAAGCACATGCTTTGATCTTCTGATGCTGGCATATGATATTTCATCTTCTGATGCTGATGTTGACATTCTTATGCTGATTATTCATCAGAGTTTCTGCAAATGCACAATATAATTTTTAGGTAGCATATATGTCTCATATGAGTTATACAATTTATTTAATCTTGCATTTTTTTATCATCAAAACTTTAACTTAAGGTAGTAGATTCAAACTTTGTTCTAACATAAACCTCTGAGTTCTGCTGGGAATGATCCTTTGAACTCGGCCGGGAGATTTATTTTTGTACTCCGCTGGGGATAAACTTCCAGAGTCTACTGGGGATGATGATTCAACTCCATTGGGGAAACTTTTTCAGACTGTGCTGGGGGAATATTGACTCCACTGGGGGGTATCTTGTATTCTACCGGGGAACATTCTTATACTCTGTTGGGGAATATTGAGATTGTCGGGGATATTAAGCCTTTTCAGTTCTGATGGTAAATCAACTATGCTTGGGGAGAGCATTACTGATTTGTTTATAGTTGCAAGTACTCAGCTGGGGGAGAGCTACCATTACTGTCTTACTCTGCGGGGAGTGAAGGTATCTTAGCCATATTCTTCAGCTGAATCTACCTTTGTACCTGGTGGACAGAGCAACTATACAGTTCAGACAATTCTTATTGCCCCTGTTTCTGCGGGAGAAGGTGCCTATGGAGGCCCTGTGGATCGAGTATTATCCCCACCTATGAGGTGCTTGGTATCTTTCGGTCTAAATGAAAATTCTTCTTCTGGTAGGCCAGTGACGAGATGACGAGACATAGTCGTACGCTTTGATCCCTAATTTTTGCATGGACCGCCCTTTCGGGTTTTCAGTCCACCGAGATACCCTTTTTTTTCCCAAGCCGCCTTTTCAGGTTTTCGACTTGCCGGGTGTACAATTTTTATTCTCATCCCTAATTTTTGCCCGAACCCTTTTGGGTCTCTGGGAAGCCCTTATTTTTTCCTAGGCCAGTCAACCTAGCGGGTCTTTATTCATGCACGGTATTTTCTAACTATGTCCACGTTCTCAGGATGTAGGGAGGTGTCACTGTCGGTAGTGTTGTGTTGCCATACTACCAGAAGATCTTCGTTTGATCATGCAAGATTCATTGCTGGAATTCATGTCCAATGCCCCAATTGATTCAGATGGAGATTTTCCCCTGGCTATTTGGCATTTTGAGAGATTCCCTGAATCTTGACTTAACTGCCCCAAATGATGGACAATGCTCATGCCGTGCCCCTTGGTTGGAGGTGTTTTTTCCACTTGAGGTGACCCTTTTTATTGAAAAGGTTTTTGTTCACTAGATATTCGTCGTGCGAATTTCTCTGTTGTTTGAACAAATAGTCATATGCAAATAATGTTATTTTAAGAATGCAAAGCTTATGTATGTCTTGAAGTTTTTGAAAATTCATTTTTT
Organism: Vicia faba; assembly: GCA_948472305.1. NCBI lineage: Eukaryota > Viridiplantae > Streptophyta > Magnoliopsida > Fabales > Fabaceae > Vicia > Vicia faba. The sequence continues at coordinate 223,293,421 of OX451739.1, read as the reverse complement.
CAGTAAGATAGGAAAATTTTGTAAAATGTGACGTCAACTCAGGATTTACAGCAAGCCCTACAGGAGTCAGGATATCTTTTGTAACAGTATGCTTTCGGACTAACCCATGCTTCAGCTAGGACTTTTTAAGGGTTATAACGTGGCCTGGTTCATGGTTTAAGAAACAAAGGATAAAGTCTCGAATTTTATTTGTACCCACCCGTTCTTCGTGATGTTCTTCGATCCTAAACTTAGCTAATCGTGCATTAGATCTTGTTTAAGTCTTTGCTCTAATATACCAGTGATGGTTCGGATACTGACAATTTATTTTGAACAGGCAGTCATTTTGTTGAGAGTTTTCAGGATCCCTTTTTATTATCCCTATTTTTTTGCATGAACTGTTTCTTTTTGTGATTACAATCAGCGGGATGCCCCAGTTTTTCTTAAGTCTCCTTCACAGGTTTTGACTTATTGGGCTTTTATTTTGAGAGATAATGACTTCCTGTCCTTATGATTATACGGAACCAACACCGTCTTTTGTTTCGGAAGGACTTCTTTTACGCTATTCATTGTGCACCTGGATCAACTGAGAAAACTACCCTGCCCCAGGTTATAATTAAGGGTTTTAATTTGTGAAAAGAAAAACTCCAACTTATTTGGCTCAAAGGGGTTGACTAGGGATTATCTTCCTTATAACTCCACTGTTTAGGATTTGAAACAATGCATGTACCTCGTCAGCGGGGTCTGTTTAAAAGCATACTGTAGAGATTTTGATATCATTTTCGTCATCCTCCCTCTAAAGGCTTAGAATTTTTTAATCGAGAGTTGATCATCAAAAAATGAAATCAATTTGAATATAGTGAAATACGAATGGATTGATTCAAAACAGACATATGCAATGCATTGATAAAGTAATAAAGTTTGACATGAATAAATGTTTGAACAATCAAAAGAAAATTACAACTTGAAAATTCTAATGAACAAAAAGTCTTCTCGTCTCAGTACTTGTCACTTCAAATGGAGAACTTTGGGGGGATGACAAAAGAAATCAATCTGACCGTCTTGTGTGAGTTCCAATGCTCCTTCATCAATCAGGTCTTGAATTTTGTTGCTCAACGCCCAACAAATGTTAGTGTCATGCCCCGGGCTGTTGGAGTGATATGCACACCTTGCATCAGGATTGTACCTTGGGGAGGCTATGTTGGGATTCTTAGGAGGGTCCCTTAACGTCACCAGATTCAATCTCAATAGGTGTTGTAAATCTTGAGACAGCGGCATGTTGAGCTTGGTAAACTGCCTCTTGGGTATATTTGGCTTACTCTGATCAACCTGTTATTTATGGCAAGGTTATTGTTGGACCCGTGAGGTAGTAGCAACTTGGAGAGGTCTATTATTCATCAAACCAAACCTTTGACTTCTCGGAAGTTGATTAATGACTTGGTCCCCGGCCTTGACTGTTTGCTTCATGTTGTTGTATCTGTCTTGATGAAGCTGGTTGATAATGGTTCTCAGCTCTTCTTGTTCCTGAGCTAAGCCTTGGATAAGAGCCATCTGCCCCAGCATCTGGGTTTTCATGGCACTGAACTCAGCTTGCAGTTGTTCCAGTCATTCGTCCTTATTGTCTTCAGGACTTTTCTTGACCAAGTTCCCAACGAGGAGTGTTTTCAACTCTTCCTGCCCCTTTGATAGGTTTAGGAATACGTCCCTGAACTGAGCTTCTCGAGTTTGAAGATCTTGGTTGTCTGGTTGGAAAGCCATTGCTGAAATAAACAGCGAGAACATGAGAGACCTGTACTGGGAGACCTGTTATGCAATGATATGTATGTATGCAATGTTTTCAAGGATCTCGCGGGATAAACAAGAAACTTGTTAGAATTTGAATTTTCCAGCTTTGATTAAAGAAACTTCATGTTGTTAAGAGTCCTTCTTCAAGAGTCAAGCTCACCATATCGAGTGGGTCATAACCCCTTACTCAAGTTATCGTGTTTTGATTTCTAGACAACCTTGGCTAGAGGAAAATCAATCCCCTTTGCCCCTTTCTAGACATTTGATTTACCATAACTTGCATCTCAAACCCTTGAGATCCTTGAAATGGTTAAGGAAATGTTAAGGCATGATGTTATGATGTATATGATATGCGTTTAAGCAAAAGTGTAAGGTGATGTAAGTAAACCCTGCAATAAATCCAAATTATTGGATAAAGACTATAAACAAAACCTGCAAGGAACTCATGTTGTCAGATAACAAGAATGTGCAAGTAGTTCAAGTTTGAAGGCACACAAGTCACACAAACAACCTTAAGTTTAGGCTGGCATTGAGTTTAGGTATTACCCTCTCTCAATTTAGTTGGTTCAAACCTGTCCTAAAAATAGTAATCGGGTTCTATAGGATCTCAATATCACTGACTACCCTCGATCGATCATAATTCCAGTTTAGCAACCTTTTCTTGCGGCCGAAATCATCGCGAGAGTTTAGTCTCAATGAGTGTAGCATACTGCTACTGTTCTATGGCTAAGTTGGTCAATTTAAAGGTTGTAAGGTCAGTTGGTGCTTAATGACCACTTAGAAGACCCATATTCTCCTCGTTGCGCCACAAGGGATATCGGTACAAACTAAAGTGCCACACCAATGTAGCTACTGCTTCAACCGTATCGGTCTATGCCGTACAGTTCCCTCACAGTTTATTGCTACTTACCTAAAGGGTATTCCCCAGATCCTGGTTAGGATCTATAGTAACTCTGATTCAAACCCACAAAGATAAAGCATACAAATCAAGCAATTGAAAACATTATGATGAACTATTCCTAAGGTACACCCCACTTATAAGCGTCCCCAACAGAGTTGCCAGTTCTGTGATACGGTGGGAGAGAACTGACTGTTTTTTGGAATGCTGGTTTGCGTTTTGCGTTTGTTTTCGCAAAATGTCGCGGTAAGCAAGAGTCGCCACCGTCTTTTATTTTATCCAACAAGGAAAGGAAAAAAGCACAGAAAAATTCCTTTTTGAGATATTTCTCGGGTTCGGGGGGAAGATTATAGAAAGGGAAGGTATTAGCATCCTTTCTATCAGTGGTTATCCACGGGCTCTTAGGTACTTGCTCAATTGTTTTCAAAATTTTTCTTTCTTTGTGATTGTGGGTTTGAAAAAAGTCTTTTGTTTGAAAAGGAGTGTAAGTGTGAAAAAGATTTTGTTTTTTGAAAGAGCAAGTATCTAAGAGCAAGTATCCCACTATTGATGAGTAGGTAGCACCGTTGTTGGAGTTTTAAGGGTCAATTCCAATTTAGGGACATGCAGTCACTAAAGCAATGTTAGGACGCCTTAGAAGTAACCCTAATGTCTTAGATCATTTGTTTTGAGGCAACAATATCCGAGGCAACCGTTTTGAGGCGACTATGATCTTTAGACAAGAGGACAACCTCTAAAGTGACCTATACTCAATGACCGTGTACAAAGGCAACCAAGTGGGGTGTACCCTAAGAGTGTGCATGTGCGAGTGTGTCGTTTTCAGTTTATTTTTATCTTTGTACATGTCAATAGTGATCTAAGTTGATTTTAGGTTAAACATTCATTCTTGTCATGCAAACCCTATTACCAAACATCTAGCAGTTGAATATTTGCATAAATTAAAAGTGCGGAATTTAAACTAAATTATTACAAGGCGTCGGGTATTTACATCGCCAAAAACAACCCTTTGAAAATAAAAGCAGAAAAAGTAAATGTCTTAATTAAAAATTATTACAATCCGGGAGCAGATACAATAATTCGAATAAATAAATAAAGTGCGCGAGTAATTGAATCGAAAGAGAAACTAGGGTTTTGACCCTCCTATCCTAATTAAGGAAAAAAATTTTTTTTTTAAGAAAAGAAATCAAATTCTAAAATTAACTGCTAAATTAATTATTAAATAAATTAATTAATGAAAAATATTAAATGACATATTTTTAGAGTTTTTGTTATTTTAGGAAAGAAATAAAATAATTAAGTTAGCCATAAAACCTATTTATTCTAATTGATTTTAAATATATACAAAATAAATGAAAGTTACCTAAAATTAATATCCTAATTAAATTAATTAATATTTATTAATAAAAAATAAAATTCTGAAATTTAATTGGGTAAAAAATATTTTTGTGATTTTTGATAAAAAAGAAAATTAATTAATTGTTAGTAAAAATAATAAATAAATTACTCAAAGAAAAATATAGAAAAAGGAAATAAAGGGTGAGAAATTGGCCTGATTTTAGGGTGCAACAGCTGTTGGTGTCATGTGTAAGTTGTTTTGTTTTGGTCATTTGTGTTTTGGCTTTTGGCCACTTGTGTTCTGGCCTCAACGTTCCTTAACCTTCTCAGGATGTCTGCCTCGCCATGTATTGGTGTCATGGGTAAGCTATTCTGTTTTGGCCATTTGTGTTTTGACTTTTGGCCATTTGTGTTTTGGCCTCAATGTTCCTTAATGAACCTGCATGGGATCCTGTCTAAATCTGCAGTGTTGAATCCCATGAACACATTAAATAAATTACTATATATCATGAAATATAAATAAAGTCAATATATGAAGAAATTTAATGTTTAAGCCAATATGACATATAAGAATGATTATACCCTTTTGATCATAGAGATCAACTCAATCTTACCCTTATTGGAGAAGTAGTGATATGAATGCTTTTATGCCCTTTTGATCATGGAAATCAAATCAGCCTTACCCTTACTGGAGAAGTAGTGAGATGTTGGTTTGTAACCGGGATGACTTGTTTGTAGTGAGAGAGGGATTTGTAATAAGGATTTCAAGGTTTTAGGGTTCTTGAAAGAATTTGATATTCTGACAGCGTTGTGGCAAGGGTTTTTTTTCTTCTCCCCCGTTTGTGTGAAAAGAATAGGATTATATAATGGAAATTAGAGCAAAGAAAATGAGCTTTGAATGTGCAATTGGGCCTCCAATGTTCACTTGAGTTCGTCACGTTGCAGGCTAAATCGCAGGGGCTTAAGTGCAATTTTTGAAGTTGAAATGTGAAAACAAAATATATCCGACATCGAGAACTAACTCCTGTCCAAAAATCGGCTCGATCGGATAAAAGGTGAATTAGTTATGAATTTTTTAAGTTTCAGCTCAGACAAACTTATTTTGGGCTCCGGTGTCGACTCTGACACATTCTTCAATAAAAAACTGGTATTGATTGGAGCATAATTCGGTCTCGACTTTTGAAGAAAAGTTGTAGAAATACGAGTCAGTGATCTTGTGTAAAAATATGAGCCCAATCCGATAAAAATTGACCGAGTTATGAATTTTCGAAGTTTCGACCCAAATAAAATAATATTCATCATTCAGGATTTTCGGCGCATCACGCGTACTCTGAGCAAAAAACGAAGACCTTTTGGATACCGTTCGAACTCAATACCTTCTGGGAAAACTTAGCCAACTCAATTTGTGAAATTTTGGCATCGGAACCAGCTCGATATGATGAAAATCGACCAAGTTATGATTTTCTGAACATGACACAAATAAACTTCTGTCACAAATTTTCTGTACGAAAATACTTGATAAATCCACATTTTTGAAGACCTTCTGATCGCAATTGGCTTCCAGCCATGAGAGATGAAAACTTAAATAATGTCAAGACAGAATTTTGGCCACCGGAACGGGTTCAAGACAAGCCACAATCTTCAAGTTATGAATTTTTTAGTGCGTAAAAACTGCACTTTCAGCACACTTTTTCACCATATTTCTTCGAGAAAACTCACACATTCGGATACCTTCTTTAAAGAATTGACTCTTGAGCCGAACCTGAATTTGAGAATACATTATCAGAGATATCTTGGCGAAAGAACACCTGAATATGACGCGCCGGGTTGGACTTGTGAATCTTTCTTGAAATGTTTTGAGAAATATGGGAGGGCAAATTTTGGGGTACAACACCAAGGTTCCTGACACTTCCTCTTTTGACAGAAGACATGGTCACCTCCTCAGTCTAGTCACTTCCAAACTGGATGAACAAATGGTGAGTGTCTTATTCCAGTTCTTTGATCCATTGTACCACTTCTTTACCTTCCTGGACTATCAGTTGGTCCCCACCTTGGAAGAGTTCTCTGATCTACTTGGTATTTCTATTTTAGAGAAGACGCCATTTACAGGTTGGGAGATAGCTATTAAGCCAGAGGATGTTGCTACAGCCCTACATCTGACAAAGGCTGAGGTAATGTCTAATTGGGAAACTCGGAGTGGGACAAAAGGCTTCTTGGCTAAGTTCTTGGTTGATCAGACTAATCAGTTCTGGGACAGTTTAGACTTTCAGGCGTTTGAAGACATCCGGGCTCTTCTTATTTATGGTCTGGTTCTGTTCCCTAATTCAGATTCCTTTGTCGACGTGAATGCAGTGAAAATTTTCATATCCCGTAATCCAGTACCCACTCTCTTGGGTGATATTCTTCACACTCTCTATGCCCATACTGCTCGGAAACGGGGAACCCTTATGTGTTGTGCACCATTGCTGGCGAAGTGGTTTATTTCTCACCTCCCCAAATCAGTTTTGAAGAACAAGGAAGGCATGGGTTGGGCCTATAGGATTATGTCCCTTGCTCACACGGACATCATTTGGACTACTAAAGACATGGAAGAAGTGGCTATTATTGATCGTTGTGGGGAGTACCCCAATGTTCCACTGCTGGGAATAAGAGGAGGGATCACCTATAACCCTTGTTTGGCCTTACGATAGTTTAGGCGAGCTAGGAGGGACGAACCTCATGAGTTGCTACTTCCGAGCATTATCTTTGACTTCCAGGGAGATGATGAGGGACATCGCCGCAGATTCATACGAGCCTGGAATAGGGTCAACAGGTCTGATCCGCATGAGCTAGGCATGAAGACTTCTCTTCCAATGGAATCGTATATCTGGTGGGTTCGAGCCCGTGCTCAAAAGCTCGGGATGCCATACGAAGCTGTCTTGCCTATGATAGTTGAGAATGCTGATGAAGAAGGGGCTCCTCCTACCATCCTCCATCCATACATGCCTATTGACATTGGGGCATTAAAGAGGTCTTGGATCCAACTAAGGGAAGAACGGGATACTTACAGAGAAAAGTATCACGAGCAAGAGCGGAAGATCCTGAAGTTGACAAGACAGTTGGAGAATGAGAGGGTCCTCAACGACTATGTCAGCACCAAAGGAAAGCGACCATGGGAGCGTTGATTTGTATTTTATTGTTTCTAGCTTAGATTTACTTTTCAGTATTTCCCTTTTGTAACGCCTTAAAGGCATTTATTGAACATTGAATTCAAGTTTTTATCTAATAAAAGTGTGTTTCATTTTGGTTTACAAATTTGAATCTCCGAAGTCTTTGAAATCATATCATACGCATTCCATTCCCATGCACCTCTTTACAGGTACCCTTACAGGTTTCTCATCTTCTTCGCTGTTTATTTCAGCAAACATGTCTTCTGAAACATCAACTGATCAAGCCATCAAGGCTCTGCAAGCTCAGAACGCCCAGTTCCAGGAAATGTTCATGAACCTGGCTAAGGGTCAGCAGGATCTGAAGACTCTTATCTTGAAGGATAAGAAGAAGAAGAAGAAGAATAAGACGGTCCTACTGAATATGGGTCGCATATTTGGAAACAATTTGCGGGAAGATGTTGATTTATCTCACTCACTTAGAGGGGGAGAGAATCAGGAAGAAAGGAGGGCTCCTAGCCCTATGGTTTCTGACAATGAGACTGACTTTGATGAAGACCAGTATCCTCCACCTGAGGATAGGTATAAGCAACTCGAAGACCAGTTGAGCGCAATGGAGGTCCAGAAAGTCCCTGGTCTGGACTTTGGAGATTTGGGTTTGTCATCTGGGGTGGTGATTCCCCACAAGTTTAAAGCACCAGTCTTTGCTAAGTACGACGAGGTCTCCTGCCCAAAGTTGCACCTCCGCTCGTATGTTAGAAAAATTCAAACATACACTGCCGATAAGAACCTCTGGATCCATTTCTTTCAAGATAGTTTTTCAGGGACTCAACTTGAATGGTTTTACCAACTGGAAGGAGCTAGCGTATGTAATTGGCAAGATCTTGCTGCTGCTTTTTACAAGAAGTACCAATACAATGCCGACCTTATTCCCATGCGTACCCAACTTCAGGGTATGTCTATGGGTGCGAGCGAAGGTTTCAAGGACTACGCTCAGAAATGGAGGGACCTTGCTGGAAGAGTACAACCCCCCTTGGCTGATAGGAGTTAGTAGATATGTTTCTTGGGACCTTGTCTGGTCCGTATTTTAATCATCTGATTGGAAGTTCATCGTCCGGGTTTACTGAGCTGATTATGACCGGGGAAAGAGTTGAAGCCGGTATCAAAACTGGCAAGATACAGAAGGGTGCTTCGTCAAGCACGGAGAAGAAGCCTTTTAAGAAGGAATCCAGCGCAGTTTATAGCTCAAAGAGCCATAACCGACCTGAGTGTCGCCAAGCAGTCAATGCAGTTGTTATATCAAGACCTGCTGTTGCCCCACAACGCAACAATCAGCCAAGAGCCGAGAGGCTGCGAAAACAATTCACTCAGCTCCATATGACCCTGTCTCAGATTCTGCCGCAGTTTTTAAAGACCAACTTGGTGATTACGAAGGAAGCCCCAAAGAATCCCAATACAACATCACCGCTGTACAATCCGAACGCCCGTTGTGCTTTTCACTCCGATAGCCCGGGGCATGATACGAATGACTGCTGGGTCCTGAAGAATAAAGTACATGATCTGATTGATGCTAAGGAGATTGAGTTCAAAGCTCCGGGAAAGCCTAATGTCATAATAGCACCTATGCCCAAACATGACGCGGGAGTGAATGCTATTGGGGATGATGAAGAAGAGTTTGACATTGACAACTGGATTTACCCGACTGTCGAGGGTGGATTGAGCAATTGGATAGCGAAGGATTCTATGCTTGTTTCTTTGATTATCCAGTAATGAGACTTTTGTTTTAAGTTTGTAACAGACAATTTTTAAACTTTACGGTTCAGTGTCTTACCCGAGGCACCGTGGCTTTGTTTGTGAGAGATTTATGTGTCATTGCCATATATCATTAATAAAAGCATTGGAAGTTTCTTGCATTTAAATTTTGCGCTCCTTGTTTTTCTTTTTCTATCTTGCAAAACAGCTATTTTACACACACTCACATATACATGTCTACATCCACTCTGGATCCCACTGATAACGACTCTGCTACTGCCAGTTATGACTTCGAAAGTCCGATCAACTTAGCTGAAGACGAAGGTGAAGATGATTTCGAAGTGCCTGGTGAACTTGCTAGGCTGCTACTTCAGGAAGAGAGGGCCATACAACCGCATGAAGAGCCAGTGGAATCAGTAAATCTGGGTACAGAGATAGATAAGAAAGAGGTCAAGATTGGTGCAAATCTGGAGTCTAGTGTTAAGCAACGGCTAATTCAGATGTTGCGTGACTACGTTGAGATCTTTGCTTGGTCTTATGAAGATATGCCTGGGTTGGATACCGATATTGTGGTTCACCGCCTTCCTACCAAGGAAGATTGTCCTCCAGTGAAACAGAAGGTCCGCCGAATACGCCCGGAGATGTCTGAGAAAATCAAGGCTGAAGTAATGAAGCAGTTTGACGCCGGTTTTCTAGCAGTTACTTCTTACCCACAGTGGGTGGCCAACGTGGTTCCAGTGCCGAAGAAGGATGGTAAGGTTCGAGTGTGTGTTGACTATAGGGATCTGAACAGGGCGAGCCCCAAGGATGATTTCCCTTTGCCTCATATCGACATTCTGGTTGACAACACCGCACAACATAAGGTCTTCTCCTTTATGGATGGTTTCTCTGGTTACAATCAGGTTAAAATGGCTTCCGAAGACATGGAGAAGACAACCTTTATCACGCAGTGGGATACCTTTTGCTACAAAGTCATGCCTTTCGGATTGAAGAATGTTGGGGCAACGTATCAGCGTGCCATGGTCGCTTTGTTCCACGACATGATCCATCATGAGATTGAGGTATATGTTGACGACATGATTTCAAGATCTCAGACTGAGGAATAACATCTTGACCACCTTCAGAAGCTATTTGACAGGTTGAAGTTGTACAAGCTGAGGTTAAACCCGAACAAGTGCACCTTCAGAGTGAGGTCTGGTAAGCTGCTAGGTTTCGTCGTAAGTGATAAAGGTATTCAAGTGGACCCTGCAAAGGTGAAGGCTATACAGGAAATTCCAGCTCCCCGAACAGAAAAAGAAGTCAGAGGCTTTCTGGGACGTCTGAACTATATTTCCCGATTCATCTCACACCTGACTACTACTTGTGAGCCAATCTTCAAGCTACTGAAGAAAGATCAAGTGGTAAGATGGAACGATGAATGTCAGACCGCTTTAGAAAGGATCAAAGAATATCTCCAAGAGCCACCCATTCTGATGCCTCCAGTTGAAGGGAGACCTTTGAACTTATACTTGACAGTACTCGACAATTCAATGGGGTGTGTGCTGGGGCAGCATGACGAGTCTGGCCGAAAAGAGCATGCTATTTATTACCTTAGCAAGAAGTTTATCGACTGCGAGACCCGATACTCGTTGCTCGAGAAAACTTGATGCGCTTTGGCATGGACTGCTCGTCGGCTGAGACAATATATGCTGACTCATACTACTCTATTGATATCAAAGATGGATCCAATCAAGTATATCTTCGAGAAGCCTTCCTTATCCAGAATAATAGCAAGATGGCAGATGATCTTGACTGAGTATGACATCCAATACACGACCCAAAAAGCAATCAAGGGAAGTGTGTTGGCAGATCATTTGGTACATCAGGCTGTAGGCGATTACCAGTCTATGAACTTTGAATTCCCGAATGAGAATATCATGATAGTGACTGACTGTGAAGAACCTGGACCGGATGAAGGACCTGAGGAGGGATCCCGGTGGTATATGTACTTTGATGGAGCTTCAAACGCTTTGGGTAATGACATTGGCGCCGTGATCATATCTCCTAAAGGCTCTCATAGTCCGTTTACCTCCCGACTATGTTTCAACTGTACCAACAATATGGCGGAGTATGAAGCGTGCATCATGGGTCTTCGAGCAACTATTGACCTAAGGATAAAGTTTCTGAGTGTATTCGGAGATTCCGCTCTCGTGATCAATCAGATCAAAGGCGTATGGGATACAAAACACCCAAATCTTATTCCTTACAAGGAGTATGTATTGACATTGCTTCCCCACTTCTAGGAGATAACCTTTGAACACTTCCCTTGAGAGGAGAATTAGTTAGCGGACGCGCTAGCTACGGTGTCTTCTATGTTCAGAGTCAATTGGGACAACGAGGCTCCCTGGATTCTTATTGAAAGGTTGGACGAACCCGTACATTGTTGTGACATTGAGACTTAAGAGGTAGCAGATAAACCCCGGTTTCATGAGGTGAAGAGGTACCTTGAGGCTCAGGAGTACCCCGAGGGTGCATCTGTTAATGATAAGAAGTTTCTGAGGAGGTTCGCGGTGAAGTTCTTCATCAGTAATGACATCCTTTACAAGCGTAACCATGATTCAACCTTACTGCGATGTGTGGATAAGAACGGGGCAGAAAGAATCATGGTAGAGTTACATGAAGGTACTTTTGGAACTCATTCCAGTGGACACACCATGGCAAAGAAAATCCTTCGGGAAGGATATTATTGGTCCACTATGGAAGCTGACTGTTATCAGCATTCTTAGACCTGTCACAAGTGCCAAGTCTATGCTGATAAGGTGCACATACCTCCAGTTCCTCTGAACGTCTTGACAGCTCCGTGGCCTTTTGCAATGTGGGGCATCGATATGATTGGCGAGATCAGACCTACTGCGTCTAACGGGCATCATTTCATCCTGGTAGCAATTGATTACTTTACGAAGTTTGTTAAAGCAGCTTCCTTTGCTACTGTAACCAAGAATGTCGTGGCGCGGTTCATTCGACACAATCTGATCTATCGATATGGTGTCCCAAAGAGGATCATTACGGACAATGGTACAAATCTCAACAACAAAATGATCACCGAGCTCTGCAAGCAGTTCAAGATACAACATCAAAACTCTTCTCCTTATCGGCCGAAGATGAATGGGGCTGTAGAAGCGGCTAATAAGAACATTAAGAAGATTGTGCAGAAGATAACAGTGACATACAAAGATTGGCACGAGATGTTACCTTTTGATCTTCATGGGTACCATACCTCAGCACAGACGTCAACAGGGGCAACCCCCTATTCCTTGGTATATGGCATGGAAGCCGTATTTCATATTGAAGTTCAGATACCCTCTCTTTGGATTATGAAGGATGCAGGTTTGAGCGAAGACGACTGGATCCAGACCCGGTTTGATCAGCTGAACTTAATCAACGAGAAAAGACTTACTGCTATTTGTCATGGTCAAACGTATCAAAAGCGGATGATCAAGGCATTTAACAAGAAAGTTATACAACAAGAGTATCAAGTCGGGGATCTGGTAACCAAGCACGTTATCTTACCTCAAGGTGATCCCAGGGGAAAATGGATCCCTACTTACAAAGGGCCATTTATGGTTAAGAACATTTTCTCAGGAGGAGCTATGATTCTAACCACCATGGATGGTGACGACCTTCCTCACCCGTCAATGCAGACATAGTGAAAAAATACTACGCATAATCAAATACCCGCTAGGTCGACTGGCCTATGCAAAAATAAGGGCTTCCCGGCGAACCAAAAGGGTTCGGGCAAAAATAAGGGATGAAAATGAAAAAAAATCTGTACACATGGCAAGTCAAAAACCTGAAAAGGCGGCTTGAGAAAAAAAGGGTATCCCGGTGGACTGAAAACCCGAAAGGGCGGTCCAGGCAAAAATTAGGGATCAAAGCGTAACACTATGTCTCATTAGATCACCTTGCAACTAGACTTCGGTATCGACTATCAAGCTCGGACGGCACTAATCAATCTGATTTACCTTCAACCAAGTAGCAAAGTAATGAGATGCTCGAGGACATAGGGGAAATAGCAGAGTTGGAACTCAATGGGATTGTTCACATAACTGTTTTTCTTTCTTTTTACACAAACTGTATAAATTCTATTGTTCGACGATGTTCTCTTACTAGGACGTCAGCCTCTTGTACAAAAACGCCTACTTACAGGCCAAACTTCAAAATCAATACAATTCATTTTCAGAGAAATTTCAAATTGTTTTTCCTTTTTCTGTTTTGTTTTGCAAAGAACGTCCAATGTTCATTTTTTATATATGTATTTGACATTAATTGCTGCTCATGAATATTCATATGCAAAACAAAAGGCGATTACTCGTAATATCAGGAACGGGGGCAATAAGAATTGTCCAAGCTTTACAATTGCTCTGTCCACCAGGTACAAGGATAAATTTAGCTGAAGAGTATGACTGAGGTACTTTCACTCCCCCGCAGAGTAAGAAAAAGACGGTAATGTTAGCTCTCCCCAGCTGAGACTCGCAATTGTGAATGAATCGATAATATTCTCCCCAAGCAGAGTTTATCTACCATCAGCATTGAAAAGTCTTATTATCCCCAGCGGAGTATAAAATATCCCCAGTGGAGTTTGAAAAATTTCCCCAGCCAGTCTGGAAAATCTTCCCCAGTGGAGTTTGGAGGATCATCCCCAATAGACTTTGGAAGATTGTCCCCAGTAGAGCCTAAAAGGTTATCCCCAATGGAGTTTGGAGGATCATCCCCAGTAGACTTCGGAAGATTGTACCCAGTAGAGCCTAAAAGTTTATCCCCAGTGAAGTCGCAACTGAAAGATCATCCCCAACGAAGTTCATTCCTTTCACAAACAGAAATTCAATCCCTAACAGGATTCAGTATCACCAGCAACGGTAACGCATCCCCAACGGAATTTATCAGCGGAACATCTCTTCCTCACAGAGTAATCTCCTCATGAGTTTATTCCCCAGCGGAGTTATCCTCTCCTGCAGGTTTATTCTCACAATCATCTTCGTTCGCTATCCCCAGCGGAAACGAAGAATTCAACTCTTTTATCCAGCAGCTATCCGAGATTTATTTTCCCCAACTAAAAGCGTTGCATTGCCATACATCATGACACATGCATATACGCATCATACAACACAATCTCATTTATTTTGATAACATCATTGCTTGATACATATCATGCATTACATACAACTAACCTTTACCTTTCAGGAAAGATACGGTTAAATTCTAACAAAATTCAAAGCTATGAACCTTTTTCCTCCGTTGAATTATGGACGAGTTCCTAAATCTCAGCAGAGATGTTTTTCTCAGTTGAATCACGGGCGAGTTCCTAAATCTCAGCAAAAGTGTTCCTCCGTTGAATTACAGGCAAGTTCCTAAATCTCAGCAGAGAAGTTTTCTCAGTTGAATTACGGGCGAGTTCTTAAATCTCGATGAAGATGTTTCCCCAGTTGAATTACGGACAAGTTCCTAAATCTCAGCAGAGATGTTTTCTCAGTTGAAGTACGGGCAAGTTCCTAAATCTCGACAAAGATGTTCCTCCGTTGAATTACAGACAAGTTCCTAAATCTCAGTAGAGAAGTTTTCTCAGTTGAATTACGGGCGAGTTCTTAAATCTCGACGAAGATGTTTCCCCCGTTGAATTACGGACGAGTTCCTAAATATCAGCATAGATGTTTTCTCAGTTGAAGTACGGGCGAGTTCCTAAATCTCAGCAAAAGTGTTCCTCCATTGAATTACAGACAAGTTCCTAAATCTCAGCAGAGAAGTTTTCTCAGTTGAATTACAGGCGAGTTCTTAAATCTCGACGAAGATGTTTCCCCCCAGTTGAATTACGGACGAGTTCCTAAATCTCAGCAGAGAAGTTTTCTCAGTTGAAGTACGGGCAAGTTCCTAAATCTCGACGAAGATGTTGAATTAGGAACGAGTTCCTAAATCTCAGTAGAGATGTTTTTCTCAGTTGAAGTACGGGCGAGGTCCTAAATCTCAGCAAAATTGTTCCTCCGTTCAATTACAGACAAGTTCCTAAATCTCAGCAGATAAGTTTTCTCAGTTGAATTACGGGCGAGTTCTTAAATCTCGACGAAGATGTTTCCCCCAGTTGAATTACTGACGATTTCCTAAATCTCAACAGAGATGTTTTCTCAGTTGAATTACGGGCAAGTACCTAAATCTCGCCATCTCAGTTGAATTACGGGAAAGTTCCTAAATCTCGACACCTCAGTTGAATTACGGGCAAGTTCCTAAATCTCGACACCTCAGTTGAATTATAGGAAAGTTCTTAAATCTCGATGCCTCAGTTGAATTACGAACAAGTTCCTAAATCTCGACACCTCATTTGAATTACGGACAGATTCCTAAATCTCAGCAAAAATATTTCCTCAGTTGATTATGGATGATCGAAGTTCCTAAATATCAACAGAGATGACTCACCAGCAGAATAACAGACGCCAAAGCTCCTATAATTCTACTTCTCTCAACAGAGATCAGCATTCCCCAGCGGAATCTTCCCCAACAACAGGTATACAAGCTCTCGCTAAGGAATCTATTGTGCGATCGAAACTCCTTCATATGGCATCTTTAAGCCTATCCTCCCGTCACCAACCTCCAAATGTCATCTGTAAGCCCATTCCCGACATCACAAGACAATTACCACTTCATGCGAGTGCAAATTTCTGGGCACTCTAGTGTTCAATCATCTTCCACCTTCGGATCACGAAAGGCACGAAAAGCCAATCTACATCCTCAGGTTTAAGAAGATTGAACAGGGGCAGCTGTTGTACCCCAAAATTTTCCCTTCCATATTTATCAAAACATTGCAAGAAAGTTCCTCAAGTTGCTCAAGGTAGTCCAAGTGTTGGCCAGACAAGCTTTCTCCTAAGGCAGTCTACCCCAAATTAAGGTTTTATGTTACACCAAGATACTTGAATACAAGTGACCCCAAGTTCTCACTAATGTTCTAATATGTTCTCAAAATCATCCATGTCAAGTTTCAGGCCTTGCAGAGAAAGTTTGCTCAGTCAATTGCTCAAAGGTCCAAAAATCGACTGTGCTAGGGCAAAAGTCAACTGTGACCTACATACAGTAAAACTTCAAGATTT
Source organism: Vicia faba (assembly GCA_948472305.1). Lineage (NCBI taxonomy): Eukaryota > Viridiplantae > Streptophyta > Magnoliopsida > Fabales > Fabaceae > Vicia > Vicia faba. The sequence continues at coordinate 223,277,414 of OX451739.1, read as the reverse complement.
TTTGTAAACATTCTCATTTTTAAGTATATTTTATCATTTGATCAATGATTGATCATGATTCATCAAGGATTGCTCATAATTCATCAAGACTCAAAAGTTGCTAAATTAGAGTTTTGTAGGAAAAGTCAACTCAACTTTGACCAAGCATAACTTTCTCATACTTTATGAGAAATGAACCATCCAAATATCATTTTGAATAGGATGCAATTTCCTATAATCCATCTTCATCTCCCAAGATAAAAAATACACTCATAAGAAGTTATGAATTTGGACATTATAGGTCATTTTGAAAAGTTAACAAAAACACATTTTTTGTCAAAGCTTCATACATGATCATGGAATATCAAAATGAGATGCTACCAAAAGGGTTGATTGGAGGACATCTCAAGCTTTCTAAAAAGTCCAAGAACACCTCCAAAGAGTCAAAATTGAGGAAGTTGTGCATTGTTGAAGTTGACCTTTTTTTACAAAATTGCCAAAAGTCAACTATGCCCAAAACATCAAATTTTGCCAAATGGGCCCATTCTTTTTCACTTGTTTTGAGTTGGCATTATATCCCACGTGATCTAGCCTTGGCCATGTGTCCATATTATATTTTTATTATTTAAGTTGGTTTTTATTTGAATTAATTCATTTTAAATCAAATTAAATCAAAAATATTAAAAACCAAAGATCTTTTGATGATTTCAGGCTTCATTGGATAGCTAGAACCATTCAAAACTCACATCAAAGCTTGTGTGCACAAAAGATTGAGAAAAGGCAATTTTGGAAAGTTGTTCAAAGCAAATCAAATCCATATCAAAATCATTGAAAGAAGAAGATTTGGACAGGGTATTCAAACCTAATACATTTTATGATACATAAGGAGGCGAGGGATACCAAAATCAGGGTTGGAGATCAATTATAGAGCAAGAACAAAAACTGAAAAATCAATCAAAAAGTGTGAGTTCGAAATCATTCCTAGAGGAAGTTTCAAGGCTTGGCAGTTGTCCCAATCGTCTCCTGGCAATCTCCACAAGCGAAAGCAACCAAAAGCAGGCACTTTCGAGCCCTCCATTGCACTGTAAGGCCGTCACGGTATCATCTCTTTCTTGAAATCGATTAGCTTCATTCTTGCATCTATAATAAAAAATGATTGCATATTCTTGATCACCAAATCATTTGGAAGCTTTTGGTATTACTCAATTGCATTTATATGACCTATAACGAAATCCACCATTGTTAGGGTTTTGGTTTTGGTTTTGTTTTTGGGGTTTTTGTTTTTAGGAATAATTGGCCCTAATAATGGCTATGGTTATGATCAGAAGAAGATGACGAATCTAACCATGGTCCTAGAACTCATTTACATGGCCTGTGGGAGATTTTTGAATAAGCCTGGCTTGTAGCAACAGACAGCGTCCGTGGGCATAGCCCCTTTGATTTTTAGCCATGGTTCAAAGGACAGGGATGATGCGTTGGCACTCCCCCATAGGACCATTCAAATCTGGCGCGTTATTTTTTTTGTTATATCATCCGCTGACCTTTTTTTATATTATGATTATTTTGTATTATATTAACAAATAAAGCAACATGGTCTAGTGGTAACCACATCCGCGCTCAAGGATTCAAAGGCTGGAGGTCAGGGGTTCGATCCCTGCCTCCAGCAATTTGCCATTTTATTATTTATTTTAAGGGAATCTAGTGCATACTCAAGCCTAATATCCACCATGGACATTCATCATCAGCGCGCCAGATGGCCAGATCTGGTGGCCAGCATTGAAGGTGTACCAAAAGGCCAAGTCAACGCATACGCAGGAGATCCCAAAAAGTCAATTGGACCTTTACAAATGGGCCAATATTCTTGCTTTCTGCACCCTCTAAACAGGTCCATTCTCACTCCTTTTTTTATTTTGTTTACTTTATTTAATTATTTTATTTTGTTTTAATTTAATTATTAACCAATAGATTAATTTTCTTTTTTATCAAAAAAATCACAAAAATATTTTTTACCCAATTAAAATTCAGAACTGTATTTTTTTATTAATAAATATTAATTAATTAATTAGGTTGATTAATTAGGTAACCTTAATTTATTTTGTAAATAAATAAAATCAATTAGAATTAATAGGTTTTAACATTAATTTAACCATTTTATTTTCTTTCCTAAATTAACAAAAAAACTCCAAAAATATGTCATTTAATATTTTTCATTAATTAATTCATTTAATAATTAATTTAGAATTTAATTTTAGGATTTAATTTCTTTTCTTAAAAAATAAATAAAAACAACAAAAAACATTTTCTTTAAATAGGAGGGTCAAAACCCTAGTTTCGCATCCGATTTAATTTCGCATTGCGTGCTTTATTATTGATGTATCTGCTCCTGGCTTGTAATAAATAATTAGGACATTTATTTATTTTTCCGCTTTTAAATTTCAAAGGGTTGCTTTTGGCGATGTAAATACCCGATGCCTTGTAATAGTTAGTTTAAATTCCGCACTTTAATTTCTGCAAATATACAACTGTTAGATGTTTGATAATAGGGCTTGCATGACAAGAATGAATGCTTAATCTTAAAATGGTTAGATCACCCTAAACATGTGCAAAGATAAAAATAACTGAAATCAACACACTCGCACATGCGCACTACTAGGGTACACCCCACTTGGTTGCCTTCGTACACGGTCATTGAGTATAGGTCGTTTTAGAGGTCGCCCTCTTGTCTAAAAGATCATAAGTTGCCTCGTATATCATTGCCTCGAATAAATGATCTAAGACATTAGGGTTACCGCTAAAATATCCTAACATTGCTTTAGTGACTGTATGTCCCTCTTTCGAATTGACCCTCAAACTCCATCGATGGTGCTACCTACTCATTAATAGTGGGATAACATTGTCTAAAGGAGATTAGCATAGAACGATTCCTTTTTCGAGTAGGTAGATTAGTTCTTAGATACTTGCACAAATAAAACAAAACTTTTTCACACTTACACTTTTTACAAACAAGTTTTAAAAAACACTTCATTACACTCTTGAGGACAAAAGCAAGAGTTAAATCGAAGTTAAAACAAAAACTTTTCAAACCCACAAACACAAAGAAAACAATTTTGAAAACAATGAGCAAGTACCTAAGAGCCCGTAGATAACTACGGATAGAAAGGGTGTTAATACCTTCCCTTTCTATAATCTACCCCCCATACTCAGAAATATCTCGAAAAAAGGAATTTTTCTGTGCTTTTTTCCTTTCCTTGTTGGATAAAATAAAAGTCGGTGGCGACTCTTGCTTACCGTGACATCTTGCGAAAACAAACGCAAAACGCAAACCAGCATTCCAAAAACAGTCAGTTCTTCCACCGTATAACAGTTGGTTGATAGCACTACAAAATTCAAAGTATTCTCGTTCATGGACGGATTTTCCAGATATAATCAAATCAGAATTGATCCTGAAGACATGGAAAAAATAACGTTTATCACACCCTGGGGAACATTCTATTACATAGTGATGCCCTTCGGGTTGAAGAACGGTGGTACAACGTACCATAGGGCTATGACAACCCTATTCCATGATCTGATGCACAAGGAAATTGAGGTATATATTGATGACATGATTTCCAAATCACAGACCAAAGAAGGGCATATAGAAGATTTGTTGAAATTGTTTCAGCGTTTGAGGAAGTATCGTCTCTGCTTGAATCAAAATAAATGCACCTTCGGTGTCTGATCAGAGAAGTTGTTAGGTTTCATTGTTAGCCAAAAAGTAATTAAAGTGCATCCTCATAAAGTCAAACAATTCAGGAAATGCTTGAGCCAAGGACTGAAAAGCAAGTTAGAGGCTTCCTTCAGGGTTTGAATTACATTTCCAGATTCATTTCCCACATGACTACAACGTGTGAACCGATCTTTAAGTTGTTAAAGAAAGACCAAAGTTGTGTGGGGACGGATCATTGTCAAAGGGAATTTGAAAGTATCAAAGAATATCTGCTTGAACCTCACATCTTGCTCCCTCCCATGGAAGGAAGACCATTGATCATGTATCTAACAGTGTTGGATAGTTCTATGGGCTGTATTTTAGGACAGCGGGATGAAACAAGAAAGAAAGAATATGCCATATGTGATACGGTGGGAGAACTGACTTGAGGTTTTGCGTTTGTTTTCGCAAATGTTTCGGTTGAGCAAGAGTCGCCACCGACTTTTTATTTTATCCTAAGGAAAGGTTAAAAAGCACAGCAAAAACCTTCGAGATGTTTTCTTGGGTTCGGGGGGTAGATTATAGAAAGGGAAGGTATTAGCACCCTTTCTATCCATGGTTATCCACGGGCTCTTAGTTACTTGCTTAGATCAACTTGCCTTGATTTTCAATTGTTTGAAATGGTGCTTTGTGTGTGGGTTTGAAAAAATGTTTTGAAAAGAGGCCAATGTAGTGGAAACCTTTGTAATGATCGATGTTGGGATGTATACAAAGGTGTATGTCTTTTGGAAAGTTTTCAATGTTTTTGAAATTTGTTTTGAAAGTGTGTTGTGATTTGTGGTTTTGAAAAATAGGCAAGTGTTTTTGTTTTGCAAGTTGGAAAGTAACCAAGAGTTGTCTACTCCTAAATTTACTTAAAGGTTTTCTCTATGTTTTAACCCTTTTAACAATTTTGTTCCACCATTGTATTTGGTGGACAATCTTGTGTTAGGATGTTTAACGGGACGGGCGCGGGTCATCGTTTAGACCATGATTGCAATGGTGCCAAGTGTCTTTGGGCAACTTTTCCTTTAAGGGACTTGATCATTTGTTTAGGCAACTTTTGAAAGCGTCATCGAGGGACTATGATCATTTGATATTGTTTTGTTTTGCCAAAGACACCCAACATGCAATATGTCCCATTATTGAAGGCAACAAGTGGAGTAACCCTAGGGGTGCAAGTGTGATTAGTGTTGTTCATTTTCATGCTTTTTTATCTTTGAATTAGGTCAAGCTATTTGTTTGGTTGATTTTTGCATACAAAACCCTAAGTCTATCATGGTATAATTAGAAAGCTTTAAAGTGCAAAATTAAAAGTCCTAAGTTATTACACAATAATCATGGGAATAGGGGTACAAATGTTCAAATGGGGATGAGACTTAATAGGAGAGTAGTGTCCAATATTTACAACCAAATCGAATTGTGATTTCAAATATAAAATGATCAATGTATAAGAATAAAGCAAAATAAGTGTATCAATGTATTTGTGTAAGTGTATGTTATTTATTTACAAGTAAAATAAAAATAAAAAAAAAAGTTAATTTTTGAATATTTTCAAGTTTAGGGCAAAAACCCTAATTTTGCAAATAAAAGGTATTAATTATTTATTATGTATTATATACAATATTTATTAATTATATACAAAAAATATATAAAAGAGAAGTATATTTGTCAAAAAAGTATTTTTGATGTTAAATATTAAAAAAAAAAGTATTATTTTTGTATTTTTATCCTAAATATCTTAATAAATATGTAAATATTTATATTATATATTAAATATATTAAATATGTACAAAAATAAAAATATTTATTATTTACAAAAAAGTATATTTTTTTAAGAAAATGTTTTCAAAAGATAAAATAAAATAAAATCAGAAAATAACATGTATTTGTATTATTTTTAGTATTTATATAAAAGTATTTATATATTTATTTACATATAGAACTAAATGAAACAAATAAAATACCAAATAAAATGCAAAAAAATGTGAGAAAAATATTTTTTATGTTTTTTATATTTTAACAAAAAATAACAAATCAGAATCAAAAAGAAAAAGTTAAAAATGACAAATAAAACATGCAATGGGCCAAAGGGGGTGTATGTGAAATAAAGTGGTGCAAAAAGGAAAATATCTCAGGCCCAGCCCAAAGGAAGTTATCTTTAACCTCCAGCAATATTCAAACAACAAAAATGCGCGTTTCCATCTCCAACTGCTAACTTCTGATCCCTTGGTTGTTAACAAAAACTTACAACATCAAAAGTGTAGAGCATCTTGTCACGATTCCATACATATCAAGAACTTGATCTAACTCTCAGAAATGAGAGAGAATTTCTTCTCCCCCAATTCTTGACCTAACTTTTCTTCCATGTTCAGGTCCAAAATACTCTTAGCACACACAATATAAATGAAAAGTAACTATATGGATGGCTTCAGGGCTATGATTAAAACATGCTTCCTTCACAAACTTAATCCTAACTATGCCTGGATAGAGAGATAGAAGTTCAAAAACTTACCTGTTCAGCTTTGATCGTGTATGACAATGGAGGTACTTTCAAGGCAATGTGAGGACTTGTACAACTTGCTTGAAGTTCAGGGATGCTTCTCCAATGCTTGGTGTGCTTTGAATCTTGCTGAATCACTCCATGGAAGTCAACCTGCAAGAGAGAAAAATGAAAATGGAAAATTAAGTTATGGCTGTTACAGTCTGTATCTAAGGTTGGGGATAGCTTGTATGGATGTTATTGAATGTGTTTGAGGTGGTTTGGATGAAAACGCACGAGGGAAATGAACTGTGGAAGTCAATATGCAGAAGATACCTTATTTTTGCATAAAACTGTGTTTTGATGAATGAGGGAGTCTTGAGGATGGCTTGGTCGTGTTTTAGGTTACTTGAGGAGTATGGAATGTGTTCACAATGTTTTCTTAGGCTTGTCTTGACAGGAATGTCTGTTGTGGTTCAATATGCAAAGTTTCTTCTATGATAAGAAAAGTTTGCCAACTTGGTTTCTAGGCTACCACAGGCCCCTCAAGCATGCTGCACCTTTTTGTCTTGATCAGAGGGATTGGTTCCTGAACTTGTGCCTCAAAGATCTGCATTGTACTTCATTGGATTTGTGTTTGACATAAAGTAATGCTTTACAAGAATGGATAATGTGCTTTTTCTAATTATGGCTTAAATCTTCATGTAATGGTTAAACACACAAAATAAGGCTTGAACACAAAGGGTTGGCATTAAATTATTGAGTGTGGATGAGATAAAAGGCCTGTAATCTAGCTTAGAACATGCTGACTTGAAAATGGCAATGTTATGAACATGCATTTGGTCAAGAACAAAAGTGACTTTTGCCCAACTTTGCCAATTCGATTCTCCCTAACCACAAGGGTGTTTGAGAAGTTCTTGGACAATTTGGAAAGCTTGGAATGTGTACTACAATCCATCTTTCTAATGCAAGTTGAAATTCCAAGTGGAAGCATGTGAAAAGTGGCCATGAAGTTAGGCAAAAATCCTGCCTAAAATAGGTCAAAAAATTTCTAAGTTAAGAATGTTTTGCACCCTTGTTCCAAAAATCATAACTTGAGCTACAAGCTTCTTTTGAGGAAACTTTGTGTATAAAAGTTGTAGATTTTGCAATGGAATACAACTTTCATGTTTTGAGTTTTCCTTGAATCCAAATGTATCTTGATGAAAAAATGGGACAAAGTTAGGAAAAAATAAGGAAGTTTCATAACTTAGAAAAATTCTAAGTTATGAAATTTTCTCATTCTAAACCCTAATTTGTAATTTTTGATTTCTTGATGAACAAGTCTCATAATTTGACATGTTTTGATGAAAAATGAATCTTGACACTTGATTTTGACCAAAAAGTCAAAGTTTGACTTTTCAGTATACAGTCAAATTTTGCTCAGTTGACTGGAAAATTCATCTGTCAATCTTGTGCATTTGGGATCTTTTGAACTTGTTAAACATGTCAAGACAATGCCATTGGGTCCTTGAGTCCATATGTGAGCTTGGTTTGCCATTGGATAGGTCAAACAGTCAAAAATTGCCTTTGTGCAGTCAAAACCCTAAAAATGACCATTTTGCCCTTTTGGTGATCTGATCAAGTTTCTTGTGGAATTGTGATCCAAACTTGACCAAATGGTTCATATGAGTTCATAATGTTGATGTGGGTCAAAAATCATGAGGTTTGACTGTCAATTGACCATAATTGACTTTTTCCCCAATACAGCTGATTTCTAGGTCAACTGTCCAATTGATTGGGCAAAGATTGGAATCAAGGCTTGAAACTTGGTATGGATGAACTTGTGAGTCCAACATGAAGCATGAAAGTCACTTTGGGCCTTTTAGGTCAAAACATCTTTGTGCAAACTCAAACCCTAATTTGGGTCAACAGTGCAAGGAGGAGTCTTGAGCAGAGCAAAACCCTAACTTGATCTTGAGCTCCAAGGGTCTTGTGGTGAGAAAATATTGATGAAATGGGAGGGAAAATTTTGGGGTACAACAGTTGCCCCTGTTCAATCTTCTTGAACCTGAAGATTTAGATTGGCAAGTTTGCATTTCGCGACTCGAGGGTAAAAGGAGATTGGACACTAGAGTGCCCTGAAATTTGCACTCGCATGCTGGAGTATCAGCAATGTGATGTCGGGAATGGGCTTATAGATGCCATTTGGAGAGATTGTGGATAGGGGATGGGCTTATAGATGCCATATGGGGACGTGACAGAACCTTGTCGGGAATGGGCTTATAGATGCCATTTGGAAGTGTTGATCGCGTAAGAGATTCCTTAGCGAGAACTTGCGTATTTTGAGAAAGGAAGATGGTTTCCTAGCCTGTTACAGGTGTTAATCTTCAAACTCTTCATGCAGATATGCCCTGGCTAGATACATGAGTCGAATCCACAATTAGTTGCTCACAGATGTGCCCTGGCTAGATACAGGAATCGAATCTGGAACTTCAAAAGGTTGTTTACAGACGTGCCCTGGCTGGATACAGGTATCGAATCTCTAAATTGTCGTCTACAGATGTGCCCTGGCTGGATACAGGAATCGGATCTGGAATTTGAAAATGGTTGGTAGAGATAGCTTTCCTGGATGGATACAGGTGTAAACCTCTGACCTGAGAATGAAAGATAATTTCCTGGCCTGTTACAGGGGTTGATCTTCAAACTCTTCATGTAGATATGCCCTGGCTAGATACAGGTATCGAATCCACAATCAATCACTCACAGATGTACCCTGGCTAGATACAGGAATCGAATCTGGAATTGCAATAGTTAATAGTAATCATCTTTGGATTGACCTTTTCCTGAAAAGGCAAAACATCAGTTGTATGCAATGTCATGATGTATGAAATGCATGATGTCATGATGCTCAAAATGAGATAGGGTTGTATGCACTTTATCCTGTATGTAAACAAAATGTATGAAATGTGAAATGTCTATGGATGTATTTTCGTCTAGGAAAATAAATCCTTGACGAGTGCCGGGAACTTGTTGAATCCTGGGCTGATGTTGAAGAGTAGAGTTCTTCGTTTCCGCTGGGGATGACGGTTGCAAGAATAAACTGGTAGGAGAAGATGACTCCGTTGGGGAATAAACTTGTTGGAGAGATTACTCTGCGGGGAAATACTCTGTGGGAAGAGATACTTTGCTGAGGTTTTGATGAGGGCTCCGCTGGGTATCCCACCGATGTTGTGTTGGGGAACTTGATGAACTCCGCTGGGGAATAGGAAGAACTTCGCCGAGGACGACCTTTCCGTGGTAATTAGCTGAGGATAACCCAGTTATACCCTGGTGGGGAAATAACCTTTGAATAAAGTCGGGGAGAGACGTACGTACTCTGCAGGTGATAAGCTTCCAGAATCTACTGGGGATAAGCTTCAGAATCTGCTGGAGATATGGATTCCACTTTCCTGGGGAAACTCTGGACTATACTGGGGAATGGTTCCACTGGGGTGTCTGTATTCCGCCGGGGAACAAATCTTATATTAAGACTGCCGGGGATGCTTGCTGAGGAATGTCTATACTCCGCTGGGGAATGATGAGATCTTCCGGGGATACCCAACTTCCTTAAGGCTGACAGTAGACTAACTCTGCTTGGTGAGAGCATCGCTGACTTGCTAGGGGAATATTGTGCCTTTTCAGGGCTGATGGAAGACCAACTCTGCCTGAGGAAAGTATTGTTGAATCTGGTCTTACTCTGTGGGGAGTTGAGGTGACCTGGTTACGTTCTTCAGCGGAACCTACCTTGGTACTTTGGTGGACAGAACAACTAGATCGTTTGGACAACCCTTTATTGCCCCTGTTTCTGATGTCATCTGTAATTAGTCTTTTGTTTCACATGCAAATATTCATGATTAGCAATTAATGTCAAATGCATATATCAAAAAATGAAAATTGGACATTCTTTGCAAAACAAAACAGAAAAAAGGAAAAACGATGGGTAATTTGTCTGAAAAATTGAACTTGTATTGATTTTGAATTTTGCCTGTAAATAGGCGTTTTATGTACAGGAGGCTGATGTCCTAGTAAGAGAACGCCGCCGAGCAACATAGAGTTTATACAATTTTGAAAAGGAAACAAAACAGCTATGTGAAAAAATAATCCCACTGGGTTCCAACCCTGCTATCGCCTTTATGTCTTCAAGCGTCTCATCACTTTGCTGCTTAGTTGAAGATGAAGCTGATTTATTTGAGCCCGATAGTTGATGCCGAATTATGGATGCAAGGTGATCCAATGAGACATAGCATTGCGCTTTATCCCTAACTTTTGCCTGGACCGCCCTTTCGGGTTTTTAGTCCACCAGGATACCCATTTTTGCCAAAGCCGCCTTTTCAGGTTTTCGACTTGCCGGGTGTACAGATTTTTTCATTTTCATCCCTTATTTTGCCCGAACCCTTTTGGTTCGACGGGAAGCCCTTATTTTTGCGTAGGTGTGTCAACCTAGCGGGTCCTTGATCATGCGTAGTATCTTTTTACTATGTCTGCATTGGCGGGGTGAGGAAGGTCGTCACCATCCATGGTGGTTAGAATCATAGCTCCTCCTGAGAAGATATGTTTAACCACAAACGACCCTTCGTATGTAGGGGTCCATTTTCCCTTGGGATCACCTTGAGGAAGAATGATACGCTTGATTACCAGGTCTCCGACTTGATACTCTTGTCGTCTGACTTTCTTGTTAAATGCCCTGATCATCCGTTTTTGGTACGTCTGACCATGACAAATAGCAGTGAGTCTCTTTTCATCAATTAGGTTTAATTGATCAAGCTGAGTCTGGATCCAGTCATCTTCGCTCAAACCTGCATCCTTCATTATCCGGAGAGAGGGTATCTGGACTTCAATAGGCAAGACTGCCTCCATGCCATAGACCAAGGAGAAGGGAGTTGCCCCTGTTGATGTCCGTGCTGAGGTACGGTACCCATGAAGAGCAAACGGTAACATTTCGTGCCAATCTTTGTAGGTCACTGTCATCTTCTGCACAATCTTCTTAATATTCTTATTCGCTGCTTCTACAGCCCCATTCATCTTCGGCCGGTAGGGAGAAGAGTTGTGGTGCTGTATTTTGAATTGCTCGTGGAGCTCAGTGATCATTTTGTTGGTAAGATTGGTACCATTGTCCGTAATGTGCAGGTTCATCCAATTTACAAATAATGATCCGGGGCGCCTCGTTGTCCCATTTGACTTTGAACATAGAAGACATCGTAGCCAATGCGTCTGCTAACTGATTCTCCTCTCTTGGGAAGTGTTCAAAAGTTATCTCCTCGAAGTGGGGAAGCAACGTCAGCACATACTCCTTGTAAGGAATAAGATTTGGGTGTTTCGTATCCCACTCGCTTTGATCGGATTGATCACGAGAGCGGAATATTCGAAGACACTCAGAAACTTGATCCTTAAATCAATTGCAGCTTGAAGACCCATGATACATGCCTCATACTCTGCCATGTTGTTGGTGCAGTTGAAACATAGCCGGGCAGTGAGTGGAGTATGAGTGTCTTTAGGGGATATGATCACAGCGCCGATTCCATTACCCAAAGCGTTCGAGGCTACGTCAAAGTGCATAGACCATCGGGATCCTTCCTCAGGTCCTTCATCCGGTCCAGGTACTTCACAATCAATCACTACCATGATGTCCTCGTCTGGAAATTCAAAGTTCTTCGACTGGTAATCGTCCACTGCCTGGTGTGCCAAATGGTCTGCCAATACACTTCCCTTGATTGCTTTTTGAGTCGTGTACTGGATGTCATATTCTGTCAAGATCATTTGCCATCTTGCTATTCTTCTGGACAAGGCGGGCTTTTCGAATATGTACTTTATTGGATCCATTTTTGAAATCAACAGAGTAGTGTGAGTCAACATATACTGTTTCAACCGGCGAGCAGCCCATACCAGAGCGCAGCAAGTTTTCTCGAGCAGTGAGTACCGAGTCTCACAGTCGGTAAACTTTTTGCTAAGGTAATAAATAGCGTGCTCTTTTCGGCCAGACTCGTCATGCTGCCCCAACACACACCCCATTGAGTTGTCAAGTACTGTCAAGTATAGTATTAGAGGTCTCCCTTCAACCAGTGGCATAATAATGGGTGGTTCTTGGAGATACTCTTTGATCTTTTAGAAAGCGGTCTGACATTCATCGTTCCAACGTACTACTTGATCTTTCTTCAGCAACTTGAAGATTGGTTCACAGGTAGCAGTTAGATGTGAGATGAATCGGGGCAATGTAGTTCAACCATCCTAGAAAGCCTCTGACTTCTTTCTCTGTCTTGGGAGTTGGCATCTCTTGTATGGCTTTCACTTTGGCAGGGTCCACTTGAATGCCTTTGTCGCTTACGATGAAGCCTAACAATTTTCCAGATCTCACCCCAAAGGTGCACTTGTTTGGGTTCAACCTCAGCTTGTACAACTTCAGACGGTCAAACAGCTTATGTAGATGGTCAAGGTGTTCTTCCTCAGTTTGGGACCTTGCAATCATATCGTCGACGTATACTTCTATCTCATGATGGATCATGTCATGAAATAAAGCAACCATGGCACGTTGGTAGGTTGCCCCAGCATTTTTCAACCCAAAAGGCATGACCTTGTAGCAAAAGGTGCCCCACTGAGTAACAAAAGTGGTCTTCTCCATGTCTTCAGGAGCCATCTTGATTTGATTATAACCGGAGAAGCCGTCCATGAAGGAGAACACCTTATGCTGAGCAGTGTTGTCAACCATAACGTCGATATGAGGCAGAGGGAAATCATCCTTAGGGCTCGCCCTGTTCAAATCCCTGTAATCAACACACATTCTGACCTTACCATCTTTCTTCGGCACTGGAACTACGTTGGCAATCCACTGAGGGTAAGAAGTTACTGCTAGAAACCCGGCATCAAATTGTTTCATAACCTCAGCTTTGATTTTCTCTGACATTTCTGGACGCATACGGCGGACCTTCTGTTTTACCGGAGGGCAATCTTCCTTGGTAGGCAAGTGATGAACCACAATGTCGGTATCCAACCCAGGCATGTCTTCGTAAGACAAGGAAAAGATTTCCACATAGTCATGCAGCATCTGAATCAACCATTGTTTCACACTGAGCTCTAGATTGGCACCAATCTTGACTTTCTTTCTGTCTGTATCAGTACCCAGATTTACCGTTTCCACAGGCTCTTCATGTGGCTGAATGGCCCTCTCTTCCTGGAGTAGCAGTCTTGCAAGTTCACCAGGCACTTCGCAATCATCTTCACCTTCGTCTTCGGCTAAGTTGATCGGATTTTCGAAGTCATAACTGGCAGTAGCAGAGTCGTTACCAGTGAGATCCAGAGTGGATTGGAACCTGTATAAGTGAGTGTGTGTAAATATAGCTGTTTTGTAATATATACTAAAGAAAGAAAAAGAGCGCAAGATTTTGAAATGCAACAAACGTCCAATGTTTTTATTGATGATATATGAAAATGACACACAAAAGCCCTCACAAATGAAGCCACGGTGCCCCGGGTAGGACACCGAGCCATAAAAGTTTCAACATATTGTTTGTTACAAATTGAAAACAAAAGAGTTCATTACTGAGTGACAAAAGTAATAGGTGTGAAATCTTTGGCAGTCCAGTTGCTTGGTCCACTGTTGGTTGTTGGGTAGATCCAGCTGTCGAATTCAGATTCCTCCACGTCGTCTTCAATAGCATTCACTCCCGGGTTGGTGATGAACACGGGAGGTTTTCCAATTCTTGCCTTACGAACAGCCCTCTGAGCCTCTGCAGTGAAACCCAAGCCAAACTTGTTAGTCTTTGGAGTGAAATCAGGAAGCCGGCCCCAGTTTGCGCACTCACCCTTCTCAATCACAGCCCGGGCATCCTTTAAGGAAGCCATCTTCAAAGGAGGGTCTTCAATCACAGTTTCAGCTGACGCCAGTGTCTGAGGAACTTCTTCAAAGTGCTGGAATGGAGTCTCAATGAATTCCCCATCCATTTCTATGTACCGGAACGAGTTGAGGTGGCTGACCATATACTCTTCTTCCCCCTGAACTGTAACAATCTTCCCTCTGACCGGGTACTTAAGCTTCTGATGTAGTGTGGAGGTCACAGCTCCAGCCTTGTGGATCCATGGACGACCCAGCAAACAAGAATAGGATGGTCGGATATCCATCACATAGAAAGTAGAATCAAAAACTTGAGAACCAACCCTGATTGGAATATCAACTTCGCCATGTACCATCCTTTTCGAACCATCAAAGGCCCGGACAACAATGTTACTAGGCTTGAGCTCCAAACCCTCACAATCCAACCTGTCTAGGGCTTTCTTGGGTAATACATTCAATGAAGAACCGGTGTCTACCAACACATGGGCAAGAGTAGTGCCCCTGCATTCAATGGAGACATGCAGGGCGTCGTTATGGTTCTTTCCTTTGGCAGTTAGATCGGCGTCAGAGAAGCCCAAACCATTATCGGCAGTCAAGTTGGCCATACAATCGGTAAATTGATCAGCAGATGTTTCTTGTGGCACATGGGCCGTCTTCAGGAAGGAGATCAGAGCCTTGGCGTGGGCCTCTGAACACAACAACAGTGATAGCATGGAAATTTTAGATGGGGTGTGTCCCAACTTCTCAACTACATTGAAATCACTGTTCTTAATGATTTTGAGAATCTCTTCCATCTCTTGCTGGGAAGCCTCAACAGTGGTTGTCTTCGGTGCCTCCGTCAGGGCAGGCAAATCAGTAGCAATCCCTTTGCCCCGAGCGTCAGATGACTCGGCATCAGGGGTAGAAACAGGAACTTGATTAGGAAGGGGAACAGGCACACTTGCAGGTGTGATGATAAGAGGTTTCTGAATAGATGGTGGTGCAATATCTGGCGAGAACAGCCTACCACTGCGAGTAATTTTGGCAGGCCCGGTGATGTTACTGACGCCGATACTAGTATCAAACTCTTGTTTAACTCCAAGCACATAAACATTTGCTCCATAGTTCCATGGGACAGCTTTGTCGGATGTATAGGGGAGAGGCCCCGGAACAGTGATGATGATAGGAGCAATCTTCTGAGTGGACATGATTTTGACAGGATTCTTTGAAGGAGCCTTAGGAGGGTTGTTGAAAATAGTAACAATAGAAACTTCTTCGGTAGGGGTAGCAGGAACAACAATCTTCTCGAACAAGATCTCTTTGCTATCCATCAGGCTTTGGATACCTGATTTCAGCAAAGGACAACCAAAAGGTGAAACAGCACATAGAAGGCAACCTTTACCACATCCCGGAAATAAACCGGCTAGCAACAGATTCCTTTTGACGGTCAATAACGGAGTAACAATCTCTTCCACGGAGGCTACATACCGGTCTTCTTCCACAGCATTCACTCCATGCTGGGGCATGGGAGCAGTTACAACATTGGGCCTTTCGGGCGCCTCAAAATGTATTTCTTTAGCATCAATAAGGTCCTAAACCTTATTCCTCAGAGCCCAGCAATCATCCGTAGTATGCCCTAGGCTATTAGAGTGATAAGCGTAAAGGGCGTTGGGGTTGTACTTTGGAGACGCTGTGTTCACTACCTTCGGAGCTTCTTTGACAGTTACCAGATTGGTTGATAGTACTTGCGGCAAAATCTGAGACAGGGTCATGCTGAGCCGAGTGTACTGCCTTTTGGGCCTCTCACCCCTTGGTTGGTTATACTGCTGAGGAGCAGCAGCAGGTTTTGAAATTACCACCGCGTTGACAGCTTGGCGGCGTTCCGGTTTAATTTGTCTTCTGGGACCATAAACAGAACTAGCTTCCTTCTTGAAGGGCTTCTTTTCAGTACTCGCGGAGGCACCTTTCTGTATCTTCCCTGACTTGATACCAGCTTCTATCCTCTCACCGGTTAAGATCAGATCTGTAAACCCAGCAGAAGAATTACCAATCAGATGGTTGAAGAATGGACCAGACAGGGTCCCTAGGAACATGTCAACAAGTTCACGGTCAGTCAACGGTGGCTGCACCCTGCCGGCCAGGTCTCTCCACTTTTGCGCATACTCCTTGAATCCTTCGCCCGTTCCCAGTGACATACCCTGAAGTTGGGTACGCGTGGGAGCAAGGTCAGAATTGTACTGATACTGTCTATAAAATGCAGTAGCCAAGTCCTCCCAGTTTCAGATACTGGCTCCATCCAGCTGATAGAACCATTCAAGTTGACCCCCTGAAAGGCTATCCTGGAAGAAAGGGATCCACATGTTCTTGTCTGCAGTGTAAGGTTGGATCTTCCTTACATATGATCTGAGATGCAGCTTAGGACAGGAAGCCCCGTCGTACTTCGCAAAGGCAGGCGCCTTGAACTTGTGTGGGATCACCACCCCAGAAGATAAACCTAGATCTCCAAAATCCAGCCCCGACACATTTTGAATTTCCATGGCACTTAAACGATCCTCTAGTTGCTTGTACCTGTCTTCAGCAGGAGGGTACTGTTCGTCATTGTAATCCGTCTCGTTGTCGGAGACCATAGGACTAGGAGCCCTTTCCCCTTGGGGACTGTCTTTCTCTGCAGAGGAAGTAGCCTGATCAGCCTCATTATGTAGTGTATTCCCGAACCTCCGACCAGTGTTAAACAGCTCAGTCCTCTTCTTCTTCTTCTTTAAGAGCAGAGTCTTCAACTCCTGTTGACCCTGGGCTAAGCTCATGACCAGCTCCTGAAACTGGGCGTTCTGGGCCTGGAGGGCCTTGATAGCTTGTTCGGTAGTAGGCTCGGAAGACATGGTGATTGAGTGCTGAAATAAACAGCGAAGAAGATTAAGCAACCTGTAGAAGAAGGGTACATGTTATGCATATGATGCAATGAGATGCTTATGATTTATGTTTTCAAAGACAAACGGGATTCAACTTTGTAGACAAAAAGGAAACACACTTCATTAGATTCAAACTTTAAATTGTTCAACACTTTGCCCTTAGGCATTACAAGAAATTAAAATACTGAAAAGGAAATAAAAGTTGTAAAAGAAAACATCCAAAGCCCATCAGTGCTCCCATGGCCTCCTCTTCTCAGTACAGATATAGTTATTCAAAACCCGCTCCTCCTCCAATTGCTTAGTCAGCTTCTGGATCTTTTGTCCTTGTTCGTTGAACTTTTCTCGATAATAATCCCGTTCTTCCTATAGCTGCGCCCAAGATCTCTTTAGTGCATCAACATCAGTGGGTATCTGAGGAGGGAGGACAGTTGGAGGAACCCCGTCTTCATCAGGAAATTCAAGAATGATAGGCCTGACAGCTTCGTATGGCATACCTAACTTCTGAGCACGGATGCGGACCCATCTGCAGTAGGGTTCCATTGGTAGAGAAGTCTTTGATCCTAACTCATGTGGGTCAGCCTTGTGAATTCCGTCCCAAGCCCGGATGAATCTACGACGCAGCTCGTCACTGTCTACCTGAAACTCAAAACTGATGTGAGGCACCAACATCTCATGAGGCCCTGCTCTTCTGGCTCTTCCAAACTGACGGAGAGCTAAACATGGATTATAAGAGATTCCTCCCTGGGTACCGATCAATGGAAAATTAGGATATTCTCCGCAACGATCAATAACGACTACCTCATCCAAACCTCTGCGAGTCCAAATGATGTCCTTATCAGTGAGAGACATTAACCTATGAGCCCAACCCTTTCCTTGTTCATTCTTCAGCACGAACTTAGGAAGGTGCGAAATAAACCACCTCACTAACAAAGGAGCACAACACCATGGAGTTCCCCATCTTCGGGCAGTACGAGCATAGAGCTGTTGCAGGATATCACCCAAGAGAGTGGGTACAGGGTTCCGAGAGATGAAGATCCTTATGGAGTCGACATTAATAAAAGCATCAGGATTTGGAAACAATACCAGACCATAGATTAAAAGAGCCAGAATGTCTTCGTACGCCTTGAAGTCTAAGTCATTCCAGAAACTATTAGCTTTGCCAACCAAAAAGCCCTTAACTCCACTTCTAGTTTCCCAGTTAGCCATTACCTCTTCTTTGGTCAAGGGAAGGGCTGCAACAATCTCTTCAGGCCTAAGAGTCTTCTCCCAACCAGTGAATGGAGTCTGCTCCAAAACAGGGATACCAAGCAAACCAGAGAATTCTTCCAGGGTAGGGACCAGCTGGAAGTCTTGAAAGGTGAATCAATGATACAGGGGATCATAAAACTGGGTCAGGACACTCATCAGTTGTTGGTCCCACTTTGAAGTGACTAACCCAAGGATAGAACCATGCCTCTTGATGAAGGAAGTAGTGTTTGGAATCCTATCAACCAATTCCTTGAGCAGAGTAGGTGGTTGAACAAAGTTGAGCCGGATAGTATTCCTACGCACAGGCATCATGATGTCCTACAAAACAGAGCAAAGATGAAACCCTCTTGTCTTTGAAATGGGTCAGTCCTTATGTGGGATGCATGCAATGGTATGATGGTATGATGTTATGGTAAAGCACACCACAAGTATTCACAGAGGCAAGCATGATAAGGCACACAAGTCACACAAGACAACCCTTAGGGTTTAGGCCAGCATGAAGTTTAGGTATTACCCTCTTTTAGTTTCGTTGGTTAAAACCTGTCCTATCAAAAGTAACCGGGTTCTAGAGGATCTCAATATCATTGACTACCCTCAATCGATCATAACTCCAGCATCGCAATCTTTTCTTGCGGCCAGAACCATCGCGAGAGTTTAGCCTCAATGAGTGTAGCATACTGCTACTGTTCTATAGCCAAGTTTGGTCAATTTAGGATTCTAAGGTCGGTTGGTGTTTAATGACTCCTTAGAAGACCCATATTCCCCTCATTGCAACACAAGGGATATCGATACAGACTAAGGTGTCACACCAACGTAGCCACTATTTCACCCATGTCGGTCTACGCCGAACAGGTCCCTCACAGATTATGCTACCTAAAAGGGTATTCCCCAGATCCGGGTTAGGATCTATGAAACTCCGATGCAAAGCCCACAAATATAAAAGCAAACAAAGCAATCAATTGAAAACAAAGGTGATCTAAACCCTAAGGTAACCCCACTTTTAAGTTTATCCCCAGCAGAGTCGCCAATTCTGTGATACGGTGGGAGAACTGACTTGAGGTTTTGCGTTTGTTTTCGCAAATGTTTCGTTTGAGCAAGAGTCGCCACCGACTTTTTATTTTATCCTAAGGAAAGGTTAAAAAGCACAGCAAAAACCTTCGAGATGTTTTCTTGGGTTCGGGAGGTAGATTATAGAAAGGGAAGGTATTAGCACCCTTTCTATCCATTGTTATCCATGGGCTCTTAGTTACTTGCTTAGATCAACTAGCCTTGTGTTGTACCCCAAAATTTGCCCTCCCATATTCTTCAAAGTTTTGACAAGCATAATCTCAATTTGCTCAAGTCTACTCAAGGGTTGCACAGTTCAAACACCCTCCTAAGCCAGTCAAATTAGGGTTTTGGTTCTTGCAAGGAAGTTGAGGTTTTCAAGGGCTCAATCAAGTCCCATATGCTCATATACATTGTCAAGCACCTACATGTCAAGTTTCAAGGCTCACAAGGTCAAGTTGCACAGTCAAAAACCCTAATTGCTTCACAATCAACTATAGGGGTAAAATGGTCATTTGGCAGTCAAAAGTCAAAATTTTTGGTCAACATCTTATTTTGAAGCCACAATCATCATTGGATCAAATCTTGATCATGATTCCACAAGAATGGCTCAAAAACCATCAAGATGCAAAAGTTTCCATTTTTGGACAATTGAAAAAGTCAACTGTAACTTGACCAAGGAATAACTTTTTCATGGTTCATTAGAAAAATCCCATCCAATGCTCATTTTGAAGGGGATGACATTTCCTACAACTCATCTTCACATTCCAAGTCCAAGAAATGCTCTCACAAAAAGTTATCAATTTCAACATTATAGGTCATTTTCCAAAGTCAACAAAAAGGCATTTTAAGTCAAAGACCATAAGTTGAGATTGGTAACTCAAAATGACATGGGACCAAAGGCATTGGTTAGAAGACTTCAAGACCTTTCCAAAATGTCCAAGAACATGTTCATATGATCAAAATTGAGCAAAATATGCATTGGAGAAGTTGGGAAATTTTTGTGAAATGGTAAAAGTCAACTATCCTTGAAACTTCAATTTTTGACAAAAGGGCCCACTTTTTTCCACTTGATTCAGCCTTTTCATGCCACCCACGTGTCCCATGATCAATTTCAAGACCAAATAATTATTTTTCTATTTTTATTTAAATTTTATGGATTTAATTCATTTTAATCCATAATAATTCAAGTAAATCTAAAAAAATTAATTAAATGGTATCTTATGGTTTGAATAGCCTTCATGAAGCATTTGCAACCTACCAATTTCGTGCTAAGCTCATTTAGGCATGAAAATTCAAAATTTGAACAAGCTTTGAAAGGCCTTTAATGGTGGTTAAGACAAAATCCAAAGCTTAATTGCAATGGTTAAAGGCTCCTAAATGTGACTTATTCTCACTCATTACTATATATGCAAGCCTTGCAAGCCTCATTCACCACCTAGAACATTACCCAAACGGCCAGAGCAAAATCCAAAAAGTGTCAAAAAAAGTGTGAGATCAAAAGGAGTATTGCAAGCATTTTCAGGCCAAAAGGAGAACGTGACTCTCTTCTTTGCCATCCCCTGAAGCTAAAGCAACTCTTGCCACGTCCTAAGATCCATCATACCGCGCTGTAAGTTCTTCCCAGGTCCCCCAAAATTCCATATCATTTTTTCTTATGTGTTTGTGTGCAGGATGCCCAGTGTGTTTCACCATGAACCTTCAGCGTTCCACATGCCAAGTGGCCATGATCATCAATCCGAGGGTCAAAAAGTGATGAACACTATATTCTCCAGTCAACGTGCTCCAGGCAATCTCCAAAAGTCAACAAGGCTGGTTAATGGGCCAGCAATTTCCAGGCTTCAGACCTCCATTGGGCCATCAACACCCCCATTGGTTTCTATTTCTTTTTTTTTTCTATTTTCCTTTTCTTTTTTTAATTATTATCATTATTGTTAATTAACCTAACAAACTAATTTTTTCCCATAAAATTCAATAAAACCAAAAAAAAACATTTTATTATTTATTAACTTATTTTGTAAATAAATTTTAATATTAATTAATTAGTTGTGTAATTAGAATAATTTCAACATTTTTTTTAATAAGTAAAATTAATTTAGAATTAGAACTTTCAACTTTTAATTTCTTTTTTTATTTTATTAAAAACAAAAAAACACAAAAATATTTTTCTTTTAATTAAATTAATTAATTAGTTATTAGTTTTAATTTCATTAATTACTAAAAAAAAGGACAAAAAATTCAATTCTTTTCTTAAAAGGGTCAAAACCCTTAGGACGTTCCCGGTTAAATTTCCATTCGCGCGTGTTTATTTATTTTCATTATATTTATGTATCTGTACAGAGGATGTAATAGTAATTAGGATTTTATTGCTTTCTTTAATTTTCTGCATTTACTTTTCAAAAACGGGTTTTTGCTTTTGGCGATGTATAGACCCGCGCCTTGTAATAGTTAGATTTACATTTCCGCAATTTATTTTCCGCACTCCTAACTGTTAACAATGCATGAAAGAATGTATGTAAATAAAATCAATCTGTAGCTCACAAATAACCTGCAAACATAACCTTAACTGAAAAACAACACACAAAGCACATGCCACTCCTAGGGTACGCCTCACTGGTTGCCTCGACGTGGTCATCAAGTATAGGGTGTCTTAGAGGTCGCCCTTTTGTCCAAAAGATCCAGTTGCCTCGAAACGTTTGCCTCGGATACAAAGGATCTAGGACATTAGGGTTACTTCTAAGATGTCCTACCATTGCTTTGGTGACCACAATGTCCTGATAATCGAATTGACCCGAACACCTCCAACGATGGTGCTACCTACCTCTCAATGGTGGGATAGCACTATCTAAAGGACTCTTACACAGCTTAATTCCTTAGGGTAGGTAGATGACTCATGGGTACTTGCTCTTTTCAAAACAAAACAAAAACAACTTTTCGCACTCACACTTTCTAAAAAGTTTTCAAACAAATTTTTCACACACTCTTGAGGACTGATACAAGAGTTACTTAGAAATTTTTCAAACGAAACTTTCTTAAACCCACACACACTTGAAAAGCAAACAAATTTTGAAAACATAAGAGCAAATACCTAAGAGCCCGTGGATAACCACGGATAGAAAGGGTGCTAACACCTTCCCTTTCTATAAATCTACCTCCCGAACCGAGAAACATTCTCAAAGAAGGAATTTTGCTGTGCTTTTGTCCTTTCCATGTTGGAGAACATAAAAGACGGTGGCGACTCTTGCTTACCGCGACATTTCGTGAACCAGCTTAAAAAAAAAGTCAGTTCTATTTCCACCGATCACAGAACTGGCGACTCTGCTGGGGAATTAATAAAGTGAGGTGTACCTTAGGAATAGTTCATCATCATGTTTTCAATTGCTTGATCTGTTTGCTTTAAAATTGCGGGCCTGTTTTGGGAGTTTCATAGATCCTAACCCGGATCTGGGGGATACCTCTTAGAAAGTAGCAACAAACTGTGAGGGAACTGTGCGGGGTATACCGACACGGTTGAAGAAGTTTGCTACGTTGATGTGGCACTTTGGTGAGTACCGGTAACCCTTGAGTCAAGTCAAGGAGAGTACGGGGCCGCCGTGTGGTGTCGTGAAGCATCAACTGACCTTAGGGACCTTACTTGACCATCCTGGCCTCTTTAGGGGTAGTGAGATGACTGACTTTGGTGCAGTCTGAAGTTGGTTGACACTCGATACTACACTCATTGAGGGTTGTTTTCTTGGAATATTTTGATCGCCCGTTCAGTGGCTAAATCAAAACAATGAACATAGAAAACAACCCTATGATATTGAGCTCCTTAGAACCCGGTTACTTTTGATAGGACAGGTTTTGAGCCCACCAACTTCAAGAGGGTAGTATCCCAAACTTCATGATGGCCTAAACTCTAAGGGCTCTTTGTGTGACTTGTGTGCCTTCAAACTTGACTACTTGCATACTTGTTATCTGACACTTGAGTTTCTTGCAGGTTTTGTTTACAGTCCTTAATATGGACTCATAACAGGGTTTACCTACATTACTCCACGCATAGCATAACATCATACCATCATACCATTGCATGCATCCTACATAAGGACTAATCCATTTCAAGGACCTCAAGGGTTTTGTGATGCAGGTCATGATGAATCAAATGTCCAGCAAGGGGTAAAGGGGATTTATTTTCCTCTAGCCAAGGTTAATGACTTGAGTCAAGGGCTATGACCCACTCGATATGGTGAGCCTTGACTCTTGAAGAAGGACTCTCATCAACATGAAGTCCCTTCCATCAAGCTACAAAATTCAAATTCTAACAATTTTCTTGTTTACCCCGCGAGATCCTTGAAAATATTGCATGTATACATGCATATCATTGCATAACAGGTACCCTTGTTACAGGTCACTTACCATCTCTACTGTTTATTTCAGTAATGGCTTCCCAACAAGACAACCAGGATCTTCACGCTCAAGAGACTCAGTTCGGGGAAATCCTCCTAAATCTATCCAAGGGGCAGGAAGAGCTGAGAATACTCCTCATGGGGACTTTGGTCAGGAACCGTCCTGAAGACGATAAGGACGAACGACTGAAACGTCTACAAGCTGAGGTGGATACAATGAGAACCCAGATGCTGGGGCAAATGTCTCTTATCCAAGACTTATCTCAAAGACAAGGAGAGCTCAGGGTTCTCGTCAACCAACTACTTCGGGATAACCAACTGGGGAAAACATCTAAGGTTGAAGAGTAAGCCATCATTCAACCACCTGTGGGGCGAGAAGACAAGGGAAAAGCTCCTCAGTTTGCTTCGGGGTCACAAGCCCAACATCAACCTCACCAGCGTCAACAGGGTAATTGGCGTAAGAAAAATACGTCTGGAAGACATTTCTCGGAGACTGGTGTGCCATCCTCACTAATACTGAAACGCTTGTTAGAGGTCAAGCTGATTTCTTTAAAGGATCCTCCAAAGAAGCTCAACATAACCTCCCTAAAGTAAAATCCTGATGAAAGGTGTGCCTACCATTCTGACAGTCCTTGACATGACACTGACGACTGTTGGAGCCTGAGGAACAAGATGCAAGACTTGATCGACGGAAGGATGCTGGAGTTCATGCCGAGAGGGAAAATGAAAATCTTCTGCTGAGAATCTTCCATCTGAAATGACTGGTGCAAACTAAGAAGCTTTTGTTCATTCGAATGTTCAAGTTGTATTTTTCTCTGATTGTTCAAACATTTGTTCATGTCAAACTCTTTTACTTTATCAATGCATCGCATATGTCTGTTTTGAATGAATATATTCTCATTCGCTATATTCAAACTGCTTTCATTTTTTGATGTCAACTCTCAATTAATAATTCTAAGC
This sequence comes from Vicia faba, assembly GCA_948472305.1. Lineage (NCBI taxonomy): Eukaryota > Viridiplantae > Streptophyta > Magnoliopsida > Fabales > Fabaceae > Vicia > Vicia faba. The sequence continues at coordinate 223,252,852 of OX451739.1, read as the reverse complement.
CTCTTGAGGGAGGATGACGAAAACGATACCATAATCTACAGTATGCTTTTGAACAGACCCCGCTGATGAGGTACAGGCATTGTTTCAATTCCTAAACACTGGAGTTATAAGGAAGATAATCCCTCGTCAACCCCTTCGAGCCAAAGAAGTTGGAGTTTTTCTTTTCGAAAATTAAAACCCTTAATCATAACCTGGGGCAGGGTAGTTCTCTCAGTTGATCCAAGTGCACAACGAATAGCACCAAAGAGGTCCTCACAAAACAAAAGACAGTGATGGTTCCGAATAATCATAAAGATAGGCAGTCATTATTCCTCAAAATAAACGCCCATTAAGTCAAAACCTATGAAGGAGACTTACAAAACTGGGGCATCCCGCTGACTGTAATCACAAAAGAAATAGTTCAGGCAAAAAATAGGGATAACAAAATCAAAAAGAAAAGAGGACCTGCAAACCCTCAACAAGGAAATGACTGCCTATTTAAAATAAACTGTCAATGTCCAAACCATCACTGGAACATCAAAGCAAAGACTCAAACACGATCTAATGCACGATTAACTGAGTTTAGGATTGAAGAACATCACGAAGAGTGGGTGGGAACAAATATACTTTGAGCCTTTATCCTTTGTTTCTTAAACCGTGAACCAGGCCACGTTACAACCCTTAAAAGTCCTAGCTGAAGCATGGGTTGGTTCGAAAGCATACTGTTACGAAAGGTATCCTGACTCCTTAAGGCTTGCTATACATCCTGAGTTGACATCACATTTTTACAAAATTTACTCGTTTTACTGAAAAATACATTTTCAAAAACTTCAAGATAGACATAAGCTTTGCATTTTTAAATAACATTGTTTGCATATGACTATTCGTTCAAACAGCATAGAAGTTCGCACGACAAATGTCTAATGAACAAAAGCACCTCTAATCAAGGGGCACGACATGATCATTGTCCATCATCTGGGGCAGTTAAGTCAGGATTCGGAGAATCTCTCAAAAGGCCAACCAGCTTGGGGAAAATCTCCATATGGATCACTTGGGGCATTGGACGATCAAACGAAGATCTTCTGGTAGTAAGGCAACACAACACTACTGACAGGGACACCTCCCTACATCCTGAGAGCACGGACATAGTCGAAAAAATAATGCGCATAATCAAAGACCCGTTAGGTTGACACACCTAGGAAAAAACAAGGGCTTCCCGGCGAACCAAAAGGGTTCGGGCAAAAATAAGGGATGAAAATGAAAAAATCTGTACACCCGGCAAGTCAAAAACCTGAAAAGGCGGCTTGGGCAAAAATGGGTATCCCGGTGGACTGAAAACCCGAAAGGGCGGTCCAGGAAAAAATTAGGGATCACAGCGTACGACTATGTCCCGTCATCTCGTCACTCGCCTACCAGAAGAAGATTTGTCAATCGTCAGTTGTCAAGTTACCTCCACAGGTACCTTCTCCCACAAAAACTGGGGCAATAAGAACTGTCTAAGTGATCTGGCTGCTCTGTCAACCAAGGTACCAAAGTAGGTTCAGCTGAAGAACATGATCAAGACACCTTCGCTCCCCGCAGAGTAAGACAAGATTCAGCAACACTCTCCCCTGAGCAGAGTTGGTCTCCAATCAGCCCCGAAAAGGCACAGTATCTCCAGTAAGTCAGCGATACTCTCCCCAAGCAGAGTTAGTCTACTGTCAGCCTTAAGGAAGTTGGGTATCCCCAGAAAATCTCAACATTCCCCAGTGGAGTATGCAGATATTCCTTAACAAGCATCCTCAGCAGTCTTAATATAAGATTGTTCCCCGGCGGAATCCAGACACCCAGTGGAGCCACTCCCCAGTACAATCTCAAAAGTCTCCCCAGGAGAGTTGAACCATCTCCCCAGTAGATTCTGGAAGCTTATCCCCAGTAGATTCTGGAAGCTTGTCCCCTGCAGAATACGAACGTGTCTCCCCGACTTTATTCAAAGGTTATTCCCCACCAGGGTATAACTGGGTTATCCTCAACTAATCACCACGGAAAGATTATCCTCGGCGAAGTTCTTCCTACCCCCAGCGGAGTTCATCAAATTCCCCAACATAACATATCAACGGTATCCCCAGCGGAGTTATCATCAAACCTCAGCGAAGTATCTCTTCCCACAGGGTAATTCCCCACGGAGTAATCTCTCCCACAAGTTTATTCCCCAACGGAGTCATCTTCTCCCACCGGTTTATTCTTGCAGCCATCATCCCCAGCGGAAACGAAGAACTCTACTCTTCAATAGCAGCCCAGGATTTAAACAAGCTCCTGGCATTCATCAAGGATTTATTTTCCCAGACGAAGATACATTCATAAACATCACATATTCATACATTATAGCATGCATACGCATCATACAACACAAATCTCATTTATTTTTGAGAACGTCTTAAAATCATGCAGTTCATGCATCATGACATTGCATGCGACTAATACTTTGCCTTTTCAGAAAAAAGTCAATCAAAAGATGATTACCATCTACCTTTACAGTTCCAGATCAACACCAGTAACAAGCCAGGAAAATTCTGTGGACGACTGATCATGGGTTAATATCTGAAACCAAACAGGACAATTATCTACTTGACCATCATGAAGCAACCCCACACCGGTTCCTTCTCAAACTCAGATGTATTTTTACACGAACTCATCATCAGGCAACCCTACACCGATTCCTTCTCAATTTTCAGACGAAGTCTTACACGTAATTATCATCAAAGTAACCCTACACCGGTTCCTTCTCAACCTCAGATGTAGTTTTACACGAACTCATCAACAGGCAACCCTACACCGGTTCCTTCTCAATTTTCAGACGAAGTCTTACATGGACTTATCGTCAAAGTAAACCCTACACCGGTTCCTTTTCTTTCAGAAGAAGTCTTACACGGACTTATCATCAAAGTAACCCTACACCGGTTCCTTTTCTTTCAGAAAAAGTCTTACACGGACTTATCTCAAGATGACCTTACCCCGGTTCATCAAGAAGTTTTACACGAACTTATCCTGCAGTAACCTTACCCCGGTTCCTCCAGAAGTCTTACACGGACTTATCTCAAGATGACCTTACCCCGGTTCATCCAGAAGTTTTACACGAACTTATCCTGCGGTAACCTTACCCCGGTTCCTCCAGAAGTCTTACACGGACTTATCCCGAAGTAACCTTACCCTGGTTCCTCCAGAAGTCTTACACGGACTTATCTCACGGTAACCCTACACCGGTTCCTCCTAAAGTTTTACACGAACTTATCCTGCAGTAAGCTTACCCCGGTTCCTCAAGAAGTCTTACACGGACTTATCTCAAGATGACCTTACCCCGGTTCATCAAGAAGTTTTACACGAACTTATCCTACAGTAACCTTACCCCGGTTCCTCCAGAAGTCTTACACGGACTTATCTCAAGATGACCTTACCCCGGTTCATCCAGAAGTTTTACACGAACTTATCCTGCAGTAACCTTACCCTGGTTCCTCCAGAAGTCTTACACGGACTTATCCCGAAGTAACCTTACCCCGGTTCCTCCAGAAGTTTTACACGAACTTATCCCGAAGAGACCCTACACAGGTTCTCTCTCTCCAGACGTAGTTTTACACGGGCTCGTCGTCAAAGAAACCCTACACAGGTTCTCTCTTTCCAAAGATGCAGTTTTACACGGACTCGTCATCAGAAACCCTACCCAGGTTTTACTTCTCCCAAAGATGCAGTTTTACACGGACTCGTCATCAGAAACCCCACCAAGGTTCCCTTCTTAAACTCCAGACGTAGTTTTACGCGGACTCGTCATCACTAAACCCTACACAGGTTTCCTTCTCAGCTCTAGATGCGGTTTTACACGGACTCGTCATCAAAGTAACCCTACACAGGTTCCTTCTCCACTTCAGATGCAGTCTTATACGGACTCATTATCAGTAAACCCTACACAGGTTCCTTCTCCATTTCAGATGCAGTCTTATACGAGCTCATCATCAGTCAACCCTACACAGGTGTCCTTCTTTCCAAGATGCAGTTTTACACGAGTTCATCATCAGGCAACCCTACACAGGTTCCCTCTTTCAACTTACAAAAATTACAATTCAACAGACAACCTCTAGATGGCATCTATAAGCCCATCCACCTACCAACAATCTCCAAATGGCATCTATAAGCCCATTCCCGACAAGGTTCTGTCACATCTCTAGATGGCATCTATAAGCCCATCCTCCCATACCATTTTTCCAAATGGCATCTATAAGCCCATTCCCGACAAGGTTCTGTCACATCTCCAGATGGCATCTATAAGCCCATCCTCCTATCCACCATCTCTCCAAATGACATCTGTAAGCCCATTCCCGACATCACATTGCTGATATTCTACTATGTGAGTGCAAATTTCTGGGCACTCTAGTGTTCAATCATCTTTCACCTTCGAATCACAAAAGGCACGCTAGCCAATCTACATCCTCAGGTCTAAGAATATTGAACAGGGGCAACTGTTGTACCCCAAAATTTGCCCTACCATATTCTTCAAAGTTTTGACAAGCATCATCTCAATTTGCTCAAGTCTACTCAAGGGTTGCACAGTTCAAACACCCTCATAAGCCAGTCAAATTAGGGTTTTGGTTCTTGCAAGGAAGTTGAGGTTTTCAAGGGCTCAATCAAGTCCCATATGCTCATATACATTGTCAAGCACCTACATGTCAAGTTTCAAGGCTCACAAGGTCAAGTTGCACAATCAAAAACCTTAATTGCTTCAGAATCAACTGTAGGGGTAAAATGGTCATTTGGCAGTCAAAAGTAAAATTTTTTGGTCAACATCTTATTTTGAAGCCACAATCATCATTGGATCAAATCTTGATCATGATTCCACAAGAACGGCTCAAAAATCATCAAGATGCAAAAGTTTCCATTTTTGGACAGTTGAAAAAGTCAACTGTAACTTGACCAAGGCATAACTTTTTCATGGTTCATCATAAAAATCCCATCCAATGCTCATTTTGAAGGGGATGCCATTTCCTACAACTCATCTTCACATTCCAAGTCCAAGAAATGCTCTCACAAAAAGTTATCAATTTCAACATTATAGGTCATTTTCAAAAGTCAACAAAAAGGCATTTTAAGTCAAAGACCATAACTTGAGATTGGTAACTCAAAATGACATGGGACCAAAGGCATTGGTTAGAAGACTTCAAGACCTTTCCAAAATGTCAAAGAACATGTTCATAGGATCCAAATTGAGCAAGATATGTATTGGAGAAGTTGGGAAATTTTTGTGAAATGGCAAAAGTCAACTATCCTTGAAACTTCAATTTTTGACAAAAGGGCCCACTTTTTTCCACTTGATTCAGCCTTGCCATGCCACCCACGTGTCCCATGATCAATTTCAAGACCAAATAATTATTTTTCTATTTTTATTTAAATTTTATGGATTTAATTCATTTTAATCCATAATAATTCAAGTAAATCTAAAACAATTAATTAAATGGTATCTTATGGTTTGAATAGCCTTCATGAAGCATTTGCAACCAACCAATTTCGTGCTAAGCTCATTTAGGCATGAAAATTCAAAATTTGAACAAGCTTTGAAAGGCCTTTAATGGTGGTTAAGACAAAATCCAAAGCTTAATTGCAATGGTTAAAGGCTCCTAAATGTGACTTATTCTCACTCATTACTATATATGCAAGCCTTGCAAGCCTCATTCACAACCTAGAACATTACCCAAACGGCCAGAGAAAAATCCAAAAAGTGTCAAAAAAAAGTGTGAGATCAAAAGGAGTATTGCAAGCATTTTCAGGCCAAAAGGAGAACGTGACTCTCTTCTTTGCCATCCCCTGAAGCTAAAGCAGCCCTTGCCACGTCCTAAGATCCATCATACCGCGCTGTAAGTTCTTCCCAGGTCCCCCAAAATTCCATATCATTTTTTCTTATGTGTTTGTGTGCAGGATGCCCAGTGCGTTTCACCATGAACCTTCAGCGTTCCACATGCCAAGTGGCCATGATCATCAATCCGAGGGTCAAAAAGTGATGAACATTATATTCTCCAGTCAACGTACTCCAGGCAATCTCCAAAAGTCAAAAGGCTGGTTAATGGGCCAGCAATTTCCAGGCTTCACACCTCCATTGGGCCATCAACACCCCCATTGGTTTCTATTTCTTTTTCTTTTTTTCTATTTTCCTTTTCTTTTTATTTTCTTTTTTTAATTATTATCATTATTGTTAATTAACCTAACAAACTAATTTTTTCCCATAAAATTCAATAAAACCAAAAAAAAACATTTTATTATTTATTAACTTATTTTGTAAATAAATTTTAATATTAATTAATTAGTTGTGTAATTAGAACAATTTCAACATTTTTTTAATAAGTAAAATTAATTTAGAATTAGAACTTTCAACTTTTAATTTCTTTTTTTATTTTATTAAAAACATAAAAACACAAAAATATTTTTCTTTTAATTAAATTAATTAATTAGTTATTAGTTTTAATTTCATTAATTACAAAAAAAAGGACAAAAAATTCAATTCTTTTCTTAAAAGGGTTCAAAACCCTTAGGACGTTCCCGATTAAATTTCCATTCGCGCGTGTTTATTTATTTTCATTATATTTATGTATCTGTACTGAGGATGTAATAGTAATTAGGATTTTATTGCTTTCTTTAATTTTCTGCATTTACTTTTCAAAAACGGGTTTTTGCTTTTGGCGATGTATAGACCCGCGCCTTGTAATAGTTAGATTTACATTTCCGCAATTTATTTTCCGCACTCCTAACTGTTAACAATGCATGAAAGAATGTATGTAAATAAAATCAATCTGTAGCTCACAAATAACCTGCAAACATAACCTTAACTGAAAAACAACACACAAAGCACATGCCACTCCTAGGGTACGCCTCACTGGTTGCCTCGACGTGGTCATCAAGTATAGGGTGTCTTAGAGGTCGCCCTTCTGTCCAAAAGATCCAGTTGCATCGAAACGTTTGCCTCGGATACAAAGGATCTAGGACATTAGGGTTACTTCTAAGATGTCCTACCATTGCTTCGGTGACCACAATGTCCCGATAATCGAATTGACCCGAACACCTCCAACGATGGTGCTACCTACCTCTCAATGGTGGGATAACACTATCTAAAGGACTCTTACACAACTTAATTCCTTAGGGTAGGTAGATGACTCATGGGTACTTGCTCTTTTCAAAACAAAACAAAAACAACTTTTCGCACTCACACTTTCTAAAAAGTTTTCAAACAAATTTTTCACACACTCTTGAGGACTGATACAAGAGTTACTTAGAAATCTTTCAAACAAAACTTTCTTAAACCCACACACACTTGAAAAGCAAACAAATTTTGAAAACATAAGAGCAAATACCTAAGAGCCCGTGGATAACCACGGATAGAAAGGGTGCTAACACCTTCCCTTTCTATAAATCTACCTCCCGAACCGAATAAACATTCTCAAAGAAGGAATTTTGCTGTGCTTTTGTCCTTTCCATGTTGGAGAACATAAAAGACGGTGGCGACTCTTGCTTACCGCGACATTTCGCGAACCAACTTAAAAAACAGTCAGTTCTATTTCCACCGATCACACCTTGATTTTAAATTGTTTGAAATGGTGCTTTTTGTGTGGGTTTGAAAAAATGTTTTGAAAAGAGGCCAATGTAGTGGCAACCTTTGTAATGATCCATGTTGGGATGTATACAAAGGTGTATGTCTTTTGGAAAGTTTTCAATGTTTTTGAAAGTTGTTTTGAAAGTGTGTTGTGATGTGTGGTTTTGAAAAATAGGCAAGTGTTTTTGTTTTGCAAGTTGGCAAGTAACCAAGAGTTGTCTACTCCTAAATTTACTCAAAGGTTTTCTCTATGTTTTAACCCTTTTAACAATTTTGTTCCACCATTGTATTTGGTGGACAATCTTGTGTTAGGATGTTTAACGGGACGAGCGCGGGTCATCGTTTAGACCATGATTGCAATGGTGCCAAGTGTCTTTGGGAAACTTTTCCTTTAAGGGACTTGATCATTTGTTTAGGCAACTTTTGAAAGGTTCATCGAGGGACTATGATCATTTGATATTGTTTTGTTTTGCCAAAGACACCCAACATGCAATATGGCCCATTATTGAAGGCAACAAGTGGAGTAACCCTAGGGGTGCAAGTGTGATTAGTGTTGTTCATTTTCATGCTTTTTTATTTTTGAATTAGGTCAAGCTATTTGTTTGGTTGATTTTTGCATACAAAACCCTAAGTCTATCATGGTATAATTAGAAAGCTTTAAAGTGCGAAATTAAAAGTCCGAAGTTATTACACAATAATCATGGAAATGGGGGTACAAATGTTCAAATGGGGATGAGACTTAATAGGAGAGTAGTGTCCAATATTTACAACCAAATCGAATTGCGATTTCAAATATAAAATGATCAATGTATAAGAATAAAGCAAAATAAGTGTATCAATGTATTTGTGTAAGTGTATGTGATTTATTTACAAGTAAAATAAAAATAAAAAAAAGTTAATTTTTGAATATTTTCAAGTTTAGGGCAAAAACCCTAATTTTGCAAATAAAAGGTATTAATTATTTATTATGTATTATATACAATATTTATTAATTATATACAAAAAATAAATAAAAGAGAAGTATATTTGTCAAAAACGTATTTTTGATGTTAAATATTAAAAAAAAAGGTATTATTTTTGTATTTTTATCCTAAATATCTTAATAAATATGTAAATATTTATATTATATATTAAATATATTAAATATGTACAAAAATAAAAATATTTATTATTTACAAAAAAATATATTTTTTTAAGAAAATGTTTTCAAAAGATAAAATAAAATAAAATCAGAAAATAACATGTATTTGTATTATTTTTAGTATTTATATAAAAGTATTTATATATTTATTTACATATAGAACTAAATGAAACAAATAAAATACCAAATAAAATGCAAAAAAATGTGAGAAAAATATTTTTTATGTTTTTTATATTTTAACAAAAAATAACAAATCAGAATCAAAAAGAAAAAGTTAAAAATGACAAATAAAACATGCAATGGGCCAAAGGGGGTGTATGTGAAATAAAGTGGTGCAAAAAGGAAAATATCTCAGGCCCAGCCCAAAGGAAGTTATCTTCAACCTCCAGGAATATTCAAACAACAAAAACGCGCGTTTCCATCTCCAACTGCTAACTTCTGATCCCTTGGTTTTTAACAAAAACTTACAACATCAAAAGTGTAGAGCATCTTGTCACGATTCCATACATATCAAGAACTTGATCTAACTCTCAGAAATGAGAGAGAATTTCTTCTCCCCCAATTCCTGACCTAACTTTTCTTCCATGTTCAGGTCCAAAATACTCTTAGCACACACAATATAAATGAAAAGTAACTATATGGATGGCTTCAGGGCTATGATTAGAACATGCTTACTTCACAAACTTAATCCTAACTATGCCTGGATAGAGAGATAGAAGTTCAAAAACTTACCTGTTCAGCTTGGATCGTGTATGACAATGGAGGCACTTTCAAGGCAATGTGAGGACTTGTACAGCTTGCTTGAAGTTCAGGGATGCTTCTCCAATGCTTGGTGTGCTTTGAATCTTGCTGAATCACTCCATGGAAGTCAACCTGCAAGAGAGAAAAATGAAAATGGAAAACTATGCTATGGCTGTTACAGTCTGTATCTAAGGTTGGGGATAGCTTGTATGGATGTTATTGAATGTGTTTGAGGTGGTTTGGATGAAAACGCACGAGGGAAATGAACTGTGGAAGTCAATATGTAGAAGATACCCTGTTTTGGCACAAAACTGTGTTTTGATGAATGAGGGAGTCTTGAGGATGGCTTGGTCGTGTTTTAGGTTACTTGAGGAGTATGGAATGTGTACACAATGTTTTCTTAGGCTTGTCTTGACAGGAATGTCTGTTGTGGTTCAATATGCAAAGTTTCTTCTATGATAAGCAAAGTTTGTCAACTTGGTTTCTAGTCTACCAAGGGCCCCTCAAGCATGCTGCACCTTTTTGTCTTGATCAGAGGGATTGGTTCCTGAACTTGTTCCTCAAAGATCTGCATTGTACTTCATTGGATTTGTGTTTGACATAAAGTAATGCTTTACAAGAATGGATAATGTGCTTTTTCTAATTATGGCTTAAATCTTCATGTAATGGTTAAACACACAAAATAAGGCTTGAACTCAAAGGGTTGGCATTAAATTATTGAGTGTGGATGAGATAAAAGGCCTGTAATCTAGCTTAGAACATGCTGACTTGAAAATGGCAATGTTATGAACATGCATTTCGTCAAGAACAAAAGTGACTTTTGCCCAACTTTGCCAATTCGATTCTCCCTAACCACAAGGGTGTTTGAGAAGTTCTTGGACAATTTGGAAATCTTGGAATGTGTAATACAATCCATCTTTGTAATGCAAGTTGAAATTACAAGTGGAAGCATGTGAAAAGTGGCCATGAAGTTAGGCAAAAATCCTGCCTAAAATAGGTCAAAAAATTTCTAAGTTAAGAATGTTTTGCACCCTTGTTCCAAAAATCATAACTTGAGCTACAAGCTTCTTTTGAGGAAACTTTGTGTATAAAAGTTTTAGATTTTGCAATGGACTACAACTTTCATGTTTTGAGTTTTCCTTGAATCCAAATGTATCTTGATGAAAAAATGGGACAAAGTTAGGAAAAAATAAGGAAGTTTCATAACTTAGAAAAATTCTAAGTTATGAAATTTTCTCATTCTAAACCCTAATTTGTAATTTTTGATTTCTTGATGAACAAGTCTCATAATTTGACATGTTTTGATGAAAAATGAATCTTGACACTTGATTTTGACCAAAAAGTCAAAGTTTGACTTTTCAGTATACAGTCAAATTTTGCTCAGTTGACTGGAAAATTCATCTGTCAATCTTGTGCATTTGGGATCTTTTGAACTTGTTGAACATGTCAAGACAATGCCATTGGGTCCTTGAGTCCATATGTGAGCTTGTTTTGCCATTGGCTAGGTCAAACAGTCAAAAATTGCCTTTGTGCAGTCAAAACCCTAAAAATGACCATTTTGCCCTTTTGGTGATCTGATCAAGTTTCTTGTGGAATTGTGATCCAAACTTGACCAAATGGTTCATATGAGTTCATAATGTTGATGTGGGTCAAAAATCATGAGGTTTGACTGTCAATTGACCATAATTGACTTTTTCCCCAATACAGCTGATTTCTAGGTCAACTGTCCAATTGACTGGGCAAAGATTGGAATCAAGGCTTGAAACTTGGTATGGATGAACTTGTGAGTCCAACATAAAGCATGAAAGTCACTTTGGGCCTTTTAGGTCAAAACATATTTGTGCAAACTCAAACCCTAATTTGGGTCAACAGTGCAAGGAGAAGTCTTGAGCAGAGCAAAACCCTAACTTGATCTTGAGCTCCAAGGGTCTTGTGGTGAGAAAATATTGATGTAATGGGAGGGCAAATTTTAGGGTACAACACCATATATTATCTCAGTAAGAAATTTACTGACTGTGAGTCACGGTATTCTATGCTGGAAAAGACTTATTGTGCTATGGCCTGGGCTGCAAAGCGGTTATGGCAATATGTTGAATGATACTACTTGTTTAATTTCTAAAATGGATCCAATCAAGTATATTTTTGAGAAGACTTCTCTTACTAGAAAAATTGCCCGTTGGCACATGTTATTGTCTGAATATGATATTGAATATCGTACTCAGAAGGCTATAAAAAGCAGTGTGTTGACAGATTATCTTGCTCACCAACCGATAGATAATTATCAGTCTGTTAAATATGATTTCCCTGATGAGGATGTTATGTTTATGAAAGAGAAAGATTGTGATGAACCTTTGCCTGGGGAGGGTCCTGATCCTGAATCCCGGTGGGGTATGGTATTTGATGGAGCTGCGAACGCTTATGGAAAATGAATTGGTGCTGTGATTATCACTCCTCATGGATCACACATTCCTTTTACTGCAAGCCTGACATTTGATTGTACCAATAATATGGCGGAGTATGAGGCTTGTATCATGGGTCTCGAGGAAGCTATTGATCTCATAATCGAAGTTCTAGATGTATATGGTGATTCAGATTTGGTAGTTAACCAAATTAAAGGAGAATGGGATACTCATCACCCTGGCTTGACCCCTTACAAAGATTATGCTAGAAGATTATTACCCTTCTTTAACAAAGTTGAATTCCATCATATTCCTAGAGATGAAAATTAGATGGAGGATGCTTTGCAAACTCTAGCTTCTATGTATCAAGTGAATACTTGGAATGATGTGCCTCGTATCACAGTGTGACTTTTGGATAGACCAGCTCATGTGTTTACGGCGGAGGAATCAGTAGATAAAAAGCCTTGGTATTATGATATCAAACATTTTCTCTAGACTCATGAATACTCAGCTGGAGCATCGAATAAAGATAGAAAGACATTGAGAAGGTTGGCAGGCATATTTTTCCTCAACAAATATGTGTTATACAAAAGAAATTATGACATGGTCTTGCTCAGATGCGTGGATAGACACGAAGCAGACATGTTGGTGTATGAAGTCCATGAAGGTTCCTTTGGTATTCATGCAAATGGACATTTTATGCAAAGAAGATGCTTAGGGAAGGTTATTATTGGCTGACAATGGAATCTGACGGTTACAAATTTGCAAAGAAGTGCCATAAGTGCCAGATTTATGCTGACAAAATTCATGTGCCTCCGACACTTCTCAATGTTATTTCTTCCCCATGGCCTTTCTCTATATGGGGGTTATTGACATGATTGGAATGATTAATCCAAAGGCTTCGAGTGGACATCGTTTTATCTTGGTGGAAATTGACTACTTCACTAAATGGGTAGAAGCAACTTCATATGCTAATGTCACTAAGCAGGTGGTAGTGAGCTTTATCAAGAACAATCTCATATGTCGGTATGGTGTGCCAAGCAGGATTATCACCGAAAATAACTCAAACATGAATAACAAGATGATGACATAACTTTGTGAAGAGTTCAAGATTGTCCATCACAATTTATCTCCCTACAGGCCAAAGATGAATGGGGTTGTTGAAGCCGCTAATATGAACATCAAGAAGATCATCCAGAAAATGATTGTCACTTATAAAGAATGGGATGAGATGCTCCATTTTTCTTTGCATGGTGTGATTGGTGGATCTGGAACTGACTGTTTAACGCTGGTTTCGCGAAATGTCGCGGTAAGCAAGAGTCGCCATCGTCTTTTATTTTCTCCAAATGGAAAGGACAAAAGCACAGAAAAATTCCTTATAGAGATTGCTCTCGGTTCGGGAGGTAGGTTATAGAAAGGGAAGGTGTTAGCACCCTTTCTATCCATGGTTATCCATGGGCTCTTAGATACTTGCTCATTGTGTTTTCAAAAATGGTTTGTTTTCTCTTCAATTGTGGGTTTTTAAAAAAGGTTTCTTTGAAAATTCCAGTTCGACTCTTGTATCGGTCCTCAAGAGTGTTTGAAAAATTGCTTTCGAAAGCTTTTTGAAAAGGTGTCGGTGTGAAAAGTATTTTTAATTTGTTTTTGAAATTAGAGCAAGTACCTAGAGTCGTCTACCTACCCTAAGGAATTCGTCTGTGTAAATGTCCTTAAAGTAGTGCCATCCCACCATTGAGAGGTAAGTAGCACCACCGTTGGAGGTGTTCGGGTCAATTCGAAGGTTCGGGACATGGTGATCACCAGAGCAATAGGAAGATACCTTAGAAGCTACCCTCATGCCAGGTTCCCGGATCATGAGGACTTACTAAAACATCCTCTACTCGACGATCACCTTTCGAGGGGCAAGGCAACAGTGAGGCGTACCCTAGGGGTGGTGTGTGATTTGTGTGTCATGTTCATTTACATTTATCTTGTCCATGTCGGGTGATCTACGCTTTTGTTTTTATTTTAACATTCATTCTTGCATGCAAATTTATTAACAGTTAAAAAAGTACGGAATTTAAAAGTTCTACGCTATTACAAAGGCGCGGGTCCACATCGCCAAATTAAATCCAGGACCCGATTTAAAATAAAAGAAAGTGCGAAAAAGATAAAGGTTTAATTTACACGGCTTTGGGAGAATTACATAAATATTATAAGAAAGGAAACAAAAATGCGAAGAGAATTAAAATTGAAAGTGAGGGCGTTGGACCCTTTTTAGGAAATTAAATGGTAATTTATGAAATTAATTAAATTAAAATAAAAAAAAAAGATTTTTTGGAGTTTTTTGTATTTATGAATTTTTATGAGAGAATTAAATGGAAATTAAACCTAATTCTAGCTATTTTTATTTTATTAAAAAAATGTTAAAAGTTGAATCTAAAATTAATCTAATTAATTAATGCAATTTTATAATAATTAATAATTAATAATTAATATGGTGAAAAAAGGAAAAAAAAGATAAAAGTGCTTAAAACTCTAATTCTACCAATTTTTAAGTTTATTAAGAAAAATGTTAAAGTTAATCCTAGAATTTAAAAAAAAAAAACTAAATTAATTAATGAGATTTATTCACAAAAACAACATTTAAATAAAATATTTTTATTTTGTCTTTCTGATTTTTTCTATTATTTTTATGTTTTATGAAAATATTAATTTAAGGTTTTAAGAGAAAATAATTAAATTAAACAAATAATAAAAAAAGGATAAAAAAAGAAAATAAACACAAACCCTAGGGGGTGTTGACCCCAATTGGGAGGTATCATCCAGCATTTTTGGCCCATTGAGTTCCTGGCCTCGTTGACTTTATTGGCTTGCGTATGACACGTCTGACTCATGCCCATAGTGGTCTCCAAATCAAGGCCCTTGGATTGCCCTCAGTAGCCATGTGGCAAGCAAACCAATACCTTGCCAGCTGCGCTGTTGTGTTGCTTTGTACATAATATGACAAGTGATCAATATAACGTGAAACAAAGATTAGTGGCATTTTTCCGCGCGAAATTCAAATACACCAACCATCGCCTTACACCTCACCTTCTTCCCCACTGACTTGCTGTACCTGAAACAAAAACAAACTGAATAGCGGGGGTTTTAAACCCCCACTAAATAGCACGCATAAAAATAGCGAATAGAATATGGTGGCTCATAAATTGAGTGCGAATAGTGTGTTAAGTTCGTCCAAGCTTCCTGAGTTTAGCCATGGTACTGGGATGTCCTAATTTTACAGTATACGAAAATGCCCAATTTGAAGCTTGAGGAACCCTAGCGAGCTTCAATGGCGAAATCGTGTATGATGCACAAAAACTTAATTAAAACACATGGTTAGCTTCAGAATGGTCAGATTAGTCCAAATCAATAGAAAGAATGCAATGAAAATGCTTATAAATTGAAACACGAATAGTTACAAAATTTGAAACAGGACCACTTAGTTCTACCGTTTCTTGATGTTAGGGTTGATGATTTTGATTCAGACACGTTCCTTGAAGCCTCAGGAATGCAATGGGATAGTTTTCTTGCCTTGAAATGCTTTGGAATCACGTTTTCAGTTTTGGAATTTTTCACAAAAAGTGCAATGTTCTTCTTCAGCTTTGGGCGCAGCTTGGAGGTCCTTTGCACTAGGTCTAGCTTCTTGCTTATGTATGGAATGAATTAGGGTTAAATTCTGAACCAAAGGATCAATGCATTGATGTAGAGAATATTTGATTTTCATGCATATTTTTCCAAATCTTTTTCACATGTTTTTGATGTCAATCATGGCCAATCACCTTGATTCTTTCCATATCAGATAATGCATGAAATCCTGAAGTTATTCCATGCATAAAAAGATTTGAAAAGCTTGCTTTAGTATTTTTCACATATTTTATTTTATTAAATGAATTAATAGCAATTTAAAAATTCAAATAAATAAATAAAAATGATGAATAAATTCCCTTTGGGCCAAATGGTCGTGCACATGCTTTGGGTGATGAATCTTTGAAGAAAATGTGGCCCATTAGCAATTTTAAGGCATTTGAAGCAAAGTTGACTTTTTAAAATACCCAAAAATTTCCCAACTTCCACAAGGCATATCTTGCTCAATTTTTAAGCTTTGATCATGTTCTTTGACATTTTGGAAAGGTCTTGAAATCCTCTAACCAATGCCTTTGGTCCCATGTCATTTTGATTTACCAATCTCAAGTTATG
Organism: Vicia faba; assembly: GCA_948472305.1. Lineage (NCBI taxonomy): Eukaryota > Viridiplantae > Streptophyta > Magnoliopsida > Fabales > Fabaceae > Vicia > Vicia faba. The sequence continues at coordinate 223,236,765 of OX451739.1, read as the reverse complement.
GCCTTTGACTTAAAGTCCCTTTTTGTTGACTTTTGAAAATGACCTATAATGTTGAAATTGATAACTTTTTGTGAGAGCATTTCTTGGACTTGAAGTGTGAAGAGCAGTTGTAGGAAATGTATTTCTCTTTAAAATGAGCTTTGGATGGAATTTTTCTGATAAACCATGTGGAAGTTATGCCTTGGTCAAGTTATAGTTGACTTTTTCAACTATCCAAATATGGAAACTTTTGCATCTTGAGACTTTTTGAGCCAAGCTTTGAGAATCATGATCAAGAATTGATCAAATGATGTTTATGGCTTCAAAATGAGATGTTGACCAAGAATTTGAGCTTTTGACTGTCAAATGACCATTGTGCCCCTACAGGTGACTGTAGGGCAATTAGGGTTTTTGACTGTGCAATTTTGTGCTGTGAGTCTTGAAACTTGGTATGTGGATGCTTGACCATGTTTATAGGCAAGTGGGACTTGATTGGACCCTTGAAAACTTCAATTTCTTTGCCAGAACCAAAACCCTAATTTTTGACTGTTAGGAGGCCCTTGAACTGTGCAACCTTTGGGGAGATTTTGAAGCATGCTCTTTGCAATTCTTGAAGAATATGGGAGGGAAAATTTTGGGGTACAACAGTTGCCCCTGTTCAATCTTCTTAAACCTGAGGATGCAGATTGGCTGACGTGCCTTTCGTAATCCGAAGGTGGAAGATGATTGAACACTAGAGTGCCTAGAAATTTGTGCTCACATAGTAGTGTGATGTGGGGAATGGGCTTACAGATGCCATTTGGAGATTGATGGATGGGGTGATGGGCTTATAGATGCCATCTGGATGTTGATCGCGTAAGAGATTCCTTAGCGAGAGCTTGCGTACCTGAAAAAAGAAAAATGATTACCTGACCTGTTACAGGAGCTGGTCTTCAAATTTTTGTGTAAATGTGTCCTGTCTGGTTACAGGAGCTGGATCTGGAGCTTCAAACGGTGATGAATGAACCAGGGATGGTTACTACCTCAACAGGGACGGTGAGAGAACTTTGGACGATTACTACCTCAACAGGAACGCTGAGAGAACCTTGGTCGATTACTACCTCAATAGTAACGCTGAGAGAATCTGGGGACGATTTCAACCTCAACAGTAACGATGAGAGAATCTTGGGCGATTACTACCTCAACAGGAACGCTGAGAGAATCTGGGGACGATTACTACCTCAACAGGAACGCTGAGAGAATCTGGGGACGATTACTATCTCAACAGTAACGCTGAGAGAATCTTGGATGTCTCCTACTGAGTCTTTATCAGGAAAATCTTTTAGGGGTCGATTTAACTGGACTAGAGAAGGCCTTTGACTGGATAAGAAACAGGAAAATCTTAGGGTCGATTTAACTGAACCGGCCAAGGTCTTGAAATCTTCAACTGGATAAGAAACAGGGAGATCTTAGGGTCGATCTGACTGAACCAGAGAAGGCCTTTGACTGGATAAGAAATAGTAAAATCTTAGGGTCGATTTAACTGAACCGGTCAAGGTCTTGGAGTCTTCAACTGGATAAGAAACAGGGAGATCTTAGGGTCGATCTGACTGAACCAGAGAAGGCCTTTGACTGGATAAGAAATAGTAAAATCTTAGGGTCGATTTAACTGAACCGGTCAAGGTCTTGGAGTCTTCAACTGGATAAGAAACAGGGAGATCTTAGGGTCGATCTGACTGAACTAGAGAAGGCCTTTGACTGGATAAGAAACAGAAAAATCTTAGGGGCGATTTAACTGAACCGGTCTAGGTCTTGAAATCTTTAACTGGATAAGAAACAGGGAGATCTTAGGGTCGATCTTACTGAACCAGAGAAGGCCTTTGACTGGATAAGAAACAGAAAAATCTTAGGGTCGATTTAACTGAACCGGTCAAGGTCTTGAAATGTCTTCAACTGGATAAGAATCAGGGAGATCTTAGGGTCGATCTGACTGAACCAGAGAAGGCTTTGAACATAGCTGAGAACTTAACTGGATCTTTCCTGAAAGGCAAAGGTCAGTCATATGCAATGCATGATATGGATCAAGCAAATGATGTTCTCAACATAAATGAGATTTGTAAGACATGATGCGTATATGTATGCTATAATGTATGGAAGTGCGATGTTTATGAATGTATCTTTTTGTCTTAGGAAAATAAATCCTTGACGGGTGCCAGGAAGTCACTCCTGGGCTGATGTTGAGGAATAGATCTTTGCTTCCGCTGGGGATGATAGTTGCAAGAATACCGGTAGGAGAAGACGACTCCGTTGGGGAATAAACTTGGCGAATGAATTACTCTGCGGGGAGAAAAGTACTCTGGCGATCTTGCTGGGAAGCAACTCTGTGGGGAGAGAGATACTTTCCTGAAATGTTGATGGTAACTTCGCTGGGGATACCATTGTTGTGTTGGAAGTGTTAATAGACTTCGTTGGGGATAAGAAGACTTCGTCGAGGACGATCTTTCCGTGGCTTTTGGCTGAGGATAACCCAGTTATATCCTGGTATGGAAATAACTCTTTGAATAAAGCCGGGAGACGCGTTCGCGCTCTGCGGGGATAAGCTTCCAGAATCTACTGGGGATAAGCTTCCTGCTTGGGGAGATGGATTCCAACTTTTCATGGGGAATTAGATTGGACTCTCTTGGGGGAAGATTTGAATTGTATCGGGGAAGTGACTCCACTGAATGTTTGATATACCGTCGGGGAACAATCTTTAGACCAAGATTGCCGGGGATGCTTGCTAAGAATGTCTGTATATTTCTGGGGAATGTAGAGATCTGCGGGAGGACACCCAACTTCCTTAAGGCTGATAATAGCTTTGCCTGGGGAGAGTGCATTGACTTGACGCGCTCTCTGGGGAATTAAGATATGTTGGTTATATTCTTCAGCTAAACCTACCTTGATACCCTGATGGACAGAACAATTAGATCGCTTAGCCCACTTATTATTGCCCCTGTTTCTATGGGAGAATGCATATGTGGGGTGCTGATAGTTGTTGATGGACCCACCTTCTTCTGGTAGGCAGGTGACAAGATAACAGGACATAGTCGTACGCTTTGATCCCTAACTTTTGCCTGGACCGCCCTTTCGGGTTTTCAGTCCAGCGGGATACCCATTTTTGCCCAAGCCGCCTTTTCAGGTTTTCGACTTGCCGGGTGTACAGTTTTTTTCATATTCATCCCTTATTTTTGCCCGAACCCTTTTGGTTCGCCGGGAAGCCCTTATTTTTGCCTAGGTATGTCAACCTAGCGGGTCTTTGATTATGCGCAGTATTTTTTCGACTATGTCCACGCTCTCAGAATGTAGGGAGTTGCCCCTGTTAGAAGTGTTTTGTCATGCCACCAAAAGGTGTTTGATCAGGCAAGGTTCGTTGTTGGAATGCCCCAAGTGACTCAGGCGGAGATTTTCCCCAGGCTATTTGGCCTTTGAGAGATTCTCCGAATCTTGATTGGACTGCCCCAGATAATAGACCATGATCATATCATGCCCCTTAATTGGAAGTGCTTTTGTTCACTAGGTATTCATCGTGCGAATTTCCCTGTTGTTCAAACAAATAGTCATATGCAAACAATGTTATATCAAAAATGCAAAGCTTACGTCTGTTTCGAAGTTTTTGAAAATGCATCTTTTAGTAAAACAAGCAAATTTTGTAAAATGTGATGTCAACTCGTTATTTTACCTCAAACCTTAAGGAGTCAGGATACCTTTCGTAACAGTATGCTTTCGAACTAACCCATGCTTCAGCTAGGACTTTTAAGGGTTATAACGTGGCCTGGTTCACGGTTTAAGAAACAAAGGATAAAGGCTCAAATTATTTGTACCCACCCGCTCTTCGTGATGTTCTTCAAACCTAAACTCAACTGATCGTGCGTTAGACCTTGTTTGAGTCTTTGCTCTGATGTTCCAATGATGGTTCAGATATTGATGATTTATTCTGAATAGGCAGTCATTTTTTGTTATTGTTGAGGGTTTGTACGACCTCTTTCTTTTTGATTTTACTATCCCTAAATTTTTCCTGAACTGTTTCTTTTGTGATTACAGTCAGCGGGATGCCCCAGTTTCGTAAGTCCCCTTTATAGGTTTTGACTTTTTGGGCTTTTCATTTATGATTTTTTGATAATGACTGCCTGTCCTTATGATTGTTCTGAACCATCACTGTCTTTTGTTTTGTAAGGACCTCTTTGGTGCCATTCGTTATGCACTTGGATCAACTGAGAGAACTGCCCTGCCCCAGGTTATGATTAAGGGTTTTAAATTTCGAAAAGAAAAACTCCTACTTCTTTGGCTCAAAGGGGTTGACGAGGGATTACCTTCCTTATAACTCCAGTGTTTAGGGATTGAAACAATGTCTGCACCTCATCAGCGGGGTCTGTTCAAAAGCATACTGTAAAGATAGCGGTATCGTTTTCGTCATCCTCCCTCAAGAGGCTTAGGATTATTAGTCAAGCGTTGATCATCAGAAAAAATATGAAAATAATTTGCACATAGTGAATACGAATATATTGCTTCAAAACAGACATATGCGATGCATTAATGAGATAACGACGTTTAACATGAGTAAATGTTTGAACAAAAGAAAATTATAACTTGAAAAGTCCTAATGAACAAAAGTCTTTTCATCTCAGGGCTTGTTACTTCAAATGGTGAGCCCTAGAGGGATGGTAGAAAAATTCAGCCTGACCATCTTGTGTGAACTCCAATGCTCCTTCATCAATCAGGTCCTGGATCTTATTCTTCAGAGCCCAACACTCATTTGTATCATGCCCTGGACTGGCAGAGTGGTAGGCACACCTCTTATTGGGATCATAGATAGGAGATGCTGTGTTGGGGTTCCGGGGATGAGCCCTTAATGTGATCAGATTCAACCTCAACAGGCATTGTAAAGCTTGAAACAGCGACATGTTGAGCTGGGTGAATTGCCTCTTGGGCTTGTCTAGCTGACGCTGGTGAGGTTGATGATGAATTTGTGACACTGGAGCCATTTGAGGAGCTCTCCCCTTACCTCCTTGTCTCAAAGATGGTTGAATGATGACTGGACTTTCAACCTTAGATGTTTTCCCTAGTTGGTTAACCCGAAGCAGTTGGTTGACGAGAACCCCGAGCTCATCTTGTCTTTGAGCTAAACCTTGAATGGCAGTCCCCTGCCCCAGCATTTGGGCTTTCATTGTATCCATTTCAGCTTGCAAGTGTTTCAGCCGTTCGTCCTCAGCGTTGTTCCGGACTAGAGTCTCCATGAGAAGTGTCCTTAGCTCCTCCTGCCCCTTGGATAGATTCAGGAGGATTTCCCCGAACCGAGTCTCTTGAGCAAGAAGATCCTGGTTATCTTGTTGGGAAGCCATTGCTGAAATAAACAGCGAGAAAGGTAAGTGACCTGTCAGAAGGGTACCTGTTATGCAATGATATGTATGATATGCATGCAATGTTTTCAAGGACCTCGCGGGGTAAACAAGAAATTTTTTAGAGCTTGAATCTGGTGGCTTGATTGAAGGAACTTCATGTTATTGAGAGTCCTTCTTCAAAGGGTCAAAGGCTCACCATATCCAGTGGGTCATAGCCCCTGACAACTTTGGCTCGGGGAACTTTCTTCAAGTGTCAAAGCTCACCATATCAAGTGGGTCATAGCCCCTGACAACCTTGGCTAGAGGAAAATAAATCCTCTTTGCCCCTTGCTGGGTGTTTGATTCATCATGACCTGCATCACAAGCCCTTGAGGTCCTTGAAATGGGTTAGGATGTATGCGATGGTATGATGTTATGGTATGCATGGAGTGATGTAAGCAAACCCTGTTATGAGTCCAGATTAAGGACTGTAAACAAAACCTGCAAGAAACTCAAGTGTCGGATAACAAGTATGCAAGTAGTCAAGTTTGAAAGCACACAAGTCACACAAAGATCCCTTAGAGTTTAGGCCAGCATGAAGTTTGGGGTACTACCCTCTTGAAGTTGGTGGGCTCAAAACCTGTCCTATCAGAAGTAACCGGGTTCTAAGGGTCCCAATATCATTGGATTTCTTTCATTGTTCATCGTTTCGATTTAGCCACTGAACTGGCGACCGAAATATTCCAAGAAAACAACCCTCAATTGAGTGTAGTATCGAGTATCAACCAACCTCGGACTGCACCAAAGTCAGTTATCTCACTACCCTAAAGAGGCCAAGATGGTTCAATTAAGGTTCCTAAGGTCAGTTGATGCTTCACGACACCACGCGGCGGCCCCGTACTCTCCTTGACTGGACTCAAGGGTTACCAGTACACACCAAAGTGCCACATCAACGTAGCAGACTGCTTCAACCATGTCGGTATACCCCGCACAGTTCCCTCACAGCCTTGTTGCTACTTTCTAAGAAGGTATCCCCAGATCCGGGTTAGGATCTATAGAACTCCCAAGACAGTCCCACAATTTAAAGCAAACAAGTCAAAGCAATTGAAAACACAGTGATCTTAGTCCTAAGGTACACCTCACTTTATAAGAATCCCCAGCAGAGTCGCCAGTTCTGTGATCGGTGGATCTGGAACTGACTGTTTAACGCTGGTTTCGCGAAATGTCGCGGTAAGCAAGAGTCGCCACCGTCTTTTATTTTCTTCAAATGGAAAGGACAAAATCACAGAAAAATTCCTTATAGAGATTGCTCTCGGTTCGGGAGGTAGGTTATAGAAAGGGAAGGTGTTAGCACCCTTTCTATCCATGGTTATCCATGGGCTCTTAGATACTTGCTCATTGTGTTTTCAAAAATGGTTTGTTTGCTCTTCAATTGTGGGTTTTTAAAAAAGGTTTCTTTGAAAATTCCAGTTCGACTCTTGTATCGGTCCTCAAGAGTGTTTGAAAAATTGCTTTCGAAAGCTTTTTGAAAAGGTGTCGGTGTGAAAAGTATTTTTAATTTGTTTTTGAAATTAGAGCAAGTACCTAGAGTCGTCTACCTACCCTAAGGAATTCGTCTGTGTAAATGTCCTTAAAGTAGTGCCATCCCACCATTGAGAGGTAAGTAGCACCACCGTTGGAGGTGTTCGGGTCAATTCGAAGGTTCGGGACATGGTGATCACCAGAGCAATAGGAAGATACCTTAGAAGCTACCCTCATGCCAGGTTCCCGGATCATGAGGACTTACTAAAACATCCTCTACTCGACGATCACCTTTCGAGGGGCAAGGCAACAGTGAGGCGTACCCTAGGGGTGGTGTGTGATTTGTGTGTCATGTTCATTTACATTTATCTTGTCCATGTCGGGTGATCTACGCTTTTGTTTTTATTTTAACATTCATTCTTGCATGCAAATTTATTAACAGTTAAAAAAGTACGGAATTTAAAAGTTCTACGCTATTACAAAGGCGCGGGTTCACATCGCCAAATTAAATCCAGGACCCGATTTAAAATAAAAGAAAGTGCGAAAAAGATAAAGGTTTAATTTACACGGCTTTGGGAGAATTACATAAATATTATAAGAAAGGAAACAAAAATGCGAAGAGAATTAAAATTGAAAGTGAGGGCGTTGGACCCTTTTTAGGAAATTAAATGGTAATTTATGAAATTAATTAAATTAAAATAAAAAAAAGATTTTTTGGAGTTTTTTGTATTTATGAATTTTTATGAGAGAATTAAATGGAAATTAAACCTAATTCTAGCTATTTTTATTTTATTAAAAAAATGTTAAAAGTTGAATCTAAAATTAATCTAATTAATTAATGCAATTTTATAATAATTAATAATTAATAATTAATATGGTGAAAAAAGGAAAAAAAAGATAAAAGTGCTTAAAACCCTAATTCTACCAATTTTTAAGTTTATTAAGAAAAATGTTAAAGTTAATCCTAGAATTTAAAAAAAAACTAAATTAATTAATGAGATTTATTCACAAAAACAACATTTAAATAAAATATTTTTATTTTGTCTTTCTGATTTTTTCTATTATTTTTATGTTTTATGAAAATATTAATTTAAGGTTTTAAGAGAAAATAATTAAATTAAACAAATAATAAAAAAAGGATAAAAAAAGAAAATAAACACAAACCCTAGGGGGTGTTGACCCCAATTGGGAGGTATCATCCAGCATTTTTGGCCCATTGAGTTCCTGGCCTCGTTGACTTTATTGGCTTGCGTATGACACGTCTGACTCATGCCCATAGTGGTCTCCAAATCAAGGCCCTTGGATTGCCCTCAGTAGCCATGTGGCAAGCAAACCAATACCTTGCCAGTTGCGCTGTTGTGTTGCTTTGTACATAATATGACAAGTGATCAATATAACGTGAAACAAAGATTAGTGGCATTTTTCCGCGCGAAATTCAAATACACCAACCATCGCCTTACACCTCACCTTCTTCCCCACTTGCTTGCTGTATTTGAAACAAAAACAAACTGAATAGCGGGGGTTTTAAACCCCCACTAAATAGCACGCATAAAAATAGCGAATAGAATATGGTGGCTCATAAATTGAGCGTGAATAGTGTGTTAAGTTCGTCTAAGCTTCCTGAGTTTAGCCATGGTACCGGGATGTCCTAATTTTACAGTATACGAAAATGCCCAATTTGAAGCTTGAGGAACCCTAGCGAGCTTCAATGGCGAAATCGTGTATGATGCACAAAAACTTAATTAAAACACATGGTTAGCTTCAGAATGGTCAGATTAGTCCAAATCAATAGAAAGAATGCAATGAAAATGCTTATAAATTGAAACACGAATAGGTACAAAATTTGAAACAGGACCACTTAGTTCTACCGTTTCTTGATGTTAGGGTTGATGATTTTGATTCAGACACGTTCCTTGAAGCCTCAGGAATGCAATGGGATAGTTTTCTTGCCTTGAAATGCTTTAGAATCACGTTTTCAGTTTTGGAATTTTTCACAAAAAGTGCAATGTTCTTCTTCAGCTTTGGGCGCAACTTGGAGGTCCTTTGCACTAGGTCTAGCTTCTTGCTTATGTATGGAATGAATTAGGGTTAAATTCTGAACCAAAGGATCAATGCATTGATGTAGAGAATATTTGATTTTCATGCATATTTTTCCAAATCTTTTTCACATGTTTTTGATGTCAATCATGGCCAATCACCTTGATTCTTTCCATATCAGATAATGCACGAAATCCTGAAGTTATTCCATGCATAAAAAGATTTGAAAAGCTTGCTTTAGTATTTTTCACATATTTTATTTTATTAAATGAATTAATAGCAATTTAAAAATTCAAATAAATAAATAAAAATGATGAATAAATTCCCTTTGGGCCAAATGGTCGTGCACATGCTTTGGGTGATGAATCTTGGAAGAAAATGTGGCCCATTAGCAATTTTAAGGCATTTGAAGCAAAGTTGACTTTTCAAAATACCCAAAAATTTCCCAACTTCCACAAGGAATATCTTGCTCAATTTTTAAGCTTTGATCATGTTCTTTGACATTTTGGAAAGGTCTTGAAATCCTATAACCAATGCCTTTGGTCCCATGTCATTTTGATTTACCAATCTCAATTTATGGCCTTTGACTTAAAGTCCTTTTTTGTTGACTTTTGAAAATGACCTATAATGTTGAAATTGATAACTTTTTTTTAGAGCATTTCTTGGACTCGAAGTGTGAAGAGGAGTTGTAGGAAATGTCTTTATCTTAAAAATGAGCTTTGGATGGAATTTTTCTGATAAACCATGTGGAAGTTATGCCTTGGTCAAGTTACAGTTGACTTTTTCAGCTATCCAAATATGGAAACTTTTGCATCTTGAGACTTTTTGAGCCAAGCTTTGAGAATCATGATCAAGAATTGATCAAATGATGTTTATGGCTTCAAAATGAGATGTTGACCAAGAATTTGAGCTTTTGACTGTCAAATGACCATTTTGCCCCTACAGTTGACTGTAGGGCAATTAGGGTTTTTGACTGTGCAATTTTGTGCTGTGAGTCTTGAAACTTGGTATGTGGATGCTTGAACATGTTTATAGGCAAGTGGGACTTGATTGGACCCTTGAAAACTTCAATTTCTTTGCCAGAACCAAAACCCTAATTTTTGACTGTTAGGAGGCCCTTGAACTGTGCAACCTTTGGGGAGATTTTGAAGCATGCTCTTTGCAATTCTTGAAGAATATGGGAGGGCAAATTTTGGGGTACAACACATGGGTATCGAACATTTGTACGCACTTCAACATCGGTAACCCCGTTCTCTCTTGTGTTTGGCATGGAAGCAGTGCTCCCCATTGAGGTTGAGATTCCCTCTTTGCGCGTGATAATGGAAGCCAAGTTGTCAGAGGCTGAATGGGTCCAAAGCAGGTTTGACCAGCTGAATTTAATTGAGGAGAAAATAATGACGACCTTGTGTCATGGTCAGTTATACCAGAAAAGAATGAAGAAAGCTTTTGATAAGAAGGTTAAACCTCTTGAATTCAGGGAAGGTGACCTCATGCTTAGGAAGATCATGTCCTTTAACGTTGATTCTAGGGGCAAGTTGACTCCCAATTTTGAAGGCCCATATGTTGTCAAGAAAGCCTTCTCTGGAGGTGCATTATTTCTTGAAACTATGGATGGTGAGGAGTTCCCAGGTCCCATGAATGCTGATGTACTCAAGAAATACTTCGCCTAAATAAATAAAAGAACAGTTCGCTAAGTTGAAAACCCGAAAGGGAAGCTTAGGCAAAAAAGGAGTCTCTCGGTAGGCTCAAAACCTGAACGGGTGTACTAGGAAAAAATTAGAGACACAAACAAAATAAATTCTTCCCGCTAGGTTGAAAACCCATAAGGGAAACCTAGGCAAAAGTTAGGGATTCCTTGGCAAGTAACTACATCAGAAAAGACTTGATCATTGAAGCAACAATCTTCTTGGATCCTCACCACTCTTCAATTAAAGTCGCTGCTCAGGAATTCAAAGTTGTCAGGGATAATAATGGTCATTATATTTCAAATTATCTTTTCCAATATATATTACCATTTTACAAACTTTGTAATCATCTGTGGGGTCTCGCCATTCGCAGACTACCATTCTATTAATAAAGTTTGAGATTTTCTCAAATTCTTTACAATTCTTATTTTGTCCATCTTACAAAGACTTCATTTATTATTGATAGTAATTTTCAAAGCAAACAGATTAAATAACAACATTATTCTTTGAAAATATTTTACAAATTACTTCTTGCTTTAGATTTTTTGATTCAAGGAGAACAAAAATAGTGACTCCAAGGATGGACGAACTCTGAAATTTTAGAAGTATGAATCCCCCAGGAAAGGCTCTCTTAGGTCACTTTTGTTTGTTTGACTACCATTTTCTTGTGCTTCTCAGATAATTTAAGATGATACCAATCGATGTATGGTGCGGTATTGGGTTTGTAACCCCATTTTCCCTAGTCATGTCTCAAATCATTTTGATTTCGGGTTTGCAGGGTCTGAGGTCTCTATCTGATTTTCTCTAGTGAGGCAACCATACAAGGGAATTGTATTTTCTAAGAAATGTTGAAACAGTTGTCAACTTTTTGGTTTTTCTCCCTCAAAGTGTTGTATTTGATTTAAAATCTCCATAAGTTTGATTTCCTGCTGTAACATTTGACTTCTTAAATCCTTGGATATGTCTATCCCTGTGAAGTATCATAAGTTCTCCCTAAAGAAGTTGGTACAATCATCAGTCTCAGTTTTGAAGAATTTATCTTGGTTTCCCCTTGATGATGTGGTATTTCCCTCCACAATGAAGTTAGTACAATATCCGCAGGTGATGTCTCGACAATGTAGTATTGTTTTCCCCATTGAGAGTAGTATTGCAATCCCCAGTAGAAGTACAGACCTTGAAACATTTTCTTTTCCCCATTGAAGTCTGTGTGATATTCCCCAGTAAAGCATGGATAAGGATGTTATATCCTTGTATCTGTACTAATTTATTGTTATGATTTGTCTATTTTCGGATTATGTTCCTTCCCAGTGAAGTTAAGCCGTGAAGTAGGAATTTGTTTCCTCATTTGGTGCTTACTTTCTCATGAAATTTTCATCCTTGATGTGATTTAGCCGAGTATTGACTGTATCTATGTTGGTTTTATCTGGTTATACCCACTGTTATATGTATATTTTGTCAGCATATACCTGATAACATTCATACGTGCATACATACATCATGCATAATTGAATTTAGCAATTCATTGCTCATTTGCATTCATTATTATTTTGTTGACATATTACCCTATTTACAGAGTTATGTTATCTTATCTCCAATAGAATGTCAACCTTAAGCAAAAAGTGTATATTCTTTCAATTTCCCCACTAAGTCATCCCTCGTGGAATATTTTTTCTTTAACCTTCCTGTACAACTCTTTGTCTGGATAGAAGGTGGTTCCCCCTTGAGATTATTTCTCATGAAGTGTTATTTTGGTTGACTGATTCATTCCAGTTTATTTCTGGTTAAAATATATGGTATCCAGCAATATTATTATTTTGATTTCTGCAAGCTGTATGCCCTAGTTTGAGAATATGCATTTATTTTGCATAAAGAAGATTTTATTTCCTCAACAGGAATATATTGGCATTTCCCTGGGAAGCCATATTTCTTTCTGCATGGAATTATTTTTTCTACTCCTACTCATAAAAGCAAATAGAAGTTCTCTTTATTTGAGCAACATGTATTTCCCCAATGAATCTGATAGCTCCCAGAGAAGATTTAGATTTGTTGCTCCAATGAATGGTAGCCTTGTCATTATGGAAGGTAGTTTGTTGTTGATATTTATTTCTCCAATGAATGGTAGCCTTGTCATTATGGAAGGTAATTTGTTGTTGAGATTTTTTGCTCGAATGAATGATAGCCTTGTCATTATGGAAGGTAGATTGTTGTTGATATTTGTTGCTCCAATGAATGGTAGCCTTGTCATTATGGAAGGTAGTTTGTTATTGAGATTTGTTGCTCCAATTAATGGTAGTCTTGTCATTATGGAATGTAGTTTGTTGTTGAGATTTGTTACTCCAATGAATGGTAGCCTTGTCTTTATGGAAGGTAGTTCGTCGTTGAGATCTTTTTCTGGTGAATGGTAGCCTTGTCTTTATGGAAGGTAGTTTGTCGTTGAGATTCTATTTCTCCAAAGAAGTTCATTTATTTTCGATTATAATTACTGACTGCTTATTGAAATTTACTGGTATTATCTTATAATTTATTTCCATGGTGGGTTGACGTCACTTTTTTGCTATCTCCTCGGTGAGTGGATGGTTTGTAGTCATCGGTTGGTCACCGTTATCCACCACCTTCTCTCCCTAATATTTGAGTTGATGACACTTTATATCCTCTTTGGGCTTTACCGCGACAAAGTTTTGTTTTTTGTTCACCAGTGATTTGTTTTTCTAGTCGGGTCTCTCTTTTGATCCCTGTTTATGTGCTACATCCTCAGTGGAGTTTTGCGCCTTTTTTTTTAGATTTGTTCATCTGCATTCATAATCATAAGCATAGCATGGCATCTTAGGGCCAAAAAATAGGGGCTTCGTTTTATATTTAAGTATCTTCAATCGCATCGACACGAAGATTTTTAACCTTTGTATATCCGGATAGAAGACACTTAAATATGGGCAGTTGTTGTACCCAAATTTTTTACCCTAAGACCCCTCTATCACATCATATCAACTTAATCAAAACAAGATCACACACTAGGGTTTGGTTCTTCTCCCTATCTTTAGCTTCGCTCTATGGGGAATCACCAAACACCTTGACTAGTATATTCTAATCCCTTATGTTTTGATTACCCTTTAACTAATGAATACAATAAGTGTTTTCCCCAATTGATGATGATTGCAGGAGAAAGCACAACATATTCCATCAAGATTGATCTAGATTTATGAGTTCATTTCTATGATTTCCTAGACAAAGCTTCATTGAGACTCAAGCCTCAACATTGAAGATACTTTGAAACAATATCATAACAAAGTATATTATGATTCATCATACTTCAAGTTGTCAAATATGGTTCAAAGGTACAAGGATTGATTGAAGAAGTTTGACTCAACTGGGAAAATCCTTGATTCGTTGATCACAAGTGCACATATCCTTCAATTCTCAAGATTTGAAAGTGGTTCTGTTTGCTATGGTTTCTCCTTATCATCCTCATTAACTCATACTCACATTACAAAAGTATTTGTCCAAAGAGGTAGGTCAAAATTACAAAGGCTTCCTAAGGCATTTTCTTACTCATCTTTTGGTATTTTTGAATGATTCCAAAGACATGCTTCTCTTTAAAGGTTTATTAACAAATCACTTCAAAAGTTTCAAGTAAATTTTGTATGGAAGAAACTTGATGATGAAGAAAGATTACGAGTCCTCCAGATGAACCCTCAAATTCCATTAGGTGATTTCAAATGATCATAACATGGTCAATTTCTATACCCTTGAATCTATTATTTTTCCATAATGATCTTAAATATGTGAAATGCAACCCATATTTTAAGTGCAAAGTGTAAAAATGGATGGAAGATGCCCTAAGGATGCAAAAGATTATAGGTCATTTCATGAATTTTTGCCAGCTTCAACAAGTCATAACTTTCTCAATTTTTGGAAATTTTGAATGGTTCAAATCTCAAAATTACATTCAAGATATTTACTTCATGCCATATTTTTTGGTCAAGAGAAAATTTCAAGAGGAAGACCATGTTTGGATGCAAGACATTACAAGTCATTTTTGAAGAAAAACTTAGAAATTTTCTAAGTATAGAAAGTCAACCTCTTTTTCTCAACTTTGACTCATCACAACTTTCATCTCAAGCATCCATTTTATCCAATTCTTTGCACATTGTAAAGCTTGTAATCTTATCTTTCTAAAGCTTCAAGAATCATGTCCTAAAACCCCTTGAGTTGAGAATGTAATTGATTTGAATTTGGTAACTTGAAACTAAATTTCTCACTAATTCAGATTTATGAAATCCATAATGTGGCTTATAATCACAAGATTTGTGTGTGTTTTTGTTTTAAAATTTATTAACAAACTTTCCAGAAGTGTCTAGTATCTCGAAACGCAAAGGTTGGATGAGTTTTTATAAAAATGAATTCAAACTTCACTCGTGTTCAACCTCCATTCAATTTCCCTCCAAACTTATTTGTTTTATCCAATTTTCATTGCCATTTGTTTTCCTATAAATAGAGCACCTTATTCCATTCATTTTCTCAAGCTTGAAAAGCCAGAATCACCCTACCAAAATCTCTTGAACATAATTTTCTACAACTTCGAATTTTCTCTTACAGCCTTTCTCGATCATTTTTCTTTTTCAATTCACCTTCCTTGATCCTCACTGAAGCCGACAGAAGAAGAATTAAGCTCTAAAACTCCCTGAATCGTGCTAGAAAAATCCAGTTTCAGAGCTCTGCAACTTAACTTCAATAGGTAGATTCCTTCACCAATTATCTCAAACTTTGATACTATTGTGAAGCTCTCATCATCCTGATTCTAGTCTCAACATTTCTTTACAACTAGAAATACATTTTGACCATGAAATTTCAAATCCATTTTCAAAACTTCGCTTCCAAAATGACTGAGCTATAGTTTATATAAATTTTTCGCGAAGGTGTGGTTGTCTTCGTCTTGATGAGACGAAGGGAATGGTACCGGTCTTGAGCTCTAATTTTACAGTTTGAGGAACCTGGTTTCGAGACTGGCTGGAGGTTGAAGATGACCAACATGTCATCCTTTAACCAATGGAAGCATGCCATTTGGAATTTTAAGAAATCTGATTTAATAATTGATTTAGTGCTTTATTCAATAATGACCATGATATGCACAGTGTGTCTGATCCATTGGATCATCTTACTAACACATTTTGACTCTCATCCATTGGTCCACATTTTTTTGACTTTATTTTATTTTCTGATTTTTATATTTAAATTATTTTAAAGTTCAAAAAATCATAAAAAATCCATTTCAACCTCAAAAAATCTAAAAAAATTATGAAAAATACTTTTGATTTTTCTCTTTCTGATTTTTATTTTTTCATGATTTTATTTTGTATTTTTATATTTTTTATAAATTTTCACTTTATTTTAATTATTTTAATTATTAAAAAAATACTTTTCTTCATTTTTAAATTCTGGAAAAATTAGGGAAGGGTCCAATGACCTTTTGATAAATATTGGTGACCTAATTTATTTTTTATTTCTGACTTTACTAGTTTTCTTCATTTTTGGATTATTTTGTCTATTTATTTTAATTTTAAAAAATAGTTTCTGACTTTAAAAAATTGCCGAAAATTTTATATAAATATTTGAGCTCATTTCTGATTTTTCTATGATCTTGTTTAATTTTTCTTGATTATTTTGAATATAATTGCTATTTTTCCTCTTTATTTCATTTTTAAATCATTTTTTAAAAATCTTATTTTTCTTATTTTAAATATAATTTTATTTTTTATATATATTTCGGCTGATCTTGGACTATCAAATTTTGATCATGAACTTTATTAACATCATTGGATCCATGGTGTTGAGTCTAACTCCATAAAAATGGATGAATGATTTTAATGATAGTTTGATTAAATTTTTAGTTCAAATGTGGTTTATTTCTCACCTCATCCCTCTTCATCTTATCTCATTCTTATTGTACTAAATGTTATTGGAGCGTGATTTCCATATCATGTCTCAAAACATATGGTACATAGATTGTTATTGACATGCCTCAAAATAGGTACGACTTCTATATAAGTCCACTTATGATTTCTTAACGTAGCACTAAATTTTGTCCCGATTCGAGAAATGATCATTCATGGCCTAAACCCATGTTTGCAAGCCCAAGTATGTTGATTTGAACCCTTTGATCCAATAACCTTGAGATTCATTGTTATGAGGCTTTGGTTCTACTAATCCTCTAATGAATCTTCATCAATTTTGGTCAAAGTGGATCACTTAAACATCATTGATCATTTAATGTTGACTTAAAAATTCTTAAATGGATGCTATACTTGACAAAAAGTAAATGCAACTTGTTGTTGAGAAGCTTTGGTTCTACCAATCCTCTAATGAGTTCCAAATGAAAGTTTCAAGATGGTCATTCAACTAACCACTAATTCCTAACAATTGACTTTATTTTATGCTTTTACTTTATGCCTTTACCTTAAGCACTATTTTTTTGTATTTACATTTCATGTTATTTTCATCTTTGCTCACTTGAGTATTTACTTTTATGTCATTGTTATTTTTGATCATTTGAGATTTTCATTTCTATATTCTTTTTGACGATACTTAATAATTAACTTGAACCCTAAAAAACTTTAATGTTATTTGGACTACTTGGTTACTATCCTTGGCATTATGAAGTGATGGACTTGTTGGACTTAGGATTAGAGGCCTTAACCTATCTTGGAGACCTTGTGACCTCAATTGTTATTTTGTCTGGAGTTCTTGGGGTTTACCCCAAGACATTGTGTTGTTAGTTTATTTTGTGTGCAATTTATTGTGATTACATGCTTTGTCTGTGATCTGGAATTCATCTGTATACAACAGTTACTCTGCCCAATTTTTGTGAAGACTTAATACAAATGGAGTTTGGGTTTCTTAAAAGGTTTATTATCTTTTCTTGTTTGATTTCAAATCCAAAGGATGGAATTCTACATTGGCTCATTGTGTCAAGTGTTGGCTTTTTGTTGGTTAGACGGTTCTTTTTTCTAGCTTTTATCTTATGCTTCAGGATAGTCCCTTTAATTCCTCCCATCTTCTTTAATTTCAAAAATATTCTCCCTCCTTTTGAAAACTTTTCTTGTTTTAAAACTTAAACCAGCTTCATAATAAACTTGGACTTAGGTCCATGCATGTTCAAAAAAATCTTTTCTTATCAAAATTTAATCAATTTAACAATACTTGGACATTTTTGTGAGAAGACTAAAAGTCAATCAATATCATTCAAACTATTTTTCCACATTGGCTTTCATCTTTAAAAAAATTTCTCAAAAATATTAGACTCTTGTCAATCCTTGTAGTGATGCAAACAACTATACTTCTATGATATACAGTGAAGTGAGATATTTTCCACTTGAGTGTTAAGTGAGGCTTTTTGTTCGTTTTAAAATCCAAGCCATATCCTCCACTTTGAGATGATGCAAATTCTCCTTTCTCATAATCGTGGGTAGTAAGTATGTTCTTCCACTCGAATAAGACGATGTTGTCTTGTCTCTTAAAATTAACCAACACACTTGTGTTTTAAAATTTTTAAAGGGTGAACTACGAGTACCATGATCCCCTATTGCACGGAAGGAGGTACGTAGGAACTAAAGATTCGCAACCGTGGCGGGTGAAAAAATCATTAAAAAAGTACTTCTTTCCTCATCCCCATAATCCATTTTTGTATACAACATTTATAGCCAAAAGACACAAATTTTCAAAGAGGTTCTTGCGGAGTACCGTAGATGTTTAGGGTGCTAATACCTTCCCTTCTCAACATTTCTACCGCTATATGTAACGCCCCAGGCTGCCTTCAAGATTATCGACTGACCCCACAAACCAACACGGGTCTTTTAAGCGTGTTTTATCCTTACTCACATGCTTTCTGGGATCCTTCCCAGAAAGTCACCCATCCCAGAATTGCTCTAAGTCATACACACTTAACTGTGGAGTTCTTATGAATGAGCTACCGAAAATAAGATGCATCTTTTTGGTATAGGTAGTACCAACTAATCCTTATAAGCCTTCCTTAAACCATGCAGTCCCATACCTGCATAGCCTCGAGATTCCTCTCATTCCAATGTGGCGACCATCTTTTTCCCTCTTAGGCCTCGGGTGTTACATGCGGTGCAACCACTCCTCACCTTTTTCAGCTTCGAGTGTTACATGCCCACCAGGTTCCGCATGGTTCATCCTCGAACCAAATCATACTGGGAGAGGTATGATGTTTTATCCTCACTCACACGCTTTCCGGGAAACTTCCTAGAAGGTCACTGTTATACCCTAAAATTTGCCCTCTTTTTTCTCAAGTATTTTGAAAAGCTCAAGCTTGTGCAAGTATAAAGCAGACAAAAAGGGCAAAGCAGATAAAATGATTTTTTATAAGAAAAGCAAGTTTCCTTCGATTCATTATAGCTTCAATTGGGCATCTAGGCTTCCTTCGAACAAGCTTGATTGATCCTTCAATTGGGCGTCTAGGCTGCCTTCGATTCAGAAGGAAATGGCCTTTTGAAGGTTCCCTTGGATTCACCAAGTAGGGACTTTCTGCATGCAATCCTCGTTTGGAAATTTAGGTTCCCTGCATACGTCCTTCGATTGCACCATTGGCCTTACATGTTTGCTTGATTCACAATGAAATGGGTACCTGCATGCATGCTTCGATTGGGCATTTAGTCTCCTAAATACATCCTTCAATTGAGCATTGGCCCCCTGACATGCTAGCTTTAATTCACAAAGCAATGGATATCTGCATGCAGGCTTCAATTGAGCAATGGCCTCTTTCCTGCATGTTTCAATTCACAAAGCAAGGGGCTCCCACCATGCTAGCATGCACAAGTCAAAAGCTTCCCTATGGATAGCATTCACTGGATTCACATTAGCAACCACAGTGCAATGGTTACGTGCATGCAAGCTCTGACTGGGCAAAGTCTTCCTTTGAAATAACTTGCTGCAAGCTTCGACAGGGCAACACTTATCTTCAACTAGCTTAGATTCATTAGGGTAATACCTATCTTCATGCTAGCGCCCACAAAGCATTGACTAGTTTCACGCTAGTTTCGACTGGGCAGTATCTCCCTTGGAAAGTTTTGTTTTGACATGCGTAGTTTATACACTATGGTGGCCCTTTCGAAGGACATACGAGACATACCTAGATTTCCCATTCGAAGGACATATTTTGGTGGCCCATTTAAGGAGCATAGATTTCGCCCCTTCGAAGGATACACAAAGGACCCATTCAAAGGACACTTTGATTGGAAACAAATATTGTTGTCTAAAGAAGAGTCTGGTTGAAGGTTGGACCTATTGGGTCAAAACGAGAAGATGAAACATTTAAAGATGCTTGCTGCAAGTCCAAGCCTGGTGCACTAGCCACAACGCTCCAAAACTACTACACAGCAGTCCTGCAATATTGCCCTTATTCTTGCACCAAAATGGCATACAAGACTACACATCGAAGACTACAAGAACAATATACCTAATTTGTTCAAATTCTTTTGTTTTCCCTCCTAAACCTCAGCCAACTTCATCTATAAATAAGATGTCCCACAACACATCTTAGGGGGCTGGACAACATATCCAGAGGATTTTGATAGCTGGAGAAACTTTGATTGTGTTAAAATCATCAAACACTTAACACATTCTCAAACCCATAATCAAAAAGACCATACCTTTGTTTCTTCCCCTTTCGAATCCAACACTAGAAACACAACACCTGTTTCTTTTCCCTTTCAAATCCAGGAGCAACCCCATGCTTTGTTCTTTCTTTCGAATCCAGCAGGAGTAACACTACACATGTTCTTATCCTACGAATCCAGAAACAACAAACACAACCCCACTCTTCTTGACCGTCGAATCTAGTCAAAGAAACACCACACTTGATTATTTCCTTCGAATCCAAGAGAATCCAGTACAATCACTCAAGGTACAGAAGAACCAACTACAAAAGCAAGGTAAGTCCCCTGACCTTAACTCTTTCGTTTCAAGCATGTACATGACATTTGTTTACTTTTTGTTTCTGCCCTTTTCGTTTGTTTTTCTTGTCCAAATGTATGGTAGAACTAACTAGTATAGACCCCAAACGAAAGAAGGAGTTTTGTGTGAAGCGAATCCTTAGGATTCGCCCCTGGCTACTCCACAGTCCCTAACAAAAGATAAAGAGGGTGTGAACGGAGGATGCCCACTCATGTTGCTTTGCAGGCTCATATTGCTTCATAGTCCAAACGAAGGAGCAAGAAGGGAAAAATGAAGGGTGTCCATACTGACTTCTAGGCCCAATCGAAAGAAGTATCTAGAAGGATGAATCGAAAGCTACCTCTCATGCTGACTGCTAGGCCAAAATCGAAAGAAGCCCAGAAAAGCAGAATCGAAGGGTGCATTCTGCCTGGATCAAAAAGCTTATATTCCCTTCTTTTATTTTGTTTTGTCTTTACATTTTCTTGCTATTCAATATGGTTGTAATAGCGTAGGACCTTGTTTTTTGCATTTTTATTGCTTTATACAAATGTTAGTAATTAGGATATATGGCAAGATAAAACCAACAAGTAGACAACCCAAAAATCAAAGACAAAAATGCATTCAATCAAACACACTATGCACACATGCACCTCTAGGGTAATCTCACTTGTTGCCTCAGAAAATAATCATGTCCCTCAAATATGGGTGTTTTAGCAAAGACGCTCGATAAAATATCGTAGCCCCTCGATGACCCTCGATGTTGCCTTTGGTAAACGATCTAGTCCCTAACGAAATTGCTAAAACGTCCTATAGGTTGCCTTCTATGACTATACAATTGACCCGCGTCCGTTCCTTCACATCCAATGATGGGGCTTCTTACCAAATAAATGGTAAGATAGCAACATCTAAAGGAGGAGGAAAAGAACAAAGAGCTTTTGAGTAGGTAGAACGCTCGTATTTGCTTGCTTGCTCACAACAAAAAAACAATTTACACACCAACACTTTATATTGAAACATTTTCAAAAGACAAAGCTCTTTGTACGCATTCTTATAGAGACGAGAATCATTACAAAGACACTTTTCAGAATCACTTTCAAGAAAATCTTCCACAAACAAACACCTCTTTGAACTATTTTCAAAACCAATACTTTGTACGCATTCTTATAGAGACGAGAATCATTACAAAGACGTTTTAAAAATATTTTCAAACCCACACCACAAGCACATTATCAAATAAAAGCGAGTGATCTAGCAGGAAACTAAGAGCCCGTAGATAACTACGGATGAAAAGGGTGCTAACACCTTCCCTTTTCATAACCTACCCCCCGAACTCAAGAAATAATCTCGAAAGGTCTTTCCTGTTATTTTCAACCTTTCCTTATTGGATAAAAGAAAAGTCGGTGGTGACTCCTTCTATCCGCAACAACTGCGATCAAACGCAAAACACCCAAGTCAGTTCTCCCACCGTATTACATAACTGAAGGCTCTACTAGGGACTACTTAAAAGTGGGTTTACCTTAGGGCTAGATCACCTTTACTTGCTTTCCTTGTTTGGCTTGCTTGCTTTACATTTATTTGGATCCTTGTTTGGGTTATTGTTAAAGATCCTACACGCGGATCTGGGGCACCTTTCTAGGCAAGTAGCAATAAATCATGGAGGTTGTACGGCATAGACCGATATGGACAAAGTGATAGCTACATTAGCGTGATACTCTGGTTTGTACTAATGTTCCTTGAGTCAGTCAAGGATAACATTAGGCTTCTTTATAGTGTCATTAAGCGCTTACTAACCTTTAGAATCTTTAATTGACTCATCCTAAGCCATTAGGAAGTTGTGAGAAAGTCGAATTTGGTTATGAATGAAGATTGGTTGATACTCGATGCTACACTCATTGAGATTAGACTTTTAGGATATTCTGGCCGCAATACTTCGGTGCTTGAGCTAGAACAATGCCTAAAAGGAAAGTCAGTGATATGAGGTTCCTTGGAACCCGGATAATTTCTAGGACAGGTTGAGCCAACTAAACTTCAAGAGGGTACTTACCTATAAACTCCATGCAAGCCTAAACCTAAGGACTTATCTGCTTTGTGTGTATATGATTATGTGTACATAAAGACTTGCTTGATTTTCATACTTGTACATAACGTCATGATATCATACCATAGCATTTTCAATAACCATTTCAAGGGTCTTAAGGGCCTATGATGCAGGGTCATGTTGAACCAGACGCCTATCAAGGGGAAAAAGGATTCATTCTCTAATCAAACACCGTCAAAGACCAAAGCACGGTAACTTGAGTCAAGGGCTATGATCCACTTGACATGGTGAGGTTGATTCTCGTGGAAGGACATCCACCAATACGAAGTTCTCCATTCAAAGTTGTTGATCAAAATTCAACTTCTAACATCTTCTTGTGTTCATCCCGCGATATCTTTGAAAACATGCATCCACATACCATGCATCATATCATGACAGGTTTCTATCACACAGGTTTCCTTATCTCTCTACTATTTATTTCAGTAAGATGGACATGGAACAAACAGTGAAGGACCTTCAAGCACAAAATTCCCAATTCCAACAAATGTTCTTGACTTTGGCTAAAGGGAAAGAGGACCTGGAGACTCTTCTTCTCAAAGACAAGAAGAAAAAGACAAAGAAGTCAGTGGACGTCCTGAATTTGGGAAGGAGGTTCAAAGAACCAACAGAGAAAGCTCTAGAATTCGCAACTCCGTCAGCTGAGGGGGACAATCAGACAAAAGAAGGGGATCACAACCTGGGATCTAACAAAGAAGATGCTGACTATGCTGAAGAATAATATCCTCCTGCGGATGACAAGTACAAACAACTGGAGCATCGTCTCAGCACCATGGAAATCCAGAGAGTACCTGGTCTGGATTTTGAAGATTTGGGTTTGGTTTCTGGAGTGGTCATCCCACTGAAATTCAAGATTCCTTCTTTTTCCAAGTATGATGGGGTCTCTTGTCCCAAGATGCATCTTAGATCTTATGTCCGCAAGATTCATCCATACACCACTGATAAAAAACTTTGGGTCCATTTCTTACAAGAGAGCCTGGCTGGGACGCAACTTGAATGGTTCTATCAATTGGAGAGTTCCCACATTCACACTTGGGAAGGTCTAGCTGATGCTTTCTACAAGCAGTAGCAATACAATGCTGATCTTGTGCCAACTCGTGTGCAGTTGAAGAATATGACCATGCGTTCTAATGAGGGCTTCAAAGAATACGCCAAAAAATGGAGAGACTTGGGGTAGGCGGAGTGCAGCCACCCTTAACTGACAGGGAGCTGATTGATATTTTTATGGGAACTTTGACAGGACCATTCTTCAACCATCTGATCGAAAGCTCCTCAGCTAGGTTCACCGAACTGATACTGACAGGCGAAAGAGTAGAAGCTGGAATAAAAAGAGGAAAAATCCAAAGGCGTGCATCTTCAAGTGTAGGGAAACAACCTTTCAATAGGAAGAAAGAGTCTGATGTTATGTACGGCCAAAAAGGTCATAACCAGAGTAACCACGACTAACGCGTGGGGGCAATCTTGATCTCTAATCCTGCATCAACACAACAACGACAACAGGGGAATCAGCGTAAGGAGGTCGCGCCTAAAAGGTGATTCACCAAGATCAACATGCCATTGGCTCAAGTGTTACAATATATGTTGAAAGCAGAGTTGATTACGTTAAAGGCTCCTCTCCAGAACCCCAACACTTCTGCTCCTACTTATCATCCCAATGAAAGGTGTGCATACCATTCTGATAGTCCTGGACACGACACGAATAATTTTTCGGCTCTGAAGAACAAGATTCAAGACATGATTGACGCTAAGGAGATTGAATTTGATCCACCTGCTACTCCCAAAGTGATCACTGCTCCTATGCCAAATCATTGAGAACATCCTTTTTCATTTAGAATTTTCAATTGTAATATCTTTTGTTGTTCAAGCACTTATCTATTAATGTCAAACTTTGTTTCATTAATGCATTTCATATGTTTGTCTTGAATTAATCCATTTTTTTCATTGTATTTAAAATATGCTTTTTTACTCCCTTTATGATATTCAATTCTTGTTTTCAAAAGTTGCAAGCCTTTAGAGGGAGGATGATGAAAACAATGCCATAGTCTCATACAATATGCTTTTGGACAGACCTTGCTGATGACATACAAGCGTTCTTTCAATTCCTAAACACTGAAGTTATAAGGAGGATAATCCCTAGTCAGCTCCTTTGAGCCTAAGAAGTAGGAGTTTTCTTTTTCATACAAATTGAAACCTTTAATCAAAACCTGGGGCAGGATAGTCTCTCAGTTAATTCAAATGCGTGTTCAGTCGCAAGCTTTCACTTCATACACAACGAATGACATCAAAAACATTCCTCTAGAATTAAAAAGATGGTGATGGTTCCCTATCACATAGGCAGTCATTATCTCTCAAAAAGAAAAGCCCACTAAGTCAAAACCTACGAAGGAGACTTAAGAAAAAAAGTGGGGCATCCCGCTGACTATAATCTCAAAAGGTTCAGGCAAAATTAGGGATAATAAAAAAAAATCACGACAAATCCTCGACAACATGAAAAATGTCGCAAAAATGATTGTCTTCACAAATAAACTTCCAAGTTTCTAAACCATCACCAAAATGTCATTTTAGACTCAGTTGGAATTCAAACGCACAATTAGCTGAGTTTAGGACTGAAGAACATCACGAAGAACGGGCGGGTACAAATACACTTTGAGCCTTATCCTTTGTTTCTTAAACCGTGAACCAAGCCATGTTACAACCTTTCAAAATTCCTAATTGAAGCATGGGTTAGTTCAAAAGCATAATGTTACAAAAGGTATCCTGACTCCTGTAAGGCTTACTGCAAATTCTGAGTTGAATTAATATTCCTACAAAACTCTTTACTTGCTAAAACTGCATTCTCAAAACTTCAAGACAAGCATAAACTTTGCATTATTTAAATATCGATGTTTGCATATGGCTAATTGTTTGGCAGCGGAGAAATTCACACGACGAATATCCAGCGAACAAAAACTCTCTCAGTGAACAAAATCACTTCAAATGGGATGACACTTCCAATGAAAAATCTCCTATAAGAAAGGGGGTGTGACATGTCATTGTCCAACTCGTCTTGGGGCAGTCAAGTCGAGATTCCAAGAAATCTCTCAAGAAATGTTGAATAATCAGAGGTAGACTTGTATCCGAATCACTTGGGGCATTGAACGTGAATTCAAGCAAAGGGTTACGTACGGCCAAAAAAACGTTGTCTGACAGTAGTGACAAGTTCCCACAAAGTCCTTTTCATAGGGTAATCCCCAGTCAAGTCCACATAGAGTCATCTCAATAAGGTTATCCCCACGGAATAATCTTCACAAATTAGGGTACAAACCCCTCAAGGCCAAATTCATAAATATCATCACAAGATAGGATCTAGGTAATCCCTAACCAGAGTTTCAATCTCTGAAAAAACCTTCTTCCCAGCTGAGCTGGTCTCTCAAAAAGAATCCTCGAGGAGTTTTGCCAAGAGAAGACGCCTCTCCAGCAGATTGGCAATAGGGTTTATTTCCCCAACAAACGGCAAGATTCCTAACTTGAATTTGCCTTTTAGACTATCACAAGTCAAGGGACCACAACCCCTCTTCCCCAGTAGACTTTTCTACAATCCCAAGTAAGTTGGTGCAAATCCTGGAAACTAAACCAGATAACAATTAACTTCTTTATCCCCGACAAGTTGTTAACTGCCTTTCTATCCAATCAAGAGATAACTCTCCAATAGAGCAACGGATAACTAAAACTCCTGAACTCCTTTCCCCAAGCAGGAATCAACACTCTCCACAGAGTTTTCTTCTCAAGCAAAATCAACATTCCCTAGCAGAGTTCTCCTCAAACTAAAAAACAGGAATCCCCAACGGAGTTCTCCTCAGACAACAAAACAGGAATCCCCAGCGGAAACATTCTAAAACAAGGTCTGGAGAGATGCATACTCTTCATCCCCAACAGC
Source organism: Vicia faba (assembly GCA_948472305.1). Taxonomy (NCBI): domain Eukaryota; kingdom Viridiplantae; phylum Streptophyta; class Magnoliopsida; order Fabales; family Fabaceae; genus Vicia; species Vicia faba. The sequence continues at coordinate 223,210,248 of OX451739.1, read as the reverse complement.
AGTCCGGGATTTAACTTCCGAAAGATCCCCAACACTTGTCAAGGATTTATTTTCCAAAACAAAATTACATTTCAACAACATTCATAGAATATGCATACGAAATGCATATAGCAAAATCTCATTCATTTTGAGAAACATCATTACACCATGCATTTCATACATCATGACATTGCATGCAGCTAACTCTTTACCTTTTCAAAAAAGATCAATCAGTAGATAATTATCATCAATAATTTTCAACAGTTCTAGATTAATACGTAAAACAAGACATGAAAACTATCTGCGAACGACTGGTTGTAGATTAATACTTGTAACTAGCCAGGAAAACTATCTACATGAGAAGATTGAAGATTAATACCTGTAACAATCCAGGAAAACTATCTTTCTTTCTAAGGTCATAGATTAATACCTGAAACTAGCCAGGGAAACTATCTCTACAACAAAAACAAGTTCCATATTAATACCTGAAACAAGACAGGAAAACTATCTACGAACGACTGATTGTAGATTAATACCTGTAACTAGCCAGGAAAACTATCTACATGAGCAGATTGAAGATTAATACTTGTAACAAGCCAGGAAAACTATCTTTCTTTCTAAGGTCAGAGATTAATACCTGAAACCAGCCAGGGAAACTATCTCTACGACCAACAAAAACAAGGTCCAGGTTAATTCCTGAAACAAGCCAGGACAATTATCTACACGACCAACTGAAGCAATCCTACACAGACTCCTTCTCATACACTCTTCTATAAACAATTCATATGCGATCCAGATACGGTTGACATTCTAATACTTATTCCAGATTTCTTCTAGAAATAGTTCAGATGTGATCCAGATACGACTGACATTCTGATACTTATTCCAGATTTCTTCTAGAAACAGTTCAGATGCGATCCAGATACGGCTGACATTCTGATACTTATTCCAAATTTCTTCTAGAAACAGTTCAGATGCGATCCAGATACGGCTGGCATTCTGATACTTATTCCAGATTTCTTCTAGAAATAGTTTAGATGTGATCCAGATACGCCTGACATTCTAATACTTATTCCATATTTCTTCTAAAAACGGTTCAGATGTGATCCAGATACAACTGACATTCTGATACCTACTCCAGATTCCCCCTAGAAAAGGTTCAGATGTGATTCTTGATACGGATGACATTCTGATACTTACTCCAGTTTCCCTCTAGAAATGGTTCAGATAGGATCCAGAGACGAATGCTATTCTGATACTTATTCCATATTTTTCTCGAATACAAACCATATACGATACAGATATGGATGTCATTCTAACACTCATTCAACATATTTCTCAAATACAGTCCAGATATGATCTAGATGTGGATGTCATTCTGACACTCATTCAACATATTTCTCAAATACAGTCCAGATACGATCCAGATACGAATGTCATTCTGACACTCATTCAGCATATTTCTCAAATACAATCCAGATATGATCCAGATGTGGATTTCATTCTGACACTCATTCAGCATATTTCTAAAATACAGTCCAGATACGATCCAGATACAGATGTCATTTTGACACTCATTCAGCATATTTCTCAAATACAGGCCAGATACGATCCAAGTACGGATGTCATTATGACACTCATTAAATACGTATTTCAGATGCGAGTCAGATACAATCCATTTATGGATGTTACTCTGATACTCATCACACTACATCTACTGTTTCAATATGAATCGACCATAGATTTATTATGATACTTCTTCCAATTTTTTTCAACAATCACTTTTGGGTGGCATCTATAAGCCCATCTTCGACAACTCTCCATCATCTTTCCACCATGGCATATTTAAGCCCACTCCCTACACAATCAACCGCCACATCATCGAGTGCAAATTTCTGGGCACTCTAGTGTTCAATCATCTTCCACCTTCAAGTCACGAATGGCAGACTCGCCAATATAACTCTTCAGGTTTAAGAAGATTGAATAGGGGCAGCTGTTGTACCCTAAAATTTGCCCTCTCTTTTATCAAGTATTTTCAAAAGCTCAAGCTTGCACAAGTATAAAGCAGACAAAAAGGGCAAAGCAGATAAAATGATTTTTGAAGAAAACAAGTTTCCTTCAATTCATTCTAGCTTCGATTGGGCATCTAGGCTTCCTTTGAACAGGCTTGATTCATCCTTCGATTGGGCGTCTAGGCTTTCTTCGATTCAGAAGGCAATGGCCTTTTGAAGGTTCCCTTCGATTCACCAAGTAGGGACTTTCTGCATGCAAGCCTCGTTTGGGCATTTAGGTTTCATGCATACGTCCTTCGATTGCACCATTAGCCTTACATGTTTTCTTGATTCACAATGCAATGGGTACCTGCATGCAAGCTTCGATTTGGAATTTAGTCTCCTAAATACATTCTTCGATTGAGCATTGTCCCCCTGACATGCTAGATTTGACTCACAAAGCAATGGCTATCTGCATGTAGCCTTCGATTGAGAAATGGCCCTTTCCTGCATGTTTCGATTCATAAACAATGGGCTCCCACCATGCTAGCATGCATAAGGCAAAAGCTTCCATATGGCTAGCATTCACTGGATTCACATTAGCACCTACAATGCAATGGTTACCTGTGTGCAAGCTCTGGCTGGGCAAAGTCTCCCTTTGAAACAACTTGCTGCAAGCTTCGACAAGGCAACACTTATCTTCAACTAGCTTCGATTCACAAGGGCAATGCGTATGTTCATGCTAGCACCCACAAAGAATTGACTAGTTTCACACCAGTTTCGACTGGGCAGTATCTCCCTTGGAAAGTTTTGTTTCGACACACATAGTTTCTACACTACGGTGGCCCATTTGAAGGACATGCGAGACATACCTGGATGTCCCATTCGAAGGACATATTTTGGTGTCCCATTCAAGGAGCGTACATTTGGCCACTTCGAAGGATACACAAAGGACCCATTCAAAGAACACTTTGATTGGAAATAAATATTGTTTTCTGAAGAGGAATTTGGTCGAAGGTTGGACCTATGGGGTAAAAACGAAAAGATGAAATATTCAAAGATGCTTGCTGCAAGTCCAAGCCTGATGCACTGGCCACAATGCTCCAAAACTGCTGCACAGCAGTCCTACAATATTGCCCTTATTCTTGCACCAAAATGTCATACAAGACTGCACCTCGAAGACTACAAGAATAGTATACCCAATTATTTCAAATTCTTTTGTTTTCCCTCCTTAACATCAGCCAACTTCATCTATACATAAGATGTCCCACAACACATCTTAGGGGGCTGGACAACACATCCATAGGATTTTAATAGCTGGAGAAACTTTGATTATGTGAAAATCATCAAACACTTAACACATTCTCAAACCCAGGATCAAAAGACAATACCTTTTTTATGTCCCTTTCGAATCCAACACTAGAAACACAACACATGTTTCTTTTCCCTTTCGAATCCAGGAGAAACCCCATTCTTCATTATTTCTTTCGAATCCAGCAGAAGGAACACTACACCTGTTCTTCTCCTTCGAATCTAGAAACAACAACCACAACCCCACTCTTCTTGACCTTTGAATCCAGTCAAAGAAACACCACACTTCTTTCTTTCCTTCGAATCTAGGAGCATCCAGTCCAATCACTCCAGGTCCATAAGCACCAACTTCAGAAGCAAGGTAAGTCCCCTGACCTTAACTCTTTCGTTTCAAGCATGTACATGACATTTGTTTACTTTTCGTTTATGCCCTTTTTGTTTGTTTTTCTTGTCCAAATGTATGGAAGAACTAACCAGTATAGACCCCAAATGAAAGAAGGAGTTTTGCATGAAAAGAAGCCTTAGGCTTCGCCCCTGGCTGCTCCACAGTCCCAAACAAAACACAAAGAGGGAGTGAATGCAGGATGCGCACTCATGCTACTTTGCTAGCCCATATTGCTTCACAGTCCAAACGAAAGAGCAACAAGGGAAAAATGAAGGGTGTCCATACTGACTTCTAGGCCCAATTGAAAGAAGTATCCAGATAGGTGAATCGAAATCTGCCTCTCACGCTAACTGCTAGGCCAAAATCGAAAGAAGCCCAGAAAATCATAATCGAAGGGTGCATTCTGCCTGGATTGAAAAGCTTATATTCCCTTCTTTTATTTTGTTTTGTCTTTACATTTTCTTGTTGTTCAATATGGTTGTAATAGCGTAGGACCTTATTTTTTGCATTTTTATTGCTTTATACAAATGTTAATAATTAGGATGTATGGAAAGATAAAACCAACAAGTAGACAACCCAAAAATCAAAGACAAAAATGCATGCAATCAAACACACTATGCACACATGCACCTCTAGGGTAATCTCACTTGTTGCCTTGGAAAATAGTCATGTCCCTCGAGTATGGGTGTTTTAGCAAAGACCCTCAATAAAATATCGTAGTCCCTCAATGACCCTCGATGTTATCTTCGATAAATGATCTAGTCCCTAACAAAATTGCTAAAACGTCACATAGGTTGCCTTCTATGACTATACAATTGACCCACGCCCGTCCCTTCATATCCAACGATGGGGCTTCTTACCAAATCAATGGTAAGATAGAAACATCTAAAGGAGGACGAAAAGAACAAAGACCTTTTGAGTAGGTAGGACGCTCGTAGTTGCTTGCTTGCTCATAACAAAAAAACCATTTACACACCAACACTTTCAATTGAAACATTTTCAAAAGACAAAGCTCTTTGTATGCATTCTTTTAGAGACGAGAATCATTACAAAGACACTTTTCAGAATCACTTTCAAGAAAATCTTCCACAAACAAACACCTCTTTGAACTATTTTCAAAACCAACACTTTGTACGCATTATTATAGAGACGAGAATCATTACAAAGACATTTTCAAAATATTTTCAAACCCACGCCACAAGCACATTTTTAAACAAAATTAAGTGATATAGCAAGCAACTAAGAGCCCATAGATAACTACATATGAAAAGGGTGCTAACACCTTCTCTTTTCATAACCTACCCCCCGAACTCAAGAAATAATCTCGAAAGGTCTTTCCTGTTCTTTTCAACCTTTCCTTATTGGATAAAAGAAATGTCAGTGGCGACTCTTGCTATCACAACAAATGCGATCAAACACAAAACACCCAAGTCAGTTCTCCCACCGTATTACAGTCACCCGTCCCATAATTGCTCTAAGTCAAGCACACTTAACTGTTGAGTTCTTATGAATGAGCTACCGAAAAGAAGATGCATCTTGGTTATATAGGTAGTACCAATTAATCCTTATAATGCTTCCTTCAACCATGCGGTCACATACCTGTATAGCTTCGGGATCCCTCTCATTCTGGTGTGGAGACCATCTTTTTCCCTCTTAGGCCTCGAGTGTTACATACGGTGCAACCACTCCTCGCCCTTTTCGACCTTGAGTGTTACATGCCCACCACCTTCCGTATGGTTCATCCTCGAACCACATCATACTGGGAGAGGTACAACTCTGATACCATTTGCAATGCCCCAGACTTCCTTCAGGATTATCGACTGACCCCATAAACCAACACGGGTCTTTTCAGCATGTTTTATCCTCACTCACACGCTTTCCGAGAAACTTTCCAGAAGTTCACCCATCCCAGAATTGCTCTAAGTCAAGCACGCTTAACTGTGGAGTTCTTATGAATAAACTACCAAAAAGAAGATGCATCTTGTTGGTATAGGTAGTACCAATTAATCCTTATAAGCCTTCCTTCTATCATACAGTCCTATACCTGCATAGCCTTAGGATCCCTCTCATTCTGATGTGGCGACCACCTTTTTCCCTCTTAGGCCTCGGGTATTACATGCAGTGCAACCACTCCTCGCCCTTTTCGGCCTTAAGTGTTACACTACACATATGAATAAAAAATTTGAATTCAAGGAATATTACCTAACCGGTGCAACCTTGATAGCACGTTATGGGATGCTTCGAGCTTCAAGAATGGTTGAAATGAAATCTTGGGACCTCTAGGAGGCTAATGGGAGGCTCAAAACAGGTTGAAACTCGTTGGAGAATAGGGTTCGCCTTTGCCCTAATCTTTGGAATTTTGAGAATTTTGTGTTGCTCTTTGTAGGCATCCAACCGTGTGTTTTGCATCTGGTATGTTGTGTATATATAGGACAATCAAGTTAGGTTAACAAAAGTGCGAGGAATCATGTCATTAAGAGGTGAAGATTTAGATTGAAAATTTATATGGAAACTTGCTATTTTTGGCTCAATCTTACACCAATCCACCTTGCACGAATTTGAAAGCTTGCGCATGTGATCTTGGGCCTTAAATATGATCCATAGAAAAACCCACATGTCTTAACCTATTGATCTTATATTTTATTTAAGTTATTTTGCATTATTAATGAAGAAATCACAAATAATTAAAATAATTAAATAAAAAAGGTCAAGGGGTGTAATAATAAGGTTTGAGGTGTATGAAGAATGTAATAGACGTTTGGCCTCTTAAATCATGGCCCAATAGCCCAAAATATCAAGCTTGCTCAATTTAAACTTTATGCATTTGCTTAAAATTTCCCAACTTGCAATGGCCATAACTCTCTCAATTTTCCCTTTTTGAAGGTGATCTTTAACTTTTAGGAGAGCTCAGGATTTCCTTTACAATCTCTCTTTTGATCAATTTTTCATTTGGAGAATTTATCTTGATATAAGTTGCCTTGACAAAAAGTGTCCTTTTGTTGACTTTTGAAATGACATGTAATGTATTGACTCATATCTCTCAAATGAAGCATTTTTTGGACTTGAACTTAGAGATGCAAAGTTGTAGAGAATTGAATTTCCTTCAAAATGAGATTTTGTTGGGGAAAAGTTGATGAAGCATGTGAAAGTTATGCTTGGTCAAAGTTCAGTTGATTTGTCCTAAGGAAATCCTAATTTGAAACCTTTTGACTTTTGATGATCTGAGGGATGATGATCAACCCTTGATTAAATGTTGATCAAATGTTGATGTTGACCCTTGGTTTGAGGGCTTTTCTTGAAGAATGATGATCAACCCTTGATCAAATGTTGATATTGACCAATTTTTTTGAAGTTTGACTATATGTTATCCACAATTGACTTTTTACCCAATAGAGTTGATTTTCAGTCATTTGAGAAATTGACAGAACAAACTTGTGATGCAAGGCATGAAACTTGATATGATAATTCTTAGGGACATATGAAGCACCATTAAATACACTTGATACCTTTGACACCCAAATTTCCTTGGGAAAGATGAAACCCTAGTTATGGAACCATTTCTTAAGAGGAGAATTTGTCTGATCAATTCTTGAGCAACCTTGAGAAATTGAGAACCCTAGGAGAATGTTTTGAGTATAATGAGAGGGAAAATTTTGGGGTACAACAGATACGATTTCTCGTTATTACCAGACTTTCTTGGGTTAGAACCTCAGTGCCCTCACATATATTATTCATTTAACGTTATGGCGCGCCTTTTCTATTTTATATATTTTTATATAAAATAAAGGGTTACGACTTCAGTTTATTTTTAAACCACTGCGATATATATATATATATATATATATATATATATATATATATATATATATATATATATATATATATATATATATATATATCACAGCGGTTGGTAACGTAAACTGTTGTGGTTCTATTTATATATAAGTAAATTAACACTCGCTCTTTGACATTAGCGCCGTATCTTTCATAGAAAAACCCTAAAACCCATTTTTTCTCTTCTTCTTTATCATTAACATTCATATTCTACATTATAGCTGACAATCATGTTCTTCTTACATAAAGGTATTCTTCTTTTTTCCTTATTCTCTCGTTTTCGTGTATGTTGTTGTTATGTTCCACATGATTTTCATATTAATTTCTTCTTGTTAGATAGTTTATGGTTCTTTTATTGTTGTATGTTGTTCTATATTTTTGTTGCAAGTTGTGTTGTTGACAAATAAATTTGCGGTTTCACATGTTGATAATTTTCATGGTGTTTGTAGGACTCAATAAATGTGAATGAAGAAACAACAACAACCGTAAACTTCATCTAGTTTTAGAAGCTATGAAAAGAAATCCAAGAAGTATGAAGCTATTGCATTAACTTCATCCACCTTATTTTTTTTCATGGGTTCACAAACTAGATGAACCTCATATGGTGATGATGATGGTGGTAGCAAGCGTATAGTATGAGTTGATAAGGTACACATGGTTTGTGTAGCAATGGAAAAAAAATACAAAAAGTATGAAGATATCGTGGAAACTTCATCCACCTTGTATTTCTTTTTCATTGCTTCACAAACTAGATGAACTTCATAGTTCCACGATTATTTTCAATAAAAGGTGCATTCTATAAACAACTTAATATATTTTGTAATATTGTATACTGTTATTGTTTTGTTGCTAAATGTATGTTTTTTATTGTGTTACATGTATTTGTTGTGTTGTTGTATGATGTTTTTGTTGACAAATGTTCTCAGAATAAGAACAAAACATTGCTAACTCATAAGAAAAAGGCTTCTTGTGACTTAGAAATGTTTTGTTCTTTAAATTCTTATACAGGTTTACAGAAGATCAAGTTTAGTTTATTATATACTATGTATATTGTTTGTTTCACTAACCTTTTAATGAAAAAATGCAATCAATTAAATTGACATAGAAACTTATAATCTGAAAATTAAGATGTATTTGAAAACCAACCTATATCAATCAATGTTTTACAAATTGTATGCGTCTCATTCTGTACATTTTATGTTCCTTAACCTATAATATATTGTTCAATGGTTAGTTTCCTGCAAGACATCGATATATATTATTCTAATTTATCTCGTCGTCATCGTTTATCATCGTGATTGTTAAGATCATGATTGTTATGATGATAAGTCATCATAACAATCAAGAAAATAAGTGACGATGATGAGGTAAAATAATAAAATATATTGATGCATTGAAGGAATCCGACCATTGAATTGATCACCAATCCAAAATTTAATATAAAAATCTTTTTTGAAAACTTTGATTTGAAAAGAGTGCACGCGAAAGGTTTTCAGAATGAGTCGTCTATCGAACCTTAGTTATTGGAACTCGGATATGCAAATATAAAATTGAAAATTAAATAAATATGATAATTTAAATTAATTGGACTTTAATCAAGTAGCACTCTATCAATCATTTATAGAAAGTTACAAGAAATGTTATTTCCAATTGCAACTATCAAAAGAACAAACAAAAACAATTTGTCGAACACTTGATGTGAAATTGAACTTTTAGAATTTTCCTTTGATGTGTGTTGATGCAAAAAGCACTTATAATCAAAAGTGATTATAAGCAACATCAACACTCAATTCAAAACTAAAAACAGTTCAAAAAAAATTCCTATGAGTCAATCGATTACGCAATGCTCTCAGACAAATTGATTGATGAAAATAAAGAAAGAAAAAAATACGAAAAAGAGACACGGGGATTTGTCTTCACGGTTTCCCATATTCGTACTCGCGTGTGGGTACGTCTATGCCTAATTCCAATGGAATTAGGATAATTATTTCCATGCAAAAAATTTGATACAAGAGAAGTGTTCAGGAGCAACTCCACAAGCCATAATCCTTATTGTTGTTTCAAACCCTTCTCTTCCTTTGATCTTGAGAAAGACAAAAACAAAATAGTTGCAAATTGACGATATGGATCTTGCTACTCCTTTGTATACTTTATCTCAAAAGCTCTCGCACACTGTTAATTTCTCCTATTGCAACATAAGACTTCAAGTTGATCCTCAATTCTCTCACTAACTCCTTTGCATTCTTTATCTCCAAAGGATCCTTTGCGTTCTTCATCTCTAAAGGGCTTCACTTGGATGCAATTCTCTCTTGAATGTCTTGCAGGAAAACACCCCAAATCATTCAATGGTCTTGGAGGACAAAGCTACGATTTTTCCAGATGAAGACCCCTAAAAATATCAACCCAATATTCTCGGCTACACGAGAACCTAATCGGACGTTATTAAACCTCGTCTAAATGACACCCCATCAAAGAATCGTTACAACAATTTGTTAGTGTGTATGCACAGATTTAAGGTTGAAGATAAAGAGAAAATGTAGGATATTTTTATGGTATCATCAAGTTGGAATGATGCATGAATGATGTATTTATAGTTTTGGAAGTTTACGGAAAAAGGGACTTTTTCGAAATTAAAAATATTTGAAACATTTAACAAAACAATCAGTATGTATCGACCTATAAATCGTATGTGTCGATATATACATTAAGTTTAAGTTGTATGTGTCAACCTGAAAGAATGTATGTGTCAACTGAAACAAGTCAGAGGCTACAGCCTTTAAAACAATAGTAAATGTGTTCACCTGAAATTCGTATGTGTCCACACATAAAATAAGAATTTCTGCAATTTTAAAAAAGGTTTATTATGTGTCGACCTGTGCAATGAATGTGTCGACCAGAGCCTTCCAGAGGCTACAGGCTTCAAAACTGAGTTTCATGTGTCGACCTGAAAATCATATGTATCGACACATGCAATGAAAATTTATGCAGAAACTTATTTTTCATGACTTAGATCAATTTCAAAATGGTTTTTAATGGTTCCTAAGACCCCTAATGCAAAGGAGTTCCACAAGACATAAAGATATCGTCCAATATACATAAATGCTAGCTTTTCCAAATTTTGACATCATGCAAAACAACTAATAACAACATTGTACTCACATAATCCCCCTTTTTAATAATGGCAAAACTTGCAACGATGCATTTCGTGTAGTTATCAAAGGCTCCCCCTGACTTTGTGCTTCCCAACTTCATCACGCATATGCTTCTCCCCCTTTGACAACATCAAAAAGAAAGATATCAAGTCGTGAAAAGTATCATAGTCTAATACAAATACTAATATATCACTCAGAGGCGTTTTTGCATAGAAGAACAACAATCACATATCCCCATATATATGTGTTGTACCCCAAAATTTTCCCTCTCAATTTTCAAGACAAACTATTTCAAGATATATCCCCATACTCCTAGGTTTCTCAATTTCTCAAGATTACTCAAGGATTGATCAGACAAATCCTTATCCTAAGCAGTTGACCTACAACTAGGGTTTTACTTCTCTCTAGGAAAATTGTACTCCTAATGTCTCAAGTGGATTTCATGGTTTCTCATATGTCTCAAAGAATCTTCATGCCAAATTCCAACCCTTGCAGCACAAGTTTGCTCAGTCATTTAGTTAGATGATTGAAAATTAACTATATTGAGCAAAAAGTCAACTTTGACCAATTTACAGTCAAACTTCAAGAGTTTTGGTCAACATCAACATTTTGAAGTCACATTCATCATTTGATCAAGGGCTGATCATGATTCATCAAGAAAACTCAAGATTCATCAAAAGTCAAAAGTTACTAAGTTAGGGTTTTCTTAAGGAGAAGTCATTTGAACTTTGACCAAGCATAAATTTCACATACTTCATAAGAAATTTGTCAACCAAAGCTCATTTCAAAGAAAATTCAATTCTCTACAACTTTGTCTCTCTAAGCTCAAGGCCAAAAATGCTTCATTTGAGAGATATGGGCCAAAATATTACAGGTCATTTTAAAAGTCAACAAAAAACACACTTTTTGTCAGAGCAATTTACATCGAGATAAAATCTTCAAATGAAAAAAAATGACCAACATGAAGATTGTAGGGGGACGTCTTGAGATTTCCAAAAAGTCCTAGATCACTTTCATATGATAAAAATTGAGATATGATTTGTGCAAGTTGGGCAATTTTGAGAAAATGCACGTAAGGGCGTGGGTTTGATCCCTGCGTTTCACCAATATTTTTTGTTATTTACCACTAACGCGTATGTTTCCAATATATCATGTAGCGCCTGCTTCCAAACACAAGCAAGCGCTTAGCCTAGTGGCAATCAAAGCAGCTGTGAAGCAGGAGGGCGTGGGTTCAACACCCACCCCATACAAATTTTTTTTCCTATTTTTTCTAACTTAATTTCTTTTTTTTTTCTTTTTTCTAATCCTAATTATTTTTAATTAATCAAATTAACCTAATCTTTTTTATACTAATAAATTAGTATTAGGGTTTTTTTACTAATATTTAATTGTCCTGAAATATTTTTATTAATCAATTAATTAACTTTTTTTAAATGTTAAAATCAATTAGGATTTATATTTTTATTACTATTATCATTTAAATTATTTTTCTACAAAAAGTCAAAAAAATATTTTTCTATTTTCTTATTTATTTTTCTTTCTTTTTTAATTCATAGATCAAGTGTATATGGTGCACTCTCTAATGTAATAGCATAGATTTATTTTCTGCATTTTTTCCTATTATGTAACTTCTCACAGGATGTAATAGCTTAGGTTTAAATTTCCGCACTTTACATTCCGCACTTTATTTTTCTGTACATATTGAACTGCTAGTAACTAGGGTTTACACGACAAGACTAAAAACAACCTAGAAAATCCTAATTTTAAGATAAATAACTGAAAACAACCACTCTTCACACTTGCACCTCTTGGATATCCTCTCTTGTTGCCTTACAAATATTGGTCATGGCTCTCGAAAGTGGGGATACTTTAGCAAAAGACCCTCGATCAAATCATCATAGTCCCTACGATACAAAAGATTATAATCTCTCGATGACCCTTCTAGTTTCCTACAAAATAATCTAGTCCCTTCTAGTTGCCTACAAAATGATGATAGTCCCTTCGATACAATTGCTAAAGTATCCTTACTTGTTGTCTTCGATGACCATACGATGATCCTGCATGTGTCCCTTCACATCCAATAGATAGGGCTACCTGCCAACTAATGATATGGATAGTACTATCTCTAAAGGAGAAGGAAAAGAATAAGAAAGACTTTAGTGGGTAAGAAACTCTTAATTGCTTGCTCACAACTTTTTCTCAAAACTTTTTTTCACACTACACTTTTAAACAAATATTTTCAAAAATAAACACTTTGTATACATTTTTGAGGACTGATACAAGAATTATCACAAAGTCGGCCTTACATTGGAATTTCAAAATATTTTCAAACAAATCACATACACAGAGCGAGTTTTCAAAAGCGAGTTAAGTAATTAAGAACCCGTAGATAACTATGGATGAAAAGGGTGCTAACACCTTCCCTTTTCATATCTTACTCCCCCCCCCCCCCCCGAACTCAAAATCTATCAAAGGTTTTTCCTGTTCTTTTCACCTTTCCTAAATATTGGATAAAAGAAAAGTTGATGGCGACTCTAGCTAACCGCACATTAGGATAAAACCAAAAATCAGTTCTCCCACCGTATTATAATATGTAATGATACGAAATTAATAAATAGCTAGCAATCAACATTACAAAAAATGTAATGTAATGCATAAAGAATAAACAAGCAGTGCAAAATCAAATATGTCAAGTTGCTTTTATAGCATCGCGATTACGTAACACAATATAATGGAACTCCTGATGCCGCACACGTATGTGCATAGCAAAGCAACAAGAATATGTCGCTACTAAAACCAAAATGAAGAAGTTTATCATACCATGTAGCCAACACAATAGGAAACACATATTACAAATTTCATGCATATAATTAGCTCAAGCACAAGTGCGAGAAATAAAGAATAAACAAAACACATGCTTGCACAACAAGAACAAACTTATACAAATGTAAAAATAATTAATACATAAAGTCATTATAAGCATATAGACTAAGAACACACAAGGGTTTTCAATCAATTTTTTTTGGAAATGAACATTCATGGTTTTCATCATTTGAGAGAATATAAAGCATTTTTGGAAATAAACAAGTAACATACATTAAGGAAAATCTTACTTTCAAGGAGAAATTGAAACGATATTACCTCACTCTTGACAGAATGGAAGTTGCACTCATATGATGTAAAATAATCAAATAAAGAGTCAGAGTGAAAATATAAACTGCAAGCAACAAGATAAGATTAAATAACATTGGAGATATCAATGATCCCCAATTATCCACGTATGTTGATAAAAGGTTCGACAACGAGAGGTTTAGTGAAAATATCGACAAGTAGATTTATACTATCAACATGCTCAAACGCAACATCCCCTTTTTCAACATGATCACGAAGGAAGTAGTACATATCTCGATATGTTTAGTGCGAGACTGTAGCACATGATTTTTGGTTAGATTAATGGCACTAGTGTTGTCGCACATGTAGGAATACATGAAATTTTAATACCAAAATCAAGTAGTTGTTGCTTAAGCCACAAAATTTGGGCACAACAACAACAGGCTGCCACGTATTCTGCCTCGACCATTGACAAAGCAATGAAAACTTGCTATGCCAACTAACCAAGGATTTTGAAAACATGTGACAAGATCCACTAGTACTTTTCATATCCAATTTGTAACTGGATAAATCAGAATCGTAATCCCAACCAAGCTACAATTGTTTCCCTTGGAATACCAAAGCCCAAACTTAGAGGTACTAATAAGGTGTCTAAGAATACGTTTAAGCGCTGTTAAATGTGATTCCTTGGGAACAAATTAATATTGTGCACACATACAAACACTAAACATAATATCAGGCCTAGATGCAGTAAGATAAAGAAGAGATCCAATCATACCTATATACCTTTTGACCTCAACATCCTTACCTTTTTCATCTCTATCCAAGTTATCATTTATTGACATAGGTGTGTCAATTTCCTTAGCATCGTCCATACCAAATATTTTAAGTAATTTGAGACAATACTTGGTTTGACATACAAATGTTCCTTCATCGAGTTGCTTAATTTGTAGTCCGAGAAAGTAGTTTAACTCTCTCATTAGACTCATTTCAAACTCTGCCTGCATAAGCTTAGAGAACTCCTTAACAAGATGCATGTTAGTTGATCCAAAAATGACATCATCAACATAAACTTGAATGAGTAAAATGTGTTTTCCTTGATGTCTAATAAAGAGTGTAGCATCTACCTTTCCTCTAGAGCATCCTTTATCTAGTAAGAACTTGCTAAGTTGGTTATACCATGCCCTAGGGGCTTACCATGCAAAGCACATTTTAGCTTTAAAACATGATTAGGAAACTCATATTTTCAAAATCGGGAGGTTGGGAAATATAAACTTCTTCAATTATGTATCCATTAAGGAACGCACTTTTAACGTCTATTTGATATAATTTAAAGTTCTTAAAGCATGCATATGCTAATAAAAGGCGTATAGCCTCGAGTCAGGCATCAGAGCATAACTCTCCTCATAATAAATTCCTTCCTCTTGGTTATACCCTTGAGCCACAAAATGGACTTTATTTTTCATTATCACACCATGTTCGTCAAGTTTATTCCTAACTACCCATCGAGTGCCTATTACTTGATGATTTTGTGGACGAGGGACAAGGTCCCAAAGGTCATTTTTTCAAATTGATTCAATTCTTCTTGCATAGCCATAAACCAATGCTGATCAAGTAAAGCATCATTAGAATTTTTATGTTCAACTTGTGACCCGTACGCGTGGCGATAACAAAAATTACTTATCTTAGAGCGTGTTGTTACCCCTTTTGTGATATCACTAATAATGTTGTCGACGGGATGATCCTTGGAGGTTTTCAACTCCAATGGAAGACCATCATCTTCTTGTTGACTTTGGTTATCATCCTTCTTCTCTTTGTTATCATCTTCATCCTTCTCAATTTACACCGTCTTAGGTTGATCAACTCCTTTATCGGTATCTTTGAGCATGTCTTTCATAGATGCACCTACACCATGAAAAGAAATACCTTTCCCAACATTATTTGGCCAAGTCTCATCAAAAGTAACATGGACCGACTCTTTAACAATAAGTAATCTTTTGTTATAAACTCTATATGATTTACTAGATTATGAGTATCCAAGAAAGATACCTTCATCAGCTCTCGTGTCAAATTTTCCAAGATTATATTTTCCATTATTTAAAACAAAACATTTACATCCAAAGTCATGAAGATGCGATAAATTTGATTTTCTACCTTTCAAGTATAGGACGATTGTGTATCATATTCAAGACATAACAAGTCGTGCTAATAGCATCGACCCAAAAATATTTTCGTGGACCATAATCATTGAGCATTGTTCTTGCCAACTCTGCTAAAACACGATTTTTCCGTTCCACAACACCATTTTGTTGTAGAGTTTTAGGAGCTGAAAAGTTATGTTCAATACCAAATTTATCACAACATTCTTCAAAGAGGTGGTTTTCAAATTCACCCTAATGATCACTTTGAATGGAAATTATATTTGAATTCAATTTATTTTGAGATAGCTTAACAAAACGTGTGAAAGCCGAGAATATTTCATCTTTACTACATAAGAAAATAGTCCAACAAAATCTTGAGTAATCGTATACAATAACAAAACCATAGTAATTACCACCTACGCTTTTGGTCCGTGAAGGTCCAACCAAATCCATGTGAAAGAGCTCAAGAGGTCTTGATGTTGAAACAATATTTTTAGATTTAAAAGAGACTCTTGTTTGATTACCCTTTTGACATGCACCACATAGGTGATCTTTTAAAAACATTATTTTAGGTAGACCAATCACTAAATCATTTGAAACTATTTTATTAAGTAGATCAAAATTAACATGTGCCAAACGTCTATGCCATAGCCAAGAGTCTTCACTCATGGTGACAAGACATTGGACATTATTCAAGGAAAATTCTCTTAAGTCAAGCATATATATATTATTAACCCTCACACCCTTATACATAGAATCCTTCTTTTCATTATGTCCAGTTATGCAACAATATCTGGCAAAAGTCTCCTTATAGCCATTGTCACATAATTGACTAATACTGAGAAGACTAAGTCTAAGGCCCTAACTAACATAACATTAGAGATAGTAATAGTTGAGGGATTACCTATACTACATTTTCCGAGTATTGCATCTTTGTTCTGATCACCATAGGATACAAAACCTTTCTTATTCACCACAAAGTCGAAGAATAGAGATATGTCTCCCGTCATGTATCTTGAACATCCACTATCAATAATCCATTTTCTAGTCATAGTGTCAAGAGATGCAACCTACAAAAATCAAACAAAAGTGGTAGGTACCCAATTCTAATTGGATCCTTGGGAGTGAGTGAAAGAATTGTTGCTTTCGGGCAACCATTGGAAATTTTCTTTAGGAACTAAAAAACACCTAAATTTGCATTTTTCAATAGTATGGCCTTTCTTACAATAATAGTGACAAAACAACTTATGATAATGTTTACTTTTGCTACTTTCCTATGTCTTTATCAAATTATAACTTTTATGAGGCTTTTCAACCTTTGGAGAATTAATAACAATAATATCAAGAGGTTGTGATGCCTTGTACACTTGGGCTTCAAGAGTACTCACTTCTTGTTTTTGAATTTGACAAGTTTCATAATCGAACCGACAAGGTTCCTCATCCACATTTTTACAATTTTGAAAATCTACAATATATCTTTGTAAAGCTTCAAGTTTAATATTGGTTTCTTCAACCTTTGCTTCCAATTATGTAAAAGCTTTTTCATTGGAAGCAAGCTTATTAGAAGAACATAATGTTTCTTTTTGTATATTATCAAAAGCAATTTTTAACTCTATAAAAGACAACTTATCAATATTAGCGTATTTAGAATGACTCGCATTATTTTTCCTGCTTTGACATTTGTTTCCCATGAAACAATAGATTGCCTCTTAATCACTATCACTTGGGACTTCATCTCTTGTGAAATTCGGGCACGCACACAAACAGATGTCAAGAATGATGACTTAATAACACACAATGTCACAACATATGTTGTAACATCCACTAACAGAACAACAAGCAATAAAACAACATAGTTATAACTTACCAAAAAAGAAAGAACACATCAATATGTTAACCCAGTTCGGTGCTAACTCACCTACTCTAAGGGTTACCGAGCCAGGAAGGAAATCCATTATTAGCAGTATTAGTTTGAAGCTAAACTAGTCCCAAGCTTAAAACTTCACGCTTAATCCTTACCCAGTGCAACTTCTACCTAGGTCCTCCCTAGATATGAGAAATCAACATCCCACTTCCAATCACTGCAGTGATAAAAATACTTATCCCAATCATAGGGATTGTCTATAAACAAGTTACAATCACAACAACCTGTATAATAAAAATAGGATGTTCACACTTCCAAATCAAATACTAGGAGTTTCTGAAAAGCTTCCTCCAAGAAAAATACTCAACTCTTGCTTCACAACATCGAGGAGAAAAATAGCTTGATGAACAAGCAACAATCAGTCAACTCAAATGTATCAGAGATACATGAGGACATACAAAAACAAACAGATAACCTAAGGAACTATCAAAACCCTAAACCCTTGTTTTTCACAAGGTTTTACAATAAAAACTATGCTTAAAAACTAGGTCTTGGATGACTCCTTATATAAGATTCTATAGTTGGGCTTGGACTGGCTTGGATTCTTCAATCAACTCCAATCTTCAGCTGAAAAATATCTGCAGAATATTCTCCATAAAAATATAAACAATCTTCATAAATAGTTTCCTAAAAAGTCTCAAGCAATCCTTTTTATTAACCAATCAAATCTGCGCATGTTTCTAACAAAATACTTGATTGGCATGTGCCTATAATGAGTACAGAATATTCCAGATTCTCATATCTTCAAATTAAATCTTCAAGTATATCCAAAAGCAGCACCTGCTGCATCAGCCTCAGGATGTCACAACATCTTCTGTGATATCTGGCAGAAAAACTCATAACAGCAAAACTTATTGTGACAGTTGATAAAGATGTTGCACCATCTTACTAAACACTAATATTGAACCATGCTTAGCAAAAATTTAGCCAACCATAGAACCATTGAACTAATAATATACACCTTTGGAAATTTTTGGCTAAAACAACCAAAAACCAAAACCAAAACCAAAATCTGGAGAGAGGAATATCACCACAACATAAGCTACATGTTGATCATCTAAACTTTGTAAAAACATAGCTTAGAAACTTGTACACACAGACAGACAAAGAACTCCCCCTATCATGCATAATAGGTTCTTCCCCTCAAGGACAAAATCCCACACCAGAGCACCTGCAGCAGAACAGCAGAAGCAACAACAACAACTTCAACATACACAAGAATGAAAACTCATACTCCCCCTTAATGATTCCATAAGAAACCAAAAACACAATTACTCTCCCATAAGAAGTAGCACACAATCCTATCATAATGCTAAATTAACATGTTAAGACATGTGATGTAACATCAAAACACAACACTTTACTCCCCCTTTTTAGCCAAATTATTGACAAAAATAAAAACAGAGTAAATGTACACATTGGAACCACATAGATCACTTTAGAATACATTGCACTCATGCAAAAAGAATGGAAATACAAATTTCACACTATCAAAGAGCCTTCTTCCCCTATCAAAAGGCCTTCAACATTTCTTGGTGTTGTATCTAGACCCACTGTCATGTAGAATACCTTCCTTCCAACCAATAATTCCAGCAATAGGTATCTCATGACTCAGAACATAGAGGAAGAATGCAATAGATGTTGCATTTCCTCTTTTCTGTAATTGCTATAACTCTTCAATAGTAAAAGTTCTAATACGACTGTCTTTGATAACAATAAGTTGTTCCTTGTTGTCCATAAACTCCAAAGTGTCATCCTTTCCTTCAACAAGATGCATGATCAGTTGCTGGAAACTACCAAGATCCTTGTACCAGTCATGTTGAACAAGATATCTGAAGCAATTCATATCTTCATTGTGAAATGTCATGGCATCTCTCTTGACATCATACCTTTTCAACATCAAATCAGAGAAACTTCCACCTGTTTCCCTCAAGGTAACACATTGTTTACTGTGGAAAATGGTAAACAACCGATGGTCCTCCCAGAGTCCTAAACTGAGGGTAACTTGCAAGATCAACCAATTGATCTACAGATGCGTACTAAGAGTTTTTTGTTATCACACCTATTCCGTCGAAATATCAGTTAAGGGAAACTGCTTTCTTTTAACTGGAGAAACGGGTGCAATGATTTTCCACACTATGGTTTAATTGACTTCCTGGTAACTCGTGACTGACAGAAGATATTCGTACAAAAAACGAGACTCACTAAACTAACTGACAGGTGACACGTGACCCACAAATAGTGTCGAATTGTTCATGCAAAATAGAAGATAACGTATATATCTTGCTCGACAGTAAAGAGAAAATAGATAAAACACTCAAAAGATATAACTGAAAAATAAAAGATTTGCATTGAAATAAAGATGGTGATTCACGTACATCAAGCACTCTTCACTCTTGATTTCCTGACACTTGGAATGAGAGAGTTTGACAAGTGATTTGAGAGTACCAGTGAACACACCTAAACTACACAAAATCTTCCTATTTATAGTGTTTACAAAGTAACTACCTAGATAAAATCTACGGCTAATATTAACATATTGATATAACTGCTTCACTAGATGCTGCCACCTCTTTGGCGCTCAAACACGTCGTGGATTGCTAGTAATTGCTCAAAATTTTAAAGTTTCGCTTATTTGGCGCTTGAACACGTCGTGGGTTGTTGGTAACTGACCACGTTTCCTCTAAGCTTCTTGAACATAAACCGCATCTGCCTTGCTTTGACGCTTTCTTTCTGGAAAAGAATAATCACACTTTCTCTATGTCCAAGAGACCCTTCTTTGTCGACTAATACCATCTTCGACCAAGTCCTTCTCTTTTACCCTTTTGGTCGACTAAACCAATTTGATCCTCCTGACATATTCTATTATTTCTTCCTAGTCGACGTGATTCAATTTTCAACAGTTTCAATGTGGCTCCTTCCAAGCATTAACTCTAACTTGATAAAACCAACTTTTCACAAATTGGCTCCTGTTTCCCAAAAAACCCTTATTTTGGAGGATGAATCTTAACTTATGAGAATATTTTCATTTACTACATGCACTTGAATTCCTTAATATTTTCCAAGGTAACAAAATGCCCCCTAGAGATGCCACTTTCGAATTTCGAATAATATGAGATCGTGGCATCTCTGTAGCGTTGGTTTCACCATTCGACGAAATCGTTTCCATTTCTCAAAAAGTGAACATTACTGTTCTGTCTTTTCCGTGACATCACGCAATCATGGTAGCGTCCCATGCCTTTCAGTTTTGAGACGTGCGACATTATTTGCTTTCCATCATTGCGCTTTTAGTGGGAAACATGGCCCACTAACTTGCGTTGGTCTTGTGGCACGCATCCCACTAATTGACGTGATTTGAAACTTGGGAAATCACAAAAGATTTTCCCATTATTTCCTCTTTCCTCAGGGTTTATAAATACCCTTATTTCCCATTTTTTATATTTTCCTTCACTTCTTCAATCCCTTTTTTTTAGAAAACAAAAACCCAGAAACTACACACCATCGTTGTTCTTCATCTTCATCCTCCTTCAACCTTTAACAATGGTGAATGTAAAAAGTGAAATCTCTTCTCAAACTGTCGCTCTTCAACTGCGCCTTGTCGATGACAAAGCCTATGTACCAGAACCTCCATTTGCTGAGGAGAAAGCCAAAATCTGGCAATCTCAGGTACTTTTCCCTTTCTCTCTTGAGGAGAAACCCTTAGCCTTTTTAGGACCGCTTCTAACTGATGCACCCTATGAAATCTACATAGATGATAATGAGGCATTTTTTCCCACTAGTATCGCTACCAAACCCATCATCTCTTCTACAAACCCTATATCACTTAAAGATATATACAAGAACTTTAGGACCGCTCCACCTCTGCATTGCCCTAAATTTCGTGCTTAGATGGCACGTTTAGAAACTGTCAAAGGAGACCAGTGGAAAGAGATGGTATCTATACTCTGCTAGAACTTTCTCGTTGTGGTCAACCTTATTCTAGTGGCATGCTTCTAGCTGCCATATATTTTTGGGATGGGTCGACCAACACCTTTCATACTAAATATCGTATGATCACTCCAACCTTGCTCGACGTTGCCGCCATCACTGGGTTGAAACCATATGGCATGGTTTTCAACTATAGAGATGTTGAACCTGTGCCAATAAGGTTTGATGTGGTTAAAGCTGGAAATCCAACGTATAATAATTTCATCGACCATCATGCTCAAACCTCTGGTCCTGTAACTGATGAAGAGCATGTGGCATTTCTGACCTTGTGGCTATCTCACTTTGTTTTCTATTCCAGGTCAATGCAGGTGGCCAAACAATTCTCTTATATGGATACTCAGTTGCATATTGGTGAAAATGTTGCTCAAGGTCAGCTGATTTTGGCCTCTCTCTCTATGCAGCTTTGACTGATGTTGCTAACCAAATAAAATGTTTCGACCCTAATAATCCAAAGAAAAAGAACGTCCTAGTCCATGGTCCCTTCTGGCTCTTGCAGCTATGGTTGAATGCCACTTTCTGAGGATATTAAGCCTTTTAGAAATAGAAAGGTGGCATGCCCTCCATATCAAAACCATATCGTATGGCAACGCCTTCTCCCTATGACTCCTATCGACAAAGGCTCCCTAAATCCTGAAGTTTTCAGGCTGCTGTTCACTGTTATGCTGACAAGAGTCGACTTCACCCCCTCGATGGCCCCTTTTTATGCTAGATAAGATGGCCCAGAATGGTTTACTAGGGCTTTTCCATCCACGAGAGAAGAGGACAAGAAAAATTCTTTAATCCTTTGGAGGCGTTACTTGACTATCCAATTTTTATCTACTATGATTATTGGTGTAAACCCAGGTTTGGTCGCTTACCAGCCTAACTTGGTGGCTTGACAATTTGGCCTCTGTCAACTTGTTCCTAAATCTTTGTTCAATTCACATGGGTTGTTGGTCGACATCACAACTGACCAACCCTTTGAAATGATCAAGGATGATATAGGGAATCTATGGGCACGAAGGCCGCACTCACTCTCACTCCTTTCCAACCGTCTTTTTACTGCACCAAAGAATTTGAAACTTGGTGGCAGACATATTTTGTTACATTCATTGGTTATTCTAATGCTAAGCTGACTAAACTAACCACAACTTTCTCAAACTTGCAGGCAAAGGCGACCAAATGTAAGATTACTCATATTAAACCAATTCGAGCTTTCCAGAATTACTTCTGAATTCTGTATCGACCTAATGATCTTCGTCGGACCATCTATGAGGCCGCTGTCGAATTAAAGGAGAAGGTAACTGATAGAATATCGACACTAGAAATCCCTGGTTATGCGAAAGATAAATATCTTTACGCTCTTCATTTTGGAAACATCAATTTTCCTCCTTTGCCATCCAGCCCTTTGGCCCACCTATTTCTGATTGGTGGTAATGCTCCATACCGGATATGCAAAATGCCTATAGGACGAAGGCCAACATAGTGGTACCGACAAAGTATTACCTACCTAACTATTCGGGGCATCTTCATTATGATCTTCGATATGTTAGAGTACTTTCGACTACATAAATTGGTAACGATTTATGGAAAGTTTTACCCCCCTTCCTGTTTTACTTTGGTTGCTTATCTGATTGTTTTACACTTGTCTTACAGCTATACCAGTAGATCAGGCGGGATCCGTTTCTGTCGGCAAACCAAAACCTTCAACACGTTAGGTTTAAACTTCAACTTTCTGTCAGCTATCCTTCTTGATTTGGCATATCTGACTCAGCTTAATTTTGTAGATCATTCATGACCACACACCCTCCAACGGCGAACCTATTTCCTCTCCATTCAAGAAGGCTTCTTCGGTGGGTATATTTATATACTTCTTGTTTCTATGTTGTTTATGCCCTAAACTTGTATTAATATTTCCCTTGTTTTCTAGAGTAAAAAACGCTCAGCGGATTTGGCTGCTCCCTCTGAAAAATCCAAAATGTCCAAGAAGGACAAAAAATGTACTTCTGAGCGGGCTAAGGTATATTCAGTCGATTCAAAACTTCCATTATCGACTAACACCATTGCTTTAATTTACATCTTTCTTTAATACTGTAGCCATCACCTGATGTTCAGCCCTCTCAACATTCCCACAAATCCAAAAGTTATAAGAGGAAAAGAGATTCCTCCACTGAAAGCGAGGCGGCGAAGAAGAAGAAGAAGACAAAGGCACCTATACCCTAAGGTGCTGAATCAAAGGTTGGCTTTAAACATGTTGATGAAACAGAGGAGCCAGCTGACGCCGAAATTCCCCTTATTACAAGAAGGAGACGTAATGTGGTTTTGGTCGAAAATCCTGAAGGCACTTCGGATTTAGGTGCTGACACCATCGTGGTTGACATAGCTTTGGTTACTCCAACTCGTTCCCCTAGGGTTGATGAGGTTCAAAGCCCAGCGAGAAATATCACTGACGTTTCAGCTAAGGACGAGCCTGTCGACCTCAATCCGTCAACACAGGTATTAGCTGGTTGTTTTCTAGTTTCTTTCGTTTTCTGCTTATTGAATTTGTTTTGGCTAATACCTTTTATTACTTTCTTAAGATCAACACCTTTGATCAACAACAACGTGTACCTGACTACACCCCTTTGTCAGAAGCTTCTTCCCCTCACCGTCATGAAAATCTTAACTTTGCTGATGGTGAGTTTATCGACCTGACTATTCCGGCTACTCTTAGTGACTCAGACTCAGTCACTAGTCCTGCCAAACATAAGGGTTATAGTTTGACTAGTTCTGATTCTAGCCTTTCAGATTCCCTGCAGGATTCAGAAGTAAATAAAAATGCCACCACTTCCCGAATTCCCCCCCCCCCCCCTGAAAACACGCAAGGCGCGCCTATCGTTTCTTCTGGGAGAACAAAGGTCGACTCACCCATTAAGCTAAAACAAATGGGAGTCAATCCTTTTGGTCTAGAGGCAATTGTTAAGTTGTGTCGCTTTGTGAGCTCTCGCACTCTTTCTTATGACTCCAACCCATCTCAAGCACATAATGACAAGATGAGTCCCGAAGCAGTTAAAGTTAAAAATTTGATGACTAAAATTCGGACTCATGCTTTAAATCCTGATCTGCCTCATCTACTCAATTCTGATCCAACTCTTTGTCCAGAACTCTCAGAAGTTCTTGCTCTAATGAAGGAACTCAATATGTCTGAATCAGCCAGGTTGATGATAATGGCATTTGAGAAACTTTTCATCCCTCTATGCCAAAATGTTGAAAGAATTCGAGCAAATAAGGCATCGGTTGAGTCAAAGGAAGCCTTTGTGAAAGCAAATTTGGATATGGTGGTGCAGGTTACTGAAGAAATTAATGGTTTGTTAACAATGGTTGAAGAGAAAAAACAAGAACTGATTCCCAAACGAAACAGAGCTGCTAAAATCCGTAACCAGATTTCTGCTCTCAACAAGGAATTAGAATTAATCACCAAGCAAGAGGAAGAAATTAACAATATGATTAACCCCATCCAAGCAAAAGCTGAGCAGATGGTTGTGGATGCCGTGGTGGAAAGTGACGCGATTTCTTCTATTGAAACAGAGCTTGAAAGACTTAAGATTCAGGCAGAAGGTTTTGAGTATCAGGCCACTAACTTCCATGGTGAACTGCAGTCGTTTCAAGCCAAATTTAAGCATATTTAACCATTGTAACAACAATCCTGTAATTTATTCATGGCTCTAAGCCAAATTTAAAAGAATCCTTTATTTGTTTGTTTTATGTAATTTCCATATTTTATGCGTGTTTTGAATTTTCTGGTCTCAACAAAATTTTACCAGCTCGTTGGTTCGACGAATATTTACTCTGTCGAGATTTTGATTTCTTGAAGAATGGGCTTATACTTTTTTAAGTACTTGCCATTTACCCTTAAGATCCGTTGATCTGGGGCTAACTTCTCAAGCTCATAGGCATTATTTGAAAAAACTTGTATCACCTTAAAAGGTCCTTCCCAATTTGGGAACCATTTCCCTAAAATCCTATCATTTTTGCCCATAGGAAATATCACTTTCCATACTAGATCATCGACAGCAAATATTTTATCCTTTACCTTTTTGTTGTAAGCTATGGCGACTCTTTCTTTTTGTCTTATTAACGAATCAAGGGCCAACATCCTTTCCTTATCTATGTCGACAAGCTCGTCTTCCATCATATTCTAGAAATCCTCATATGGTATATCATGATGTCTTTGGATTCTAATCAATTGGACATGTATCTCCACTGGTAACATTGCATCATGCCCATATGCAAGTCGAAATGGAGTAGTTCCTGTTGCTTCCTTAGGGGAAGTTCTACACGCCTATAAGGCTTGATCCAATGTTTTATGCCAATTCCTTGGCTTCTTTCCTACATGCTTCTTAATTAGGCTAATTGTCACTTTATTGGCGGCTTCCACTTGGCCATTTGCTTAAGCATAGTAGGGGGTAGAAGTTAACAACTTAATTCCAACTTCTTACGCAAATTCTTGCATTTTTCGTCCAGTAAACACTGGGCCTTGGTCGGTCATAATTGTTTCTGGAATTCCAAACTGACAGATGATGTGATTTTGTATAAAAATAATAATAGTTTCTTGGTCGACGTTAGTTAAACCTACTGCCTCGACCCATTTTGTAAAGTAATCAATACCGACTAAAATATATCTTTGTTGTTTTGACGATGCTGGTTTTATTTCTCCAATCACATCTAAAGCCCATCCTCTGAATGGCCAGGGCTTTATAACTGCATGCAATTCACTTGCGGGGACATGTTGTATGCCCCCATGCATTTGGCATTCTCAGCAACCTTTAGCAAATTCGATGCAATCTTTTAGCATTGAGGGCCAATAAACGCCTGAATGCACCAAAAGCCATTTCATTTTCTGTCCTGCTTGATGTGAACCACATGCTCCACTATGCACACTTGACATTGTCACGTATGCCTCACTTTCTCTAAGGAATTTTAACAAAACTCCTTCAACAGTTTTCTTAAATAATTCGTTCTCTATAAAAACATAACTGAGAGCACGATACTTGATCTTACGATCTGTCGACCCCGTGGGAATACGCAGATAGTCAACCAATATCTTTCGCCAATCATTCTCTTGTCCATTGTCAATGGTTAAAATTTGAAAATTTTCAGCGTTTATACCCCCTAACTTCACGATCGACAAATCTGAAGAGGATAACAACATTGCTCGAACTTTATCTCTTACTTGGGTAAGTTCTTCATTTTGATCTCTCTTGTATCCTGAGGCTTCTTGTGCTAAGTAATAAGCATTTTCGTTCTCTCTTTGAGGTATGTGTCGAATACTTACTTGCTCAAATTGTTTTAGTAATCTGATGGTAATCACAAAATACACGATTAAATTTTCTTTAACACATTTGTACTCATTTAATACTTGTTTAATCACTAATTCAGAGTCTCCCATAATTTCGATGTTCCTTGCCCCCAAATCTAGCAGTAGTTCAAGTCCTGTTATTAAGGACTCGTATTCCGCTTCATTATTTGTGCACATACCGTCGATTTTATACTTGAACTCTGCCGGAATTCCACTAGGAGAAATTATAATTCCTCTTATTCCAACTCCATTCTTATGGCTAGAACCATCAAAGTATAATTTCCATGGCACTAAATCTACATAATTTTGAGGTATACCAACCATTGAATGGTCGACTAAAAAATCTGCCACTACCTGTCCTTTCATTGCTTTTAAGGGTGTAAGTCAGAGAATACTTTGTTAATGCTAAATCCTACTTACCAATTCGACTATGTAAAATTGGTTTGGATAACATGTGCTTAATAATATTGAAATGAGAAGATACATACACATCAACCGGCTTTATATATTGCTTTAGTTTAATACAAGAGAAGTACAAACAAAGGCATAGTTTTTCTATATCACTATACCTAGTCTCGGGATTATTTAGCATTTGACTAAGATAATACACAGGTCTCTCAACACCTTTTTTGTCCTGTTGGACTAACATACTACCTATAGTCGCATCTGAGGCTGCAATATATAACCTCATAGGCTTATGTCTAACAAGAGGTGCCAATATTAGAGGCTTTACTAAGTAGTCTTTGATTTTGTCGAAAGCCTATTGATGCTCCTCTTGCCAAACGAAATCTTCATTTTTAGTCGAAGTAGTGATGAAAATACTTTGGTTTTTCCACTTAAGTTGGATATGAACCGCCTTAGGAAATTTATCTTGCCCAATAAAGATTGAAGTTCCTTTTTGGTCGACGGTGGGCTGACATCCATGATGGCTTTGGTCTTACTTTGATTTACTTCTATGCCTTTTTTATGCACCACAAAGCCAAGAAAGTCACCCGCCTGCACACATAAAGCACATTTTAATGGATTCAATTCTAATCCATGTATTCTCATCATTTCGAAAGACTTTCAAAGGTGTTGCAGATGAGTTGGCTTACTGTTCGACTTTATTACAATATCATCAATGTAAACTTGCATGAAATCTTCAAAAAAATCATGAAACATAGAATTCATTACCCTTTCATATGTCGCTCCGGCATTTTTAAACCGAATGGCATGACAACCCATTCATAGGTTCCCAGTGCCACAGGGAAGCGAAACTCCATCTTCGACACATCCTCATCTGCAATAAAAATTTGGTTATAACCAGAATAACCATCAAGAATACTTAGATATTCAAATCCAGCGGCCGAATTGACCAACATTTCTGCCACAGGCATGGCATACTCGTCTTTTGGGGTAGCAGCATTTAAATCTCTAAAATCTATGCATACCCTTAATTTTCCGTTTTTCTTAATTACTAGCACAATGCCAACCAGTCGACATATCTTGCAGTTCTTATGAATCTAATTTTGAGGAGTCTTTCTAACTCCTCTTTGATTTTCGACATTATGGCTGGAGCGAAATGTCTGGGCGTCTGCTTTACTGGTTTCTTTCTAGCTTTTATTGGTAATTTTAGTTCTACCAATTCCCTGCTTAAACTTGGCATTTCATTATAGTCCCAAGAAAAATAGTCTTTAAATTCTTTTAATAAAGATATTACCTAAGATTTCAATTTTGGGTCGATGTTGGCGCTGATATAAGTTGGTCTTTTATCCCCCTTTTCACCAAGATATATTTCTTCTAAAGGGTCTTGTGGCTGCATCTTTTTGGGTGCCATTGGATCCTTTTCGAAGCCTAAAGGTTCTTCATCATCTATGCAGTCCAGACGCTGCTTATCGACATTTTCTTCAACCATCTCTAGTATATATGGTATCTTTGGCTCCATAGCCAAAGTAGTTCCTTCATTTAGAACTTGTGTTTTATTGGCTTTGATGGCCATATTTTCTTCAGCTTCTAGTGTCGAATTTGTTTTACTTTTGGCGATATACGCTGAAATCCTGTTTAGAGCATCTAGCTCAGACATCATCATTGATGTCTCCCCAGCCTACGGTCGGTTAACATAGTATGTATCCTCAAGAGGTTCCACATCCCATATAAAACCATGGGTTTCATGTAACTTCAATGACACAAATGCTTCATCAAGGTTGGCATAAACTTCTTTAGTAGGTTGGCATGGGGAAATATTAGCCAATTTCCTATTGAACTGCTTCTTTCTGACATTGTTCACATCTGCCATAAAATACCCTTGATCAGCTTCAATATTCTCGACTATGCCATCTTCCCTCCAGATCACCAAACGTTGATGCATAGAGGATGCCATAGCCCCCACTTCGTGTAGCCATTCTCTCCCTACTAGGAGATTGTAACTTGTCTTGCCTTGAATCACCATGAAAATAGTTGGCCTAGTAACTGAGCTGACAGTGATGTTCACTTGGGTCATACCCATGGTGTTCCTAGTTCTTCCTTCGTAGTTTGATAAGACTACGTTATGTGATCTAACATCGGTGTCATATTTACCGATTTTCCGTAACATGTGGTGTGGCATAATGTTTACCGTAGGACCACAATCTACCAACACTTTGCTGATAGCGACCCCTTCAACTCTAGCCCTTATTAAAAGGGGATTTAAATGGATTCTCATCACCATATCTGGTTTCTCAAAGAAATCATCCTGGTTTTCAATGGAACCATTGTTCATGATAAAATAGCACGTTGGCTTGTGTAAATCCATCTCCTCAGCATCCTTGTTTATGGAATCCTCTACTTCGTCAAGCAATCGTATTCTTCTGGCAGAATTGATACCATGTTGACTAAAACATTCAAACTCTCTTCAGAGTTGGAATAAAAATCGCCAGTGGCTTCTTCAGAACATTTGGCAGTTGGTCAATTCAAGAATTCTTTGATTCGCTCTTCCATGGAGGAATCGACTTTCACCTGGCATTTCCTCTGATTGCCACCTTGGTTTGCAGCAAACTAGCCAACGGCCGCTTTCCTCTCAGCTTGCTTTCGATGCTGGAAGCATATCCATTGGGTTCTAGTCAAGGGTTTCTTCCCCACATAGTTTTTAGAGATGTGGCTTTTCTTCTCTGACTTGAACTCATGTCGGTAGTCAATCGCCGACTTCCCCCTATTTTGTTCCCCCTTAATTGGTGCGCCTTTTCTCCCTTGGGGTTTAATCCAGGTCCCGTTAGGAGCTTCCGCTGAGGGAATATAACTCCTAGGTTTAACATGTAATTTTCCCATAGCTCTCCTTGGGTCCCTAGTTGTAGGGAACCTTTTATTGTGTGGCTTGGTCTTGTTCTTCTCTAACTGTAGCTTCTGGAAATTTTCAGCAACTATCTTGTCGGTCAAAGTGCCACATCTAGGACACAAGCAAGCTTGTGAACCTTTATTTTTATAGCGGTAAAGGAAGTCCAGCAAATCTTCCCCAGGCCTTGGGTACACATCTGCTAGGCCGACATCAGGACTTTCTCCAGTGCCCTCTTCGACCATGCTGTCTTCAGGGAATTCAATAATCTTTACCATGTTGATGCCCACTGGATCGAGAAACAAAGCCTCCACATGCCTAAGAGGATCAGTATCAATCTTCATCTTTCTTGCAACAAACTTCAGCCTGCCCTCTTGCAGCGACTTTTGTACGAGATCCCTGAAAAGATAACATTGAGAGGTTGTTTGACCAAGATAATTATGAAATTTACAAAAACCTCTTTTCTGTTGTTGTTCTAATGGTGGTAATTTAGCACCTGGGGGTACTAAAATTTGACCATCTTTAACCAATAAATCAAAAAAAAATTCACACTTAGTGACATCAAACTTATAAGTTTTTGCTGGGAATTTTGGATTATTTTCGACCGTATTCTTTCCCTTAACAGGAAATAATGATTTACATTCATAGGCTGGCCCTGGCTTCATTTCAGCCAAGTCGACCTCTGCCTCTGTTAGTGAGGTATAATCTGCCTCACAAATGGGATATGTGTCATCATAATCTATGAAGGCTACTTTTTATTTTCTAGTCTTAACCTTAGTATGTCTGACTTTTTCTAATCGTGGACGCTCTAGATGTCGAACTCTATCAGCTAGTTGTGACATACTTTTCACGAAGGTTGGATCTATCTTCTTCCTAATGGAATAATCTAAACCTCCAACAACCATTTGAACAAGCTCATGTTCTGGCACTTGAGTAAAGCATCTTGCTTTTAAAGACCTAAATCTGTTTAGATAGTCATCAATGGTTTCAGCAAACATTCTTTTAATGTTTGATAATTCGACCAAACTAATTTTCGAATGACCCTCATAAAATTGTTCATGGAAAAGTTTTTCCAACTTCGTCCATGAGTCAATCGAATTTGGGGGTAAAGTGGTAAACCCCGTGAAAGCCTCCTTAGTAAGGGAAGAAGGAAAGTGCTTTACCCTTAAGTTTTCATTATTCGAAATATCCCCAGATTCAGTTAGATATCTGGAAATATGTTCCGCCGCCGACTCTCCATATTCTCCCCTAAATTTCGTATACTTAGGGATTTTCCATCCTCTAGGGTTTTCAGTCTAAAATATATTCATACAAAGGGGAGGAATATGTTGGCCTCTGAAGTGCGGTATTCATGCCATTTCTGGCCATAATTCTTTTGACAATTGTGGTTAAATTATTTTGAACGGCTAAGTTTTCTTGTCGCATTTGCTCGACAATTTGGTCAGCCTCTTGATGTCGATCTACTAATACCCTGGGTGGATCGACCATCAAATTCCTTGGAAGCACTACCATTTGTCCCTGATGGACAATTTCATCCTGTATTGCCCCCATGACTATTTTACCATGGGCATCTAGTCGAATAGGTGGTGCCTGTCGAATAGGCACTGGGGGAGCACCTAAAAAGTTACACAAACACGTTAATTGGGCAATCACCTGTCAATTTTTTTCAGCGGACTGCCTATTAGTCTCAACCGACTCTTGTACTATGGGATTAAATACATTACCCATCTAGTTAGTTAACATATTAACCAACTCATGGTTACTATCATCCATTTATTGCCTGAATATTGCTACTGAAGTATTAGTAAGAGGTGGTACTAAGGGTTAAGAAGGCGCTACCCTATTTTTATTTCCTCTATTATTTCCTCCTGGTGCAGATCCTTGTAAAGGAGAGTTCAAATTTTGAACACTATCTGATGCCACTACTGTATTCGATGTCGAATGATATCTTGGCATCATGGAATACGGAATTCCATAAGCAGGATCTACATTACCAAAATGAGGCGCGTTAGGTATGGTAGTTGTAGTCATTACTAGTCTTGGGCTTCCCGGTGGAGCCTGAGTCATTTGCATGGAAACCGCAATAGTCGACCCTACTGGAGGAGAAAGTGCTACTTGTAAAACTACAGGATCGGTAGTGGTTAAATTTCGTGACGGTATTTCGTCTATGTTTGGATTATCAGGACTTGTCATTCTTGATATTTGCTTCCTATATAATGGCTTATTATACTCTTTGGTTAACTTCCCATTTCTAATTTGCATTCACTTATAAATACTAAAGACCAATTCTTAGCACTGGGTCCCACCAGGTGTGCCAATTTGTTTACTGTGGAAAATGGTAAACAACCGCCTCCTAGAGTCCTAAACTGAGGGTAACTTGCAAGATCGACCAGTTGATCTTAAGATGCGTGCTAAGAGTTTTTTGTTATCACACATATTCCGTTGAAATATCAGTCAAGGGAAACAGCTTTCTTTTGACTGGAGAAACGTGTTCAATGGTTTTCCACACTATGGTTTAACCGACTTCCTGGTAACTCGTAACCAACAGAAGATATTCGTACAAAAAACAAGACTCACTAAACTAACTGACAGGTGACTCGTGACCCATAGATAGTGTCGAATTGTTCATGCAAAATAGAAGATAACATATATATCTTGCCCGGCAGTAAACAAAAAATAGATAAAACACTCAAAAGATATAACTGAAAAATAAAAGATTTGCATTGAAATAAAGATGGTGATTCACGTACATTAAGCACTCTTCACTCTTGATTTCCTGACGCTTGGAATGAGAGAGTTTGACAAGTGATTTTAGAGTACAAGTGAACACACCCAAACTACACAAAATCTGCCTATTTATAGTGTTTACAAAGTAATTACCTAGATAAAATCTACGACTAATATTAACATCTTGAGGTAACTGCTTCACTAGATGCTGCCACCTCTTTGGCGCTCAAACGCGTCATGGATTGCTAGTAACTGCTCATAATTTTGAAGTTTCGCTTATTTGGCGCTTGAACACGTCGTGGGTTGTTCGTAACTACCCATGTTTCCTCTAAGCTTCTTGAACATAAACTGCCTCTGCCTTGCTTCGACACTTTCTTTCTGGCAAAGAATAATCAGCTTTCTCTAAGTCCAAGAGACCCTTCTTTGTCTAATAATACCATCTTCGACCAAGTCCTTCTCTTTTACCCTTTTGGTCGACTAAACAAATTTGATCCTCCTGACATATTCTATTATTTCTTCCTAGTCGACATGATTCCATTTTCAACAGTTTCAATGTGGCTCCTTCAAAGCATTAACCCTGACTTAATAAAATCAACTTTCACACACTGACTCATGTTTCCCTAAAAACCCTTATTTTGGAGGATGACTCTTAACTTATGAGAATATTTTCATTTATCACATGCACTTGAATTCCTTAAGATTTTTCATGGTAACACACATCCATTTTATATTTTATGATTAGCTTTAGTGATGCTACCTTCATCAGGGTAATTTGTAATTAATTCCCTGTATTGTTTTATCTTCCCCTCAGTAGACAAATATATGTCAGATTGAGAATTCATTGGCTCAGAGTTTGTGAATTCACAAATATCATTCCTTAGACTTCATCAGTTTGCACAAAGGATGTTCCAACATCATCTCTGACATCTTCCTTTTCTTCAACAATTGAATCTTCAATTTTCACATTGGTAGATTCCATAGCCATACCAGTTCTAGAGTTATAGATCCTACATGCTCTTCTGCTTGAAGAGTAACCTAGAAATATCCCTTTATCTCCTATAGAACTCATTTTGTACACTTGATCTCTAGTACAAAAGATCTGGCATTTACTTCCAAAAATGTGAAAGTATTTGACTTTAGGTTTCCTTCCTTTCCATAGCTCATAAGGAGTTGAGACAGTAGCTCCTCTCAAAGTGACCCTATTATGAATATAGCAAGCAATATTCATAGCTTTAGCCCAAAACTAAAATGGCAGTTTCTTATCACTAAGCATCACTCTAGTAAATTATTATATTGCTTTAGTATTTTTTTCAACAATTCCATCTCCCTGAGTTTTCCAAGAATAAGAGAATTCATGACTTATTCCTTTAGAATCACAAAATTCAGAAAAAATTTCATGCATAAACTCCTTGTTATTGTCATTTCTTATTTTGACAATCACACTTATCTTTTCTTCTTGAATGCTTTGACACAGATCTTTGAAGACTTCAAAGGTATCTGATTTTTCTCTTAGAAAATTCATCCAAGTATATCCAGAATAATCATCTACAATCATGAAGACATACCTTTTTCCCCTAGGTTGTATATCTGTAATGGTCCCATTACATCCATATGAAGAAGTTCCAAAACTTTGGTAGTAGTCTGATGTTGCCACATTGGGTGTGACATCATAGACTACTTCATACTTTCACATGCATAACAGACTTCTCCTTCTTCAATATTGAGATCTGGTATATCTCTAATGACTCCTTTAGATATGACTACCTTCATTCTTTTGAAATAAAGATGTCCAAGTTTTTGGTGTCATAGCTCCACTTCATCCTCCTTGGTTGTTGGGTAAGTTGAAGAATAAGCAATTATTTGAGATTCCCATAAATAGAAGTTGTCTTTGGACCTGACCCCTTTCATTAGAACAACTTCTTTCTCATTTTTTTACTAGACATTCTAATTTTGAGAATTTAACTAGAAAACCTTGATCACACAATTGACTTTCTCTAATAAGATTAGCAGTCAATCCTTTGTCAAACAGCATATCTTCCAACCTGGAACAACCATCATACATCAACTTTCCCACTTCTTTGATTTCTCCATTAAAACCATCACTAAATATAACAGAGCCTGTAGGATGAGGCTTAACATCCACCAACATCTTCTGAACCCATGTCATATGTCTAGAGCACCCATTATCAAAGTGCCAATCTTCACTTATTGAGTCTCACATAGAAGTATGAGCTATAAGGTTAATATTCATATTTTCAAAACTCCTATTCTTACTCACTTTCTTAGTCTTGGATGAATTAGAGAGTTTTTAACTCCATATAGTTTGAAGCATAAGGGCTTTATATGACCAGTCTCACCACATCAGTGACATCTCCAAGTAGATTGAGATTGATTTTGAAATTCATTGTTTCTACTAGGATGTTGTAACATGTTCTTGGACATGTTGATCTCTTTCTTCTCAGCGGGAAAGACCTTCTCCTCTGACATTCTCTTCAGTTTATTATCAGATTGATACTGATCTTTGGTATCTTCATTTTTTCACCATACTAATTGAACCAGTTAAGTTATCAATCTTGGAATCTAAAAGAGTTACCTCAGTTTGAAAATGAGAGACTGTGCTAAGAATTTGCTTCATTTCATTCTCCAACTCAGTGATGATTTCCCTATGTCCTTCCTCTTTCTTGAGGATTTCTTCACACCTCTCATAGGGATCCTTGTAGGATACATCTAAATCTTCATAAAGATCAATCTCATCACAATCTTCTACTCCATCTGCCTATTTTCCAGATATAGCCAACATAATTTTGGGAGACACATAGTCATCTTCATCTTTCGACTTATTATCATAAGACCAAGAAGCAGTGAATCCCTTCTTCTGCCTTTTGAGAAAGGTGGTACATTCTAGTTTTATATGACCATAACCTTCACACTCATAACACTAATTTCCTTTGCCTTGATTGACATTTTCTTAAGACATAGTGTTCTTCTGAAGATTCTCTGTATTATTGATGTCAGATGAGATGTTCCTGAAATTAAGCCCTCCTCTTACGTCCAACCTTTGCAATACCCAATTGAATCTCTTTCCAAGGATAATAGTGGTATTAGACATATCCTCATCAGTTTACAGTTCATCTTGACCTTTATCACCTTCATAGTTAGGTACAAAAGCTACAATTTTGTTCTTTTTCCTAGCTTTGTCACCAATGGCCAACTCAAATAATTGATGTAACCCAATGAGTTCATCAAATATCATGTTATTTATGTATTGAGATTCTTCAATAGTTGTGACCTTTATATCAAATTTCCTGGGAAAGGACCTAAGAATCTATGTAACCAGTTTTGCTTCTGATATCTTCTCTCCCAAGGAACTTGATGCACTAGCAATTTCAAGAATCTTCACTTGATATTCTTAAATTGCCTCATCATAATTCATATTCAAGTTCTCAAATTTGGAGGTGAGAAGCTGAAGTCTTCAGATATTCACTTTAGATTTACCTTCATAAGTTATCTTAAGAATTTCCCAAGCCTCCTTGGCCACGGTACACATATTAATCAACCTAAAAACTTTCTTGTCTACTCCGTTTAATAGAGCATTTAAATATTTGGAATTTCCAATGGCTTCTTTTTCATCATCTTCATTCTCCCTTCTTCAGGTTTGATTCTATCAGTTTCAACCTCTTTTCCATCTTTGTCAATGATCTTAACAACAAGATGCTTCCATCCATTCAGAACATCCTTCCAAGCTTTGTTGTCCATAGCTTTCAGAAAAGCTACATTACGGACTTTCCACCAGTTATAATTAGAACCATCCAACATTTGTGGTCTGTTGTTATAATCTCCTTATTTCTCCATAGTTCTAGAAAATATATCCCTTAATCTCACATAGTAATCAAAATAGGGTGCTTGCTCTAATACCAATTGAAATTCTGGAACGCACACAAACAGAAGTCAAGACTGATGTCTTAACAACACACAATGTCACAACATATGTTATGACATCCGCTGACAGAACAACAACCAATAACACGGTAGAATTATAACTTGCAGAAAAAGAAAGAATGCAACTATATGTTAACCCAGTTCAGTGCTAACTCACCTACTCTAGGGTCTACCAAGCCAGAAAGGAAATCCACTATTAGAAGTATTAGTTAGAAGCTAAACTAGTCTCAAGCTTACAACTTTTTGCCTAATCCCTACCCAGTGCAACTTCTACCTAGGTCCTCCCTAGATATGAGAGATCGACATCCCACTTCCAATTACCGCAGTGATAAAATACCTATCTCAATCATATGGGCTCTCTATAAATAACACTACTACGAAAAACTCAATTAACAACGGTTGGGAAAGATATATAACAACGTGAGTCCAGGCATTGTTATGTAGAGTGTCATTGATTATATGATACTTACAATCACGACCCAGTAACCATTTTAATAAACTGGAAATCGTGCTCCATATCCCAATGGTTTTCTAAAAGACCATTGTGATAAAGTTAATGGTCCTATGTTCGATTCCCAGCTGCTCCGTTTTGATATTTATTTTTTTCTGGACAGCGTGCGAGATATTAGAATGGTTATGACTATAACTGTTGTTAAATTTTCTGCATAATTAACAAATTTTATTCTTCTTTTATAATTAATCCCATTTTTTAAACTGTATTATTGTTCACCATATCAGAGCAGAAAATATAACTCATATTTGTGATAAAGTTATCTGAATAATATTAATTGTATCATATTCATAATATTACATAGTTGTATCATATTCAATTGTACCATAACAAACATCCTACAATTTATCAGAACAAACAACCTACAATTTACACATTACATAACATCACATAATTCCAACTTGGTGTTTTCATTTCTTGTCTCTTGGTGTCTTGACTCTAAAGACCTATAATTTCAAATAATTATACTTGTTAGTAAAAATACGTGGAAACTATAACATACATGGATATATTATGAATAAAGAATAAATTATGCACTTGTTAATTTTCCCAATGCCTTCTTCATGATCAATTCGAATAGGATGTGTTAGACGGTGTGGCAAGTGATCGAGAGGGGGGTGAATAGATCACTTCTTCTTTTTCAAGGATTTAAATTTTTTTATCAAAGAGAGTTGAAAGCAGCGAAAATCAATGTCCTGAATCAATTCCGTCTACTTTGAACTGACTACTAGAAAGCTTGACATGTGAAAGCTTTGCTGGATTTTATTGAATGGAATGGATGAATATACAACTCAGAAATCTTGGCGTTTCAATGCACTTATCATAAAACAGAATTTCCAATGAATTTAGAAATATAATAGGAATTTTGTCAAACAATTGCCGTATGCTTGTATAATGATTTAATAGTGGTAATTTGGTGAAAATGTTTGAGCCACTATGTTTATCATTAGACTGTAAAACTTAGCACGCCAATTGAATTACAAAATTATAGAATATGTAAAACTATAAAGAGAAAGAAAAGAGAGAACGATACACAGGCAGTTTGGTAAGGAAGTTCCCCAATATCGTCCTCGCGTGTGGGTACGTCTCCCTCTCAATTTCACAATCGAAACTGAGAACATTTATATCAATATGCTGAATGTTTAATAGCAAGGTTACACTACACAAAAAGACAGAAATCCCTATGATCTTCTTCTTCTTGTAAGAACCACCACTTGATAAGAGTTGTATCAAGATTCCCTTCAAAGTCACCGAACGATCCTCCGCTTCCATGACCTGTTTGTTCAAAATCCTTATGATTTCCAAACCCCTCGCTACGGCTGAATCTGACTCGTGTGACTGTGACTGACAAAACCCTCAAGAACACACCTGTTCTTGAAAGGAAAAACCCTCTGGTTTATTTCTTGAAGCTTCCTCTTCAACCTTCAACTCAGCTAGACTTCTTCAATACTCAACTAAACGTTATCTCAAACCGCTTGAATCAATTCAACAAGGATGTTTGATTTTCTTTGTTGTTCTTGAATGTAAGATGGTTGATAAGATGATGAAGATGAAGGAATCAAAAGCTTTTGGTTGCTCACAATTGTTTTGCACACAATCTTCTATATTGTTGTGTTATTTTCTGAAGAAAATGCTTGCTTATATTTATAACAGAAAACGGTTAGTCAAAAAAGAAAGTGCATGAGTTGATGCATGTTGGTCATGTGTCGACTCATGTTAGTTACATGTAATAGGATGAGTCGATACATTATGTTTTGAGTCGATACAAAAACCTGTTATAGTTTTTTACAGAACCAACACTTTTATACCCGTTGACACATAATGCGTATTTGTCGATACATACTGATTGCAGATTTAAATTTTGAATTTAAAATATAGTATGCGTCGACCCATGATATTATGTATCGATACACATAAGTTTCAAAATGTTTTCCAGAATCATCAGAATGTTTTGTATCGATACATAATGCGTATGTATCGATACATACTGATTGTAAATTTAACTTTTGAATTTGAAACATAGTATGAGTCGACACATGTTATTATGTATCGATACATATAAGTTTCAAAACGTTTTCCAGGATCATCAGAATGTTTTGTGTCGATACATAAGGTTTTGTGTCGATTCATACAAGTATTACAGGGGCATCAACATATTATGTGTCGATGCATGGAATGTATGTATCGGTGCATGCAGTTTTTAGATTTACATTCGAGGGTCATCAAAGAGTTATGTATCGACTCATAAGCTTTTGTATCGATACATAATAGTTTTGAGATACAAGTCCAGGGACTTCAGAAGGCTATGTATCGATACAAAACTTGATGTGTCGACACATAAAGATGCTGTTGTACCCCAAATTTGCCCTCCCATTTCCTCAATATTTTCTCACCACAAGACCCTTGGAGTTCAAGATCAAGTTAGGGTTTACTCTGCTCAAGACCCCTCTTTGCACTGTTGGCCCAAATTAGGGTTTGAGTTTGCACAAAGATGTTTTGACCTAAAAGGCCCAAAGTGACTCTCATGCTTCATGTTGGACTCACAAGTTTATCCATACCAAGTTTCAAGCCTTGATTCCAATCTTTGCCCAGTCAATTGGACAGTTGACCTAGAAATCAACTGTATTGGGGAAAAAGTCAACTGTGGTCAATTGACAGTCAAACCTCATGATTTTTGACCCACATCAACATCATGAACTCATATGGACCATTTGATCAAGTTTGGATCGCAATTCCACAAGAAATTTGATCAGATCACCAAAAGGGCAAAATTGTCATTTTTAGGGTTTTGACTGCACAAAGGCAATTTTTGACTGTTTGACCTAGCCAATGGCAAACCAAGCTCACATATGGACTCAAGGACTCAATGGCATTGTCTTGACATGTTCAACAAGTTCAAAAGATCCCAAATGCACAAGATTGACAGATGAATTTTCCAGTCAACTGAGCTAAATTTGACTGTATACTGAAAAGTCAAACTTTGACTTTTTGGTCAAAATCAAGTGTCAAGATTCATTTTTCATCAAGACATGTCAAATTATGAAACTTGTTCATCAAGAAACCAAAAATCACAAATTAGGGTTTAAAATGAAGAAATTTCATAACTTGGAATTTTTCTAAGTTATGAAAATTCCTAATTTTTTCCTAATTTTGTCCCATTTTTTCATCAAGATACATTTGGATTCAAACAAAACTCAAAACATGAAAGTTGTAGTCCATTGAAAAATCTACAACTTTTATTCACAAAGTTTCCTCAAAAGAATCTTGTAGCTCAAGTTATGATTTTTGGAACAAGGGTGCAAAACATTCCTAACTTAGAAAAATTTTGACCTATTCTAGGCAGGATTTTTGCCTAACTTCATGGCCATTTTTCACATGCTTCCACTTGGAATTTCAACTTGCATTACAAAGATGGATTGTAGTACACATTCCAAGCTTTCCAAATTGTCCAAGAACTTCTCAAACACCCTTGTGGTTAGGGAGAATTGAATTTGTCAATATGGGTAAAAGTCACTTTGATTCATGGCCAAATGCATGTTCATAACTTTGCATTTTTGAAATCAGCATGGTTCAAGCTAGTTACAGGCCTCTAATCTCATTTACACTCAATAATTAAATGCCAATCCATTGTGTTCTATCATTATTTTGTGCATTTGGACATTACATGAAGAATTAAGCCATATTTGGAAAAAACAAGTTATCCATTCTTGTAAAGCATGACTTTATGTCAAACACAAATCCAAGAAGTACAATGCAAATCTCTAAGGCACAAAGGCATGGACATATCCCACTGATCAAGACTAACATTTGCAGCATACTTGAGGGGCCTAGGGAAGCTTGTAACTAAACTGGCCAATTTTTGCGTAAGAGAGAAGAAACTTGCATTTTGAAACACAACATTGAGTTCCTGTTAACACAAGCCTAAGAAAACTTATTGAACACATTCCATACATCATAACTGAGCTAAAACACGAGCCAACCACCTCCAATACCTCCTTAAACACAGAAACACCATCTTGCTGCACAAAACAGGGCATTCTGCACTTTGACTTGGCCAGCTCATTTCCATCGTGCATTTTCATCCAAACCACTTCATACACACTCCCTACCACCTATACAAACTATCCCAAGCATTGGACACGAACTGTAACATCCCTAACATCATTTTCCATTTTCACTTTTCCCTCTTGCAGGTTGACTTCTGTAGCTTGATATAACAAGATTCAAAGCACACCAAGCATTGGAGAAGCATCCCTGAACGTCAAGCAAGTTGTACAAGTCCTCACATTGCACTGAAAGTACCTCCATTGTCATACACGAATCAAGCTGAACAGGTAAGTTTTTGAACTTCTATCTCTCTATCTAGGCATAATTAGGCTTAAGTTTGTGAAGAAAACATGTTCTAATCATAGCCCTGAAGCCATCCATATAGCTACTTTTCATTTATATTGTGTGTGCTAAGAGTATTTTGAATCTGAACATCTGAAAAAAACTAGGTCAGGAATTGGGGGAGAAGAAATTCTCTCTCATTTCTGAGAGTTAGATTAACTTTTTTATATATTTGAAATCGTGGCTTCAAGCTCTACAAGTTTCATGTTTTAAGATTTGTCAAAGGATCAAAGAATCAGGAGTTAGGGAGATGAACAAGAAGGCGCGCGTTTTGTGTTTGAACCTGGCCAGAGGTTGAAGACAAAGTCTTTGGGCTGGGCCTGTGTTGTTCTTTCTATTTGCACCACTTTTCCACACTTGCACCCCCTTGGCCCATTGTGTTTATTTTTATCATTTTTTGACTTTTTCTTTTTGTTTTTGACTTATTATTTTTTGCCAAAATATAAAAAATATTAAAAACATTTTTTCAACCATTTTTGCATTTTATTTGGGTTTTTGTTTGTTTTATTTGAATTTGTACATAAATAAACAAAATACCTTTTTTATTCAAAATACAAAAATAATAAAAATACATTTTTATTTTCTGATTTTATTTTGTTTTATCTTTTGAAAACATTTTATAAAAAATATACTTTTTTTTATAAATAATAAATATTTTATTTTTGTACATATTTAATATATTTAGTAAATAATATAAATACTTATATGTTTATTAGAATATTTAGGAAAAAAAACATAAGAATAATACATTTTTATATTTATTAATATTTAACCTCAAAAATAACTTTTTTACAATATACTTTCTTTTTATTTATTTTTTTGTACATAATTAATAAACATTGTATATATTAAATAATAAATACCTTTTATTTGCAAAATTAGGGTTTTGCCCTAAACATGAAAAATACCCAAAAAAATAACCTTTTTATCTTTGTTTATTTGTCACATGAAAAATATTTTTACATACATATAAAAATCATTTTTTGCATTTTGCATATTTATTTTATTTTTATTTAATTATTGTATATTAAATAATTTGTATATTCATTTTGGATGT
Source organism: Vicia faba (assembly GCA_948472305.1). Classification (NCBI taxonomy): domain Eukaryota; kingdom Viridiplantae; phylum Streptophyta; class Magnoliopsida; order Fabales; family Fabaceae; genus Vicia; species Vicia faba. Next base: position 223,167,207 of record OX451739.1, on the reverse strand, counting down.
AATAGTTTAGATTTAATTTTTCTTGCTAAATATCCCCATTTGAACATTTGTACCCCCCATCCCATAATTATGTTGTGATAGTTTAGGACTTTAAATTTCGCATTTTAAAGATTTCTAAATATGCCATGATAGACTTAGGGTTTTGTATGCAAATCAAAAACAACAAATAGTTTGACCTAATTCAAAGATAACAAAGTATGAAAATGGATAACACCAATCACACTTGCACCCTTAGGGTTACTCCACTTGTTGCCTTCAATAATGGGCCGTGTTGCATGTTAGGTGTCTTTGGCAAAACAAAACAAATTCAAATGATCATAGTCCCTCGATGACGCTTTCAAAAGTTGCCTAAACAAATGATCAAGTCCCTTAAAGGAAAAGTTGCCAAAGACACTTGGCACCATTGCAATCATGGTCTAAACGATGACCCGTGCCCATCCCGTTCACATCCTAACACAAGATTGTCCACCAAATACAATGGTGGAACAAAATTGTCAAAAGGGTTAAAAACATAGGAAAAATCTTTGAGAAATTTAGGGTAGATAGCTCTTGGTTACTTGCCAACTTGCAAAACAAAAACACTTGCCTATTTTTCAAAACCACACATCACAACACACTTTCAAAACAACTTTCAAAAACATTGAAAACTTTTCAAAAGACATACACCTTTGTATACATCCCAACATGGATCATTACAAAGGTTGCCACCACATTGGCCTCTTTTCAAAACATTTTTCAAACCCACACACAAAGCACCATTTCAAACAATTGAAAGCACCATTTCAAACAATTGAAAATCAAGGCAAGTGATCTAAGCAAGTAACTAAGAGCCCATGGATAACATGGATAGAAAGGGTGCTAATACCTTCCCTTTCTATAATCTACTCCCCGAACCCAAGAAAACATCTCAAAGGTTTTTGCTGTGCTTTTTAACCTTTCCTTAGGATAAAATAAAAAGTCGGTGGCGACTCTTGCTCAACCGAAACATTTGCAAAAACAAACGCAAAACCTCAAGTCAGTTCTCCCACCGTATCACAGAACTGGCGACTCTGCTGGGAAATATTTTAAAGTGGAGTAACCTTAGGGCTTAGATCACCCTCTTGTATGACTAGTTGTTTGCTTTGATTGCTTTATATCTTAGCTCTCTTGTTTGGGTTTGAAATCCTACACCCGAATTTGGGGAAACATTCATAGATAGCAATACGTTGTGGAAACTGTGCGGGGTATACCGACAAAATTGAAGCAATAGCTATATTAGTGCGACATATTTGTGAGTACCAGTAACCCTTGAGTTCAATCAAGGAGAGTACGGGGCCGCTGAGTGATGTCACTAAGCACTAATGACCTAGAACCTTACTTGACCATCTTGGCCTTTCATTAGGGGTAGTGAGATGACCGGCTTTGGTGCAGTCTGAAGTTGGTAGATACTCGATACTACACTCATTGAGGTTTGTTTTCTTGGAATATTTTGGTCGCTAGTTAAGTGGCTAAACCAAAACAATGAACATGGAAAACAATCCAATGATATTGAGCTCCTTAGAACCCGGTTACTATTTATAGGACAGGTTTTTAAGCCAACTTCACTCAAGAGGGTATTTACCTATGAAACCCCATGCAAGCCTGAAACTAGGGTTTTGTGTGAATTGCTTGTACATATGTTTGTGCATACATCATGAACATCATAAAGCATCATATGCATACACTAACCATTTCAAGGGTTTAGATCTTCATCTTTGTTCTTGTTTTGTAGGTCATGGAAATTCTTCGCAGGAAAACTATCCAAGTCAACCTTGTGAGAATCCCTTCTCAACTCAAGGAGCTCACATCAAGAATTCCGGAAAGCTCTCCCTTCAGTGAAAGACATGGTAGACTGCTCAGCCTAGTCAACACCAGCATTGAAGAGGACATGGTAAAGGTGTTGTTCCAGTTCTTTGACCCCCTTCACCACTGTTTCACTTTCCCTGAATACCAATTGGTGCCCACTTTGGAGGAATTTTCTCAACTCTTGAGAATTCCTATTCTTAATCAACTACCCTACAACGGTACGGAAAAAGAACCAAAGCCTGAAGATGTTGCTCAAGCACTACACTTGCAACCATCTGACCTCAAGGGGCATTGGGAAACTAGAAGCGGTGTCAAAGGCTTCCTGGCAAAATTCTTGTTTGAGAAGGCACAAGAGTGTTGGAATTCATTGGACCTACAAGCCTTTGAAGAAATTATGGCACTCCTCATTTATGGGTTGGTCTTGTTCCCAAATCCTGACCAGCTTATAGATGTCAACACTGTCAAAATCTTCTTATCCAGAAATCTAATACCAACATTGCTTGGGGACATTCTTCACTCATTTTACACATGAACAATGAGAAAGAGCGGTGTTCTCATGTGCTGTACTCCTCTCCTTGCAAGGTGGTTTATTTTGCACCTTCCACAATCTGTTTTGAAGAATGACCAAGGCTTAAGGTGGTCACAACGGTTGATGACCCTCACTCACTCTGATGTACATTGGTGTTCTCGGTCCAGAGAAAATGTCATCATCATCGATCGTTGTGGAGAGTTCCCTAATGTTCCACTGCTTGGCATTAGAGGAGGCATTACCTACAACCCTTGTCTAGCTTTGAGACAATTTGGATATGCACAGAGGGATGGCCCTCACGACATGTTGATTCCTGACTTAGTTTTTGACTTCGACAACGATGCGCAAGGACTTCGCCAAAGGTTCATCAGAGCCTGGAGGATGCCTAACAAGGTAGACAGCAAGACACTGGGGCACAAGAACTACATCCCTCTTGAGCCTTATCTCAGGTGGGTACAAACCCGAGCCCAGAGTCTAATGATGCCTTACCCTCATGTTCTCCCTGTGATTAAAGAGCCCGTTAAGGAAGGAGAGGTTCCCTACACCATCCTATATCCTGACATGCCTACATCATGGGAGGAGATGCAGAAGAGCTGGATCCAACTCAAGGAGGAACGAAATACTTTTGAAGCCAGCTTCTACGCCAGTGAGAAGAAGGTTTTGGAGCTTACCCGCCGACTCCACGAGGAAGAGACTCTCAACACCTACATCGCACCAAAGAGGATGCGCGACGTCTTTTTACCTTGAGAAGTTTTTTTGTAATATCTGGCCCATGGGGCATTTATGTACTGACAAATTTCTTCTTATTAATATGACGTGTGTTCTTTTTGTTTGCAACAATTTTGAATTTTCTAAATCCTTGAATGCATTGCATACATAAGCATATCATTCATCATGCACATAAGCAGGTCTCCACACCAGGTTTCCTTATCTTTATGCTGTTTATTTCAGTAAGATGGATCTCGAACAGACGGTCAAGGACTTGCAGTCTCAGAACTCACAGTTTCAACATCTCCTGATGACCTTGGCTAAGGGTCAGGAGGATCTAAAAGCCCTGCTTGGGAACAAAGAGCAAGTTAAAAAGAAGAAGAAAAGAATCGGGGTGGCTACCCTAGGAAGAAGGTTTGAGGGTGAAGCCAGAAGAGTGCTTGAATTTCCCCCTACATCTGAAGAGGGAACCAATAAAGGGAATGCGGTTGCGGTACCTTCCGAATCCGAAGCTGAAGAAGGAGAGGCTGAAGAAGACGAAGACTACTCTGAGCAACAATACCCTCCCGCCGATGACAAGTACAAAGGCTTGGAAGATAGGTTGGCAGCTATGGAGCTGCAGAGAGTTCCCGGCTTAGATTTCGAAGATTTGGGATTAGTTGCTGGAATTGTGATCCCCCCGAAGTTCAAAGTGTCGGTTTTTGCAAGGTATGACGGGCTGTCCTGCCCGAAGATGCATCTCAGATCATATGTAAGGAAGATCCAACCTTACACTGCAGACAAGAACCTATGGATCCATTTCTTTCAGGATAGCCTTTCAGGGGCTCAACTCGAGTGGTTCTATCAGCTAGATGGAGCCAGTATTCGAAACTGGGTGGACTTGGCTACCGCATTTTATAAACAGTATCAATACAATTCTGACCTCGCTCCCACGCGTACCCAACTCCAGGGTATGTCACTGGGGACGGGCGATGGTTTTAAGGAGTATGCGCAAAAGTGGAGGGATCTGGCTGGCAGGGTGCAGCCACCTTTGACTGACCGTGAACTTGTTGACATGTTCCTAGGGACCCTGTCTGGTCCGTTCTTCAACCACCTGATTGGTAATTCTTCTGCTGGGTTTACAGATTTGATCTTGACTGGTGAGAGAATAGAAGCTGGTATCAAGTCGGGGAAGATACAGAAAGGCACCTCCGCGAGTACTGAAAAGAAGCCCTTCAAGAAGGAAGCCAGTGCTGTTTATGGTCCCAGAAGACAAATTAAACCGGAACGCCGCCAAGCTGTCAACGCGGTAGTAATTTCAAAGCCTGTTGCCGCTCCTCAGCAGTTCAACCAACCAAGGGGTGAGAGGCCCAAAAGGCAGTACGCTCGGCTCAACATGACCCTATCTCAGATTTTGCCGCAACTACTGTCAACCAATCTGGTAACTGTCAAAGAAGCTCCGAAGGTAGTAAACACAACTTCTCCAAAGTACAACCCCAACGCCCGCTGCGCTTATCACTCTGATAGCCTGGGGCATACTACGGACGATTTCTGGGCTCTGAGGAATAAGGTTCAAGACCTTATTGATGCTAATGAAATACAATTTGAGGCGCCCGAAAGACCCAATGTTGTGACTGCTCCCATGCCCTAGCATGGAGTGAATGCCGTGGAAGAAGACCGGTATGTAGCCTCCGTGGAAGAGATTGTTACTCCGTTGATGACTGTCAAAAGGAACCTGTTGCTAGCCGGTTTATTTCTGGGATGTAGTAAAGGTTGCATTCTATGTGCTGTTTCACCTGTTGGTTGTCCTTTGCTGAAATCAGGTATCCAAAGCCTGATGGATAGCAAAGAAATCTTGTTCGAGAAGATTGCCGTTCCTGCTAGCCCTATTGAAGAAGTTTCTATTGTCACTATTTTCAACAAACCTCCTAAGGCTCCTTCAAAGAAGCCTGTCAAAATCATGTCCACTCAGAAGATTACTCCTATCATCATTATTGTTCCGGGGCCTCTCCCTTATACATCCGACAAAGCTGTCCCGTGGCACTATGGGGCAGGTGTTTATATGCTTGGAGTTAAGCAAGAGTTTGATACTAGTACCGGTGTCAGCAACATCACCGGGCCCGCCAAAATTACTCGCAGTGGTAGGCTGTTCTCACCAGATATTGCGCCACCAGCTATTCAGAAACCTCTTGTCATTTCACCTACAAGTGCGCCTGCTTCCCTTCCTAATCAAGTTCCTGTTTCTACCCCTGCTGCCGAGTCATCTGACGCTCGGGGCAAAGGGATTGCTACTGATTTTCCTGCCCTGACGGAGGCACCAAAGACAACCACTGTTGAAGCTTCCCAGCAAGAGATGGAAGTGATTCTCAAGATCATTAAGAAGAGTGATTTCAATGTAGTTGAGCAGTTGGGGCACACCCCATCAAATATTTCTATGCTATCCCTATTGTTGTGTTCAGAGGCCCATGCCAAGGCCCTAATTTCCTTCCTGAAGACGGCTCATGTGCCACAAGAAACGTCTGTTGATCAATTTACTGATTGTGTGGCCAACTTGACTGCTGATAATGGGTTGGGTTTCTCTGACGCCGATCTGACTGCCAAAGGAAAGAACCATAACAATGCCCTGCATGTCTCCATTGAATGCAGGGGCACTACTCTTGCCCATGTGTTGGTAGACACCGGTTCTTCATTGAACGTATTACCCAAGAAGGCCCTAGACAGGTTGGATTGTGAGGGTTTGGAACTCAATCCTAGTAACATTGTTGTCCGAGCCTTTGACGGTTCGAAAAGGATGGTACATGGGGAAGTTGACATTCCAATCAGGGTTGGTTCTCAAGTTTTTGATTCTACTTTCTATGTGATGGATATCCGACCATCCTATTCTTGTTTGCTGGGTCGTCCATGGATCCACAAGGCTGGAGCTGTGACCTCCACACTACATCAGAAGCTGAAGTACCCGGTCAGGGGGGAAATTGTGACAGTTCAGGGGGAAGAAGAATATATGGTCAGCCACCTCAACTCGTTCCGGTACATAGATATGGATCTCCATTGCATTCAGTCTGTCTTCCAACTGCTTATACCGGTCTTCAGAAGGAGGATACTGTTCCTCATTAAAGTCAGTCTCGTTGTCAGAGACTACTGGACTTGAAGCCTTTCCCCCCTGGGGACTGCCTTTGCCTACAGAAGAACCAGCTTCTTCATTCTGCAGAGTGTTACCAAACCTCCGGCCCGAGTTGAAAAGAACAGTTCTCTTCTTCTTCTTCTCCTTGTTCAGGAGTAAAGCCTTCAGCTCTTCTTGGCCTTGAGCCAAACCCATGATCAGCTCCTGAAATTGCGCGTTCTGCGCCTGAAGGGCCTTGATAGACATCTCGGTTGATGATGAGTCAGGGTTCATGATGCTGAAATAAACAGCGAAGAACAGTAAGCAACCTGAAAAGAAGAATACCTGCTATGCACATGATGAATGGAATGCGTATGGTTTATGTTTTCAAAGACAATCGGGAATCAACTTTGTAAACAAAAAGGAACACACTTCATTAGATTCAACTTTGAAACTTAAATTGTTCAACAGGTTGCCCTTAGGCGTTACATAAAATGGAAATACTGAAAAGGGAAATAAAATTGTAAAAGAACATCCAGAGCTCCTCATTGATCCCAGGGTCTCCTCTTCTCAGTACGGATGTAGTCATTCAGAGCTTGCTCATTCTCCAACTGCTTTGTCAGCTTCTGGATCTTCAATTCCTGCTCATTGAACTTTTCCCGATACGAATCCCGTTCTTCTCGCAGTTGCGACCAAGACCTCTTTAATGTCTCATAATCAGTAGGTATCTGAGGAGGGAGGACAGTTGGAGGAGCCCCATCTTTGTCAGGATACTCAAGAATGATGGGTCTGACAGCTTCGTATGGCATACCTAACTTCTGAGCACGGATGTGAACCCATTTGCAGTAGGCTTCCATAGGTAGAGAAGTCTTTGGCCCCAACTCTTGTGGATCAGCTTTATGAACTCTGTCCCAAGCCTTGATGAACCTACGACGCAGCTCGTCACTATCCACCTGAAACTCAAAACTGATGTGAGGCACCAACATCTCATGAGGCCCTGCTCTTCTGGCCCTTCCAAACTGACGGAGCGCTAGACATGGATTGTAAGAGATTCCTCCTTGAGTACCAATCAAAGGAACATTAGGGTATTCTCTGTAACGATCAATAACAGTTATCTCATCCAAACCTCTGAAAGTCCAAATGATGTCCTTGTCAGTGAGAGACATTAACCTATGAGCCCAACCTCTTCCTTCTTGGTTCTTCAGCACGAACTTAGGGAGGTGCGAAATAAACCTCCTCACCAACAAAGGGATACAACACCACAGAGTTCCTCGTCTTAGGGCAGTACGAGCATAAAGTTGTTGCAGGATGTCACCCAAGAGAGTGGGCACAGGGTTCTGAGACATAAAGATCCTTATGGCAGTGACGTTGATGAAGTTGTCAGGATTAGGAAACAAGACTAGCCCATAGATTAGAAGAGCCAAGATGTCTTCATATGCCCTAAAGTCCAAGTCATTCCAGAAACTGTTAGCTTTACCAACCAGAAACTTGGCCAAGAAACCCTTAACCCCGCTTCTAGTCACCCAGTTGTCCATTACTTCTTGATGGGTCAAGGGAAGAGCTGCAGCAACCTCCTCAAGCCTGGGGGTCTTTTCCCAACCAGTAAAGGGAGTCTGATCCAAGATAGGGATACCAAGCAAATCAGAGAACTCTTCCAGGGTAGGGACCAGCTGGAAGTCTTGAAAGGTGAAGCACTGGTACAGAGGGTCATAGAACTGGGTCAGGACACTCATCAACTGTTGATCCCGCTTTGTAGTGACTAGACTGAGAAGAGAACCATGCTTCTGGATGAAGGAAGTGGTATTTGGAATTCTGCTAACCAACTCTTCAAACAACTCAGGTGGGTGAATAAATTTGAACCGGATAGTATTCCTTCGCACAGGCATCATGATGTCCTACAAAACAGAGCAAAGGTGAAACCCTCTCGTCTTTGAAATGGCCAGTCCTGATGCGGGATGCATGCAATGCTCATGATGTCATGATGTTATGATAAAGCACACCACAAATATTTACAAAGGCAAACATGGTAAGGCACACAAGTCACACAAGACAAGCCCCTTAAAGTTTAGGCCAGCATGAGGTCTAGGTATTACCCTCTTTCAGTTTATTGGTTCATACCTGTCCTATCAAAAGTAACCGGGTTCTTAGAGGATCCCAATATCATTGACTACCCTCAATCGGTCATAACTCCAGCATCGCAATCTTTTCTTGCGGCCAGAGCCATCACGAGAGTTTAGCCTCAATGGGCGTAGCATACTGCTACTGTTCTAATGGCCAAGTTGTGTCAATTAAGGTTCTAAGGTCTGTTGGTGTTTAATGACTCCTCAGAAGACCCATATTCTCCTTGTTGCAACACAAGGGATATCGGTACAGACCAAGGTGCCACACCAACGTAGCCACTGCTTCACCCGTGTCGGTCTACGCCGGACAGGTCCCTCACAGCTTATGCTACCTAAACAGGGTATCCCCAGATTCGGGTTAGGATCTATGTAACTCCAATGCAACCCACAATTTAAAGCAAACAAGTCAAAGCAATTGAAAACACAGTGATCTTAGTCCTAAGGGACACCTCACTTTATAAGAGTCCCCAGCAGAGTCGCCAGTTCTGTGATCGGTGGATCTGGAACTGACTGTTTAACGCTGGTTCGCGAAATGTCGCGGTAAGCAAGAGTCGCCACCGTCTTTTATTTTCTCCAACATGGACAGGACAAAAGCACAGCAAAATTCCTTATGAGATAGTTTCTCGGTTCGGAAGGTAGATTTATAGAAAGGGAAGGTGTTAGCACCCTTTCTATCCATGGTTATCCATGGGCTCTTAGATACTTGCTCATTGTGTTTTCAAAATTGTTTGTTTGCTTTTCAACTGTGGGTTTAAAAAAAGTTTCGTTTAAAAATTTCAGTTCGACTCTTGTATCAGTCCTCAAGAGTGTTTGAAAAGTTGTTTTTGAAAGCTTTTTGAAAAGTGTCGGTGTGAAAAGAGTTTTGATTTGTTTTTTGAATAGAGCAAGTATCTACGAGTCATCTACCTACCCCAAGGAATTAGTCTGTGTAGATGTCCTTAAGGTAGTGCCATCCCACCATTGAGAGGTAGGTAGCACCACCGTTGGAGGTATTCGGGTCAATTCGAGTTCAGGGACAGTGTGGTCACCAGAGCAATAGGAAGATACCTTAGAAGCTACCCCCATGCCATGTTCATGGACATGAGGACTTACTAAAACATCCTCTACTCGACGACCATGTTTCGAGGGGCAAGGCAACAGCGAGGCGTACCCTAAGAGTGGTGTGTGAATTGTGTGTCATTTTCAATTATATTTATCTTGTCATGCATTGGTGATCTACGCTTTGTTTTTATTTTTGGAATTCATTCTTTCATGTGGTTATTAACAGTTAAAAGATGCGGGAAGATAAAAGTCCTATGCTATTACAAAGGCGCGGGTCTACATCGCCAAATTAAACCAAGACCCGATTTGAATAAATAAAATGCGGAAAGATAAATATCCTAATTAATCTATTACAAGGCTTTGGGGCAGGTACATAAATTTCACAAAGAAAAACAAAATAAACGCGCGAAGAGAAAATTATATTCGAAGGTGCGAGGGCGTTGGACCCTTTTAAAGAAATTAAATCGAAATCATAAATTAATTAAATTAAATAAAGGAAAGGACTTATTTTTTATGTTTTTTGTATTTATGAAATTAGAGAAAATTAAATGGAATTAAAAGTTTAAATAAAAACCTAGTTCTAAATTGTTTATTAATTTATTAAAAAAAAGGTTGGAGTTTAACCTAATTTAATTATAAGTATTTAAATAGCATATTTATTTACAAAAATTATTAATATTTAATAATGGTAAAAAAGGGAAAAAAAAGAATAAAAGTATTAAAACCCTAATTTCTACATTTTTTAGTTTATTAAAAAAACATTAAAATTAAACCTAAAATTAAAACTAAATTAGTTAACAAGATTTATTTACAAAAACTATTTATGAATTAAATATTAAAACACATTTTTATTTTGACTTTTCTGATTTTTTTGTGTCTTATGAAAATTATTTGAAATAAATTAAATAAAAGTGGTCAAAAGAATAAAATAAAAAAAAGAAAAGAAAAGAAAAGAAATTAAAAGAATATGCAAACATTGGGGGTGTTGACCCAAATTGAGGAGGTTGATCTGCAGTAATTTGGCCCAATAGAAGCTTGGCCTGTTTGACTTTCAGCGTTCACGTGTGCATGGTTGACTAGTGGGTATGGTGCTCTACGTGATCTGGCCATTAGATTGGTTTCTGAAGCCATGTGGCGCGCCAAGATGTTGAATGCATGGTAGACCACTGAAGGACGTGCTGCGTAGGAACACATTAAGCAAAATAATATTGAGAAGGGAGGGGACCTGGGAATCGAACCCAGGTCCCAATACCTGCTTGCCAGCGTGTTTACCAACTGTGCTATTGAGCCACTTTGGTATTATAATGGATGCTGAATAAGATATGTGAGAAAGCGCTTGTAGCTTGAAAAACGCGCTAAATTCAAATCGTCCACTCTGGCTGAGACACGTCCTCCTTCTTCTTCATGTTACCTGAAAACATGAGATAGATAGCGGGGGCTTTAAACCCCCACTAACCCTGAACCTGGAAAATAGGGATTAGGCCATACAAGAATATAAAAAGGGCGCGATGTGGTTGTTGTGTTCGTATGAAGGTTATGAATCCAATGGTGCTGGTCTTATAGCCTAATTTTTCCAGAGAAACGAAACCCTCTTTCAAGGTCCTTGAAACCCTAAAAAGCTCTCATGGTAACTTTGCATACAGGCAATGATAATTCAATTAAATAGCACCAATAGATTCAGAATGTCCATGTTAGTATAAAACAATAGTTTAAATGTATGAAAAATGTCTGGAAATCCAAACACGATTATGCATAACTTTGAAAGAGAAGCAACTCTGTTTTACCAATTCTTTATGTATGAAGAGTGGAAAATGATTGAGGCACGTCCAAAAATGTCTCAGCAAGCCTTTGGAATACTTTTTTGGCCTTGAAGAACACTCTAGCTATGAAATCAGTTTTGAGAAATTTTGGAAAAAATGCAAAGTTTGTTTTTGATTCTGAGCGCAGCTTCTTGGTTCTTGTGATTAGGGTTGTGATCTGCTTATGTATGCCAATGGATTAGGGTAACAAAACAAGTCCAAAATCCATGGAATCAATGCTTTTAAATTTTTTGATCTTCCATGATTCTTTCAATCTTTTTTCCATGCCAAATATGCCAATCATTGGAGATTCTTTCCATATTGAGTATGCACGAAATATTTAGGCTTTATTGAGAGAATATGCTGCAGAAAAGGATTGGAAAACATGATTTTCTATTTTTGTCATATTTTATTTTAATTAAATGAACTAATAATAATAATAATTCAAATAATTAATAAAAAATGATAAAATAACTCCCTTTAAAGTCAATGGGTCGTGCCTATCTTTTGGGTGATGATTCTTGGAAGAAATTGAGGCCCATTAGCAATTTTGAGGCATTTGAAGCAAAGTTGACTTTTCAAAATTCCCAAAAATTTCCCAACTTCCACAAGGCATATCTTGCTCAATTTTTAAGCTTTGATCATGTTCTTGGACATTTTGGAAAGGTCTTGAAGTCCTATAACCAATGCCTTTGGTCCCATGTCATTTTGATTTACCAATCTCAAGTTATGGTCTTTGACTTAAAGTCCCTTTTTGTTGACTTTTGAAAATGACCTATAATGTTGAGATTGATAACTTTTTGTGAGAGCATTTCTTGGACTTGAAGTGTGAAGAGGAGTTGTAGGAAATGTCATTCTCTTCAAAATGAGCTTTGGATGGAATTTTTATGATAAAACATGTGGAAGTTATGCCTTGGTCAAGTTACAGTTGACTTTTTCAACTGTCCAAATATGGAAACTTTTGCATCTTGAGACTTTTTGAGCCATGCCTTGAGAATCATGATCAAGAATTGATCAAGTGATGTTTGTGGCTTCAAAATAAGATGTTGACCAAAAATTTGAACTTTTGTCTGTCAAATGACCATTTTGCCCCTGCAGTTGACTGTTGAGCAATTAGGGTTTTTGACTGTGCAATTTTGTGCTGTGAGTCTTGAAACTTGGCATATGGATGCTTGACCATGTTTGTAGGCATGTGGGACTTGATTGGACCCTTGAAAACTTCCATTTCTCTGCCAGAACCAAAAACCCTAATTTTTGACTATTAGGAGGCCATTGAACTATGCAACCCTTGGGAGATTTTGAAGCATGCTTTTGGCAAATCTTGAAGAATATGGGAGGGCAAATTTTGGGGTACAACAGTTGCCCCTGTTCAATCTTCTTAGACCTGAGGATGTAGATTGGCTGTCGTGCCTTTCGTAGTCCGAAGGTAGAAGATGATTGAACACTAGAGTGCCCAGAAATTTGCGCTCACATAGTAGTGTGATGATGGGAATGGGCTTATAGATGCCATTTGGAGATTGATGGATAGGATGATGGGCTTATAGATTCCATGTTGAGAGGTGATGGATAAGTGATTCCTTAGCGAGAACTTGCGTACCTGAAAAAGAAAATGATTACATGGCCTGTTACAGGAGCTGGTCTTCAAATTCTTTGTGTAGATGCATTCTGGCTGGATACAGGTATCGAATTTTTGAACCTCCTCAGACGTGCCCTGGCGAGATACAGGAATCGAGTCTGGAGCTTCAAAAGGTGATGAATGGATCAGGGATGGTTACTACCTCAACGGGACAGTGAGAGAACCTTGGGCGATTACTATCTCAACAGGAACGCTGAGAGAACCTTGGATGATTACTAACTCAACAGGAACGCTGAGAGAACCTTGGGCGATTACTACCTCAACAGGAACACTGAGAGAATCTTGGATGTCTACTACCTCAACAGGAACGTTGAGAGAATCTTGGATGTCTTCTACTGGGATAAGAATCAGGGAGATCTTAGGGTCGATCTGACTGAACCGGAGAAGGCCTTTGACTGGATAAGAATCAGGAAAATCTTAGGATCGAATTAACTGAACCAGACAAGGTCTTGGAATATCTTAAACTGGATAAGAATCAGGGAGATCTTAGGGTCGATCTGACTGAACCAGAGAAGGCCTTTGACTGGATAAGAATCAGGAAAATCTTAGGGTCGATTTAACTGAACCGGGCAAGGTCTTGGAATATCTTCAACTGGATAAGAATCAGGGAGATCTTAGGGTCGATCTGACTGAATCGGAGAAGGCCTTTGACTGGATAAGAATCAGGAAAATCTTAGGGTCGATTTAACTGAACCGGGCAAGGTCTTGGAATATCTTCAACTGGATAAGAATCAGGGAGATCTTAGGGTTGATCTGACTGAACCGGAGAAGGCCTTTGACTGGATAAGAATCAGGAAAATCTTAGGGTCGATTTAACTAAACCGGGCAAGGTCTTGGAATATCTTCAACTGGATAAGAATCAGGGAGATCTTAGGGTCGATCTGACTGAACCAGAGAAGGCCTTTGACTGGATAAGAATCAGGAAAATCTTAGGGTCGATTTAACTGAACCGGGCAAGGTCTTGGAATATCTTCAACTGGATAAGAATCAGGGAGATCTTAGGGTCGATCTGACTGAACCAGAGAAGGCCTTTGACTAACCTTGACTGGATAAGAATCAGAAAAATATTAGAATCGATTTAACTGAACCAGACGAAAGTCTTGGACATAGCTGAGAACTTAACTGGATCTTTCCTGAAAAGTAAAGGTCAGTCATATGCAATGCGTGATATGGATCGAGCAATGATGTTCTCAACATAAATGAGATTGTAAGGTATGATGCGTATATGCATGCTATGATGTATGGAAATGTGATGTTTATGAACATATGTTTTTGTCAAGGAAAGTAAATCCTTGACGGGTGCCGGGAAGTCACATCCTGGGCTGATGTTGGAGAATAGATCTTTGCTTCCGCTGGGGATGATGGTTGCAAGAATACTGGTAGTAGAAGATAACTCCGTTGGGGGATAAACTTGATGAAGAGATTACTCTGCGGGGAATAACTACTCTAGCGACCTTGTTGGGGAATAATACTCTGCGGGGAGAGAGATACTTTGCTGGGATATTGATGGTAACTTCGCTGGGGATACCATTAATATGTTGGAAGTGTTAATAGACTCCGCTGGGGATAGGAAGACTTCGTCGGGGACGATCTTCCCGTGGCTTTTGGCTGAGGATAACCCAGTTATATCCTGGTAGGGAAATAACCTTTGAATAAAGCCGGGAGACGCGTTCGTGCTCTGCGAGGGATAAGCTTCCAGAATCTACTGGGGACAAGCTTCCTGTTGGGGAGATGGATCAAACTTTCCTGGGGAAACTTGATTGGACTCTCCTGGGGAAATTTTGAGATGCATTGGGGAAGTGGCTACGCTGAATATTTGGTGTACCACCGGGGAACAAACTTAGATCAAGATTGCCGGGGATGCTTGTTAAGAATGTCCATACATTGTTGGGGAATGTTGAGATCTGCTGGAGGATACCCAACTTCCTTAAGGCTGATTGCATAGCTTTGCTTGGGGAGAGTGCATTGATTTGCTGACTCACTCTCTGGGGAATTAAGATGTACTGGTTATGTTCTTCAGCCGAACTTACCTTGATACCTTGGTGGACAGAACAATTAGATCGCTTAGACCACTCATTATTTCCCCTGTTTCTAAAGTTGCCTGTAATTACTCCTTTGTTTCGTATGCAAATATTTATGGGTTAGCAATTAGTGTCAAATGCATATATCACAAATTGAACCTTGGACGTTCTTCGCAAAACAAAACAGAAAAGGAAAAACAATTGGCAATTTTAACTGAAAAGTGATTATATTGATTTTTGAATTTGCCTGTAAATAGGCGTTTATGTACAAGAGGCTGACGTCCTAGTAAGAGAACGCCGCCGAACAAAAGAGTTTATACAATCTGTACAAAGGGAAAACAAAACAGCTATGTGAAAAGAATAATCCCACTGGGTTCAAACTCTGCTATCGCCTTTATATCTTCGAGCGTCTCATCACTTGATGACCTAGTCGAGGATGAAGCTGATTGATTGATGCCGTTAGAACTTGATATTGATACCGGATTCTGGATGCAAGGTGATCCAATGAGACATAGTATTACGCTTTATCCCTAACTTTTTCCTGGACCGCCCTTTCGGGTTTTCAGTCCACCGGGATACCCATTTTTGCCCAAGCCGCCTTTTCAGGTTTTCGACTTGTCGGGTGTACAGATTTTTTCATTTCATCCCTTCATTTTTCCCTAACCCTTTTGGTTCACCGGGAAGCCCTAATTTTTGCCTAGGTATGTCAACCTAGCGGGTCTTTATTATGCGTAGTATCTTTTTACTATGTCTGCATTGGCGGGGTGAGGAAGGTCGTCACCATCCATGGTAGTTAGAATCATGGCTCCTCCTGAGAACACATGTTTAACCACAAATGGCACTTCGTACGTAGGGGTCCATTTGCCCCTTGGATCACTCTGAGGAAGGATGATACGCTTGATTACCAGATCCCCGACTTGATACTCTTGTGGTCTGACCTTTTTGTTAAATGCCCTGATCATCCGTTTTTGGTACGTCTGACCATGACAAATAGCAGCAAGTCTCTTTTCGTCAATCAGATTTAGCTGATCAAGTCGTGTCTGGATCCAATCATCTTCGCTCAGATCTGCATCCTTCATTATCCGGAGAGAGGGTATCTGCACTTCGATCGGTAAGACTGCCTCCATACCATAGACCAAGGAGAAAGGAGTTGCCCCGGTTGATGTCCTGGCTGAGGTACGGTACCCATGTAGAGCAAACGGTAACATCTCGTGCCAATCTTTATAGGTCACTGTCATCTTCTGCACAATTTTCTTGATATTCTTATTCGCTGCTTCTACATCCCCATTCATCTTCGGCCGGTAGGGAGAAGAGTTGTGGTGCTGTATCTTAAATTGCTCGCAGAGCTCAGTGATCATCTTGTTATTGAGATTGGTACCGTTGTCTGTAATGATCCTTTCAGGGACGCCGTATCAACAGATCAGGTTATACCGAATGAACCGTGCCACAACGTTCTTGGTTATGGTAGCATAAGAAACTGCCTCAACCCACTTTGTAAAATAATCAATCGCTACCAGGATGAAGCGATGCCCATTGGATGCCGTGGGTTTAATCTCACCGATCATATCTATGCCCCACATTGCAAACGGCCAAGGTGCAGTCAGGACATTCAGAGGAACTGGAGGAACGTGCACCTTATCTGCATAAATCTGGCATTTATGGCATGTCCGAGAATGTTGGTAGCAGTCGGCTTCCATTGTGGACCAGAAATAACCTGCCCAAAGGATCTTCTTTGCCATAGTGTGTCCACTGGAATGTGTTCCGAAGGTACCTTCATGTAGCTCTGCCATGATCCTTTCTGCTTCAGTCTTATCCACACAATGCAGTAAGGTCGAGTCATGGTTTCGCTTGTACAGGATGCCGTTGCTAAGGAAGAACTTCGCTGCGAATCTTCTCAGAAACTTCTTATCGTTGACAGATGCACCTTCAGTGTATTCCTGAGCTTCCAAATATCTCTTCACCTCATGGTACCAAGGCTTCTCAGTCACCAATTCAGTCTCGAGATCACAACAGTATGCCGGTTCGTCCAGTTTCCAGATAATGACCCGGGGAGCCTCATTGTCCCATTTGACTTTGAACATGGAAGACATCGTAGCTAACGCGTCTGCCAGCTGATTCTCCTCTCTCAGAAAGTGTTCAAAGGTGATCTCTGTGAAGTGGGGGATCAATGTCAACACACATTCTTTGTAAGGAATAAGATTTGGATGTTTCGTATCCCACTCTCCTTTGATCTGATTGATCACAAGAGCGGAATCTCCAAAGACACTCAGAAACTTGATCCTTAAGTCAATCGCAGCTTGGAGACCCATGATGCATGCCTCATACTCTGCCATGTTGTTGGTGCAGTTGAAACACAGCCGGGCAGTGAGTGGAGTATGAGTGCCTTGAGGGGATATGATCACGGCGCCGATACCGTTACCCAAAGCGTTGGATGCTCCGTCAAAGTGCATAGACCATCGGGATCCTTCCTCAGGTCCTTCGTCCGGTCCAGGTACTTCACAATCAGTCACAATCATGATGCTCTCGTCAGGAAATTCAAAGTTCATTGACTGATAGTCGTCTACTGCCTGATGTGCCAAATGGTCTGCCAAAACACTTCCCTTGATGGCTTTCTGGGTTGTGTACTGGATGTCGTATTCTGTCAAGATCATTTGCCATCTTGCTATTCTCCCAGACAGAGCAGGCTTTTCAAATATATACTTTATAGGATCCATCTTTGAAATCAACAAGGTAGTGTGAGTCAGCATATACTGTCTCAGCCGGCGAGCAGCCCATACCAAAGCACAGCAAGTTTTCTCAAGCAGTGAGTATCGGGTCTCACAGTCGGTAAACTTTTTGCTAAGGTAATAAATGGCATGCTCTTTTCGGCCAGACTCGTCATGCTGCCCCAGCACACACCCCCATTGAGTTGTCGAGTACTGTCAGGTATAGTATCAGAGGTCTCCCTTCAACCGGTGGCATAAGAATGGGTGGTTCTTGGAGATACTCCTTGATTCTGTCAAAAGCGGCCTGACATTCATCATTCCAACGTACTACCTGATCTTTCTTCAGCAGCTTGAAGATTGGTTCACAGGTGGCATTCAGGTGTGAGATGAATCGAGCAATGTAATTCAGGCGTCCTAAAAAGCCTCTGACCTCTTTCTCTGTCTTAGGAACTGGCATCTCTTGAATAGCTTTAACCTTGGCAGGGTCCACTTGAATACCCTTATCACTTACAACGAAGCCTAGCAACTTTCCAGATCTTACCCCGAAGGTGCACTTGTTCGGGTTCAACCTCAACTTGTACAACTTCAGACGGTCAAATAATTTCTGCAGATGGTCAAGGTGTTCTTCCTCAGTTTGGGACCTTGCAATCATGTCGTCGACATACACTTCAATCTCATGATGGATCATGTCATGAAATAAAGCAACCATGGCACGTTGGTAGGTTGCCCCAGCGTTCTTCAGCCCGAATGGCATGACCTTGTAGCAGAAAGTGCCCCACTGAGTAATAAAGGTAGTTTTTTCCATGTCTTCAGGTGCCATCTTGATCTGATTATACCCTGAAAAACCATCCATGAAAGAGAACACCTTGTGCTGAGCAGTATTGTCAACAAGGACATCAATGTGAGGTAGAGGGAAGTCATCTTTGGGGCTGGCCCTGTTCAGATCCATGTAGTCAACACACATTCTGACCTTACCATCCTTCTTCGGTACCAGCACCACATTAGCAACCCACTGAGGGTAAGAAGTCACTGCAAGAAACCCGGCATCAAACTGTTTCATAACCTCGTCTTTGATCTTCTCAGACATCCCTGGACGCATACGACGAACCTTTTGCTTAACCGGAGGGCAGTCTTCCTTGGTAGGCAAATGATGGACCACAATGTCGGTATCCAACCCAGGCATATCTTCGTAGGACCAGGCAAAGATTTCCATGTAATCATGTAACGTCTGAGTCAACCGTTGCTTCACGCTGAGCTCTAGGTTGGCACCAATCTTGACTTCCTTCCTATCTGTATCAGTACCCAGATTTATTGTTTCCACCGGCTCTTCATGTGGTTGAATTGCCCTCTCTTCCTAGAGTAACAGTCTTGCAAGTTCGCCAGGCACTTCGCAATCATCTTCACCTTCGTCTTCGGCTAAGTTGATCGGATTTTAGAGTCGTTACCAGTGAGATCCAGAGTGGATTGAAACCTGTATGAGTGAGTGTGTGTAAATACAGCTGTTTTGCAATATATAAAGAAAGGAAAGAAAGAAAAGGAGCATAAGATTTGAAATGCGAGAAAACATCCAAGGTCTTTATTCATGATATATGAAATGACAATTAATATGCCCTCACAAATGAAGCCACGGTGCCCCGGGTAAGACACCGGGCCATAGAGTTTTAATTCATTGTTTATTACAAATAACAAAAACAAAGGAGTTTATTACTGCGTAACAAAAGTAACAGGAGTGTGATCTTTAGCAGTCCAATTGGTCAATCCACCATCAGTCGTCGGGTAAATCCAGCTATCGAACTCTGACTCTTCCACTTCATCTTCATCCCCAATGGCATTCACTCCTGGATTGGTGATGAGCACATGAGGTCTTCTGGTTCTAGCTTTGCGCACAGCTTTTTGAGCCTCTGCAGTAAAACCCAGTCCAAACTTGTCAGTTTTAGGTGTAAAATCAGGGAGCCTGCCCCAGTTAGCACATTCACCTTTCTTGATTACAGCCCGGGCGTCCTTTAGGGAAGCCATCTTCAAAGGAACATCCTCTTCCACCACTGTTTCTGCCGCTGCCAATGTTGGAGGTACCTCTTCAAAATGCTGAAAGGGGGTTTCAATAAACTCCCCGTCCATCTCAATATATCGGAAGGAATTCAAGTGACTAACCATATACTCCTCCTCTCCCTGCACAGTGACGATCTTCCCTTTGACGGGGTACTTGAGCTTTTGATGTAGGGTAGAGGTCACTTCCCCAGCTTTGTGAATCCAAGGTCGACCCAGTAAACAGGAATAAGATGGACGGATATCCATCACATAGAAAGTTGAGTCGAATACTTGAGAACCCACACGAATAGGAATGTCTACCTCTCCATGAACCATCCTCTTAGAACCGTCAAAGGCTCTGACAATGATGTTGCTAGGTTTCAGCTCCAGGCCCTCACAATCCAACCGGTCTAAGGCCTTTTTGGGTAGCACATTCAGGGAAGAACCAGTGTCCACCAACACGTGCGCAAGAGTAGTGCCCCTGCATTCAATAGAGACATGCAGGGCGTCATTGTGGTCCTTTCCCTTAGCAGTAAGGTCAGCATCCAAGAAACTCAAACCATTGTCGGTTGTCAAATTGGCTACGCAATCAGTAAACTGGACTGCAGATGTCTCCTGTGGCACGTGAGCCGTCTTGAGAAATGAAATCAAGGCCTTAGCATGGGCCTCTGAGCACAGCAACAAGGAGAGCATAGAGATCTTGGAGGGGGTATGCCCCAGCTGTTCAACAACATTAAAATCGCTCTTCTTGATTATCTTCAGAATTTCCTCCATCTCTTGTTGGGAGGCATCAACATTCATAGATTTTGGTGCCTTCATCCGGGCAGGCTCATCTTCAATCCCTTTGCCCCGAGCATTAGATGACTCGGCAGCAGGGGAAACAACTTGATCAGAAATGGGAACAGGTGCACTTGCAGGTGTTATAACGAGAGGTCTTCGAATAGCTGGTGGTGCAATGTCAGGCGAGAAGAGCCTGCCACTGCGGGTAACTTTGGCTGGACCAGTGATATTGCTGATGCTGGTGCCAGTGTTGAACTCTTGCTTTATACCATGTACATATACATCTGCCCCATAGTGCCATGGGATAGCCTTATCAGATTCATAGGGGAGAGGCCCCGGAACAGTAATCACAATGGGTGCGACAGTCATGATTTTAACTGGCTTCCTCGGGGGAGCCTTGATTGGATTATTGAAAATTGTAACAACAGATACTTCTTCCATAGGAACAAACGGAACAGCGGTCTTCTTGAACAGAATCTCTTTGCTGTCCATCAGGCTTTGGATGCCCAACTTCAGCAAAGGACAACCAGAAAGGGAAACAACACAGAAAAGGCAACCTTTGCTACAACCCGGAAATAAACCGGCCAGCAGTAGGTTCCTCTTAACAATCATCAGAGGAGTAGCTACATCATTCACAGAAACGGTGTTGTACCCTAAAATTTTCCCTCCCATTTCTCAAAATTTCTCATCACTAAGCCCTTGGTGCTCAAGGTCCAGTTAGGGTTTCATCTGCTCAAGACTTCTCCTTGCACTGTTGACCCAAATTAGGGTTTGTGTTTGCACAGAGATGTTTTGACCTAAATTGCCTAAGATGACTTTCATGCTTCATATTGGACTCCCAAGTTTACCCATACCAAGTTTCAAGTCTTGATTCCAAGTTTTGCCTAGTCAATTGGACAGTTGACCTAAAAATCAGCTGTATTGGGGAAAAAGTCAACTGTGGCCAATTGACAGTCAAATCTCATAAAAATTGACCCACATCAACATTATGAACTCACATGGACCATTTGATCAAGTTTGGATCACAATTCCATAAGAAATTTGATCAGATCACCAAAAGGGCAAAATGGTCATTTTTAGGGTTTTGACTGTACAAAGGCAATTTTTGACTGTTTGACCTAGCCAATGGCAAACCAAGCTCACATATTGACTCAAGGACCCCATGGAATTGTCTTGACATGCTCAACAAGTTCAAAAGATCCCAAATACACAAGATTGACAGTTGAATTTCCCAATCAATTGATCAATTTTGACTGTATACTGAAAAGTCAAACTTTGACTTTTTGGTCAAAATCAAGAGTCAAGATTCATTTTTCATCAAAACATGCCAAATCATGAAACTTGTTCACCAAGAAATCAAAAAATGCAAATTAGGGTTTGAAATGAGAATTTTTCATAACTTAGAATTTTTCTAAGTTATGAAAAACCCTAATTTTTTCCCAACTTTGCCCCACTTTCTCACCAAGATTCATTTGGATTCAAGCAAAAGTCAAAACATGAAAGCTGTAGCCTATTGCATAATCTACAACTTTGATTCACAAAGTTTTCCCAAAAGAATCTTGTATCTCAAGTTACAATTTTTGGAACAAGGGTACCAAACCATTCTTAACTTAGTGAAAATTTGACCTATTTTAGGCAAGGTTTTTACCTAACTTCAAGACCATTTTTCACATACTTCCACTTGGAATTTCAATTTTCATTTCAAATATGGATTTTAGTACACATTCCAAGCTTTCCAAAATGTCCAAGAACTCATCAAACAATAATCTCATGACTTGAGAGAATCGAATTTTGCAATATGGCAAAAACTCACTTTTGAATTGGCCAATTTCCATGTTCATAACTTGTGCAAATTTTTCAAATCAGCATGCCACTTGATTACAGGCCTCTAAACCATCCAACACTCATAAATTTAATGCAAACTCTTTGTGCCAAGACCATGTTCTATGTGTTCAAGCATTGCATGATGGATTAATCCCAAAATAGATAAAGCACTTTAACCATTTTTGCAAAAGTAAGCTTTATGTCAAAATGAAAATCCAAGAAGTACAGATCAAATCCCCTTGGCACAAGTTTAGGGGACTAATCACACTGATCAATGCCAAGGTTTTGCAGCATGTTATGGGGGCCTCTACCTGTCTAAACACCAACTTGGCTTTTGGTTGCTTAAAGTGTAAGAAATATGGCATAACTAGACACAACTTTGATCTCAGCAAGAGAACCCTTAAGCAAATATTTTGTACACATTCAAGACATCCTAACTGAGCTAGCACACGACTCCAACATCCTCCATTGCCCCCTAGAACACAGAACCACCCTCAAACTACCCAAACAGAGCTCTTACTGCAGTTTGAGTGCCAACTCTCATCCCTTTCATGCATTCTTGCTAAAAGCTCATCAAACACATTCCCTAGCATCACTTGAAGCTAATCCAAACATAAAACACGACCTGTAACTCCTCTAATCAGTTCCACCATTTTCACTTTCTTGTTTTGCAGTTGAAGGTCCATAGCTCGATTCAAGGTGTTTCAAAGCAAAGTAAGCATTGGAATAGCATCACTACACTTCAGGCAAGCTGTACAGATCATCATCTTGCCCTGAAAGCTCCCCCATTGCCAGATACAACTTCAACTGAACAGGTATCTTCTTGAACTTCTAACTCTTAGTGTAGGCATCATTAGCTCTAAGTTTGTGAATAAGAAGTGTTCTACTCATGCCCCTGAATCTGTACATACTTTTACTTTTCATTTATTTTGCCTAAGCTATGAGAATTTAAGGTCTGAATGTTGATAAAAACTTAGGTTAGGATTGGGGAATGATGAAATTCTCTCTCATTTCTGAGAGTTAGGATGAGTTCTTTACATATTTAGAATCGTGATTCAATGCTTAACATTTCTTATGTTGTAAGTTTGTGCAAAAGATCAAGGAATCCAGATGTTTGAATTGATGTTCAGGCGCGCGTTTTTGAACATCTTTCTGTCCAGAGGTTGAAGAAGAAGCCACATGGGCTGGGCCTGCTTTGATATTTCTTTTCACACCACGTTTTTGGTTTTACACCCCCTGAGCCCATTTTGTTTGTTTTATTGATTTTTTGACTTTTCTTTTTTCATTCTGGTTTATTTATATTTCCTCATGATATTAAAAATATAAAAATAATTTTTTACACCATTTTTGAATTTATAGGCATTTATTTGTTTAGATTAGTTGTTTGTACATAAATAAATACATAAACTTACTTTTATTTAAAAATACCAAAAATAATGTAAAAACCATTTTATTTTCATTTTTATTTTGTTTTATCTTCTTAAAATATTTTATATAAAATATACCTTTTTTTATAAATATTAAATATTATTATTCTTGTATATATAATATATATTTAGTAAATAATAAAGATATATATATATATATATATATATATATATATATATATATATATATATATATATATATATATATATATATATATATATATATATATATATATATATATATATATATATATATATATATATATATATATATATATATATATATATATATATATATATATATATATATATATATATATATATATATATATATATATATATATATATATATATATATATATATATATATATATATATATATATATATATATATATATATATATATATATATATATATATATATATATATATATATATATATATATATATATATATATATATATATATATATATATATATAGGTTAAAACACAAAAATATATACATTTTTTATTCTATTAATATTTGACATAAAAAATACTCTTTTATAAATATACTTCATTTTTATTTTATTTTTGTATATAATTATTAATTATGGTACATATTAAACAAATAGCATCCTTTACCTAATAAATTAGGGTTTTACCCTTAAAACACAAAAACTCCAAAAATATTACTTTTTTTATTTTATTCATTTTTTTTTATTTTGACATAAAAAATATCTTTTTTCCATACATATGAAAACCCTTTTTGCATCTTGCATATTTATTTTATTTCTATTTAATTTGTGCAACTTAATTATCTTGTAAATACCCCAAATTGATGTAATAGTTAGATTTAAATTCCTTGTCTAAATATCCCCCCATTTGAACATTTGTACCCCCCTTCCCATATTGTGTTGTAATAGCTTAGTAAATTTATTTTTCGCACTTTATTGTTTTCTAAATATACCATATTAGAATTAGGGTTTGGATGCAAATGAAAACGACAAAAATAGTTTGACCTAATTTCAAGATAAACAAGCATGAAAATGGACAACACATATCACACTTGCACCCCTAGGGTATTCCACTTGTTGCCTTCAATAAATAGGCCATATTGCATGTTAGGTCTCTTTGGGCAAAACAAATACAAATCAAATGATCATAGTCCCTCGATGACGCTTTCGAAAAGTTGCCTAAAATGACCAAGTCCCTTAAAGGAAAATTGCCCAAAGATACTTAGCACCATTGCAATTATGGTCTAAACGATGACCCGCGCCCGTCCCTTTCACATCCTAACACAAGATTGTCCACCAAATACAATGGTGGAACAAAATTGTCAAAAGGGTTAAAACATAGCATAAATCTTTGAGAACTTTAGGGTAGATAGCTCTTAAGTACTTGTCCACTTGCAAAAGAAAACACTTGCCTATTTTCAAACCACACTTCACAAACACTTTCAAAACAAATTTTCAAAAAAAACCTTGAAACATCTTTTCAAAAAGACAAACACCTTTTGTAAAACATTCGAGTAAAGAATTGTTACAAGGGTAGCCTAGACAAGGCATCTTTTTTCAAAACATTTTCAAAACACACACAAAGCACCATTTCAAACAATTGAAAACCAAGGCAAGTTGATCTAAGCAAGTACCTAAGAGCCCATGGATAACCATGGATAGAAAGGGTGTTAATACCTTCCCTTTCTATAATCTACTCCCCGAACCCAAGAAAAATCTCAAAGGTTTTTGCTGTGCTTTTTAAACCTTTCCTTAGGATAAAATAAAAAGTCGGTGGCGACTCTTGCTCAACCGAAAAATTTGCGAAAACAAACGCAAAACCATAGTCAGTTCTCCCACCGTATCACAAACGGCATACACATCTTCATCAATGGTATTCACTCCATGCTGGGGCATAGGAGCAGTCACCACATTTGGCCTCTCAGGCGCCTCAAATTGTATCTCCTTCGCATCAATAAGGTCTTGCACCTTATTCCTCAAGGCCCAGCAGTCATCAGTAGAATGCCCCGGGCTATCGGAGTGATAAGCACAGCGGGCATTTGGATTATACTTGGGAGAGGCAGTATTCACAACCTTCGGGGCCTCTCTGACAGTCACCAAGTTGGTGGATAACAGCTGCGGCAAGATTTGCGATAGGGTCATACTCAGCCGGGTAAACTCTCTTCTGGGTCTTTCAGCTCTGGGTGGATTGGTTTGCCGAGGAGCGGCAGCAGGCTTTGCAATCATCACCGCGTTGACAGATTGGCGGAGTTCTGGTTTATCTTGTCTTCTGGGCCCATATACAGCACTGGCCTCCTTCTTAAAGGGTTTCTTCTCAGAACTTGAAGA
The DNA here is from genome assembly GCA_948472305.1 of Vicia faba. Lineage (NCBI taxonomy): Eukaryota > Viridiplantae > Streptophyta > Magnoliopsida > Fabales > Fabaceae > Vicia > Vicia faba. The sequence continues at coordinate 223,141,361 of OX451739.1, read as the reverse complement.
TGCACCCTTCTGAATTTTACCGGACTTCATTCCAGCCTCTATTCTCTCCCCAGTCAGAATAAGATCAGTGAACCCTGCAGACGAATTACCGATAAGATGATTGAAAAATGGCCCAGATAGGGTCCCCAAGAACATATCCACCAGCTCACGGTCTGTTAACGGAGGCTACACCCTGCCAGCCAGATCCCTCCACTTCTGCGCATACTCTTTAAAACCTTCGCTTGATCCTAGCGACATACCCTGGAGTTGGGTACGTGTAGGAGCAAGGTCGGCATTATATTGATACTGCTTGTAAAAAGCAGTAGCCAACTCCTCCCAGTTACGAACTTTGGTCCCATCCAGCTGATAGAACCATTCGAGATGAGTCCTTGAAAGACTCTCCTGGAAGAAGTGAATCCACAAGTTCTTGTCCACTGTGTACGGTTGAATCTCCCGCACATAATATCTGAGGTGTAGCTTGGGGCAAGACGCCCCGTCATACTTGGTGAAAGATGGTGCCTTAAACTTGTGAGGAATGATCACACCAGTAGATAAGCCCAAATCTCCGAAATCCAGCCCAGGCACTTGTTGGATCTCCATTGCATTCAGTCTGTCTTCCAACTGCTTATACCGGTCTTCAGAAGGAGGATACTGTTCCTCATTAAAGTCAGTCTCGTTGTCAGAGACTACTGGACTTGAAGCCTTTCCCCCCTGGGGACTGCCTTTGCCTACAGAAGAACCAACTTCTTCATTCTGCAGAGTGTTACCAAACCTCCGGCCCGAGTTGAAAAGAACAGTTCTCTTCTTCTTCTTCTCCTTCTTCAGGAGTAAAGCCTTCAGCTCTTCTTGGCCTTGAGCCAAACCCATGATCAGCTCCTGAAATTGCGCGTTCTGCGCCTGAAGGGCCTTGATAGACATCTCAGTTGATGATGAGTCAGGGTTCATGATGCTGAAATAAACAGCGAAGAACAGTAAGCAACCTGAAAAGAAGAGTACCTGCTATGCACATGATGAATGGAATGCGTATGATTTATGTTTTCAAAGACAATCGGGAATCAACTTTGTAAACAAAAAGGAACACACTTCATTAGATTCAACTTTGAAACTTAAATTGTTCAACAGGTTGCCCTTAGGCGTTACATAAAATGGAAATACTGAAAAGGGAAATAAAACTGTAAAAGAACATCCAGAGCTCCTCATTGATCCCAGGGTCTCCTCTTCTCAGTACGGATGTAGTCATTCAGAGCTTGCTCATTCTCCAACTGCTTTGTCAGCTTCTGGATCTTCAATTCCTGCTCATTGAACTTTTCCTGATACGAATCCCGTTCTTCTCGCAGTTGCGACCAAGACCTCTTTAATGTCTCATAATCAGTAGGTATCTGAGGAGGGAGGACAGTTGGAGGAGCCCCATCTTTGTCAGGATACTCAAGAATGATGGGTCTGACAGCTTCGTATGGCATACCTAACTTCTGAGCACGGATGCGAACCCATTTGCAGTAGGCTTCCATAGGTAGAGAAGTCTTTGGCCCCAACTCTTGTGGATCAGCTTTATGAACTCTGTCCCAAGCCTTGATGAACCTACGATGCAGCTCGTCACTATCCACCTGAAACTCAAAACTGATGTGAGGCACCAACATCTCATGAGGCCCTGCTCTTCTGGCCCTTCCAAACTGACGGAGCGCTAGACATGGATTGTAAGAGATTCCTCCTTGAGTACCAATCAAAGGAACATTAGGGTATTCTCCGCAACGATCAATAACAGCTATCTCATCCAAACCTCTGAAAGTCCAAATGATGTCCTTGTCAGTGAGAGACATTAACCTATGAGCCCAACCTCTTCCTTCTTGGTTCTTTAGCAAGAACTTAGGGAGGTGCGAAATAAACCACCTCACCAACAAAGGGATACAACACCACAAAGTTCCTCGTCTTCGGGCAGTACGAGCATAAAGTTGTTGCAGGATGTCACTCAAGAGAGTGGGCACAGGGTTCTGAGACATAAAGATCCTTATGGCAGTGACGTTGATGAAGTTGTCAGGATTAGGAAACAAGACTAGCCCATAGATTAGAAGAGCCAAGATGTCTTCATATGCCCTAAAGTCCAAGTCATTCCAGAAACTGTTAGCTTTACCAACCAGAAACTTGGCCAAGAAACCCTTAACCCCGCTTCTAGTCACCCAGTTGTCCATTACTTCTTGATGGGTCAAGGGAAGAGCTGCAGCAACCTCCTCAAGCCTGAGGGTCTTTTCCCAACCAGTAAAGGGAGTCTGATCCAAGATAGGGATACCAAGCAAATCAGAGAACTCTTCCAGGGTAGGGACCAGCTGGAAGTCTTGAAAGGTGAAGCACTGGTACAGAGGGTCATAGAACTGGGTCAGGAAACTCATCAACTGTTGATCCCGCTTTGTAGTGACTAGACTGAGAAGAGAACCATGCTTCTGGATGAAGGAAGTGGTATTTGGAATTCTGCTAACCAACTCTTCAAGCAACTCAGGTGGGTGAATAAAGTTGAACCGGATAGTATTCCTTCGCACAGGCATCATGGTGTCCTACAAAACAGAGCAAAGGTGAAACCCTCTCGTCTTTGAAATGGCCAGTCCTGATGCGGGATGCATGCAATGCTCATGATGTCATGATGTTATGATAAAGCACACCACAAATATTTACAAAGGCAAACATGGTAAGGCACACAAGTCACACAAGACAAGCCCCTTAAAGTTTAGGCCAGCATGAGGTCTAGGTATTACCCTCTTTCAGTTTGTTGGTTCATACCTGTCCTATCAAAAGTAACCGGGTTCTTAGAGGATCCCAATATCATTGACTACCCTCAATCGGTCATAACTCCAGCATCGCAATCTTTTCTTGCGGCCAGAGCCATCACGAGAGTTTAGCCTCAATGGGCGTAGCATACTGCTACTGTTCTAATGGCCAAGTTGTGTCAATTAAGGTTCTAAGGTCTGTTGGTGTTTAATGACTCCTCAGAAGACCCATATTCTCCTCGTTGCAACACAAGGGATATCGGTACAGACCAAGGTGCCACACCAACGTAGCCACTGCTTCACCCGTGTCGGTCTATGCCGGACAGGTCCCTCACAGCTTATGCTACCTAAACAGGGTATCCCCAGATCCGGGTTAGGATCTATGTAACTCCAATGCAACCCACAATTTAAAGCAAACAAGTCAAAGCAATTGAAAACACAGTGATCTTAGTCCTAAGGGACACCTCACTTTATAAGAGTCCCCAGCAGAGTCGCCAGTTCTGTGATCGGTGGATCTGGAACTGACTGTTTAACGTTGGTTCGCGAAATGTCGCGGTAAGCAAGAGTCGCCACCGTCTTTTATTTTCTCCAACATGGACAGGACAAAAGCACAGCAAAATTCCTTATGAGATAGTTTCTCGGTTCGGGAGGTAGATTTATAGAAAGGGAATGTGTTAGCACCCTTTCTATCCATGGTTATCCATGGGCTCTTAGATACTTGCTCATTGTGTTTTCAAAATTGTTTGTTTGCTTTTCAACTGTGGGTTTAAAAAAAAGTTTCGTTTAAAAATTTCAGTTCGACTCTTGTATCAGTCCTCAAGAGTGTTTGAAAAGTTGTTTTTGAAAGCTTTTTGAAAAGTGTCGGTGTGAAAAGAGTTTTGATTTGTTTTTTGAATAGAGCAAGTATCTACGAGTCATCTACCTACCCCAAGGAATTAGTCTGTGTAAATGTCCTTAACGTAGTGCCATCCCACCATTGAGAGGTAGGTAGCACCACCGTTGGAGGTATTCGGGTCAATTCGAGTTCAGGGACAGTGTGGTCACCGGAGCAATAGGAAGATACCTTAGAAGCTACCCCCATGCCATGTTCATGGACATGAGGACTTACTAAAACATCCTCTACTCGACGACCACGTTTCGAGGGGCAAGGCAACAGCGAGGCGTACCCTAAGAGTGGTGTGTGAATTGTGTGTCATTTTCAATTATATTTATCTTGTCATGCATTGGTGATCTACGCTTTGTTTTTATTTTTGGCATTCATTCTTTCATGTGGTTATTAACAGTTAAAAGATGCGGGAAGATAAAAGTCCTACGCTATTACAAAGGCGCGGGTCTACATCGCCAAATTAAACCAAGACCCGATTTGAATAAATAAAATGCGGAAAGATAAATATCCTAATTAATCTATTACAAGGCTTTGGGGCAGGTACATAAATTTCACAAAGAAAAACAAAATAAACGCGCGAAGAGAAAATTATATTCGAAGGTGCGAGGGCGTTGGACCCTTTTAAAGAAATTAAATCGAAATCATAAATTAATTAAATTAAATAAAGGAAAGGACTTATTTTTATGTTTTTTGTATTTATGAAATTAGAGAAAATTAAATGGAATTAAAAGTTTAAATAAAAACCTAGTTCTAAATTGTTTATTAATTTATTAAAAAAAAGGTTGAAGTTTAACCTAATTTAATTATAAGTATTTAAATAGCATATTTATTTACAAAAATAATTAATATTTAATAATGGTAAAAAAGGGAAAAAAAAGAATAAAAGTATTAAAACCCTAATTTCTACATTTTTTAGTTTATTAAAAAAACATTAAAATTAAACCTAAAATTAAAACTAAATTAGTTAACAAGATTTATTTACAAAAACTATTTATGAATTAAATATTAAAACACATTTTTATTTTGACTTTTCTGATTTTTTTGTGTCTTATGAAAATTATTTGAAATAAATTAAATAAAAGTGGTCAAAAGAATAAAATAAAAAAAAGAAAAGAAAAGAAAAGAAATTAAAAGAATATGCAAACATTGGGGGTGTTGACCCAAATTGAGGAGGTTGATCTGCAGTAATTTGGCCCAATAGAAGCTTGGCCTGTTTGACTTTCAGCGTTCACGTGTGCATGGTTGACTAGTGGGTATGGTGCTCTGCATGATCTGGCCATTAGATTGGTTTCTGAAGCCATGTGGCGCGCCAAGATGTTGAATGCATGGTAGACCACTGAAGGACGTGCTGCGTAGGAACACATTAAGCAAAATAATATTGAGAAGGGAGGGGACCTGGGAATCGAACCCAGGTCCCAATACCTGCTTGCCAGCGTGTTTACCAACTGTGCTATTGAGCCACTTTGGTATTATAATGGATGCTGAATAAGATATGTGAGAAAGCGCTTGTAGCTTGAAAAACGCGCTAAATTCAAATCATCCACTCTGGCTGAGACATGTCCTCCTTCTTCTTCGTGTTACCTGAAAACATGAGATAGATAGCGGGGGTTTTAAACCCCCACTAACCCTGAACCTGGAAAATAGCGATTAGGCCATACAAGAATATAAAAAGGGCGCGATGTGGTTGTTGTGTTCGTATGAAGGTTATGAATCCAATGGTGCTGGTCTTATAGCCTAATTTTTCCAGAGGAACGAAACCCTCTTTCAAGGTCTCTGAAACCCTAAAAAGCTCTCATGGTAACTTTGCATACAGGCAATGATAATTCAATTAAATAGCACCAATAGATTCAGAATGTCCATGTTAGTATAAAACAATAGTTTAAATGTATGAAAAATGTCTGGAAATCCAAACACGATTATGCATAACTTTGAAAGAGAAGCAACTCTGTTTTACCAATTCTTTATGTATGAAGAGTGGAAAATGATTGAGGCACGTCCAAAAATGTCTCAGCAAGCCTTTGGAATACTTTTTTGGCCTTGAAGAACACTCTAGCTATGAAATCAGTTTTGAGAAATTTTAGAAAAAATGCAAAGTTTGTTTTTGATTCTGAGCGCAGCTTCTTGGTTCTTGTGATTAGGGTTGTGATCTGCTTATGTATGCTAATGGATTAGGGTAACAAAACAAGTCCAAAATCCATGGAATCAATGCTTTTGAATTTTGTGATCTTCCATGATTCTTTTAATCTTTTTTCCATGCCAAATATGCCAATCATTGGAGTTTCTTTCCATATTGAGTATGCACGAAATATTTAGGCTTTATTGAGAGAATATGCTGCAGAAAAGGATTGGAAAACATGATTTTCTATTTTTGTCATATTTTATTTTAATTAAATGAACTAATAATAATAATAATTCAAATAATTAATAAAAAATGATAAAATAACTCCCTTTAAAGTCAATGGGTCGTGCCTAGCTTTTGAGTGATGATTCTTGGAAGAAATTGAGGCCCATTAGCAATTTTGAGGCATTTGAAGCAAAGTTGACTTTTCAAAATTCCCAAAAATTTCCCAACTTCCACAAGGCATATCTTGCTCAATATTTAAGCTTTGATCATGTTCTCTGACATTTTGGAAAGGTCTTGAAGTCCTCTAACCAATTCCTTTGGTCCCATGTCATTTTTATTTACCAATCTCAAGTTATGGTCTTTGACTTAAAGTCCCTTTTTGTTGACTTTTGAAAATGACCTATAATGTTGAGATTGATAACTTTTTGTGAGAGCATTTCTTGGACTTGAAGTGTGAAGAGGATTTGTAGGAAATGTCATTCTCTTCAAAATGAGCTTTGGATGGAATTTTTATAATAAACCATGTGGAAGTTATGCCTTGGTCAAGTTACAGTTGACTTTTTCAACTGTCCAAATATGGAAACTTTTGCATCTTGAGACTTTTTGAGCCATGCCTTGAGAATCATGATCAAGAATTGATCAAGTGATGTTTGTGGCTTCAAAATAAGATGTTGACCAAAAATTTGAACTTTTGACTGTCAAATGACCATTTTTCCCCTGCAGTTGACTGTTGAGCAATTAGGGTTTTTGACTGTGCAATTTTGTGTTGTGAGTCTTGAAACTTGGCATATGGATGCTTGACCATGTTTGTAGGCATGTGGGACTTGATTGGACCCTTGAAAACTTCCATTTCTCTGCCAGAACCAAAAACCCTAATTTTTGACTGTTATGAGGCCATTGAACTGTGCAACCCTTGGGAGATTTTGAAGCATGCTTTTGGCAAATCTTGAAGAATATGGGAGGGAAAATTTTGGGGTACAACAGATACCGACATTGTGGTTCATCACCTGCCTACCAAGGAAGACTGCCCTCCGGTAAAACAGAAGGTCCGCCGTATGCGTCCAGAAATGTCCGAGAAAATCAAAGCTGAGGTTATGAAACAATTTGATGCCAGGTTTCTAGCAGTAACTTCTTACCCTCAGTGGATTACCAACGTGGTTCCAGTGCCGAAGAAGGATGGTAAGGTCCGAATGTGTGTTGATTATATGGATTTGAACAGGGCGAGCCCTAAGGATGATTTCCCTCTGCCTCATATCGACGTTCTGGTTGACAACACTGCTCAGCATAAAGTTTTCTCCTTCATGGACGGCTTCTCCGGTTATAATCAAATCAAGATGGCTCCTGAAGACATGGAGAAGACCACTTTTGTTACTCAGTGGGGCACCTTTTGCTACAAGGTCATGCCTTTTGGGTTGAAAAATGCTGGGGCAACCTACCAACGTGCCATGGTTGCTTTATTTCATGATATGATCCATCATGAGATAGAAGTATATGTTAATGATATGATTGCGAGGTCCCAAACTGAGGAGGAACACCTTGACCATCTACGGAAGCTGTTTGACCGTCTGAAGTTGTACAAGCTGAGGTTAAACCCAAACAAGTGCACCTTTGGGGTGAGATCTGGAAAATTGTTAGGTTTCATCGTAAGCGACAAAGGCATTCAAGTGGACCCTGCCAAAGTGAAAGCCATACAAGAGATGCCAACTCCCAAGACAGAGAAAGAAGTCATAGGATTTCTAGGACAGTTGAATTACATTGCCTGATTCATCTCGCATCTGACTGCTACCTGTGAACCAATCTTCAAGCTGCTGAAGAAGGATCAAGTAGTACTTTGGAACGATGAATGTCAGGCCGCTTTCGAAAAGATCAAAGAGTATCTCCAAGAACCACCCATTCTTATGCCACCGGTTGAAGGGAGACCTCTAATACTATACTTGACAGTACTGGACAACTCAATGGGGTGTGTGCTGGGGCAGCATGACGATTCTGGCCGAAAAGAACACGCCATTTATTACCTTAGCAAAAAGTTTACCGACTGTGAGACCCGATACTCACTGCTCGAGAAAACTTGTTGCGCTTTGGTATGGGCTGCTCGCCGGCTGAGACAGTATATGTTGACTCACACTACTCTGTTGATTTCAAAAATGGATCCAATCAAGTACATATTCAAAAAGCCTGCTCTGTCTGGAAGAATAGCAAGATGGCAGATGATCTTGACGGAATATGACATCCATTACACGACTCAAAAAGCAATCAAGGGAAGTGTATTGGAAGATCATTTGGCACACCAGGCAGTGGACGATTACCAGTCGATGAACTTTGAATTTCCAGACGAGGATATCATGGTAGTGACTGATTGTGAAGTACCTGGACCGGATGAAGGACCTGAGGAAGGATCCCGATGGTCTATGCACTTTGACGGAGCCTCGAACACTTTGGGTAATGGTATCGGCGCTGTGATCATATCCCCTAAAGGCACTCATACTCCACTCACCGCCCGGCTATGTTTCAACTGCACCAACAACATGGCAGAGTATGAGGCATGTATCATGGGTCTTCAAGCTGCAATTGATTTAAGGATCAAGTTTCTGAGTGTCTTCGGAGATTCCACTCTCGTGATCAATCAGATCAAAGGCAAGTGGGATACGAAACACCCAAATCTTATTCCTTACAAGGAGTATGTGTTGACTTTTCTTTCCCACTTCAAGGAGATAACTTTCGAACACTTCCTGAGAGAGGAGAATCAGTTAGCGGACGTGTTGGCTACAATGTCTTCTATGTTCAAGGTCAAACGGGACAACGAGGCGCCCCGGATCATTATTTGGAAATTGGATGAACCGGCATATTTCTGTGATCTTGAGGCCAAAGAGGTAACAGAAAAACCCTGGTATCATGAGGTGAAGAGGTACTTGGAAGCTCAAGAATACCCCGAAGGCGCATCTGTTAATGACAAAAAAATTCTGAGAAGGTTCGCGGCAAAGTTCTTCCTCAGTAACGGCATTCTCTACAAACGAAACCATGATTCAACCTTACTGCGTTGTGTGGATAAGACTGAAGCAGAAAAGATCATGGCGGAGCTACATGAAGGTACCTTCGGAACACATTCCAGTGGACATACTATGGCAAAGAAAATCCTTCGGGCAGGGTATTTCTGGTCCACAATGGAAGCCGACTGTTACCAACATTCGCGAACTTGTCATAAATGCCAGATCTATGCTGATAAGGTTCACATTCCTCCGGTCCCTCTGAAAATCTTGACAGCACCTTGGCCTTTTGCAATGTGTGGCATTGATATGATCGGTGAAATCAGACCTACGGCATCCAACGGGCATCGGTTTATCTTGGTAGCAGTTGATTACTTCACGAAATGGGTTGAAGCAGCTTCCTACGCTACGGTAACCAAAAACGTCGTGGCATGATTCATTCGGCACAACCTGATCTGTCAATACGGTGTACCTGAGAGGATCATTACGGATAATGGTACCAATCTTAACAACAAGATGATCACTGAGCTCTGCGAGCAATTCAAGATACAGCACCACAACTCTTCACCTTACCGACCGAAGATGAATGGGGCTATAGAAGCAGCGAATAAGAACATCAAGAAGATTGTACAGAAGATGACAGTGACCTACAAAGATTGGCACGAAATGTTACCGTTTGCTCTACATGGGTACCGTACCTCAGCACGGATGTCAACAGGGGCAACTCCCTTTTCCTTGGTCTATGGCATGGAGGTAGTCTTGCCTATTGAAGTCCAGATACCCTCTCTCTGGATAATGAAGGATGCATATTTGAGCGAAGATGACTGGATCCAGACTCGGCTAGATCAATTAAACCTAATTGACGAAAAGAGACTCTCCGCTATTTGTCATGGTCAAACGTACCAAAAACGGATGATCAGGGCATTTAACAAGAAGGTCAGACGACAAGAGTATCAAGTCGGAGACCTGGTAATCAAGCGCATCATTCTTCCTCAAAGTGATCCCAGGGGCAAATGGACCCCTACGTACGAAGGGCCATTTGTGGTTAAACATATCTTCTCAGGAGGAGCTATGATTCTAACCACCATGGATGGTGACGACCTCCCTCACCCCGCCAATGCAGACATAGTAAAAAGATACTACGCATGACTAAAGACCCGCTAGGTTGACACACCTAGGCAAAAATAAGGGCTTCCCAGCGAACCAAAAGGGTTCGGGCAAAAATAAGGGATGAAATGAAAAAAAATCTGTACACCCGGCAAGTCGAAAACCTGAAAAGGCGGCTTGGGCAAAAATGGGTATCCCGGTGGACTGAAAACCCGAAAGGGCGGTCCAGGCAAAAGTTAGGGATAAAGCGTAATACTATGTCTCATTGGATCACCTTGCATCCAGAATTCGGCATCAACTATCAGGCTCAGACGGCACAATCAATCAGCTTCATCTTCAACTAAGCAGCAAAGTGATGAGACGCTTCAAGACATAAAGGCAATAGCAGAGTCGGAACCCAGTGGGATTATTTTTCACATAGCTTGTTTTGTTTCCTTTTCAAAATTGTATAAACTCTATTTTGCTCGGCGGCGTTCCCTTACTAGGACGTCAGCCTCCTGTACATAAAACGCCTATTTACAGGCAAATTTCGAAATCAATACAAGTTCAATTTTTCAGACAAATTACCCATGGTTTTTTCTTTTTCTGTTTTGTGTTGCAAAGAACGTCCAATGTTCATTTTTGATATATGCATTTGACATTAATTGCTAATCATGAATATTTGCATACGAAACAAAGGACTAATTACAGATGACATCAGAAACAGGGGCAATAAAGAATTGTCTAAGCGATCTAGTTGCTCTGTCCACCAAAGTACCAGGGTAGGTTCGACTGAAGAATGTAATCAAGTTACCTCAACTCCCCACAGAGTAAGACCAGATTTCAGCAATACTCTCCCCGGGCAGAGTTGGTCTCCCATCAGCCCTAAAAAGGCACGGTATCCCTAGCAAGTCAGTAATACTCTCCCCAAGCAGAGTTAGTCTACTGTCAGCCTTAAGGAAGTTGGACATTCCCAGAAGATCTCAACATTCCCTGGCGGAATACAGACACCCCAGTGGAACCATTCCCCCGCATAGTCCAAAGTTTCCCCAGGAGATTCTGGAAGTTTCCCCAGTAGATTCTGGAAGCTTATCACCTGCAGAGTACGAACGCATCTCCCCGACTTTATTCAAAGGTTATTTCCCATCAGGGCTTATAACTGGGTTATCCTTAGCTAATTACCACGGAAAGATCGTCCTCGGCGAAATTCTTTCTATCCCCAGCGGAGTTCATCAAATTCCCCAACATAACATATCAGTGGAATCCCCAGTGGAGCTCTCATCAAAACCCCAGCGAAGTATCTCTTCCCACAGAGTAATTCCCCGTAGAGTAATCTCTCCAACAAGTTTATCCCCCAACGGAGTCGTCTTCTCCTACCGGTTTATTCTTGCAACCATCATCCCCAGCGGAAAAGAAGAACTCTACTCTTCAACATCAGCCCAGGATTCAACAAGTTCCCAGCACTCGTCAAGGACTTATTTTCCTAGACGAAAATACATTCATAGACATTTCACATTTCATACATCCTGCTTACATACATGATAAAGTGCATACAACACTATCTCATTTTGAGCATCATGACATCATGCATTTCATACATCATGACATTGCATACAACTAATGTCTTGCCTTTTCAGGAAAAAGTTCAATCCAAAGATGATTAATATCAACTATCACAATTCCATATTCGATTCCTGTATCTAGCCAGGGCATATCTGTGAGTGATTGATTGTAGATTCGATACCTGTATCTAGCCAGGGCATATCTGCATGAAGAGTTTGAAGATCAACCCCTGTAACAGGCCAGGAAATTATCTTTCATTCTCAGGTCAGAGGTTTACACCTGTATCCAGCCAAGAAAGCTTTCTCTACCAACCTTCGACAATTCCAGATTCGATTCCTGCATCCAGCCAAGGCATATCTGTAGACGACAATTTCCAGATTCGATACCTGTATCCAGCCAGGGCATATCTGTAGACGACCAATTCCAAATTCGATTCCTGTATCCAGCCAGGGCATATCTGTGAGTATTTGATTGTAGATTCGATACTTGTATCCATCCAGGGCATATCTGCATGAAGAGTTTAGGGATTCGATACCTGTATCCAGCCAGGGCACGTCTGTAAGCAACCTTTTGAAGTTCCGGATTCGATTCCTATATCTAGCCAGGGCACATCTGTGAGCAACTAATTGTAGATTCGATACCTATATCTAGCTAGGGCATATCTGCATGAAGAGATTGAAGATCAACACCTGTAACAGGCCAGGAAACCATCTTTCTTTCTCAAGTACGCAAATTCTCGCTAAAGAATCTCTTACGCGATCAACACTTCCAAATGGCATCTATAAGCCCATTCTCGACAAGGTTCTGTCACGTCTACAGATGGCATCTATAAGCCCATCCTCCTATCCATCATCTCTCCCAAATGGCATCTATAAGCCCATTCCCGACATCACATTGCTGATACTCCACTATGCGAGTGCAAATTTCCGGGCACTCTAGTGTCCAATCTCCTTTTACCTACGAGTCGGCAAACTTGCCAATCTAACTCTTCAGGTTCAAGAAGATTGAACAGGGGCAACTGTTGTACCCCAAAATTTGCCCTCCCATTTCCTCAATATTTTCTCACCACAAGACCCTTGGAGTTCAAGATCAAGTTAGGGTTTACTCTGCTCAAGACCCCTCTTTGCACTGTTGGCCCAAATTAGGGTTTGAGTTTGCACAAAGCTGTTTTGACCTAAAAGGACCAAAGTGACTCTCATGCTTCATGTTGGACTCACAAGTTTATCCATACCAAGTTTCAAGCCTTGATTCCAATCTTTGCCCAGTCAATTGGACAGTTGACCTAGAAATCAGCTGTATTGGGGAAAAAGTCAACTGTGGTCAATTGACAGTCAAACCTCATGATTTTTGACCCACATCAACATCATGAACTCATATGGACCATTTTATCAAGTTTGGATCGCAATTCCACAAGAAATTTGATTAGATCACCAAAAGGGCAAAATGGTCATTTTTAGGGTTTTGACTACACAAAGGCAATTTTTGACTGTTTGACCTAGCCAATGGCAAACCAAGCTCACATATGGACTCAAGGACTCAATGGCATTGTATTGACATGTTCAACAAGTTCAAAAGATCCCAAATGCACAAGATTGACAGATGAATTTTCCAGTCAACTAAGCCAAATTTGATTGTATACTGAAAAGTCAAACTTTGACTTTTTGGTCAAAATCAAGTGTCAAGATTCATTTTTCATCAAGACATGTCAAATTATGAAACTTGATCATCAAGAAACCAAAAATCACAAATTAGGGTTTAAAATGAAGAAATTTCATAACTTAGAATTTTTCTAAGTTATGAAAATTCCTAATTTTTTCCTAACCTTGTCCCATTTTTTCATCAAGATAAATTTGGATTCAAACAAAACTCAAAACATGAAAGTTGTAGTCCATTGCAAAATCTACAACTTTTATTCACAAAGTTTCCTCAAAAGAAGCTTGTAGCTCAAGTTATGATTTTTGGAACAAGGGTGCAAAACATTCCTAACTTAGAAACATTTTGACCTATTCTAGGCAGGATTTTTGCCTAACTTCATGGCCATTTTTCACATGCTTCCACTTGGAATTTCAACTTTCATTACAAAGATGGATTGTAGTACACATTCCAAGCTTTCCAAATTGTCCAAGAACTTCTCAAACACCCTTGTGGTTAGGGAGAATCGAATTTGTCAATATGGACAAAAGTCACTTTGATTCACGGCCAAATGCATGTTCATAACTTTTCATTTTTGAAATCAGCATGGTTCAAGCTAGTTACAGGCCTCTAATCTCATTTACACTCAATAATTAAATGCCAATCCATTGTGTTCTAGCATTATTTTGTGCATTTGGACATTACATGAAGAATTAAGCCATATTTGGAAAAAGCAAGTTATCCATTCTTGTAAAGCATGACTTTATGTCAAACACAAATCCAAGAAGTACAATGCAAATCTCTGAGGCACAAAGGCATGGACATATCCCACTGATCAAGACTAACATTTGCAGCATACTTGAGGGGCCTAGGGAAGCTTGTAACTAAACTGGCCAATTTTTGCTTAAGAGAGAAGAAACTTGCATTTTGAAACACAACATTGAGTTCCTGTCAACACAAGCCTAAGCAAACTTATTGAACACATTCCATACATCATAACTGAGCTAAAACACGAGCCAACCACCTCCAATACCTCCTTAAACACAGAAACACCATCTTGCTGCACAAAACAGGGCATTCTGCACTTTGACTTGGCCAGCTCATTTCCATCGTGCATTTTCATCCAAACCACTTCATACACACTCCCTACCACCTATACAAACTATCCCAAGCATTGGACACGAACTGTAACATCCCTAACATCATTTGCCATTTTCACTTTTCTCTCTTGCAGGTTGACTTCTGTAGCTTGATATAGCAAGATTCAAAGCACACCAAGCATTGGAGAAGCATCCATGAACTTCAAGCAAGCTGTACAAGTCCTCACATTGCACTGAAAGTACCTCCATTGTCATACACGAATCAAGCTGAACAGGTAAGTTTTTGAACTTCTATCTCTCTATTTAGGCATAATTATGCTTAAGTTTGTGAAGAAAACATGTTCTAATCATAGCCCTGAAGCCATCCATATAGCTACTTTTCATTTATATTGTGTGTGCTAAGAGTATTTTGAATCTGAACATCTGGAAAAAAACTAGGTCAGGAATTGGGGGAGAAGAAATTCTCTCTCATTTCTGATAGTTAGATTAACTTTTTTATATATTTGAAATCGTGGCTTCAAGCTCTACAAGTTTCATGTTTTAAGATTTATCAAAGGATCAAAGAATCAAGAGTTAGGGAGATGAACAAGAAGGCACGCATTTTGTGTTTGAACCTGGCCAGAGGTTGAAGACAAAGTCTTTGGGCTGGGCTTGTGTTGTTCTTTCTATTTGCACCACTTTTCCACACTTGCACCCCCTTGGCCCATTGTGTTTATTTTTATCATTTTTTGACTTTTTCTTTTTGTTTCTGACTTATTATTTTTTGCCAAAATATAAAAAATATTAAAAACATTTTTTCAACCATTTTTGCATTTTATTTGGATTTTTGTTTGTTTTATTTGAATTTGTACATAAATAAACAAAATACCTTTTTTATTCAAAATACAAAAATAATACAAATACATTTTTATTTTCTGATTTTATTTTGTTTTATCTTTTGAAAACATTTTATAAAAAATATACTTTTTTTTATAAATAATAAATATTTTATTTTTGTATATATTTAATATATTTAGTAAATAATATAAATACTTATATATTTATTAGAATATTTAGGAAAAAAACATAAGAATAATACATTTTTATTTTTATTAATATTTAACCTCAAAAATCACTTTTTTACAATATACTTTCTTTTTATTTATTTTTTTGTACATAATTAATAAACATTGTATATATTAAATAATAAATACCTTTTATTTGCAAAATTAGGGTTTTGCCCTAAACATGAAAAATACCCAAAAAAATAACCTTTTTATCTTTGTTTATTTGTCACATGAAAAATATTTTTACATACATATAAAAATCATTTTTTGCATTTTGCATATTTATTTTATTTTTATTTAATTATTGTATATTAAATAATTTGTATATTCAATTTGGATGTAATAGTTTAGATTTAATTTTTCTTGCTAAATATCCCCATTTGAACATTTGTACCCCCCATCCCATAATTATGTTGTGATAGTTTAGGACTTTAAATTTCGCATTTTAAAGATTTCTAAATATGCCATGATAGACTTAGGATTTTGTATGCAAATCAAAAACAACAAATAGTTTGACCTAATTCAAAGATGACAAAGTATGAAAATGGACAACACCAATCACACTTGCAACCTTAGGGTTACTCCACTTGTTGCCTTCAATAATGGGCCGTGTTGCATGTTAGGTGTCTTTGGCAAAACAAAACAAATTCAAATGATCATAGTCCCTCGATGACGCTTTCAAAAGTTGCCTAAACAAATGATCAAGTCCCTTAAAGGAAAAGTTGCCAAAGACACTTGGCACCATTGCAATCATGGTCTAAACGATGACCCGCGCCCGTCCCGTTCACATCCTAACACAAGATTGTCCACCAAATACAATGGTGGAACAAAATTGTCAAAAGGGTTAAAAACATAGGAAAAATCTTTGAGAAATTTAGGGTAGATAGCTCTTGGTTACTTGCCAACTTGCAAAACAAAAACACTTGCCTATTTTTCAAAACCACACATCACAACACACTTTCAAAACAACTTTCAAAAACATTGAAAACTTTTCAAAAGACATACACCTTTGTATACATCCCAACATGGATCATTACAAAGGTTGCCACCACATTGGCCTCTTTTCAAAACATTTTTCAAACCCACACACAAAGCACCATTTCAAACAATTGAAAGCACCATTTCAAACAATTGAAAATCAAGGCAAGTGATATAAGCAAGTAACTAAGAGCCCATGGATAACCAAGGATAGAAAGGGTGCTAATACCTTCCCTTTCTATAATCTACTCCCCGAACCCAAGAAAACATCTCAAAGGTTTTTGCTGTGCTTTTTAACCTTTCCTTAGGATAAAATAAAAAGTCGGTGGCGACTCTTGCTCAACCGAAACATTTGCGAAAACAAACGCAAAACCTCAAGTCAGTTCTCCCACCGTATCACAGATGCATTATGAGAGAAATGTAATTTTGGATTATTCAAACATGTTAAATTATATTTGCAATCATTCAAAATCAATCTATGAAGGGGTTGCTCACAAACTCCACCTTTTTGATGATGGCAAATATCTGATGATGTGTCGTGAATGAAAAAAGCTTGCTCCCCCTGAGTTTGTGTATCTTCTTCCTAATGCAAGCATAATCTTCACTGACACACTCTTCTTCTCCCCCTTGGACCATATCAAAAAGAGAATAAGTCAGGCATAAAGTTAATGGACTTGGCATTCACACAGAATGTCAGGCATAAAGTTATCAATAAGTAAGTAAATAACAGAGTAAACATAAAGTAATCATGTTAAAAGTAATGCATTGGTAGATAAAAAGTTAGATTATATAAGCACAATTTATGTAAAAGAGATATACGAAGACATTTTCAGTGAACATTTAGATCAACTTATAAGTGATTGAGGGTGAATATAGGAAGGATATTACCTCGTTTGATTTGATAAGAGAACACTCGTACTAAATCTTAAAAAGCATATCTTAACAGTATGGTGTGACATAGATATATTTCAATTACATATATGTTTATGATAACACGTATGAGAGATCTAAAATCCCTAGCTCACGGCGGATGTTGAAGAAGAGGTACGTTGCAAGTGGTTTTGTAAAGATGTCAGCAAGTTAATTTTTAGTATCAACATGCTCAAACATAACATCCTCCTTTTCAACATGATCGCATAGAAAGTGATGTCTAATTTCTATGTGTTTAGTGCATGAGTGTAAAACAGGATTCTTAGTGAGGTTTATAGCACTTGTATTGTCACATTTGATTGGAATACATTTTAATTGAATATCGTAGTCTTGTAATTGTTGCTTCAGCCATAAGATCTAAGCACAATAGTTACCGACTGCAACGTATTCAGCTTCAGCAGTTGATAAAGCAACAGAAACTTGCGTTTTGCTATGCCAACTTATTAAAGAGTTTGAAAACAAGTGACATGTTCCACTCGTGCTTTTCCTATCTGATTTGCAGCCAGCAAAAATCAGAATCAGAGTAATCTACTAAACTGCAATCGCTTCCCTTGGAATACCATAGCCCATACTTAGGTGTATTATTGAGATACCTAAGTATACGCTTGACAGCTTTCAAGTGGGATTCCTTAGGATCCGATTGATATTATGCACACATGCAAACACTAAACATGATGTCAGGCCTAAATGCTGTAAGATACAAGAGTGATCCGATCATACCTCTATATTTCTTGACATCGACACTCTTACCGTGTTCATCCTTGTCTAAGTTTCTGTTGGTAGGCATGGGAGTATCAATTGGTTTAGAGTTGTTCATCCCAAATCGTTTAAGCAACTCTTGGCAATATTTTGTTTGACATATAATTGTGCCTTCATTGAGCTGCTTTATTTGGAGACCGAGAAAGTAGTTGAGCTCCCCCATGAGGCTCATCTCAAATTCACCCTGCATGACTTTGGAAAATTCCTCGACCAAGTGTAGATTAGTTGAATCAAAAATAATGTCATCTACGTATATTTTAACTAAAAGGATGTGCTTTCCTTTACGTTTAATGAAAAGAGTAGTTTCCACTTGACCTCTTGAATAGCCATGATCAAGTAGAAATTTACTAAGTCTTTCGTACCAGACCCGAGGAGCCTGTTTAAGACCATATAAAGCCCGTTTTAATTTAAATACATGATCTGGATATTCGTTATTTTCAAAAACGGGAGGTTGTAAGACATACACTTCTTCATTTATGACTCCATTAAGGAAGACACTCTTTACATCCATTTGATAAAGCTTAAAATCTCTTGCACACACATAAGCGAGCAAGAGACGTATAGCCTCAAGGAGAGCAACTGGAGAATAAGTCTCCTCATAATCAATGCCCTCCTCTTGGTTATACCCTTGTGCTACCAAGTGTGCTTTATTGCGGGTTATCATTCTGTTTTCATCAAGTTTATTTCTAAAAACCCATTTAGTTCCTATGATATGATGGTCTCGCG